>CM046956.1:23227356-23859241 GCA_025698475.1 Gossypium anomalum
TATCAACTTATATTGCGAGAGAGTCAATTCATATTGCGAGAAATGAGTTGAACTCAAGATCACATGCCAAGCAAAGACTAAAAGATTGAAGCTGATTGAAGACATCAGATTTGGCCTCCCTGAAGTTGCAGTAAAGCAGGTCAAAGTTGCAAGTCTTGTTCCCTGAAGTTGCAGTAAAGCAGGTCAAAGTTGCAAGTCTTGTTCCCTGAAGTTGCAGTGGAGCTGATCGAAGATATCAAAGCTTGCCTTTTAGAGTCACAGAAGAGAAGATCACAAATCTCATCTCACTGAAGCCATAGAAAGGTGGATCGAAGCTGTAGATTTTATCTTTCCGAAGCTACAAGTGAAGTAGATTGAAGCTGTAGATTTTATCTTTCCGAAGCTACAAGTGAAGTAGATCGAAGCCTCAAATCTCATATCCTTGAAGCCACATTGAAGAAGATTAAAGTTACAAGGCATATATCAGAAGATGCAGTGGATTGAACCAAAGCTACAAGATACGGTGGACTAGAAGAAGACTACCCAGAACAAGAAGAGCACCAATGAAGTCAAGACTCGCAAGACAGAGCCAAATTGGCCTTTCTTTATGTCTTTGCTCTATTCTCGTTGCACGACAATGAGCAAAGAGGGGCAGCTGTACAGGCCAATCTTGGGCCACCCCAAACACCCCAAACCCACCTAAATACATTAAACCATTTACTACCCATTCAGACCCAAATACAAACACCCCAAGCCCAATCAAAATTAACCCCCTAAAACCCAATAAACCCTCAGCCCAATATTTACAACCCTACCCAAGCCCGCTTGAACACCTAAGCCCAACAGCCCAAATCCTAACCTAGGGTTTCAGATTTTCTGAAACCCTAGCCACCTAATCTCCCCACTTGCCCACTGGCGCCGCAACTGCCACCACCGACGTCTGCCACGTCCACCTGCTCCATCAACATCGGCCATCCCTGCAAAGCCAAGAGAACACGTAAAATCTAGAGAATCAGAATGTAAAAATGGCTATAAAATAGCCAAACAGAATTTTTTGTGGGAGGTTTTTTAACAAGTTTTTAAAAGAATAGAAAAAAAGAAGAAAACAAAAAAAATACTTGAAAACAATAGCAATATTCCATCTTAGAAAAAAAAAACTAAAAATAGCAGAGCAATCCAAAACATAGAATCGGAGACTAAATCTCAAGGTATGTACCCTATGGTTTTTTTTTATTTAGAATATTTTTGAACACATAAGTAACTAAATAAATAAAAATAACATTCAAAGCATATAAAATATAAACAAAATATAAAAATAAAAAAATATAAAAAATCAACATTTTTACCTTTCCGCCATGCATGCGGTGGCTTGCCACGGCGATGGACGGCGGTCCGGTGACGGACCGGTGGCCGACCCCCCTTTCCCCTGGCCGGGCTCCTTTTTCTCTCCTCCTCCTTTTTTTTTTTCTCTTCGGTCACAAATGAGATTTTTGAATTTTTTTAAACTTATATAGGGGACCAAAACGCACCGTTTTGGTCCCCTCCTTTAATGCTATTAAACGACGTCGTTTTGATGCGGGTCGGATCGACCCGACCCGCCCCTACGAGGATCCGCGTGTTTTTAAACGCGGAAGGGCTATTTGCGCAATCAGCCCTTCCGCATTTTCAGTGTTTTAAATCAGGACTATTTTTGTTTATAGATTGGCCCTAAAGTTTAGTCTGATTTGCAATTTAGCCCTGGTTGCTGCACAGCGTTTTGAAAATTCGTAATATTGCGCTTTTGGTCCTCCTAAGTTATGCGCGTGTTACTATTAAGTCCTTTTTCTTTGATTTTATTTTAATTTGACCCATAACTCTACTTCTTATTTAATTTTAGTCCTTTTTCTTTTTATTTGCATTCCCTTATTTATTTATATTATTAGTATTATTATCATTATTATTATTATTATTACTATATATATTATTATATACTCTTAGTGTATACGTATGTATTATGTGTATATTACATATATTAAGTATTTGTACTATTATTTTATTATGTATATGAGTTTTTTTAAATATTATATTTTATACATATATTTCTTTTCTATTATTATTAGTATTGTAATGTTATGTTTGTTATTAATAGTATATATTTTATTATATGTATATTTATATATATACTCTTTATATATTGTTTCTACCATTACATTTATTATTTTCACTATTATTATATTTGTTATTTTCATTATTATACATGTACATACATATAGATGTTTTCAAGTATTTATTATAAATATATTATTTTCTTATTATATTGTTATGTATATTATTTTACTCACGTCTTCATATTTTTTATATATTCATTTATTATATTTTTATATATTTAAAATTATATTATTCATGTATACCATTTCATTATGTATATGTATATTCTTTTTCATATACGTTATGTACATACCTTTAATATCATTTTATATATACGTGTATTTATTGTTTACTAGTATTTTATACCTTTGATTACATTTTAATCTGCATGTGTTATTATTGTTTTCTTATATTATTGTCATACTCGTTAGTCATTTCAATATATTTCTAGCTCGTTTATTTATCTTTATTTCACATCAATTTGCTTAGCATTGTTTCAAAAATTTTATTCTTGTGTTTTTTTAAGTGAGGCAATGTATCGATGTAACATTGCCGTAACTTCCATCGCTATGTTGGGTGGAATTTTTAGGCTCGTGTCAAATCGGTATATCCTTCTCGAGAAAAAATTAAAAATATTGAAAATTCCTTCCTTTAATCGGATCACGCCTAAATTTTATATTGAACTCGCATTTTTGAAAATAAAGACAACATGTGTTTTATGAGATACCAATTTTGGGCGTCGCGAGGGTGCTAATACCTTCCTTTGTTGCAGAATCGACTCCGAACCCTAATTTTTCTCAAAGTTTTTGACGAGACCTTAACTCGGCCTTTTCTCGCTTTTAAAGAAAATAAATCTAATAGGTGACCGATCACACCTAGAAAAAAGATCGGTGGCGACTCCCGGTTTATTTTTAAAACCAAATTTCAATTTCCAATTTTCTAATAAATCGCCACAATTTAGCGACCCGAAAGTAAATTTTTACGTCGCTACATATAATAATAAATTTTATCTACAATTAAAAATTTAATTAATTTTATATAAAGGGACTCTATTAAATATATATAATTTATACATTTTATAAGACAAATTTGAATTGCATTGTTATTGTATATGTAGCGACGTAAAAATTTCGCTATGGTCGCTGGTTGAGGCGATTATTTGAAAATTTGAAAATGAAATTTCGGTTTTAAAGAGAAAAGGAGTCACCACCGATATTTTTTCTAGGTGTGATCGGACACCTAATAAATCTTCTTTTTTAGAAAAGAAAATTTATTCTTGAAAAAAAATGAAGGCCGAATTTAGGTCTACGCGAAAATCCAGAGAAAAATAGGGTTCGAGAGTCGGTTACGCACGAGGAAGGTATTAGCACCCTCACGACGCCCAAAATTGGTATCTTGTTAAACTCGCGTTGTCTTAATTCTCAAAAATACAAGTTTAATTTAATATTTAATCGCGATCCGATTGAAATACGAGAATTTAAAATTTTTGGTTTTTTAGAAGGACGTCTCGTTTTTAACACGAGCCAATGATATCCACCCAACATAGCGATGAAATCAGCGACTTAGTGTTGAAATCGGTACGTTGCCTTATTTATTGAAATTAATTAAAAATAAAAAATAATGTCATTTGCAGTAGGAATTTGTAAATAATGCAAACATTGATACAATTAATAAAAAAAACTACTAAAATACAATATTAAAATAAAAATAACAATAAAGAAAATAATACTAAAAAATGTTCTAATAATATAATAAAAGAAATAATATATTTGTAATAATAGTAGAAAATATTAATATGAACATGAAAAATACACATGTATATATATTAATAATGATGATAATGATAATAATGCTAGCAATAATAATGAAATACAAAAAAGCAAATATATAATATAATAATATTATTAAAATAAAGTAATTAAAAATAATACTATATATAAATATATATACATATACATACATATATAATAAAAATATACACTAATATTAATAATAATAATGATAATAATAATAATATTGAAATACCAAAAGCAAATATACTATAATAAAAATATTAAAATAACGAAATTAAAAAATAATACTATGTATAAATATATATATTCCTATATAATAAAAAATATACACTAATATATATAATAATAATAATAATAATAATAATAATAATAATAATAATAATAATATTAGTAATAATAATTAATAAGTTAAATTAACTGGTAATAAGGTAATAAGTAAATAAACATAAAAAGGAAAGTATATAATATAATAACAATATGAAATTAAAGTAACTAAAAATAATACTATATATAAATGTATATACATAGGCATATATAATAAAAAATATACACTAATATATATAAAAAAATAATAATAGTGATAATATTAATAATATTAGAAATAATAATAATATTTAATAAAGAAACGAAAATAAATAAGAAAGGACTAAAATTGAACTAAAAACAAAGTTTTGGGGCAAATTTAAAAGGAAATAAAGGGAAAAGGACTAAATCAAACACGCAAACAAAGAAAAGGGACTAAATCGGGCAATAAACCCTCCCTCCAAAACGCGCAGCATCGCAAGGGACTTAATTGAAGTCTAAGTACAAATTCGGGACAAAATTGAAAACGAAAAATACTTGATTGCAAAGTAATAAAAAAGTGAGAGGGCTAAAAGCGCAATTAGCCCTTCCATTAAAAAACACGCGGATCCTAGATGAGTCGGGTCGGGTCAATCCGGTCCAAGTCAAAACGACGTCGTTTTGGTGCTTAAAGGGGTTGCCCAAAACGACGTCGTTTTGGGGGGCTATTTAAGGCAAAATTTTGGGAAAAAAAATCATTTCCAGATTGTTTTAAAAAAAATTTCCTTTTCCCTTTTTGTTTTCTCTCTGCAGGTTCGGCGAGGACTCCGCAGTCTCCTCAGAGGTCTCCGCCACCGATCACCGCCTTGCGTAATCACCACGGCCACCGCGCACTGATTCTTTGAAAAATTCAAAAAGGGTATTTTTTTTTTATATTTCTTTATATTCTACTGATTTTTTTGAGGAAAAAATGGAGAAAATATATATGCGTTTATGAATAGCTTGGAAAAAAAAAGAAAAAAAAAAAGAAAAAAGAAGCAACCTTTTTCCTTGTAGATCTTGCTTTTTCTCCGAATCTGTTTTTTGGAGATTTTGGTTTGATGTTTGAATCTATACTTTTCCTTGCATTCAATGTTTACTGTGATTTTTTATTTCCAAAAATCATCCTCTTTACAATTCGATTTCTAGGCTTTTATATAGCCATTTTACAAGAAATTTTTATTATTACTGTCACTTCTATCTTTATTTTTTTCCAGGTGCAAGGGGATGGTGGCCACAGTGGTGGTGGCAGAGGGTGGTTGGAGGCAGAAGGCCCTAGGTGCGGCGCACTTAGGGTTTGAAAATTTTGATTTTTTCTTTTCTCTTTTTTTTTTTTGGTTTTGTGTTGTTTGGGCTAGGGTTAGGTGTTGTTGGGTTTGGCTGATTGGGCTTTTAGTTTTTGGGGTAATTGTATTGGGTTTTAATGTAATGGGTTAAATGGGTTTAAATTGGGTGTGGGTTTTATGGATATGAAGTAAAAATTGGCTTACAACGGCTGCCCCTCTTTGCTCATTGTCGTGTAACGGGAATAGAGCGAAGACATAAAGAAAGACCAATTTTGCCCGGTTTCATGAGTTTTGACTTCTTTGATGCTCCACTTCTTCACGTAGCCTCATTCTAGTCCATTACATCTTGTTGCTTCGATCCACTTCATGCAACTTCAGAGGTAAGATCTACTATCTTTAGTCTACTCCACTGCAACTTCAGGGAGATAAGACTAATGACTTCAACCTGCTCCACTGCCACTTCAGGGAGATAAGGTTTGTTTTGATCTGCTCTACTGCTCCACTGCAACTTCAGGGAGATAAGGTCTAATATCTTTGGTCCGCTCCACTACAACTTCAGGGTTCCGCTACAACTTCACGGAGATCAGACTTGTAATTTCAACCTGCTCCACTGCAACTTCATGGAAGCAAAATCTATATATTCGATTAGCTCTAGTCTTTATTCTTTATTGAAAAACAAACATCGAGAATAGCTCAGCGTACAAACTGACGTTCAACTCATCTCTCGGATTATGAGTTAATTTTTGAAAAAAAGTGAAAAATTGAAAATACCTCAGTGTGTGACCTGAGGCTCAACTCACCTCTCGCAATATGAGTTGATTTTTCTGAAAAATAGAGACTTAAAGGCTCAACTCACTTCTCGCAATATGAGCCGATTTTTTTTTGAAAAAAACATAAATTGAAAATATCTCAGCGTATGTCCCGAGGCTCAACTCACCTCTCGTAATATGAGTTGATTTTTTTAAAAAATAGAAACTAAAAGTACCTCAGCGTGTGACCCGAGCTCAACTCACCTCTCGTAATATGAGTTGATTTTTTTGAAAAATAGAAACTAAAAATACCTCAGCGTGTGACCCAAGGCTCAACTCACCTCTCGCAATATGAGTTGATTTTTTTGAAACTTAAATTGAAAATACCTCAGTACGTGATTTGAGGCTCAACTCACCTCTCGCAATATGAGTTGATTTCTTTGAAAAATAGAAATAAAAATACCAGGATACCAAAACATATCATATGGTGGAACTTCAAGTGTCTTTTTCCTTGATCCAGTATAAATATCATCAAAACCTCTCGCTCTGCTAGAGTACCTGCATATGTCATGCATGATGTTATCATGGTATGCGCATGCTTGTCTTAAAGGCCTGTATGTCTACATGATTATGCTATGTGCCTTGGACTTGTTTGTCATATATTTCTTTTCGTCACGATCCTTGTGATGATCCACATTCATTGCTTCGATTTTTGACTTTCTCTTCAGGATTTGTACCCGTTCTCCAGCTTTATGAGTAATCTGTATTTCTCAGATACCACTCTTTTGTCCCCTGTTGAACTTTGTCCTTGCTTTGAGGCCTCGTACTTATCAAATTCTTATCCAGGTAATGCTTAACCTTTCTTTTGTTTAGAGTATGTCATTCTACGATTTATCATTCAAATAAACCATACAATGAGATACATGAAAATGGTCAGGTAGGTACAAAGAGATACTTCACATTTATTTATTTCGAAGGTAACAAACAAAAAGGTTAACCAATGATAGTAAAAAATGTCATAAAGAAAAGGGAATCGCATTCAGTAAATACAAATGCTCTAGATATTCAACGCATGATCTCTTCCACGTTACTTAATCAAGAATCTTTTCGAGCATGACTTCTTACGTAGAAGATTTCGAGCTTTTAGAGATGCTTCAAATACTATAGCCTTGCCGCTTGACCCACCGTTCAAATCACCTTGCTCTTTAAGCCTAGGTTTGCTTCATTAGGACGCCCTCTCAGGTTTTCATCCTAATCCTTTTTGTTCATCAAGACGCCTTTTTCGGGATTTCGCCTTAACCCTTTTTTTTTAGGCATAATATTTCTTTACAGCATCTGAGTTCATTGGGTTAGGTAACTCTTTCCCATCCATCTTAGTGAGAATCAAAGCTTCACCTGAGAAAGCCTTCTTTACGACGTATGGTCCTTCCCAATTTGGTGCCCATTTTCCTCGGAAGTCCTTTTGTATTGGGAGAATCTTTCTCAGCACGAGTTCTCCTTCATGGAATTCTCTTGGCTGTACTTTCTTGTCATGGGCCACGATCATTCTCTTTTGGTACATCTGTCCATGACAGATTGCCTTCAAACGGTTTTCTTCGATAAGTTTAACTGGTCATATCGAGCTCGAACCCACTTTGCTTCCTCTAGTTTTGACTCCATTAAGACTCGTAGAGAGGGGATCTCAAATTCGATGGGTAGCACAGCTTCCATGCCATAGACTAGAGAGAAAAGAGTTTCTCCCGTAAATGTCCGCACAGATGTACGATATGCATACAAAGCGAATGGTAGCTTCTCGTGCCAGTCTTTATATGTCTCAGTCATTTTCCCAATAATCTTCTTAATATTCTTGTTGGCCGCTTCAACTGCTCTGTTCATTTTTAGGCGATAGGGTGAGGAGTTATGATGCTTTATTTGAAATTGTTCACACACTTCCTTCATCATCTTGTTGTTAAAATACAAGGCGTTATCTGAAATGATTCTTTCAGGCAAACCATATCGATAAATGATTTCTTTTTTTAAGAACCTACAAACTGCAGTCTTTGTCACATTAGCGAATGAAGTGGCTTTTATCTTTTTCGTGAAGTAATCTATCACTACAAAAATGAATCGATGTCCAATAGAAGTTTTTAGGGAAATTGGCCCTATAACATCCATGCCCCACATAGAAAAAGGCCACGGAGAAGTCATGACATGAAGAGACGAAGGGGCTACATGAATTTTATCACCATAAATTTGACATTTGTGACATTTTCGTGCAAAAATAATGCAGTCACTTTCCATCGTCAGCCAGTAATAACCGAGTCTCATAATCTTCTTGGCCATAGTGAAACCATTGGCATATGTCCCACAAATTCCCTTATGGACATCTTTAAGTATTTTTTTAGCTTCAACAGCATCCACGCATTTCAAGAGCACTTGATCTTTTCCTCTTTTGTACAAAATGTCCCCATCAAGAACAAATCCTACTACCATTCTTCTGATTGTTCTTTTATCGTTCTCATTTGCTTGTTCGAGATACTTTTGATTCTTGACATATTCTAAGATATCATGGAACCATGGTCGTCCATCTGGCTCTTTTTCAATGCTGAAACAATGTGCAGGGACTTCATATATGCTCATTTGTAGAGGCATTATTTCTGTTTCTCTGTTCGCTTTGAACATTGAAGCCAAAGTGGCCAGGGCATTAGCCAATTGGTTTTCTTCTCGTGGGAAGTAATTAAAAGTTATTTCTTTGAAATTTTTAATTAGTTCTGCCACTAGGTCTCTGTATTTAACTAATTTCGAATCTCTCACTTCCCAATCTTCGCGGATTTGGTATATCACCAACGCTGAGTCCCCGTACACCTCTAAGATTTCGACGTTTCGTTCAATAGCTGCACGAAATCACATGATACAGGCCTCATATTCCGCTATGTTATTGGTACAGAAAAAATTCAGCCTGGCAGTGAACGGATAATGGTTCCCTTCTGGTGATACTAAGACTGTTCCAATCCCATGCCCCAATGTATTCGATACGCCATCAAAGCTCATCTTCCATGACTTCTCTTTGGATGACTCACATTCTTTTCCCGTAATGCACATCAAGTCTTCATCTCGGAAATCAAATCTCAATGGCTCGTATTCTTCCGTTGTTCGAGTTGCTAAGAAATTAGCTATTGCACTCCCTTTTATCAACTTTTGGCTCACATAGACGATGTCGTATTCTGATAGTAGTATCTACCACCATGCTATTTTTCCTGAAAGTGCAGGTGATTCTATCATGTACTTTATTGGGTCCAGCTTTGAAACTAACCATGTCATATGATACAACATATATTGCTTGAGCCTCCAAACTACCCAAACCAAAGCGCAACAGAAGTTTTCAATTGACGAGTACTTTGCCTCATACTTTGTGAACTTTTTGTTGAGATAGTAAATCGCTTTTTCTCTTTTTCCTGACTCATCATGTTGCCCCAGTATGCAACCCATTGAATTTTTGAACATAGTCAGATACAATATTAACGGTCTTCCTGGAGTTGGCAATACTAGCACCGGGGGACTAGAAAAATACTGTTTTATCTTGTCAAAAGCCACTTGGCACTCCTCGTTCCATTCTCTCGGATTATGTTTTCGAAGGAGTTGAAAAATTGGGTCACACTGGTTGGTAAGTTGAGCAATGAACCGAGCAATGTAGTTCAACCTCCCTAAAAATCCTCTGACTTCTTTTTGCGTGCGCGGAGGTGGTAGTTCTTGTATGGCTTTTATCTTATCTAGATCAACTTTGATGCCTCTCTCACTGACGATGAAGCCTAGCAATTTTCCCAAGGTAGCCCCAAACGTACACTTGGCTGGATTAAGTTTCAGCTGGAACTTTCTCAGTCTTTCGAACAACTTCCTGAGGTTCTCAACATGCTTTTTTTCCCCCTTGGATTTGGCAATCATGTCATCGACGTAGACTTCTATTTCTTTGTGCATCATGTCATGGAACAACATCACCATGGCCCTCTGATATGTTGCCCCAGCATTCTGTAATTCGAACGGCATCACCTTATAACAAAATGTTCCCAACATTGTTACGAAAGTAGTTTTCTCCATATCCTCAAGAGCCATCTTTATCTGATTATAACCCGAGAATCCATCCATGAATGAAAACAATGAATGTTTGGCTGTATTATCCACCAATGTATCGATGTGTGGCAAAGGAAAATTATCTTTAGGACTTGCTCAATTCAGATCGCGATAATCTACACACATTCGCACCTTGCGGTCTTTCTTTGGTACTGGGACTATGTTAGCTTTCCATTGTGAGTACTTGGAGACTTGTAGGAAGCCAGCATCGAATTGTTTCTTGACTTCTTCTTTTATCTTTAACAGCATTTCAGGTCTCATTCGTCTTAGCTTCTATTGAATGGGTTTGCATTCTAGTTTTAGTGGGAGTCTATAGACCACTACATCCTCATCCAATCCTGGCATGTCCTGATACGACCATGCAAATAAATCTTTGTACTCATGAAGCAAAACGATCAAATCATGTTTGGTGTTATCTGAAATGGAGGTCCCAACCTTCACTTTTTGCCTCTTTTCTTCATTTCCCAAGTTACCTATCTCAACAGATTCTTGATGAGGTATAATCTATTTATCTTCTTGTTCTACCATTCTTAGTAAGTTAGGAGACGAGACATAGTCTTCAACATTTTTCCTCAACTTCGAACTCTCCTAAACAAATAGCTTTCTCGAAATTGATTTCAAGATTTGTAACGGGTTTGTTCATATTGTTGATATCTGAGCACCTGAAAGTTGAATAGAAAAGTAAACTATAGAGGAGCATCAAAGTATTGGGACCAACAAGCATGATATTATGGCATGATGTGAGATATATGTAATGATAGGCTGTGAGAATGAGGAAAAATTATGAAGTTAATAAGAATGAAAAGACCATGACAAAATGTATCTCTATTAATGATCATTTAAATGATAAAGAGCAAGACATAAGCTCTTAGAAAAGAATCCCTACTATTCCTTAGGGACACACAAAAAGAAGAGTGTTAACATTGAGCATTACTCTGGAGAAGACTTAGAAACTACAAGGAGATCCACAGCAGTCCAATTATTCAAAACGAATCCAGGAGGACAAGGGCATATCATTGAAACATCTTTAATTGCATCATTTCCTTTGTCAATGACATTTATACTGACATTCTGAAGACCCCTTTCAATTAATAACAACGTGCTTCTTGGATTATCTTGCCCGGGGTATATTATTCCTGCAGATGTAAATGTTTTTGACAAAGGGGGTACGTTATGGGCTCCCATTCTAATTCTCGGCCTAAGGCTCTTGAAACCCTCATTTCTTGATCTTTCTGCAACTGTTTTTTTCTCTGTCATATATCCGGCTGGAACCCTAGACTATATCGAGCCTTATGGGGCACTGGTTTTAGAGCTCTAACTATCCCTTACTGATATCTTCCCAAACCTTTCTTCGTTTGGGCTCTCTTTCCCACAGTCAGCTTAATTCCCATCTTGGTATTCCTTGACAGCTTAGGCATGGGAATTTTATTTCCTTCAGCAACGAACGTAGCATTGATGAATTTGAAGGAACAGAAGGAACATTTTACTGCATCCTTGCTTACTTCGAGGTATGGTGTATCAGCAGAGATAGATGCGACAATGTCTTCTTCACCCACGATAGTGACCAAAAGACCATCCATGATAAACTTCACTTTTTGATGGAGAGATGAAGGAAATGCCCCAACAGAGTGGATCCAAGGCCATCCTAAAAAGCAATTACACGAATGCGTGATGTTCATGACCTGAAACTCGATGTCATATTTATAGGGGCCCACTTCTAGAGGAATTTCAATTTTTCCCATGACTTCTCGTCTTGTCCCATCAAATGCTCTTACTGTAGAGTGACAAGGCCTCAAATAAGATATATCAATTGGAATTCTAGAAAGCGTGGCCAAAGGCATGACATTGAGTGCTGACCCGTTACCAATGACCATATTCGATATTATATAACCCTTGCAACGGGTTGTGATATGTAATGATTTTACGGAGCCCCTACCATTTGGCGGTATTTCGTCATCACTGAAAGAAATAAAATTATCCGCGTTCAGGTTATTCATCCACCTATCAAGTTTTTTGATAGATATATTACTTGCCACATAAGCATGATTGAACACTTTCAGCAAAGCATTCCGATGTGGTTCTAAATTCAACAGTAGGAATAATACCAAAATTCGTGCCGGTTGTTTGCTTAACTGTTCCACGACGTTATATTCACTATGCTTGATGAATTTCAAGAATTCATGTGCTTCCTCTTCATTCATAGGCCTTTTAACTTCTTGTTCAGACGAAGTCTCAAGTTCGACCTTGGCCTCATGCATCGGTGCCTTTCCTTTCTGCTTCAAGTCATTAGTCTTCTTCATTGGTTCTACCACTTTAGAATAACACCTCCTGCTGCGGGTGAAGTGTCCTACCTCGCCAACATTTCCGGTCGTGACTTTGGATTTTTCACCTTCAGGTATGATAATGTTGATATCATATTTCCATGGTACTGCCTTGTTGTCTTTGTAAGGGAAAGGAGATGGTACTTCAATTATTATCTTTGGTTTCACTTGCTCCTTTTTTGCATTGTAATAAATCACCAATAGTCGATCGGCACTATAAGGGAAACCTAGTGATTGATTATCAGAAGTGCATATTTGTCCTTCGTCGGCCTCTTCCATTTTGTTAAAAATCTCGACTTCCTTGTTGTTCATCATGTCTTGAAGTAGTTTTCTAAATCCTTCACAAGACTAGATGTCATGCTCCTCGATCTCATGAAAATCACAAAAATATTGACTTTTTGTGTTTCCTTCTTTGAAAATTCTGTTGGGATGACTGAACAGTCCCTTTTAACCATTACCTCCCAAATCTTTCGCAGCGATGTCTTTATTTCAGAAACACAACTTTTGGCACGTCACCTATATTCTTTTATCACCGCGCTCACGTTTCCCTCAGTGTGGTTAGGGAGCGGATTTCCAGCTGTATTGCCAGCACCATCAAATCGTAAAATGTCTGCATCAATAAGATCTTGAACCCTTCTTTTAAAGACCAAACAATTTTCTGTAGAATGCCCCTAGTTTCCAGCATGGTACATGCAACTAGCATTAGGATCGTACCATTTTAGGTATGGAGGCTTCAGGGGTGCCATATAATACGGGGATATTAATTATTTTTCTAATAGTTTTCGGTACAGCTCTCCATATGACACGGGAATTGGGGTGAACTGGGGTTTTTCAGGATTGGATCTTGTCGGTCTTTGTTCATTTTTAGGTTGGTTTTGAGCAGGCATGATATTTGGTGGGAACATGGCAAATGGTTTTTGGTTATCTATGGCGTAGACGACGTAAGGAGGAGGTACTTGATAGTAAGGGCTTTGGGGAGGATAATAAAAGTTTAGAGGTGGGCGATATCGAGGTTGTGGCTGGACAGGGTAAGGATTAGAAGTGTGGTGGCTCTCAATTCCCACCATATGGGCTTCTGCCTCTTTTTTCTTTACAGGTGCTGTCCTTTTCGAGCTTTCGAAACCTTCCATCCTTCCACTCTTGATGGTATTTTCTATAAGTTTCCCGGATATTACAATATCTGCGAAGTCTTTCGTGGCACTTCCTACCAACTTATCATAAAACGGTGCTTTCAAAGTGTTGATGAAGAGGACCGTTATTTCATTTTTAGTCAATGGGGGTTCTACTTGAGCCGAGATATCCCTCCACCTTTGCGCGTATTGCCTAAAAGTCTCCATCGGCTTCTTTTCCATCATCTGCAGAGTTAGCCGATCAGGCATCATGTCAGATACATGCTTGTATTGTTCACAAAATGCGGATGCTAAGTCTTTCCATGATCAGATCCTTTCTCTACTGAGTTGATTATACCATCGAAGGGCTGATCCATTCAAGCTGTATTAGAAACAGTGGATTAGCAATTTGTCCTCATTCACGTAACCAGTCGTCTTCCGGCAAAACATGATAAGATGTGCTTTTGGACATCTCATTCCATCGTATTTTTCAAAATCTGGTACTTTGAATTTCGGAGGCATAACCAGATCGGGAACCAAACTGAGCTATTTGGCACTCAATGCAGAGAAGGCTTCAGTACCTTCTATCGCTTTGAGTCTTTCTTCCAAACTCCTGTACTAATCCTGAACATCATGATCATCCGTTTTCAATCTGACTATTTCTACCGGATCATCCAAATTTGGAACATTGGGATCAGCAAGATTAGCTCCGGGGTTCGATATGAATATACCTTACCCTAGATGAGCAGGGGGTGCAGGTCGTTGCTCCAAGCTTGCAGGTTCTCCTCGAGGACATTCTCTTTGCATTACATGTACATGAGGTGGAGTGAATCTTGGGGGATAGAGTAGATCCTGATCATGATTAGTTTTCGACTGAGGCTCCATAATGTCAGGGCTCTGCATAGGTCCTTTTCCTTTGACCAAAGCTGTCATCATCTCCATCATTTTGGCCATTTGATCTCTTTGCTCGAGCGATTCCTCTCGAGATCTTAACATCAAATCTCTTGCTTCTTGTTGTGACTTGGTCAACTGCTCTTGCAATTCTCTTTGGGTTTTTTCCATCCTTTCAATTCTCTCATTGAACTCAGCTTCCATAATTCTAGCTTTTCAGCGCGTTCTATAAGAATGGCGTGATTCCAGACTTATAGTGTCGCAACTACGAATTATACGGTTTTAGCCTCAACGAATGATTATGGTGATATGTACATGCAATCAATGAATGAATGAATGAATGGATGTCAAATGAATGTTAGTCATGAATGAATGTGCAAGAATTTGGTGTTGATTTCAAGATGGCCCCTACTTAGGCATTTCATTAATCAAAAGAGTCTATTACAAAACGTTTCGCTATCTTTGATTCAACAGTTACACAAATTTTCTAGCCATATTGCCTTGTTTCTTCACTCGTTCTAAGAATTCTAATATGCTTGATCTTTGACTCAGAGGGAATTAGCAACTGAGAGCTTCGGCTTCATCTGATAATTGCACAACTTGCATAGCCGCCTTGCAAATTTCATCGATCAAAAAGCCGAGTTGCATTTCCTTTTCTTGGAGAGCTCTTTTGTAAGTGCGGGTGTCTCTGTCGTACTGATCATTCTTTTCTTCTAGAGTTTTTAGGAGAGTATCTAACTGTTGCTGACGAGATTGAATTCAAATTATTACATTTGAAATTAAAATTTTTTTAACTTAGAAAATATAAAATTATTTGAATCCAAAAAAGTACGAACTTGAAAAAATCCGAATCCAATAAAATTCAAATCGGCTGTCTGTTTATGGTATAGTTGATGGTATGCAATGGAAGTGTGAATATACTCTATAATCTGACTATAAATTTCAAAGTTTGAGGTTTCTATAAAATCTAAATTTAACCTGAAATATGTTCCAGACTTGCAGTTTTTATGATAATTCTGACTTTGGATTGAATGTCCAAGAGTCTAGTAGGAAAGCTTCCCTTAATAGTGTCCTTTTAATCATCCATCACCTTTTTAACTCAAGTTCACATTTTCACCTTCAGGTTTAATTTAAAAGCTTATATTCCCCTCACTGCATGACATAACAGTCTTCATCCTTTTATCTTGTCACTGATCTTTAGGCTTCAACTCGAATCATCTGCATCGATAAGGTTCGACGATGGGGCCGGCTTCGCCCCCTCTTAACAATAACTCCAGCCGATCGCCTATCTAGCCAATCGATAAAAGGATGGTGAGAGAGCCCTCACCCGAGGAACACCTGTATGTGTTTGAATTGAGTGACTCGAATCCTTATTAAAATAAAATAGAGTGGTAAAATAAAATAAAAGTAAAATCTATATAAAACTAAACTTCTTTTATTTTATTTTAAAATAAGGTTTTAAACCTTATTACGTTTCATCTATTTGATATTGATTAAAATAATGTGTTTCAATATTACTACACATTTTCTACTAGAATATGGTTTTACAAGCTTATAAAAAAACATAGTCTACTTCTCTTGTAATCATTCGAATTTAACTTAGTAAATTATATTTTCTTCTGTCCGTGATTTTTTCCTGAAAAGATTTTCACGTAAAATCTATATATTCTTTTTTTTTGATTTTCACGTAAAATCTATATATTCTTTTTTTTTTCTTTCTCTTTTCTTTGCGATATGACGTTTTATTTTTCACCAAACTATAAATATGGGTCAGTGGCCAAAAATAAGAATCTATTATTGGAAGATTTTTGATACAGCTAGTTGCCATGTGGTCATAAATTTTGTTGACAAAGTCATAATTTTCAGTCATTAAAATGTCTGCCTTTTAACTTTTAACTGTCTTCCCATGGCGCAAAAGCTACCCAAATTTCCTCGAAACTTCGAGGCTCGTGGTTAGGACGTCCCATACACAACAAACCATCCGCCCAGCTGGCTTGGACCACTTGCAATATAATTCTTGCACCCTGAAATAGCATGCAAAGCACCAAAACTTATGATAATACAGAGTTGTGTAGCAGACCATCAACCGAAACATAGCATTTATTGCTTCCTTTTGTCTTACACACTACATGTGCTTCATCTCCCCGTTTAACTCAAGGTACCATCCGTAAGGTCCTTTCCGTCCATGATTGATATAGAAGCGAGCTTAGCTGTAAAAATGGGGCCGGCACCCCTTTTTTCTCATTTCTTCATCACACCCTTCAATATATTCAGTTTTAGGAGTAGGTTTCCAAAAGTTTGTGCTTTCATTTCCCTTTGTTAAATGTGTGGTTTAGACTCTGTTAGTGTTGCATTTGGAACTCCATACATATATATACACGGTCTTTCAGGGTATTTGTTGTAAGGGATACAACGTTGTATACTATAGGTAAGGAGATGAGAGGTTGGTGGATGAACCTTACTGCTTCCTCATTTAGACAAAAGGGAACATGGGTTTCATGTGCGTCGACCCTTTTAACGTGACGCTATTTTCTTCCACACTAGAATTAAATCTTTACCTCACCTTCAAATCAAAGCCCCTACCATAAATAGTCACTGAATCATACCTTAATATTATCTACTAATTGAATGAAATACCTCAGCATTGTTGAATGCTAATGATGTGTGCATGAGGGGTAAAACTCTATGAATTACAAAATTTGACCAGAAATAATACATGAATTTCGACATGATTTTATTCCAGCATGTACATTCCCAAAAAGGTCCTGGAAGCCAAAATTAGAATTTCAACTTTTAGAGCTTGGAATAAGTATTAAGCTGAATTTTAAGACTAATTTTAGGGCTTAAGTTGTCATTTTCATTGTGGGATTAATATTTTATTATATCTTTGTTTTCTTTTACATAAGGAAAGGTGGATAAAGTTATAACTAAGTAAAATTGCTTGAAAGTAAAAGAAGCGTTATTTTCTAGTAGTTTTGTCTATATATATATATATAAAAGATATTATGCTTTGTACTTCTACAATATTTAATTAGTCGTTGCTTTATATTATTAAAATATTAATTCAAACACGAAAACTTAAATCAATTAATTTGATTTGACCATTTAACGAAAACAACTCAAATTTAAAAATACTTTAAATTTAAAATAATTCAAATTCTAAATAACATAAATACGAAATGATTCAAACAAATCTTTTAAAATGACCTGAATTCATGATAATCTAACTTAAAAAACTCGATTAATAAATTTAAAATTAATCTAAATCTAAAATTATTTGAAGTCAAAACAATTCAAAAATTTTAAATCACAAATTAATCCTAACAAAGCTAAACTAACCCAACTTATCCATTTACAGGACACCTAATACCGAAATTTTCAATTGGACTTCAACATGTTTTTATCCTACTTATAACCAAAGAAGAAAAAGCACAAAATTTGGAATGTTTCAAATTCAACAAAATTTTAAGTAAATATACATTCTTTGTGTGTTTTTAAAAAAGGAAATCAGCATCACACACGCATATATTATTAATATGCAATTTTTACATGTGAGTATAAAGTGAACCATTAACCCAATAAAAAAAAAAAAAGTGAACCATTAATTAATAAAATTAAGGTTGATATTAAATGAAAGCATGTCTGCTTTAAACTTTAAATCGTGGTGCAAATAAGAATAATCACATAAATATAAATTGTCTCCATAGACCCTCCCAATTATATTAAAATTTGCTAAAGACAGAGATACAAATTTGCTTAAGACCAATTGAAAAATATGCTTGTCGAACGCTTTCAAAATTTACAAATTTTCGACAACAGAGAAGACGGTGATTCTCATTTTGATGGGGATTAGAATATCAAAAAAGTGAGATTCAAGGAAGGACTCGATGGAGAGGTTGCTGCATGGCTGTGGATTTAGATCCAACCCTAACACTGTCTTGGAAGGACAAGCTTTTCGGGGCCTAAACAATTAACTCCGAGATGGATTGTAATACTCCTTGCGTTGGAAGGGATAGTGATCTTGAATTGCTAGAAGGAGATGTGTGAACGACTATTGTCAATGGGATCCCAGCTATCACTTTCTTGGACCGTGTTAAAGAAATCATGTTCAAGGAGATGGAATTAACAGTTGTTTTCAAACTATTAGGGTGGAGTATTGGTTACAATGCTCTCTATAACTAAATAATCAACCTATGGAAACTTGTAAAATCTTTTCATCTCATGGACATAGAAAACATGTATTATTTGGTTCGGTTTCAAAATAAGAATGATTATGATCGTGTTTTGACTCAAGGACCATGGATCATTTATGGGCAGTATCGTACCGTTCAGCCTTGAACTAAGGATTTCAGTTCATTGCAGCCATATCCCAATATGGTGATGGCTTGGATCCGGTTGCCAGGGCTCCGGAGTTTTATGTCCAGATGGAAAATTGTGGAGGCTATCGGGAGGCTGGTTAAAAAAGTAGCTAAGTTGGATTTTTAGACTGATAACTGAACCAGAGGTCGATTCGCTTGATTAGCTGTGTTTATCAACCTCAAGAAGCCCCTGGTGTCTTAGGTTATGGTCGATAGCGCCATTCAATGGGTGGAATATAAGGCTATTCCGATAGTTTGTTTCTATTGCGGTAAGTACAGGCATGTAAAGGATTTATGCTCATCGACGGTTGTGGACTCGAATCTGGAACGTTCTATTGATGTGGTGGTTGCAAACTCATGCGAAGCTATCAGAGGAGTTGTAGAGGAGAGAGGGTCGGAGTACGGATCGTGGATGCTGGTTGAGAGGAGATCGCGGCGTGGGCAATGGATCATACGGGCTAATGATGTGACAAAATCTCAAAAGAAACCATTAGGATATAGGTTTACGACATTAAATGTGGTGGGGGGATGAGCATTAAGTTTGCTGCTACTGCTGAAGAAATTTCGATGGAAAATGTTAGGCAAAATGATAGTAGGGGTTTAGGTGGTAAAAATATTAGGGGTTAAGAAAGGTCTAAACTTTGGGTCTTCCATAAGGCCTGCTAATGGCACTGGTTCGGGTGCTAGGGGGCTATTTTGTTGGGCCGAATGGCTGCTAGGTTCTCTATGGGGCCTGTTAAGGCCAAAATTTTAGGTGATGTAGAGGATACTTCTTTGGGTCGAATTATTAGTGGGTCACTTGAGAAAAAAATAGGAAAGAGCCTATGATGGCTGCTGGGCTTGGACAAGTTAATAAAGAGCTCATTAATAATGATAATTTCAATTTTAACTCTAACTTATTTATTGGACATGCAGGTTTGGCACAACATATTTCAACTGATGAGGGCATGGAAACTGAAGGTGTTGATCAAGACGTTTTAAACATAGGGGTTAAAGTAAACAGTAGTTTTAAAAATTTTGGGGGAGTTAAGGCACACTATAACCCCACCTTTGAAGAATCTGAAGGAACTTTAGTCCTTATTTCTAATGGAATCATGGACCCCGGGAAGCATTCAACGGTGAGTTTCAAGGAAATTTTGCATAAAAAAAGGTTATCTCGGTTAACCATCTTCGGGAGAGTTTGAGTGCGGGTATTTCTATTTCTAAAGAAAGGAAGAGTGGTGGTAAAGGCATTAGTGGCTGAAGTAGTCGAAAGGTTTCTAGTGTGTTGCGGGGTCGAGGAAGTCGGTTTAAATCTTTCGAGAACTCACATATTCCCTTGGCAGAATCTATGGAGGTGATGGCAGAATTTCTTTCGTCCTAGGCTCCTAGTAAAAAAGAAAATGATGCTTTGGAAGTCACAGATTTAACTATGGATAGGGATACTGTCTATTAACAGTAATGGTATGGTCCTTAAATTTTGTTATTATTTTATGAATTTTACAATTTTTTGTTGAAATTGTCAAGGTTGCGCTAATGTTAAATTTTCTCGTATTTTTTGGGAATACAAATTTGAATATAAACTTGATATTAGTTTTCTTGAGCCAAGAGTAAGTGGATCCAAAGCAGATAATATTATTATAAAGTTGGGTTTTCAGTATTCTCATTGTGTGGAAGTGATAGGTTATTCGAGGGGTATTTGGATTGGTTGGAAGAATTCTATTCGTCTTGACGTGGTCTGCAGTCAATCTCAATTTATTCTGACTCGGGTTTGGCCTATGTCTTCTTCAATACCGATCTTTATTTATTTTGTGTATGGAAGCTCGAATCGATAGAAACGCAAGGACTTGTGGGAAGGTTTGAGATTTACGATTCCGTTGGGGAATATTCCGTGGATTTTTATTGGTGACTTCAACACAATCCTTTCTCCTATTGAGAAAACATGTGGTCTTTCTAGCAGGAGGAGATGTCCTCTTTTTAGAGACTTTGTGGACAAGACCAAGTTACATGACTTACGTTTTCGAGGTCCTCCTTTTACTTGGCATAGAGGTGCGCTTTTTGAGAGGTTAGATCGTGCGTTAGGTAATGAAGCTTAGGTTAAATATTTTCCAAACAGCTTGATCACTCGTCTTCCAAAGATTAAGTCAAACCATAGGTCACTTCTTTTGTCCCTAAATTCAAAGTTTATTCTACCTAATGGTAGGTCTTTTTGGTTTTTAGCTGGGTAGGCCGATCATCTTGATTTTGAAAGTTTTGTGGAGGAAAATTGGATCTATACAGAGGACATGTTTGATACTCTTGGTAAGTTCACTCATAACTTAAAGGAATGGAATAAGTCAGTTTATGGGCACATCACTGCTTGAAAGAGATTTTTGGTTAATAAGCTTACCAATGTCCAATAGAAAATGAATTTCTCTGGCTCAAATTGCTTAGCTTAAGTGGAACTGAAGATTCGTTAAGAGTTGGAAGACGTTCTGTATCATGAAGAATTTTTTAGAAGCAAAAGGCAAGATGCGATTGGTTGAATTTGGGAGATCGTAATACTAATTTTTTTTCATACCTGTACACTGTGAAGAAGGAAAAATAGTCGTATTATCTCTATCCGTAATTCTGGAGGTGATTTGATTTATGATCCAGAACCCATCGAATCCGAGGCAAATGAATTTTTCTAAAATTTGTATAGGGAAATTCCTAGATCGATGGGCAATTTACCTCAAAGAAATTTCCTCAGATTGATCATGACAGTTTTAATTTCTTGGGAAAGTCGGTCACGAATGAAGAAATTAAGGAGGTTCTATTTGATAAGGCACCTTTTAAAGCACCCAGTAATGATGAGTTTCATGCTCATTTTTTCCAAAAACAGTAGGGAATTGTTGGGAGCGGTTTAAAATAACTTTTCCTAAAATAAATGCACAGGAGCAGGTTGATTTTATTATAGGTAGAAATATCATCGATAATGTTATCATTGCACAAGAGGATATACATTCTATGCGAAGTCAAAACAAAAGGAAATGGACGATGATTAAAATAGATTTGGAGAAAGCCTATGACAAAATGAGATGAGATTTCATTAACGCTTCCCTCCACGCAGCAGGTATCCCTAATTACCTCATAAATGTTATAATGTCATATATATCTAATTCTATCATGCAAGTCTTGTAGAACGGAGTTCCATTATCTAAGTTCAGGTTGGCCAAAGAAATTTGGCAAGGTTGCCCGCTTTCTCCTTATCCTTTTGTGCTGTGCATGGAATGGCTTGGTCACTTGATCCATTTGGCTATTTCTGATAGTAAGTGGAGTCTCATACGCCTTTCTTGATCTAGGCCAGCTATCTCTCATTTATTCTTTGTTGATGAATTAGTCATCTTTAGCAAAACAGATTTGAAGCACGATAGGATTCTAAAGGATATTTTGGAAAGATTTTGTGAGTTTTCTGGGCACAAAATAAATTCTAGGAAGACCAATATCTTTTTTTCTAAAGGGGTGAAAGAGCCGGTGGCTGATCTAATTAGCTCTTTGTTTTGCTTCCAAAAAGTACAAAATTTTGGTCATTGATAAGTCGTAATTTATACATATTTTTATCCCATACTTAGCACATTTTTGGATGAATTATCATTATATTTGTGGAATTTGATGCTCCTAATCCTTTAATTTTATATCTTATACTTAGGTGAGCATAGGAAAGTAAAAAGAACGAGAAACGGGCCAAAAACGGGGAAAATGGGCCAACGTGGGAAATCAACACGGCCTGGACTTCCTCATATGGGTAGATCACATGCCCGTGTCTATTTCACAACCTTGAACATGGTTTGAAGCATTTGCACACGGGTGTGGCACACGGCCGTGGCCCTATCGAGCCCAAGTCTATTTCTACTCGAAAAAGGCTACTTTTGGACTATTTTGGGCATTCTAAAGCCTATTTAAAACTCCTTAAAGGAGGATTGAAGAGACACACAGAGTAGGAAGCAAGGAATTACTCGAAGAAAGCCGATTGATCCATATCAGAAGTCAGATTCTACTTCAAGACTGAAGATCTCCCTTCAATTTCCTTCAGGGGGTTTTTGGGTTTTCTTTATGTTTTGTCATTATTATTTTTCTGAGATGTTTTCTTTTACCATTATGAACTAAATCCCCTAAATACCTAAGGGGGATGAAACCTAAGATGGATCTTGTTAATATTTTCTGAACTATATGATAAATACTTGATTTGTTCTTAATTATGTTTTTAACTCTTGTTTGAATATTCCAGGATATTAACTCAAGTATTGATGTGCTTATTCAGAGGATGAATAGTCCCTGTCTAAGAGTAGATCATTCATAATTAAGTGGAGTTGCATGCAATCCTAGAGATAGGACGACATAAATCTACCGGATTAGAGTCAAATTTAATAAGGGAATCCATAAATCGAGTTAATGCAAAACTAGGGGTTTTAATTAGAAAGAGATTCAATTAATCAACCTAAGGTTAGACGTTATTAGTCTCGAGAGGGATAATAATATAAATTAGGGATTTCTACGGATCAAATCAAGTGAATAAATCGTCTGGTTCAGAGTCGAATAACAAGTGAAGTTTAGGTGGATTCTTCCTTGGGTATTGTCTAAATAAATCAGTTTTCCCAAAAGTATTTCCCCAATTTATTTTCTATGCATTCTTAGTTAGTTAATTAGTTTAGATAAAACAACTCCCATTATTCTTAGGCTAGATAATAAAAAGAAGGTTAATACTAGTACTTTTAGTTCCTGTGGGTTCGACATCCGGTCTTGCTATAAACTATACTACTGTTCGATAGGTACGCTTGCCTTCATCGTGATAATAGTTAGTTTCAAGTAAGATTAATTATAAATTTAAAACTTATCACGAGTGACAATCAATCATTATCTTGGAGTCCCCCTTTTCCATCAAAGGGTGACTAATAACACTTTGTATTTTTGTGGTTGAAAAAGTTTGTGAAAAGCTTCAAAGTTAGGATGTCAAACAATTATCCATTATTGGCTGTGTTACTCTAGAGTAGTCAGTTCTCCTATCCATTCCTAGCTATTTTATGCAATCTATGCTGATACCTAGGAAAGTTAGTGATGAGATTGAAAGTTTGGTGAAACAGTTTATCTGGGGTTCTTCTGAAAATAAAAAGATGTCTCTTGTGGGGTAGGATTCTATCTATCAACTAAAATGGTGAGGTGGTCTTGGATTACGAAAATTACGCGATCATGTTGAAACTAGGTTTTATTATCGTATTTGACAAAGAGGCTTTATGGGTTCATGTAATCAGGGTGAAGTATCGTATGAATGAAGCTTTACCTGATTGTATCACCCCATGATATAAGTTCTTTTCTTTGGAAATCTCTATAAAAAAATTGGTCGTTACTTCAAGAGAATCTATTCTGGTCGGGAGGGAATGGCAGTAAAATTCACTATTGAAGAGATAATTGGGTTCCATACGTAGGGCCGTTGATTAGACATATTCCTACTAATGTCACTTTCGACTTAATTGGTGTCTTAATGAGATGGTCATTGAGGATGGGTTGTGGAACCTCGATTTGTTACCGGTTTAGTTACCGGATGATGCGATTTAGTGTATTATGGGCATTCCTCCACCACACCCCTCTAAGGGGCCTAATAAATTCACTTGGTGCCATATTTTGTTAGAAAATTTCTTAGTTAAGAGTGCTTATAAGGTTTTGAAGGAAGATGTTTGGAACCCAAAGGATGAGAAATGGAAAAGTGTTTGGAAGATTCTGGGTCTACAAAGGGTTTGTTTCTTTATTTGGATTGTCTTAAAGCAACATATCTTCAGTAATGTGGAAAGGGTCAAAAAGGGATTAGTGGTTGATCCTTCATGTCCTATTTTTGGATTTCATTCTGAATATATTTTGCATATTCTCAGGGATTCTATTGTAGCTAAGGATGTCTAGAACCAGACTCAGGTAATCGTCTAACAATTTTTTTCCCTTTTAACTTACAAGATTGGATTCTTTCTAATTTGTAGGATAATTCTACGATTCACGGGGGAGGAACTAATTGGGCATGCCTTTTTGGGGTACTTATTTGACGTCTTTAGAAGAATCGCAACCTATACATCTTTCAAGGAAGTTTTTGGAGTTCGAGAGAGATAATCAAAGTTTTGTATTGCTAGGCCAAACACTTTTTTTTGGCCTTTAGAAATGAGTCGAAGGGTTGCTACGAGTCTTTTTCGGAAGAATGGAATTTTGGTAATCGGATCCTCATCAATATTGACGGTGTGGTGCAATTGGACTCAGGAAATGTAGCTGCTGGGGGAGTTGTTCGGGATGAGAATGGAGATTAGATCTTTGGTTACAACTGATATCTAGGAAAGTGCTCGATTTTTTATGCTTAACTTTGGGACATTTTGGAGGGTCTCAAGCTTATCCATCGAAGAGGTCATGGCATAGTAACAATCCAATTAGACAATTTGGAGGTTGTTCAAGCCATTCAAGGAAGCGTTTCCTCCACATTGAACTTAGCCTTGATTAGACGAATTCAGAGTATTCTATCACAAGAGAAAACAATGGTCCTCGCATTACATCCCTAGAGAACAAAATCAAGTTGCTGATTGCTTGGCCAAACAAGCCTTGCTCGAAAAAGATGATTTGTAGATTTTTGATCTCCCTCCCATTATGGTCCAAGCCTTTCTCAAAATGGACAAGACAAGGAACTTTTTACTTTTTCAGAATATTTTGTTGTAATTAGTTTTCCTATATATTTATTTCACCAAAAAAAATCACATAAATATTTTGCTACCAATACACCCATTTATAGTTAATGTTATAGCAACTAATTAAAACATTAACAATAGGAATAATATTAAAATCAATTTGTTTATGCACAAAATTTTAATATTTTAATATTCTAATAATTATATTTTATCTTTTATCTATAAAATTGAAGTTTGAGAAAATTATATTAGGATCCTTCTAAAATATATAATTTTAAACCACCAATAAAATAATATCAAAACATCAAATTTTAAAGATATACAATTATTATTATACACTCACCCATATATGATATATATATTTTATCTTAATTTAATTTTAATTAAATTACTTAAAAATAATTAATTTTTTTATAAAATAAGCAAACATGGGTTCTTTTATCATATTTAAATCATTTTTAACTTAATTTTTAAAATTTAATCATCTTTTATTCTCGTGCAACCAATTTTTTTAAATTTCTAGGCAGTTGATTTTTTCTTTTCATTTCAACTTTTTAAATTTTTAATCAAATACAAAGTTTGATAACACCACTGATGGTGGTTACGATTTTTTAGTTTTCAGTTGTTTTGCTAAAGTTTTTTTTTTTTTCTTAATTTTTACTTGTTGATTTTTTTTAAAATTTCAATTTTCAACTTATGATTTTTTTTATCAGTAATTATTGATTTCAACAATTTCAAATTTCAATTGTTTTGCTTATGATTTTTTCCTACATATTCGTTTTAATGTGTTTGTCTTTTTTTATTATTATAAAAAATTAATTAATTTTAAGAAAATTAAAGTTAAATCAAGTTAGAAAAATATCATATACAGATAGGTGTAGATAATATTTGTATATATTTAAAAGTTGATGACATGACACTATTTTATTAATGCCTAAAAGTTTATATTTTAGTATCAACCTAATATAAATTATTCTCAATTAAAATATTAAAATATTTATTTGATGCAAAAAAGCTTTTAAACTTTGAATATATATTTAAAAACATTTTTGAGGTATCGAATCAATTTAAAAGTTTACGTGTCTAAGGAATACAATTATATTATTGAATACAACATCCAATTTAGCTAATGAGATATTGACATTATCGACAAAGATTGAGTCTTTGACTACCCAAGTTCGAGTTCACTATGCAGAATCATCATGTGAAAGCCTTCAGTCCAATCATGTACAGTTGTCATGGGCGGGTTTTGTTTAGCTATATTTTGATTCTCTTTTTGTTTATGCATTGTAATGGGCTAATTTTACTTTGTAAATACTCGAATATATTTGTAATTGTACTACATTTGTATTTATAAATTCTAAAAACAATTAGTTTATTAAAAGTACTTAATCATATAAAAATGATATAAAACTAAATCTATAAATCAAAATATTACTAATGGTTGAAATGATGTTATATAAGAGTGTGTATAGTAAAAGGGAGGGGATATTTGCAAAAAGGGATATAGATAAAGAGAAAGCAACATAAGAAAGCATAAAGTAAAGGATTTTGGGTAGAAACTAAGACAGGCTGTACCTCTTTTGTGGACCTTACAACATGGTGATAAAAAGACAAGTGGTTCTCACTTAATTTTGATTATGACTACGCTAGCCTTCAAGGACCACCTTGCCAAATTCCATAAATATTCATATACCATGACATCTCCAAGATAACAACTCTAATGCTTATGCATTCTTTCACCTAATGGTAAACTATTATTTACCCTAATCTCTTTTAATGAATGATAGAAAGAGATAAAGTGAGTCGAATTGTCACTTTCTAATGTCTACAACCGCAATAAAACAGTAATTGCACTTTATAGGGCAGTTGATGGCTGCCCTGCATGTGGCTACAACAAATTCGTGAATAATAATAATAAATTTGTATGCGTCATTTCTCGCAACACAATGTTTTGCTACCTTCATAAATATTCACGTCTTTCAATTTTATATATAAAAAAACTCATTTAATTTTTTAATTTTTATCAAATCACTCCAAAATGAATAAAAAAAATTAATATTTGTTAACTTTACTAACGTGACATCCACGTAAATTATCACCAAGATGACATGTCAACATTTACTAATTTTTAAAAATTTAAATATATTAAAAAATAATTTTTAATTTTTTTATAATTTTAATGGTTTTACTTTTTTTTTAAAAATAGTTCTAAATTTTTTATAATTTTAATGATTTTTAATTTTTTAAAAATAGATTTTATATTTTTTCAAATTTTTTAAATTTTAAAAAAATTAGTTAAATGCTTACATGTAATCTAGGTGGCAATCCACATGTATGTCACATCAACAAAGTTAACGTTCGTTAACTTTTCCATACATTTTGGGGCGATTTGACAAAAAATGCAAATTAAGGGCTAAAAAAGACAAAAAAATAAAAAGGAGAGCTAAAATGACTTTTTTTATAAAGTTACATGGCGAAATAAGTCATTATGTCAAATATTAATTACACATATGTATTGAAATGCTAATTTAGATAGTTTAAATGTACCTATAGTCCTTATACTTAAGACCTTATACCTGTATTTCTAGGAATTGAGTTTCTCTACTTTTGAAGTTTCAAAATTTAGGTAAACTATTAACACTGTTAATTTTTTTGTTAAATTTGTAGCTGTGACATTTTGTAATAAAAAATACTCATTTGATAGCCATGTAATTAAAAAAAGATGTTAAATTAACCTAAATTTTACAAAAAAAATTAATAGTATTACCAGTTGAGCTTAAATTTTGAGATATGAAAAGTAAAAGGATTGAATTCTTGAAAATACAAACAAGGACTAAATTCTAATTTTTGAAAATACAAGGATTCTAAACATATTTTATTAACCTATTTAGATTCATAAACTATGAATGAATCATTTAAAGACACTAATAATAATAATAACCATAATAATTTAAGATTTTTACTCATAAAATTTTAGATATGACCTTAATTTTTTTTTTTTTTTGTTATGATTAATTGAGTTGGAATAGGCTTGTTATTGATATTTTTGGGCCCTATGTAAAATAATAAAATGGGGCTTTTAAGTTCCTTAAAAGTTGGATAAAAAATTTTGGATCCTTAAAATTTTTTTGGGAGCCCATTAAAAACTGAAAAATAATATTTTAAACCCCTTTCAACCTTTAAATCCTGGACGGCCGCACCTCTAGTCAACACCCAGGGCCGGGCCTAAGTTGGAATATCGTATTCAGAAATATGATGCCATTTGTGGATATGCATTTTAAATGTTTAAGTTTTATAAAATTAATTATGTAATTTGGGGATAAAATGATATTTTTAATGTTAATGTCTTCACAACTTAACTACAAGGAGATATTGGTTTAGAAAAATAAGAAAATTTTGAAAATTTTGAGATCTTATATTTGAGTCTTATATAATTATATGAGTTTTCTTTAACTTTATTTTAGTTAATTAGTAGTTTAACGATTATGATTATTAGTTTTGATTGAGATTGTTGATATATAATGGCCTTGCTTATTCGGGGTATTAAAGTAGAAAACAAGTAGTTCTCAATAGTTAAATTTCAAGATGTATTCAGAGAAGCTAATATGATAGGTGATTGTATAGCAAAAATGTGCCAGGAGAATGCTTTAGAGTTAGTCATATTTGAGATACCTTTGAATAATGTTAGGAAGATGTTATTAGATGATAAAGCTGGAAATTCTTATGGAAGGACTAATCGGTCTTAAGGCCACTTATGGTCTTCTTCTTCTATTAAAAAAAAAACATTTAGAATTGTGATTATTGAAAAAGAGAGTAATGCGAAATTGAGAAATATCAAACAAAAACAAAATGAAACTAAAGAAATTTACAATGGCATGTGCTATTGAAGTGAGCATGGGGTCATGTATGGAATAGCCAAAGTCGTCTTCTTTCTCTCTTCATCTGCCATTAATTTTCAATATGTGGTCCTATTGTTGCAGATTTTATGTTGTTTTGGTAGAGATGAAATCGTAATATAAAACCAGAGGAAATATTGCTGATGATGATATTTTAATCGTCAAATTTATTGAATATTGTTTTTTGAAGATTGCATAAATCAATATTGTTCTTGGATTAAATTACAAGTGTAAGAGTAATTACAACTATAATATTCATATAAAAGAAATTAACACACATGGAATGAAAAAGAAAATAAAAAATACTTAAGCCCGAAGCTCAAAGGGTTCCAAAACCTTGATTAAAATACGGTTGCCTAAATTAAAAGATGATATTATTTGAACGTAAGGGCTTCAACGAAACCTAAAAGGCATGAAAGCTAGCACGTACATATGCATGTGAATCACTGATATTTTTATCTGCCAATTGATAGTGAAAAAATTAAGATGGTCACAACTGGTGCAATTCAGTATCCATATTCATCACTATTATTATTATTCACCTTTGAATTTGTTAGAGTTAAGTGACTTGAATTTTTGTTAAAATAAAAAACAGTGGTAAAATAAAATACAAAGTAAAATCTATATAGAATTTTACATTGATTAGAATAAGGTTTTTCAACCTTTAAATAGATATAGTTGAAACTCCTCTTGTATCATTCGAATTCGATATTAGTGAATTTTTTTCCTCTCCCGTGGTTTTTTTCCTGAAAGGGTTTCCACAAAAAATCTGTGTGTTCTTATTTTTCTTTCTTTTTGCTTTGCGATCGTTCTATATTATAATTGCCAATGCTCAACTTTTACAAAACGGTATCAAGAACTTTCTGAGTTACTTGTCTCGATCACAATAATGGCGACAATGAAGTATGATATTTCGCTGTTGGATCGCAACACCAGATTCGCGTTGTGGTAAGTAAAGATGCAGACAGTTCTTGCGTAGATGGATTTGGAGGATGCCCTACTAGGGTTAGATAAGATGTCTTCGACATTGACGGATGAAGAGAAGAGACGTAAAGATTGAAAGGCTTTAACACAATTATAGCTACATCTGTCGAATGAAATTCTATAGGATGTGTTAAAGGAGAAGATCGCTGCTGCATTATGGAAGAATCTAGATCAGCTATGTATGTGGAAAATCCTAACTTCAAGCTGCATATGAAGCAGCGTCTTTATGCTCATCATTTGGAGGAAGCTTTGTCTGTGCACGAACACTTAATTGTGTTTAAAGAAATTCTCTTGGATCTAGAGGTCATGGAGGTTCAGAATAATAAAGAAGATTTAGGGTTACTTCTACTTTGTTTGTTGCTGTCGTCTTATTCAACCTTTAGAGATACAATTTTGTATAGTCGCGAATCTCTCACAGTTGATGAAACCTATATTTTCTTAACCTCGTATGATAAGTTGAAACATCTTATGGTTGGATCTGACTCTTATAGATAGGGTCTCATTGTTCATGGGAGACAAGAATGAAATACTGATGATAATCCTGGGAGAACACAGGAACGAAATTCTTGCAGTAAATCTAAGGGTAGATCGAGATCTTCAAATAGAGGTAAAACCTATAACTTCTGCAAGAAGAAAAGGCACATTAAGTCTAAGTGCTATAAGTTACAAAAAAAGATCAAAAGGGAGGCTACGAATCAAAAGGGAAAACAACCAAAACAATTCAGTGAAGCTGATATAACAGAAGACTACAGTGATGGTGAACTTCTAGTTGCTTCTGTCGACAACTCTAAAGTGAGCGAAGAGTGGATCCTCAATTCTGGTTACACGTTCCAAATGAGTCCCAATCGGGATTGGTTTAAAACATATGAAACTATGTTTGAATGTATTGATTTGATGGGAAATAATGCTTCATATAAAATCTCAGGTATTGGCATAATCAAAATTAAGATGTTCGATGGAGTTGTTAGAAAACTTAGGGTGTGTTTGGTATTACTTCTAAGAAGCATTTTTGGGACAAAAAACACTTTTAAGATAAAAACATTCATAAACAAATTACTTTTTAAGAGAAAAAGTGCTTCTCCTAAGCTAAAAAGTGGCCCAAAAGCACTTTTTTGAGAAGCTAAAAATTTTTGCTTTTTCCCAAAAAGTGTTTTTTTCCCAAAAGCACTTTTGAGAAACATTACTAAACTAAGCCTTACTGGCGTACGAATTGTATAATAGTTGAAGAGAAATTAATTTCTTTGAGTACTCTTAATTCAAAAGGGCATAAGTACACAGCTGAAAGTGGAGTTATGAAGATTAGCAATGGTTTTTTTGTTGTGATGAAAGGGCAAAGAAAGACTGTCAAGTTATATGTGTTGCAAGGTTCAACTGTTATTGGTGATACAATTATCGCTTCCTTTTCCTTGTCAGATGATGATGTTATTTGACTTTGGCATATGCATCTAGGGCATATGAGTGAAAACGACATGGTAGAATTGAGCAAAAGATGACTTCTTGATGGATAAGGCATTAGTAAACTGAAGTTTTGTGAGCATTGCATTTTTGGGAAGCAAAAGAGAGTTCGATTCACCAAAGGAATCCATAACACAAAGGAAACGCTGGATTATATTCATTATGATATTTGGGGACCATTTAGAGTGCCTTCGAGGGGTAGAGCTAATTATATGCTGATAATCATTGACGATTTTTCCAGAAAAGTTTGGGCATTTTCTTAAAGCAAAAAAGTGATGTGTTGTCCACATTAAGAATTGGAAAACTATGATCGAGAAGTGGGCAGACCTTCGCACAAATAATGGTTTGAAAATTTGTTTTGATGAGTTTAATGAATTTTGCAAACTAGAAGGGATCGTGAAACACTTAACAGTTCACCATACTCCACAGCAGAACGGCGTTGCAGAACGAAGGAATAGAACAATCATGGAAAAAGTTTGATGCATGTTGTTGAATGCTCATTTACTGAAGTCGTTCGGGTCTAAAGCGACCTCTATGATTAACTGATCTCCGTCCATTGCCATTGTGAAAAAGACTCCACAAGAGGTATGGTCTGGTACTCCTAATTATTCTTATTTGAAGATTTTTGAGTGTCTCGCGTATGCTCATGTTGATAATGGGAAATTGGATCCTATATCTATTTAATGTGTTTTTCTTGGTTATAAAGCTAGTGTTAATGGGTATAAATTATGGTGTCCTAAAATGAGGGAATTTGTAATTAGCAAAGATATTATTTTTTTATGAAACTGTTATGCTACTTAACTTACTTTTCAAAGATTCTTTCAATAAAGACCAGTAAATTTCAAACATACATGTGAAGTAAGTGGAGCTTCTAATTGATCCAGGATCTACAATAGAGTCTACTTCTCAGGTTAAAACAAAAACTCAGAGTAGAGTTGCTTATTCATCACAGTCAACACCACAATATTCTATTGCCAAGAACAGTTCTAGAAGAGAAATTAAACCTCCAAAAGGGTACACCAAGACTGATCTTGTAACACCCTCTACCAGTATCTGTCGTCGGAATAGGGTACGAGGCATTACCGAAACTTACAGAACCAATTTCCATTTACCTAAACCAAGTACCATTTATTTATCAAAAAATATTATTACATCCCTTAGATGGGCTTTCGAAGCCCAAATTATGCATCGGGACCAAACCGGAACCAAATTAGAATCACAGGGAATTTTTTGCAAAATCCTAAAATTATACTTACTCTAGCCATGCCAATAGCTAGGTTACAAACATCCATTTCCATGTAAACATTGGTGTTTAGTCTATACATACCATTCTTTCAAAATAAGTCATTTTCATTTACCAAAAGATATGGGTTGATAGTGTGATAAGGCTCCGACTAATCTCCAACCTTTGAGCTCTCAAGCACAACAAAATAGGGAAAATGAGAACGGGGTAAGCACATGGTGCTTAGTAAGTTCATGCAACAGGAATTATACTTACCATACTTATACATCCATCATTTAACAACATAAGCACACATCCAATTCACATAAACATACACCTATCACATACAAACTCAACTTTTGCATTAGTTAAGCAACATCATATAAATTAAATACAAAGATAAATGATTGATGAACTCATCAAATTCCATAATTTTCATGTTTTTCCATGCCTCATATTTATCCCGTTGAATTTCTTGGAATTTCGATGGATATTCAGTAGTACACTTTTGTGTACAATTCCGAATCCGTCAATTTGTACACATATGGGTATACCCTTTTTCCAGAGAGCACACTCCCGTGAACCTCATTTCTTACAGTGGGATTACCAATCTAGGCTAAATCCCCTGTATCATATACTCAAAGAGTATTGTCAGATTACCAGTCCAGGCTAAATCCCCTGCAATGACAATTACTCTAATGAGCTTAATTTGGATTACCCGTTCGGGCTAAATCCATTTCACACATATTCTTTGGGAGAGCTATATAATTAGGATCATCCGTCTAGGCTAGATCCTTTGTATCATCAATTCCCTTTTCAGTGATCCATCGAAGTTCATTTCATTCAACCGGGATTTATTTCCCCTTTTTATTGAGAATTATCAATTTTTCATCAAATATCATACAATGAACATCCAAACCATATTCACATCAATAAACATACATTCCAATCATTTAAAATGTAATCCAAGTAACACAAACTTACCCGTAACAATTTGTAGTAATTGTAGAGATTTCAGGGACTATTCGGCAACCTTTTCCTTCCCTCGTTTATCTTCAATTTCTTGATCTATAATATAAAATTTTCCATGTATCAGCATCTAATTTTAATCTAATTTATTTCACAATTTATACCTCTCAAATTTCAAAATTGCATATTTACCCCAAATTTTACAATTTTTACAATTTAGTCCCTACTCAATTAACCCCCCAATTGAGCTGATTTTTTCTCAATTAACACTTTATTCTATCATCTTAAACTACTTTACAACCTTTAAAAATTAGAATTTCAGCATCAAACCTTAATTCCAAACTTTTTCACAATTAAGACCTAAAAATCAATTTCTACTAAAAACATTTAATAAATCCATCTTCTGATAAAATTAAAACTTCAAATCCATGTTTATTCATCATAAACTTCCATTACTCAACCATGGTAACTTTCAATTTCATCCATAAAATCAAAAACTAATGAATTTAATAGTAGGATTTAGTTGTAACAGTCTTAAAAGCATAAAAATTACAAGAAAAAGACAAGCATTAGCTCACTTGATGCAAAAATTATGAAATACCAGCTTAAAGAACCCCTCCTATGGCGTTTTGGCTGATGAGAATGAAGAAAGACCAAAAGAAATCTAGACATTTCCACTTTAGTCTTAACTTTATTTAGTTAATTATGCAATATTCCAATTTTGCCCTTAAATCATCAATTTTCTTGCAGATTTCATGCCCTTGCTGTCCAGCCCAAATAATTTTGGGTCTAATTGCCTTTTAAATCCTTTCTCATTAGACACTTAAGCTATTTAATCATTCTAGCAACTTTTACATATTTTTCAATTTAGTCCTTTTTATTTAATTGACTACCCAAACGTTAAAATTTTCTAACGAAATTTTAATAACACAATACCAACATTTCATAAATATTTATAAAAATATTTTTGACTCAGTTTTACGAGATTGAGGTCTCGATACCTCGTTTTTACCTAATTTTTTCAATAGATTTTTAAATTTTTTTTTCTAATTAACCACTAAATCAGTAAAATTTTTCTATCGATATTTTCATACGACTTTCCTATCATATTAATATTCATGTAATAATTTTTAAAATAAATATTCTTTTTAAATCAGATTTGTGGTTGCAAAAACACTATTCCAATAACCACGAATTTAGGCCATTACAACTAGTTGCTTATGCTTTAAATGTGGTTGAAGATGTAGATGCAAATCAAGAGTCATCTACTTATTTCAAGCGATTTGTAATGACCTAATTTTTGAGTGGTGTTGAAAATAGTGATTTGAGATCACTAAATCGATGAGTGAGTTTAAAAATTTAAATAACTTAATATTTATGAGTCAAGTATGACATTAGAAGTATTTTTGAATTAGTGAATTTTGTAATTTAAAAGAATTTATTAGAAAAATTGGGTGAAAATGAGTTATCGAGACCTTAGATTCATAAATCTGAGCCATAAATATTTTTAGAAATATTTATGGAGTATTATTGAGTTAATATTAAAGTTTCGTTAGGAAATTTTAATGTCAAGACAAGCATTAGCTCACTTGATGCAAAAATTATGAAATACCACTTAAAGAACCCTCCTATGGCGTTTTGGCTGATGAGAATGAAGAAAGACCAAAAGAAATCTAGACATTTCCACTTTAGTCTTAACTTTATTTAGTTAATTATGCAATATTCCAATTTTGCCCTTAAATCATCAATTTTCTTGCTGATTTCATGCCCTTGCTGTGTCAGCCCAAATAATTTTGGGTCTAATTGCCTTTTAAATCCTTTCTCATTAGACACTTAAGCTATTTAATCATTCTAGCAACTTTTACATATTTTTCAATTTAGTCCTTTTATTTAATTGACTACCCAAGCGTTAAAATTTTCTAACTTGAAATTTTAATAACACAATACCAACATTTCATAAATATTTATAAAAATATTTTTGACTCAGTTTCTGAGATTGAGGTCTTGATACCTCGTTTTACCTAATTTTTCAATAGATTTTTAAATTTTTTTCTAATTAACCACTAAATCAGTAAAATTTTTCTATCGATATTTTCATACGACTTTCCTATCATATTAATATTCATGTAATAATTTTTAAAATAAATATTCTTTTTAAATCAGATTTGTGGTTGCAAAAACACTATTCCAATAACACGAATTTAGGCCATTACAACTAGTTGCTTATGCTTTAAATGTGGTTGAAGATGTAGATGCAAATCAAGAGCCATCTACTTATTTCGAAGCAGTTTGTAACAGCCTAATTTTCAGTGGTGTTGAAAATAGTGATTTGAGATCACTAAATCTGATGAGTGAGTTTAAAAATTTAAATAACTTAATATTTATGAGTCAAGTATGACATTAGAAGTATTTTTGAATTAGTGAATTTTGTAATTTAAAAGAATTTATTAGAAAAATTGGGTGAAAATGAGTTATCGAGACCTTAGATTCATAAAGCTGAGCCATAAATATTTTTAGAAATATTTATGGAGTATTATTGAGTTAATATTAAAGTTTCGTTAGGAAATTTTAATGTCAAGACAAGCATTAGCTCACTTGATGCAAAAATTATGAAATACCAGCTTAAAGAACCCCTCCTATGGCTTTTTTGGCTGATGAGAATGAAGAAAGACCAAAAGAAATCTAGACATTTCCACTTTAGTCTTAACTTTATTTAGTTAATTATGCAATATTCCAATTTTGCCCTTAAATCATCAATTTTCTTGCAGATTTCATGCCCTTGCTGTCCAGCCCAAATAATTTTGGGTCTAATTGCCTTTTAAATCCTTTATCATTAGACACTTAAGCTATTTAATCATTCTAGCAACTTTTACATATTTTTCAATTTAGTCCTTTTATTTAATTGACTACCCAAACGTTAAAATTTTCTAACTTGAAATTTTAATAACACAATACCAACATTTCATAAATATTTATAAAAATATTTTTGACTCAGCTTTTCTGAGATTGAGGTCTCGATACCTCGTTTTACCTAATTTTTCAATAGATTTTTAAATTTTTTTCTAATTAACCACTAAATCGGTAAAATTTTTCTATCGATATTTTCATACGACTTTCCTATCATATTAATATTCATGTAATAATTTTTAAAATAAATATTCTTTTTAAATCAGATTTGTGGTTGCAAAAACACTATTCCAATAACCACGAATTTAGGCCATTACAACTAGTTGCTTATGCTTTAAATGTGGTTGAAGATGTAGATGCAAATCAAGAGCCATCTACTTATTTCAAGCGATTTGTAACAGCCTAATTTTTGGTGGTGTTGAAAATAGTGATTTGAGATCACTAAATCGATGAGTGAGTTTAAAAATTTAAATAACTTAATATTTATGAGTCAAGTATGACATTAGAAGTATTTTTGAATTAGTGAATTTTGTAATTTAAAAGAATTTATTAGAAAAATTGGGTGAAAATGAGTTATCGAGACCTTAGATTCATAAGCCTGAGCCATAAATATTTTTAGAAATATTTATGGAGTATTATTGAGTTAATATTAAAGTTTCGTTAGGAAATTTTAATGTCAAGACAAGCATTAGCTCACTTGATGCAAAAATTATGAAATACCAGCTTAAAGAACCCCTCCTATGGCGTTTTGGCTGATGAGAATGAAGAAAGACCAAAAGAAATCTAGACATTTCCACTTTAGTCTTAACTTTATTTAGTTAATTATGCAATATTCCAATTTTGCCCTTAAATCATCAATTTTCTTGCAGATTTCATGCCCTTGCTGTCCAGCCCAAATAATTTTGGGTCTAATTGCCTTTTAAATCCTTTCTCATTAGACACTTAAGCTATTTAATCATTCTAGCAACTTTTACATATTTTTCAATTTAGTCCTTTTTATTTAATTGACTACCCAAACGTTAAAATTTTCTAACGAAATTTTAATAACACAATACCAACATTTCATAAATATTTATAAAAATATTTTTGACTCAGTTTTACGAGATTGAGGTCTCGATACCTCGTTTTTACCTAATTTTTTCAATAGATTTTTAAATTTTTTTTTCTAATTAACCACTAAATCAGTAAAATTTTTCTATCGATATTTTCATACGACTTTCCTATCATATTAATATTCATGTAATAATTTTTAAAATAAATATTCTTTTTAAATCAGATTTGTGGTTGCAAAAACACTATTCCAATAACCCTGAATTTAGGCCATTACAACTAGTTGCTTATGCTTTAAATGTGGTTGAAGATGTAGATGCAAATCAAGAGCCATCTACTTATTTCGAAGCAGTTTGTAACAGCCTAATTTTCAGTGGTGTTGAAAATAGTGATTTGAGATCACTAAATCTGATGAGTGAGTTTAAAAATTTAAATAACTTAATATTTATGAGTCAAGTATGACATTAGAAGTATTTTTGAATTAGTGAATTTTGTAATTTAAAAGAATTTATTAGAAAAATTGGGTGAAAATGAGTTATCGAGACCTTAGATTCATAAGCTGAGCCATAAATATTTTTAGAAATATTTATGGAGTATTATTGAGTTAATATTAAAGTTTCGTTAGGAAATTTTAATGTCAAGACAAGCATTAGCTCACTTGATGCAAAAATTATGAAATACCAGCTTAAAGAACCCCTCCTATGGCGTTTTGGCTGATGAGAATGAAGAAAGACCAAAAGAAATCTAGACATTTCCACTTTAGTCTTAACTTTATTTAGTTAATTATGCAATATTCCAATTTTGCCCTTAAATCATCAATTTTCTTGCAGATTTCATGCCCTTGCTGTCCAGCCCAAATAATTTTGGGTCTAATTGCCTTTTAAATCCTTTCTCATTAGACACTTAAGCTATTTAATCATTCTAGCAACTTTTACATATTTTTCAATTTAGTCCTTTTATTTAATTGACTACCCAAACGTTAAAATTTTCTAATGAAATTTTAATAACACAATACCAACATTTCATAAATATTTATAAAAATATTTTTGACTCGATTTTTTGAGATTGAGGTCTCGATACCTCGTTTTACCTAATTTTTCAATAGATTTTTAAATTTTTTTCTAATTAACCACTAAATCAGTAAAATTTTTCTATCGATATTTTCATACGACTTTCCTATCATATTAATATTCATGTAATAATTTTTAAAATAAATATTCTTTTTAAATCAGATTTGTGGTTGCAAAAACACTATTCCAATAACCTCGAATTTAGGCCATTACAACTAGTTGCTTATGCTTTAAATGTGGTTGAAGATGTAGATGCAAATCAAGAGCCATCTACTTATTTGAAGCGATTTGTAAATGACCTAATTTTCAAGTGGTGTTGAAAATAGTGATTTGAGATCACTAAATCTGATGAGTGAGTTTAAAAATTTAAATAACTTAATATTTATGAGTCAAGTATGACATTAGAAGTATTTTTGAATTAGTGAATTTTGTAATTTAAAAGAATTTATTAGAAAAATTGGGTGAAAATGAGTTATCGAGACCTTAAATTCATAACTGAGCCATAAATATTTTTAGAAATATTTATGGAGTATTATTGAGTTAATATTAAAGTTTCGTTAGGAAATTTTAATGTCAAGACAAGCATTAGCTCACTTGATGCAAAAATTATGAAATACCAGCTTAAAGAACCCCTCCTATGGCGTTTTGGCTGATGAGAATGAAGAAAGACCAAAAGAAATCTAGACATTTCCACTTTAGTCTTAACTTTATTTAGTTAATTATGCAATATTCCAATTTTGCCCTTAAATCATCAATTTTCTTGCAGATTTCATGCCCTTGCTGTCAGCCCAAATAATTTTGGGTCTAATTGCCTTTTAAATCCTTTATCATTAGACACTTAAGCTATTTAATCATTCTAGCAACTTTTACATATTTTTCAATTTAGTCCTTTTATTTAATTGACTACTCAAACGTTAAAATTTTCTAACGAAATTTTAATAACACAATACCAACATTTCATAAATATTTATAAAAATATTTTTGACTCGCTTTTTTTTAGATTGAGGTCTCGATACCTCGTTTTACCTAATTTTTCAATAGATTTTTAAATTTTTTTCTAATTAACCACTAAATCGGTAAAATTTTTCTATCGATATTTTCATACGACTTTCCTATCATATTAATATTCATGTAATAATTTTTAAAATAAATATTCTTTTTAAATCAGATTTGTGGTTGCAAAAACACTATTCCAATAACCCTGAATTTAGGCCATTACAACTAGTTGCTTATGCTTTAAATGTGGTTGAAGATGTAGATGCAAATCAAGAGCCATCTACTTATTTCAAGCGGTTTATAATGACCTAATTAATTTTGGTGTTGAAAATAGTGATTTGAGATCACTAAATCTGATGAGTGAGTTTAAAAATTTAAATAACTTAATATTTATGAGTCAAGTATGACATTAGAAGTATTTTTGAATTAGTGAATTTTGTAATTTAAAAGAATTTATTAGAAAAATTGGGTCGAAAATGAGTTATCGAGACCTTAGATTCATAAACTGAGCCATAAATATTTTTAGAAATATTTATGGAGTATTATTGAGTTAATATTAAAGTTTCGTTAGGAAATTTTAATGTCAAGACAAGCATTAGCTCACTTGATGCAAAAATTATGAAATACCAGCTTAAAGAACCCCTCCTATGGCGTTTTGGCTGATGAGAATGAAGAAAGACCAAAAGAAATCTAGACATTTCCACTTTAGTCTTAACTTTATTTAGTTAATTATGCAATATTCCAATTTTGCCCTTAAATCATCAATTTTCTTGCAGATTTCATGCCCTTGCTGTCCAGCCCAAATAATTTTGGGTCTAATTGCCTTTTAAATCCTTTCTCATTAGACACTTAAGCTATTTAATCATTCTAGCAACTTTTACATATTTTTCAATTTAGTCCTTTTTATTTAATTGACTACCCAAACGTTAAAATTTTCTAACGAAATTTTAATAACACAATACCAACATTTCATAAATATTTATAAAAATATTTTTGACTCGCTTTTTCTGAGATTGAGGTCTCGATACCTCGTTTTACCTAATTTTTCAATAGATTTTTAAATTTTTTTCTAATTAACCACTAAATCAGTAAAATTTTTCTATCGATATTTTCATACGACTTTCCTATCATATTAATATTCATGTAATAATTTTTAAAATAAATATTCTTTTTAAATCAGATTTGTGGTTGCAAAAACACTATTCCAATAACCCTGAATTTAGGCCATTACAACTAGTTGCTTATGCTTTAAATGTGGTTGAAGATGTAGATGCAAATCAAGAGCCATCTACTTATTTCGAAGCAGTTTGTAACAGCCTAATTTTCAGTGGTGTTGAAAATAGTGATTTGAGATCACTAAATCTGATGAGTGAGTTTAAAAATTTAAATAACTTAATATTTATGAGTCAAGTATGACATTAGAAGTATTTTTGAATTAGTGAATTTTGTAATTTAAAAGAATTTATTAGAAAAATTGGGTCGAAAATGAGTTATCGAGACCTTAGATTCATAAACTGAGCCATAAATATTTTTAGAAATATTTATGGAGTATTATTGAGTTAATATTAAAGTTTCGTTAGGAAATTTTAATGTCAAGACAAGCATTAGCTCACTTGATGCAAAAATTATGAAATACCAGCTTAAAGAACCCCTCCTATGGCGTTTTGGCTGATGAGAATGAAGAAAGACCAAAAGAAATCTAGACATTTCCACTTTAGTCTTAACTTTATTTAGTTAATTATGCAATATTCCAATTTTGCCCTTAAATCATCAATTTTCTTGCAGATTTCATGCCCTTGCTGTCCAGCCCAAATAATTTTGGGTCTAATTGCCTTTTAAATCCTTTCTCATTAGACACTTAAGCTATTTAATCATTCTAGCAACTTTTACATATTTTTCAATTTAGTCCTTTTATTTAATTGACTACCCAAACGTTAAAATTTTCTAACGAAATTTTAATAACACAATACCAACATTTCATAAATATTTATAAAAATATTTTTGACTCGCTTTTCTGAGATTGAGGTCTCGATACCTCGTTTTACCTAATTTTTCAATAGATTTTTAAATTTTTTTCTAATTAACCACTAAATCAAGTAAAATTTTTCTATCGATATTTTCATACGACTTTCCTATCATATTAATATTCATGTAATAATTTTTAAAATAAATATTCTTTTTAAATCAGATTTGTGGTTGCAAAACACTATTCCAATAACCCGAATTTAGGCCATTACAACTAGTTGCTTATGCTTTAAATGTGGTTGAAGATGTAGATGCAAATCAAGAGCCATCTACTTATTTCGAAGCAGTTTGTAACAGCCTAATTTTCAGTGGTGTTGAAAATAGTGATTTGAGATCACTAAATCTGATGAGTGAGTTTAAAAATTTAAATAACTTAATATTTATGAGTCAAGTATGACATTAGAAGTATTTTTGAATTAGTGAATTTTGTAATTTAAAAGAATTTATTAGAAAAATTGGGTCGAAAATGAGTTATCGAGACCTTAAATTCATAACCGAGCCATAAATATTTTTAGAAATATTTATGGAGTATTATTGAGTTAATATTAAAGTTTAGTTAGGAAATTTTAATGTCAAGACAAGCATTAGCTCACTTGATGCAAAAATTATGAAATACCAGCTTAAAGAACCCCTCCTATGGCGTTTTGGCTGATGAGAATGAAGAAAGACCAAAAGAAATCTAGACATTTCCACTTTAGTCTTAACTTTATTTAGTTAATTATGCAATATTCCAATTTTGCCCTTAAATCATCAATTTTCTTGCAGATTTCATGCCCTTGCTGTCCAGCCCAAATAATTTTGGGTCTAATTGCCTTTTAAATCCTTTCTCATTAGACACTTAAGCTATTTAATCATTCTAGCAACTTTTACATATTTTTCAATTTAGTCCTTTTTATTTAATTGACTACCCAAACGTTAAAATTTTCTAACGAAATTTTAATAACACAATACCAACATTTCATAAATATTTATAAAAATATTTTTGACTCGATTTCTGAGATTGAGGTCTCGATACCTCGTTTTTACCTAATTTTTTCAATAGATTTTTAAATTTTTTTTTCTAATTAACCACTAAATCAGTAAAATTTTTCTATCGATATTTTCATACGACTTTCCTATCATATTAATATTCATGTAATAATTTTTAAAATAAATATTCTTTTTAAATCAGATTTGTGGTTGCAAAAACACTATTCCAATAACCCTGAATTTAGGCCATTACAACTAGTTGCTTATGCTTTAAATGTGGTTGAAGATGTAGATGCAAATCAAGAGCCATCTACTTATTTCAAGCGATTTGTATGACCTAAATTTTGGTGGTGTTGAAAATAGTGATTTGAGATCACTAAATCGATGAGTGAGTTTAAAAATTTAAATAACTTAATATTTATGAGTCAAGTATGACATTAGAAGTATTTTTGAATTAGTGAATTTTGTAATTTAAAAGAATTTATTAGAAAAATTGGGTCGAAAATGAGTTATCGAGACCTTAGATTCATAAATCGAGCCATAAATATTTTTAGAAATATTTATGGAGTATTATTGAGTTAATATTAAAGTTTCGTTAGGAAATTTTAATGTCAAGACAAGCATTAGCTCACTTGATGCAAAAATTATGAAATACCAGCTTAAAGAACCCCTCCTATGGCGTTTTGGCTGATGAGAATGAAGAAAGACCAAAAGAAATCTAGACATTTCCACTTTAGTCTTAACTTTATTTAGTTAATTATGCAATATTCCAATTTTGCCCTTAAATCATCAATTTTCTTGCATGATTTCATGCCCTTGCTGTCCAGCCCAAATAATTTTGGGTCTAATTGCCTTTTAAATCCTTTCTCATTAGACACTTAAGCTATTTAATCATTCTAGCAACTTTTACATATTTTTCAATTTAGTCCTTTTATTTAATTGACTACCCAAACGTTAAAATTTTCTAACGAAATTTTAATAACACAATACCAACATTTCATAAATATTTATAAAAATATTTTTGACTCGCTTTCTGAGATTGAGGTCTCGATACCTCGTTTTACCTAATTTTTCAATAGATTTTTAAATTTTTTTCTAATTAACCACTAAATCAAGAAAATTTTTCTATCGATATTTTCATACGACTTTCCTATCATATTAATATTCATGTAATAATTTTTAAAATAAATATTCTTTTTAAATCAGATTTGTGGTTGCAAAACACTATTCCAATAACCCGAATTTAGGCCATTACAACTAGTTGCTTATGCTTTAAATGTGGTTGAAGATGTAGATGCAAATCAAGAGCCATCTACTTATTTCGAAGCAGTTTGTAACAGCCTAATTTTCAGTGGTGTTGAAAATAGTGATTTGAGATCACTAAATCTGATGAGTGAGTTTAAAAATTTAAATAACTTAATATTTATGAGTCAAGTATGACATTAGAAGTATTTTTGAATTAGTGAATTTTGTAATTTAAAAGAATTTATTAGAAAAATTGGGTCGAAAATGAGTTATCGAGACCTTAGATTCATAAACTGAGCCATAAATATTTTTAGAAATATTTATGGAGTATTATTGAGTTAATATTAAAGTTTCGTTAGGAAATTTTAATGTCAAGACAAGCATTAGCTCACTTGATGCAAAAATTATGAAATACCAGCTTAAAGAACCCCTCCTATGGCGTTTTGGCTGATGAGAATGAAGAAAGACCAAAAGAAATCTAGACATTTCCATTTTAGTCTTAACTTTATTTAGTTAATTATGCAATATTCCAATTTTGCCCTTAAATCATCAATTTTCTTGCAGATTTCATGCCCTTGTCTGTCCAGCCCAAATAATTTTGGGTCTAATTGCCTTTTAAATCCTTTCTCATTAGACACTTAAGCTATTTAATCATTCTAGCAACTTTTACATATTTTTCAATTTAGTCCTTTTTATTTAATTGACTACCCAAACGTTAAAATTTTCTAACGAAATTTTAATAACACAATACCAACATTTCATAAATATTTATAAAAATATTTTTGACTCAGTTTTACGAGATTGAGGTCTCGATACCTCGTTTTTACCTAATTTTTTCAATAGATTTTTAAATTTTTTTCTAATTAACCACTAAATCAAGAAAATTTTTCTATCGATATTTTCATACGACTTTCCTATCATATTAATATTCATGTAATAATTTTTAAAATAAATATTCTTTTTAAATTAGATTTGTGGTTGCAAAAACACTATTCCAATAACCCTGAATTTAGGCCATTACAACTAGTTGCTTATGCTTTAAATGTGGTTGAAGATGTAGATGCAAATCAAGAGCCATCTACTTATTTCAAGCAGATTTGTATGACCTAATTTTCAGTGGTGTTGAAAATAGTGATTTGAGATCACTAAATCTGATGAGTGAGTTTAAAAATTTAAATAACTTAATATTTATGAGTCAAGTATGACATTAGAAGTATTTTTGAATTAGTGAATTTTGTAATTTAAAAGAATTTATTAGAAAAATTGGGTCGAAAATGAGTTATCGAGACCTTAGATTCATAAACTGAGCCATAAATATTTTTAGAAATATTTATGGAGTATTATTGAGTTAATATTAAAGTTTCGTTAGGAAATTTTAATGTTTTGATAGTTAATTAATTAAAAAGGACTAAATTGAAAAAGGTACAAAATTTATTAAAGTGATTAAAAAGCATAAGTGATAATTAAGGGAGGACCGAATAGACAATTTGGCACATGGGTAGTGGCTGGACAACATGTGGGAAGAAGAAAATAACAAAGCTAGTGTGAACAAGGGGCAAAATTGGAAAATAAATAAAATTAATAGTTAAAGTTGGATTAAATTGAATTTCTAAACATTTCTTTCTCATTTCTTAATCTAAAAAATGCCATAGTAGGTCTTCTAAGCTGATTTTTCATATTTTTACATCATGTGAGTTCAATTCTTGCTTTTTCTTTGTAATTTTTATGTTTTTATGACTTTTACAATTAGGTCCAACTATTGAATTCATTAGTTTTTTATTAAATGGGTGATTTTGAAAGTTACCATGAATGAGTACTGGAATTTTATGATGAATTATGATGGATTTGAAGCTTTAATTTCATTATATGATGATTTTATTAAGTGATTTTAATAGAAATTGGTTTTTAGGACTTAATTGTGAAAAGTTGAGAATTAGGGTTTGGTGCTGAAATTTTAAATGCCAAAGGCTGTGTATTAGTCTAGAATGATTAGATAAAGTTTAAATTGATAAAAATAAGCTCACTTGATGAGTTAATTGATCAGTGACTAAATTGTAAAAATTGTAAAATTTAGGGTAAAACTATAATTTCAAAATTTTAAGGACATAAATTGTGAAGTGAAATAGAATTGAATTAGATGCTAATGACTGGAAAATTTTATATTATAGACCAAGAGCTCATAGAATGTCGTAGAAAAGAGAAAATAGCTCGCTAGTCCCTGAATTTTCTACAACTTCTGCAATCTACTCCAGGTAAGTTCATATGGTTGAATTTTAGGATTGATTGTTAAAATTAGAGATTATATAATGTTTTATTTCATATCTTTTTTTATGGAATCATGATTATTGTGATAAAATGAAAATCTAAACAAAAGTTCAAATTGAATAGAACGCATGATTGAGTGCAATCATTCTGTGATTAGTGATGAATTGACGGATAAAACCATGACAAAGTGTAAATGTAAGACTATAGCTGGGCTATGGCATTTTCAAGTGAAAAGACCACAATTGGATTATGGCATTGTGAACGAAAGACCATGGTTAGACCATGGCAATATATATGTGTGTACGTGTAAGACCATAGCCCCACTATGACATCGGGATATGTGTAAGACTATGGCAAGACCATAGTAATATATGTGAAAAACCATAGTTTGACTATGGCATTAAGCAAATGATGTACTCAAATCCATAAGACGTTTTCTAATTTGACAAGAAATGGTATGTATTATATGAATTAAAGTGATAGAATTCCATCAGTTCTGATATTGAGGTCAATCAAGTGAATTCCTCATTTGAGATTGTGATTGGCAGGGAATATCAATGAAATGCTCTGTTTATTTTTTAAATTATAACTCACTTGGTAAGATTTACCTTAAAACCTATGAACTTACTAAGCTTCTATAAGCTTACCTTGTGTGTTTAATGTTCTTGTAGATTAACGTGTATTGGAGGATAGGATCAACACATCGACTCACACTATCTAGATTACTCCGGTAGATTTTGTTATACACTTTTGGTTTATATGGCATGTATAGGTTTGGTTTGATAATGAAGTAGTTTGAATTGGGATTATGAGACATAATTTTGTTTGTATGTATTAGATATTGATGTGTATGGGATGATATAACATATTTTATACATATTTTGGCCTGAATTGGTTGCTTGGTTAGATTGTATTGGTATGTGAAAGTATTGTGTGCAAGTTGTTTTTGAAAAGGGTGAGAAAAGTGGTCTTGAAATGGCATATTTTTGTCCACACGGGTAGACACACGGGCATGTCTCATGACCGTGTGTGGCACACAGCCTGACACTTGGGCATGTGATCCTGCCGTGTGTCCTTTACACATTAAATTTGAGAAACAAAATACTCAGGACTGAGCACACGTGCAGAGAGACGGGCGTATGTCTCAGCCGTGTGTGCCACACAACCTAGAACACGGGCGTGTGTCTTGGCCGTGTGAAACCTGCATCTTCATGCTTTACAAGTCAGAGAGTTACACGGGTTAGGGACACGACCGTGTGACCTGTGTCACTTGGCCGTGTGACCTGTGTCATTTGGCCGTGTGACCCTTGTATATGAGAAATTTTTTTAATTTTCATGAAAAATATCCTACGATTCCGATTTAGTCCCGACCCGATCCTAACTTTCATTTTGGGCCTCGAGGGTCTATTCTAAGGACGTTATGGTTAATGTTGGGAAATGAATAATAATTGATATGAATTATCTATAATTGTTCTGAAAGCTCCTGTAATACTTCGTTCCGGTGACGGATTCGGGGCTAGAGTTATTACACAGTTAGCTGCGAAGATTTAGAAAAGTGGATGATTGCAATGCAAGAAGAGATAGAATTGCTCCATAAGAACAAAACATGAGATCTAATGAAGCTTCCTAAAGGTAAAAAGGTTGTTCGCTGTAAATGAGTGTTCAAGAAGAAAAAAGGGACTCCAGAAGTTGAAGAACCCATATACAAAGCAAGGTTGGTTACAAAAGATTACAACCGAATTCCAGGTGTAGACTTCACAGATATGTTTTCTCCAGTTGTGAAGCATAGTTAGATTTGAGCCTTACTTGGTATTGTGACCATGTATGATTTGGAGCTTAAGTAGTTTGATGTAAAAACAACGTTCTTGCATAGAGGACTTGAGGAAGTTATTTTCATGCAACAACCAAAGAGTTTTACAGTATCAGAAAAAGAGGACTATGTTTGCTTGTTGAAAAAGTCCATTTATGGCTTTAAACAGTCACCAAGGCAATGGTACAAGAGGTTTGATTCATTTATGACTACTCATGATTTCAGAAGAAGAAATTTTGACAGTTATGTTTATTTTAAGACAAACAGTGATGGTTCTTTTCTATATCTACTCTTTTATGTTGATGACATGTTGATAGCAACCAAAGATAAAGTACAGATAAGAAAGCTTAAAGCCCAGCTTAGTGAAGAATTTGAGATGAAAGATTTGGGAGTAGCACAAAATGTACTTGGGATGGAGATTCTCAGAGACAGAAAGGCATGTAAATTGTACCTAAGCCAGAAAGGGTACATTGAGAAAGTTTTTTGCAGGTTCAATATGCAGAGTGCTAAGCCCGTTAGTACTCCATTAGCAGCCCACTTCAGACTTTCATCGGCTTTGTCTCCACAATCAGACGATGAGATTGATTATATATCATGTGTTCTATATTCTAGTTTAGTGGGATCTCTCGTGTATGCTATGGTTTGCTCACGCCCAGATTTATCATATGCAGTTAGTGCAATTAGTAAATACATGGCGAATCCCGGTAAAGAACACTACAAAGTAGTTTAGTGGATTTTTAAATACTTACGAGGTACTACTGATGTTTGTTTACAGATTGAAAGACTAGAAATGGAGTCATTGGGTATGTTGATTCTGATTTTACTGGAGACCTTGATAAAAGAAGATCTCTAATAAGATATGTCTTTACTATTAGGGGTTGCGCAATCAGTTGGAAAGCCACTTTGTAAACTACAGTTGCTTTGTCTATTATTGAAGCTGAGTACATAATGATACTGAGGCTTGTAAAGTAGCTATTTGGTTAAAGGGACTCTTTGGTGAACTCAATAAGGACCTTCAGATCAGTTAGTGTTTTGTGACAGTCAGAGTGCCATCATCATTACGAAGGATGAAATGTTTCATGAGAAAACTAAGCACATTGATGTTCGGTACCATTTTGTGCATGATATTATTGCTCGTAATGGTATTGTTGTGAGTAAAGTTAGTACTCATGATAATCCTATAGATAGGATGACTAAAGCAAATCCTATAACCAAATTTGAGTATTGCTTGAACTTGGTTCGTTAATTGCTTAAACTTAAGGGGTTTCGCAGAAGTGGTGGAGAACTTGTTCGTTGAGAGTTCGTGGTGAAGAACTTGTTCGTTAAGAATTCGTGTCAAGGTGGAGATTGTTAGAGTTGAGTCACCCGAATCCTTGTTAAAATAAAATATAGTGGTAAAATAAAATAAAAAGTCAAATCCATATAGAACTATATTTCTTTTATTTTACATTGATTAGAATAAGGTTTTCAACCTTACTACACTTCATCTATTTGACATTAATTAGAATAAGGTTTTTCAACTTTTAAATAGATGTAGTTGAAACTCCTCTTGTATCATTCGAATTCGATATTAGTAATTTTTTTCTTTTCTGCCCGTGGCTTTTCCCCGAAAGGGTTTCTATGTAAAGTCAATGTGTTCTTATTTTTCTTTCTTTTTGCTTTGAGGTTATTCTATATTGTCATTGTCAATGTTCAACTTTTACAGAATTATATAAGGAAAAGAAAGGATTTGCCTTTGAAGTTTCACTTAATGCTCTGTTTTGTTAATTTTATATGAATATTTTTTTATACAAGATGTGTTATTCCACTTGTGGTTTGTTGTGTATTAATTTCACAAAAAAATGCATAAGCCAATTTCTTTTATCTGTATTATCGGTTGACAAATTTTTTTATTTTAGAATTATCCACTTATTTTAAATATCTTCTATTAAGTATTAAGGTATATCAATTAGCTGTTAGCTGGTGTTTGTTTAATTATTTTCAATTTGTCTGTTAGATAATTAGCTGTTAGTTTGCAACTGTATAATTGTTTTCTGCTAGTCAGTGGATTAGCTAAGAAGACTAGTTAGGCTTCTTGCCAATACTAGTCACTCTTAGCTAATACAATAATATTTTTGTATAAGTACCATCGCTTAATCCTTTGGATTATTAGAGCTAAAGAAATAAAACAAGTAAACTCGTTTCTGTTTCTTTGTTGTCACTCTGGTAATCTCGAACATGGTATCAAAGCTAGTTGATTTGTTGTCATAAAAGGTTGTTGTTTGCTGTTAAGCTGTATTCATTTTAGGTTTTTAGGTGTGGTTTTTCTATGGCTTCAGAAGTTGAGGTCACTTCAGGGGATAATGTTAGTCACCAACATCCTTATTCAAATGCTGGTGAATAGGTGAATTCTCAAGGCTTAGAACCACTTTCATCTTCTTGTATGGTTTCTCGAAGAGTTCAGCAATTTCCAAAACATGCAACTGTTTAACTTAGTGAAAATAATTTTCTTCTTTGGAAGCATCAGATACTATTTCCCTTCAATTTATAATTGATAATTTTGATATTCTTATGTATAGTCAACAAGACAAACTATTGGCACATGGTAGTTGTCTATAGTATGTGATGATGTGTTATCTTATACTAGTGTTAATATTAGTTTTGATGTGTGGACAACCATTGAGAAAAGGTTTGCCACCAAGTCAAATTCTAAGATTTCGAGTTTAAGGCATATGTTGCATTCTCAGAGAAAATGTCAATTGACCATTAAAGAATATTTGTCCAAGATTAAATGTATTTTTGATGTTTTGAATGCAATAGGAATTAGTTCTTGTATTGATCTGCCATAATTCGTTGTGGAAAATTAAAGTGTCACATCCAAAAAATTGGGTTAGCAGAAATTGGATTAGTAAAATGTGAGAGTGGTGATGCTTTGTTTTTTTGTGTTAAATGTTGTAGAATTGTGTTCAGAAATTAACATGTGGTAATGGCTAAATGTTAGTTATGTGTGCTTAAGGTCCTTTGCTCAAAGCCCTTCCTTTAAATTTTTGTTATTTTTATTCCAACCCCTGACTTTGGATATTAGAGTTAAATATAATTTTCTCACAACTGATGTCAGAATGAGCCTATTGGTTCGAGTGGTAAGAATTAATTAATTAATTAGATTTAGTTTCCTCAAAATTCTCACATTTTCCTCATGTTCCCAACTTCTCTCTCCCCTTTTCTCTTTTATGGTTTCACGTCAGTTTCCAATAAATATTTTCCCAAAATTTCTCTTTTTTTTTTCTTCTTTCCCTTCTCTAATTTTCTTTGCTTTCTGGTTCATTGTTCCTTAAGTTATTCAATTCCGGTAATCGGTGTGTTGATTGAGTAGATTGCACCTTAATTCCTATGTAAGTATTGTTTATTTTGTTTTCTGTTCTTTTCTACTATTGAGGCCAATTGTTATCCTTTTGTTAAGTTGAGGTTCTTTGCGGTGTTTTGTTCTTCGATATTAATCGTGTGGTTTTTTAAGAGTTCACGAGGTGACTAATCCATCGACAATCTAGAATCAATTGGTAGAGTTGTTTCCATTTGGGTAAGTGATTGATTGCTGAAAGGCTAATTTTTATTTTGTTAGGGTTTCATTTTAGCGGTTGTAGGTTTTAGGTTGAAATTGGTCGTTCATTTTTGGTTTTAGGTTTTGGAATCCTCGAGGTTGAGTTCGCATCGAAGAAATATAAGGTGTGTATCGGAGAACTCAAAAAATAACGAAAGACAAAAGTCAAAATCTGGAATTGTTGATGTTACACGACCATGTGCTAGGCCGTGTATAACACACAACTGTGTGACAGGCTGTGTGCTGTACTTTATGAGACACATGGTCTGGGCCAACTGGGTCGTGTGGGTCACACGGGCTAGCCAAGTTGGCCGTGTAGGCCTAAATTTTGAAAATTTTCCCTAGTGTTGTATTCATCGTATGAGTCGAATGCAGGCCTTCTGTAGGGTCCATACTACTTAAATAAGACTTGAAAATGAGGTATTTGTTAATATGCTTTTGTATATGATGTGTCTAAGGCGTTTGATTTATACGTGTATGATCTATATTCTGTCAATTCTGATGGTATGTTTCCATGTTACTATGTGGGATGTGAGCATGTGATTTCAAAATATGTTAATTTGAATATCTCTAAATCTATTACATAACCATGCATGTGACTTCGTAGAATAATTGATGTGTTTTCAATGAGATTTAATAAACCTATTCTATGAAACGTGCGTTCCCATGCCTTCTATTTTTTGCTATTGTAGGTCAGCATGTCCTACATGTTTGTCAGTCTAATTATGTATATACATGCCATGACATGTTGCATGGGTTTTGGGATGATGTTTAAGGAGGAAGTTTCTGGCAGTTTAATGATCTACACATTCTGGTGGTTTAACCACATTTTTGTCTGGCAGCTTGTCTGCAATTATAGTGGCTCATCCACTTTTAATTGTTTTGGCAGCTTTGCTGCAGTAGAGTGTCCTAACCACATATATTTTTGATCTAACAGTTTTAACTGCAACCTCTGGTGGCAATGTCCACAATTTTCTATTAGTGTGATTTGATTGGACGAGTTCTGCGGAACTCTATTTTGGTGTGTAGTAGAGTTAGGTAGGAAGTTTTCTGAAAAATCTGCATTATGATTTTTGAAGAATATCGCATTGGCATAATCATACATTATCAGTTCTGTTCAATTTCACGTGATGAAATTCTTTGTGATACTTTCGTTTGTATATTGTGATATGTGTGTTCTATGATTGAGTTTTGTTGTACACTGGGCTCTATAGCTAACCTCTTTGTTTTATCTCAGACTTTTCAAGTTAACTTTGAGTTTATGATTGAACGGTGTGTGGGAGCTCGGATTGATTCTTGGTTAATAAAATAAGATAGTTTATGTTTTAATTATTTTGGACTGTAAATTTATTTAGACTTCGTCTTTGGTTTTTATTCTACTTGTTCAGTTTTGAGTATTTTAACATGAAATTACAAAACCTTGTAGGTTAACAATTTAAAATTCAATTTTTAAAAATTAAAAATTTGAAAGTTTTCCATTGCAAAATTAAGTAACCCCTAAAGAGTTTTTCTGTAAATAAACAAATAGTTTTAATGAGTGTCTGTCTTTAAGCTAGAAATCTTAGCCAAAATACTTATTTTCAAACACGATTTTGAATTCAAATTTTGGGATTGACATAAGTGATTTTGGATTTAAGTTTTTCTAAAAATCTATGAAAGTTTTGCCAAATTTTATGTTTCCGAAACACACTTTGAGTTTGATTGAAACGAATGCTTTTAAACAAACTAATGTAATTGCTCAAAATCTGGTCATAATGTTTAGGCCGAGTTTGGGGTGTAATACCCCGAAAACTTTTATAGTAAGATATTATCCTTGATATAGTAAAATAAGGAAATAAAGTGACAAAAACGGAAATTTTGAGTTATGTCAAAATTGAGAAGTATATTATGATATATTAATTCAAGAAAGGACTAAATTGTAAAAGTGAGATAAGTTTTGTTGCACAATAGTAAATACTCAAAATTTGAGGGGTTAAAGTGTAAATATGAAAAATTTGAAGGACCAATAGTGTAAATATTTTAAGAGTGGAATGATCTAGAAACTAAGAAAAATGGATGGATTAGGACCAAATTGAATAGGTGAAGAATTATGAGGGACTAAATTGTAATTTTACCAAATTAAATTATGACTCAAGGATGGAATTTTAAAAGATAATAAAGGGCAAAATGGTCAATTGGAAGAGAGAGAAATCTAGAAAGCAATGATGATGTTGGAGATATTTTAGATTAAATAAATAAATAATAGTTTATTAATATTTTAATTTAATTTTTTTAAATGATATTTTATTATTTTATTATTATTTTATTTAGTATATATATAGAAAGAAAGATGAAGAATCTTCATCTTTCCCATGCACCCAACGTATGAAGAGAATAGGAAGAAAAAAAAAACTTTCTTTTCTTTACAATTTGGTCCTTCTACCAAAAATTCACCATTTTCACCCAAAAATCAAATGAATTTTCATAGCTACCAAGAGAGAAAAATGTTAAGGAGAGCATGGGGAGTTAGAATATCAAGTTGGATTCAAGAAATAGAAGCTGGAGGAGAGAGAAAATCAAGTTAAAGATTGGTATCAAGAGAACAAGGTAAGTACATCAACATTTCAATATGTTTTTAAGTTTGTTATTGTTGATAAAGCATGGAAATAATGTTATAGTAGAGTTTTATTACATAAGGTCCTATGTTCTTGATATGTTAGTGAAGAGAAAATAAGAGAAAGTGATGAGAAATGGTGTAGAAAAAGAAAATAAGGGTGTTATAACATGGTAATTAATATCTTGCAGTAAAACAGTTATAGACAACAGCAGTAGTCTAACTTTGAAAAATCACCATAAATTGTAGAAATCGAATTAAAGATTAAAAAAAATGGAATTAAAGATTATTGAGTCTAGTTTCTCATAGAAGAAACAGTGTAAGCAATGGATTTGTAAATTTTGAGATATAATGAATTTTGTGAGACAAGGTCAAAATGAATTCGGGTTCCTCTGTTCAGACTTTGAAAAATCATAACAAAATGAAGAAAAATAATTAGGGGCTTAAATTTATATGTATAGAATCCTGAATGAGTCTAGTTTTATTAGAAACAAATTAGAACATCATTTGAATTCTGTACAAGGAGATAATTAATTTTTATTGAAGAAGGGTCGGAACTGTCAGACAGCAAAATAGGGGTGATTTTAATGAATAAACTGTACTAATTGGCTAAACAAAAAATCCTGAAAATTTTATGGTAAGAATATATGTGAGTCTAGTTTCAGATAAAATTTACAGATATTAATTTGGAGTTCTGTAACTCAAGAAATAAATAATTTAGTGACTATGACTCAAATGGACAGCTTTGAATATACATATAAGTAAATAGTGAAATTATTGATAATGTTACTTATAAGCATATTATATAAATTTAAGGATGTGGAATGGAGAGGAGGAGGAGGAAAAATATATGAATATTCAGCAAGCATGACTAATTTGCATGTTTTAAGCTTAAGGACTAAATTGAATAAAGGTAAAACTTTATGGGCAATTTTGTAAAAATGTCGAAATGACTAAATTGCATGAAATAGATTATTTTATTATTTAAATTACAAAATTTACTTTAAATTATCAATTTTGTTCAAGATCGGGAAAACATGTTTTAGGGATTAAATTGAAAAGTGTTGAAATTGTGAAAAATTTTGATATTTATAGAATTCATGGATTGTTATCGATATTTATGATAATAATAGCTGGAAATAAGGATTAAATTGCAATAATTTTATTTTCCGACCTCTAAGGATGAAATCGTCATTAATTAAAAGTTTAGGGGCAAAATTGGTAATTTTGCTTAGAGCATTAATTAAATGCATTAGAATATGAAATGAATGAAAATGATGATCAAATTTATTTATAAAGATCCGGACGACACAAATACGAGACTTGATCATGGAAAAGAAAATATATCAGAATAATATAATCATAAACACGAACAATCAATGAGGTAAGTTCATGTAACTTGAATTATATTCTTAAATACTTGAAATGTATGTTATTGATGTGAATATGATTTGAATATTCATTATATGAAAATTGATGAAACATTAACATATTTGATAAAAGGGGAAGAAATCCCGGTTGAATGGAAGGAAAATTCGATGGATCTCGAAAAGGAATTGTGGTAAAAGGATCTAGCCCTGACGGGTGATCCTAACTCGACATAGCCCTCCAGAAGAAGAATATGTGGAAAATGGATTTAGCCTTGGACGGGTAATCCGAATTAGGGTCCGAATTTAGCTGGACTGTAATTCAGATCCAAGCTCATTAGAGTAATTGTCGTTGCAGGGGATTTAGCCTGGACTGGTAATCCCACAATACTCTATGAGTTTATATTACAGGGGATTTAGCCTGGACTGGTAATCCCACTGTAAGGATGAGGTTCGCGGGAGTGTGCTCTTTGATATGAAATGTGTAAGACCATGGTTGCAAGACACCATGGCAACCTGATATGAAATGTGTAAGACCATGGTTGAAAGATACCATGGCAACCTGATATGAAATGTGTAAGACCATGGTTGAAAGACACCATGGCAACTTGATATGAAATGTGTAAGACCATGGTTGAAAGATACCATGGCAACCTGATATGAAATGTGTAAGACCATGGTTGAAAGACACCATGACAACCTGATATTAAATGTTTAAGACCATGGTTGAAAGATACCATGGCAACATGACAGAAAATGAGTAAGACCATAGTTGAAAGACACTATGGCATCATGTCAAAGATAAATAAGACCGTGGATGAGAGATGCTATGACATCTGTTGAATAATTGATATTCAGGTAATATGTATCAGATGACGAATGGTTATATGAAATAATTATGAAGATAGATAAACGAAATAAGTATAAGTACATGGAATATAATTTATGTTAAATTTGATATAAGCTATTACCGGAATAAATATACATAAAATATATGGAAATGATGGAGTATGAAATATTGATATAATGAAATGAATGATATATGCTTATGAAGAAACGGTAAAGGAATGATATGTTTCATGGCATGTATATATATGATTATCTTTGATATGTTGATACAAGGAAATTATGAAGTAAAGACAATTATTATTAAACTCAAGTGTGACATGTCGAGAAAATAAGTATATCAATGTTGAATTTATATGAAATAAATGCAAGTATACTAACAATGATGTGGCTTGACACTTAGACAAAGGACAAGCTATTGATTGAATGGTAATATGTTTAATTACAAGAAACTTTGAAATGGTAAGTACTGAGATGAAAATAAAATTTAAGATTTTGCAAATTTTTTTTTATAATCTCGATTTAATTCCATTTGGTTTCTAGTGTATGTTGGGGCTTCGAGGGCCCAATAGAGAGACATTATGATTATTTTCAAAATCTGAATAATAAATGACTTAGAATTATCTGAAAATGTTCAGTAAACTCCGGTAATGCCTCGTACCCTATTCTGGCAATGGATACGGGTAGGGGGTGTTACATGGGGTGTTATATGGAGTCTTTTCTGCATTTAACGAGCTTGTTTTCTAGCCATTTTATATTTATTTATTGTATTTTTAGTTTTACTAGCTTAGATTTATTTTATTTCAAAATAAGCGTTTTTCCATCATTTCTAGTGTTTTGATGACCCATTAGGCCAACTCAGATCTCAGGAACGACTAATAGGTTATTTGAGTGTGTAGGGTGCCAATTCAAGCCCAAGAATACAAAAAATGACGCCAGTGTTGTGACACCAGCATGCAGTGTTGAGACATCGAACATCAAAGCTGCCAGGGCTAAAATGGGGACGATGCGACGTGGGCTTTGTGACGTCGAGACGCCATGACAATTTTATGGGAAAAAAGGTTGATCCTTAGACGAAAATTTTGAATTATTTCCTTAATTGGATCGTAAGCATTTAATAGTATATTTTATTAATTAGAATCAAAGTGTATCTAGGGTTGTGGGGCACCAAGCAACATTTAGCCCATTTAAGTCACTTTATAGTTACCTAAGAAAGAGTTAGACTAGTTAGATGTAGACTTAGATAAACAATTTTATTTACTATGGTTTCATTTAGTTTTATTTTTATGTTCTCTTAGTCAGAACTTTTCTATTCCGACGTGAAGACGGTTGAGAGAGGAGATTGTTCTAGACCCGCACTTCAATGATTTATCAATGAGTAATTTCCCTATCTCTTTCTTTATTATTTTATTTATATTTCGTTAGCCTAATCAACTAATGTTTGTATGAATATTGAGATAAAATCATGTGCATATTATTATCTTGCATGTTTCAGTTATGGATCTGATTTATTAATTAAGTAATTATTTATCTGAAATTGGGAGTTTATTCAAGAGTACTTAGTATATTAGGGAGTGACACCCCTAGTGGAATATGTAGACAGGTGAGACCGAGAGGGAATCCTATTGAGTATAACTTGTGCCGAGCAGTGAGACCGAAAGGGTATTCGTATGCCTAAGAAGAGATCGAAATGGTGACTTAGGTAGTTATCCTTACTGAAGATGAGACAGAGAGGGTATTCTTAGCTAAGAGTGGTAAATAACTCAGTTAAGGGTAATTAGCTATGTAATTGATACTTAGGGGTTTAATCGATCATAGATCGAAAACTCACATCGTCGACACTAGGAATAGGAAATTCCATTAGGTTATTTTAGATTAATTAATTTAATTAGTTTAATTAATATTTTAATTTTGCATTAACACTACTAATTCGTGACTCAATTAGATTAATAATTATTTTTTATAATTAATTTAATAATAAAATTCTGCAATATGCAATCCTTTGGGTACGATCATCGAAATACTTCCCGAAGTGTTTCGTTGTAACTTTCTTCTATATTACAATTTGACCCATATACTTGTGGACACCGCTATTTTATTATTTATCTTTTTCCTGCAACATTTCCAATCCAAACATTTGCATGTATGGCGACAATCAAGTTGGTGGCTACCGGATTGATTCGATAGCCCTTATGTTCCATGCATCATCATTTTATTCCTTTCGCGGTCATCTTGATCAACTATTAATGTTCTTCTTGATCTTCTTGCTGAGATGTTGTTTGATTGTGAATCAAGACAGTTGGAGTTTGTCTCTAGTGTTCTTATGCAAGCTAATATGGTTTAACAACAGAAAAGTGATGGTGTGGTTTAGTCAAAGATTTTTGAATTAGGTAATAGCTATAACAGGGGTTATAATCAAGGAAACCGTCAACAATTTAGAGGTGGTTTTCAAGATGGAAGAGGTTACTATCGTGGAACTGGTCGTGGAGCTCGTATTTCTCATAATCGACCTCAATGTCAATTATGTGGAAACATTGGATGTTTAGTGTAAAAATGTTACTATCAGTTTGATCATACATTCTCTGGTGTTTCTGATATGGATCAAAGGATGCAGATGAGTATGAATTATAATAATTTTGTTGATTAGGGTCAATGATAACAGTTCCCTTAGAGTTGTAGTATTCAAGGGGTGGTTTCATTGCTTCAGTATTATGGTCAATGAGTACAAGACTATAGATTTCAGCTTTCTAGTCGGGTGAATGCTTCTGGTCCTATAAGACAGAATGTGTAGTTTCCAATGAGTGTCAGGATTCAAATAGGAGTAGGTGGTTTTACTCAATCGAGCATCTCACTACTAGACTGCAATTCTGTTTCAATTTATGATAATGGTGGAAACAAGATGTGTATCTAGATGTAGGGGACACTAATCACATTGCAAATGACATTTAAAATCTCAATAATACTGTTGAATACACAAGTACTAATAAAAATTTTTTGGGTAATGGTGCTTGTGTTCCTATTTCTCATATAGGATTTTCTTCTCTAATATTTGGTAATAGAGTTTTACATCTAAAAAATGTTCTATATGTTCTACATGTTTGCAAAAACTTGTTGTTTGTTGCTCAGTTTTCTAAGGATAATGAAATTTATTTTGAGTTTCATCCATTTTATTACTTTATGCAAGATGTATAGGCAAGGACTATTTTGCTAGTGGGTCACATTCATAAGGGTTTATATCCTTTTGATTCTTTAGCATATAAGGATGTTTGAGCTGATTCTTTTGGTGGTTCTTCAAAGTTTGTTTATTCAATTAATAATGCTAAATTAAATTCTAGTTGGGCTTTTTGTTTAGTTTTAGATATATGGCACAAACGCCTTGAACATCCATGTAATGAAGTGCTTCATAATGTACTCACAAGTTGTAATATTTTTCTAAAAGAACCAAAATTACAAAATGTTTGTTTAGCTTGTCAACTTGGGAAGTCACATAAACTTCCTTTTCCTACTTTTACAACAGTATACTCTTCTCCATTTGAATTGGTTGTATCAAACTTGTGGGGTCCTGCTCAGGTAACTTCAGAAGGATGTTTTTAGTATGTGTCTTTTCTTGATGCTTATAGTAGGTACACTTGGATATATTTATTTAATAAGTCAAAAGCACTTGATCATTTTGTACAATTCCAAAAGCTTGTTGAAGTTCAATTCAATTGTAAGATAAATACTTTCCAAAGTAAATAGGGTGGTGAGTTTTGATCATTTACAAATGTGTTGGCTAAATATGGTATTCATCAGAAATTGACTTGTCCACATACTTTAGAATGAAATGGACTTGTGGAATAAAAACATAGGCATATCATGGAAATAGATCTCACTTTGCTTGCTTAAGCATCTATTCCTATGCATTTTTTGGCACATGCATTTATTAGTCATGTTTACTTAATTAAAAAGCTTCCTACTTCTATGTTGCAAGGAGAATCTCCTCATAAGATGTTGTATAAAACTAAGCCCGATTATTTGTATATTAAGGTGTTTGGCTACTATTATTATCCTTATCTTTAATCCTATAATAGACATAAACCATAGTTCAAGTCAAATCAATGTACCTTTCTTGGGTATAGTACACTTCATAAAGGTTACAAGTGTCTTGATGATACTAGTCGAATTTTTATTTCAAAACACGTAGTGTTTGATGAAGGATGTGTTCCTTTTTCTTCAAATTCTAGTTCTAAGTCTAATTGTTCTTGAGATGATCAAAAGATTGATAACCAGGTTCATCAACAATCTCATGTACCTATTTTTCAATATGATAAGGTTGGTTCAGTTGTTCAGTTTTCTTGTTCTCATGATGGTTTTCTTGTACCTTTCTATTAAGTCAGCAATAAATGATTTCTCAAGTCCAGCAGGATGTGTTTCCTTAATGTTTGCTTTTGGTTTTAATGTTTCAGTCACAACTTCTTTAGACCAAGTTGGTTTTGGTCTCAATATTGTTCCTAACTTGATTCAAGGTTTAGTTTCAACATCTTAACCTATATGTTCTAATGTTCACCTGATCAAACACGTTCAAAGAATGGTATTTTTAAACCTAAGCTATGTACGACTGAGTTTTGTGATCGTGAGCCTATGATTATAGAAGAAGTATTCACTAATGATGAGTGGAAACAAGCTACTCAACGAGAATTTGATGCATTGATGAAGAATAAGACATTTATGTCTTTACCTGTTAATAGGACAGTTGCGGGTTGCAAATGGATTTTCAAGATAAAAAGAAATGTTGATGGTTTGATAGCTTGTTATAAGGGAATGTTGGTTGTAGATGGACATTTGCAGGAGGTAGGCATTAATTTTCAAGAGACCTTTACTCAAGTGATTAAGCCAACAACAATTAAAGTTATTGTCTCTTGTTTTGACATATGGTTGGTAGTTACACCAAGTTGACATTAACAATGTGTTTTAGAATGGTGATCTAACAGAAGAAAAATATATGCTTCAACCCCCTGGTTTTGAAAAACATAATGGTGATCAATAGCTTGTGTGCAAACTTAAAAAGGCTTTGTATGGCCTTAAGCAAGCTCTTCGAGCATGGTTTCATAAGTTGAAAGAACATTTTGTAGAAACAAGTTTTGTGTTATCCAAATTTGATGTTTCCCTTTTTATCAAAATTATTGAAGTGGTTCTTTAAGTCTTGGTATATGTTGATGATATAATTGTTACTAGGAATAAATATACATGTGTGGATGAGTTTGTTAAGTCCTTGGATATGAAGCTTTCTCTTAAAGGTTTGGGGAAACTGAATTTTTTTCTTAAGGCTTAAGGTCTACTATACATTTGATGTGTAAAAGCCCATTTTTCAGTGAAATCGGAACAGTGGTTTTTGGATCACAAATCCAATCTGAAAACAAATTTTATTTTTATTTTATTATATGCTCTGTATTATGATAGACATGTCGTGTGAAAATTTGATGCAAAAATTTTATCGATTAGGTGCTTAATTACGAGAAGGACTAAATCGCATAAAATGCAAAAGTTGAATTCTAGTAGCTATAAAGGTTAAATAGCTATGGAATTCAAATCTAGAGGTCCTTATATGGTGATTAGACCATTAAAGAAAAGTATGTAGATTTTTGGTGACTCATCCATGGAAAAATTAGAAAAGAGTAGGGACTAAATTGGAAATTGAAATAATTAATTAATTAAAATATGATAAAATGAAATATCATCTTATTTTGTCATCTTCAACCCCAAAATTATATGGAAACCCTAGGAGAGAGAGAAAAAATTTCAAGGCTTAATTGGGTAAGTTTCCTTCTCCCTTTTTAGTAATTTTGATATTTTTGAAATCGGGATAGCTTAATCTATCTATTTGGGGGATCAATTTGAAAAGTTATCAAAGTATGGAAAATGGGTCATGGATGTATATGCTGAAAATTAGAAATTTATGGTAAAAAATGAAAGGTTGTTGATAGATAAACAACTTTTACAAAGTGATTTTTGATGAAAACATGATTTAGGGATTAAAATGTAAACTTGTGAAATTGAAGAAAAATTCTAAATTTTTAAGAATACATGTGCTGTAAATTTTGTAATGGGATTTTGGTTAGGCTTGGAATAGGGATTAAATTGAACAAGTTTCATTTTTCGAGTCGAGGGACGAAATTGAAATTTATGAAAAAGTTAGGGGCAAAATGATAATTTTACCTAGGATGTAAATTGAGTCCAAATAAATATGAAATATGTGAAATTGATGATTAAATCTATTTATATAGATCCGGACAACACAAATTCGAGGTTAGATCGAGGAAAAGAAAATGTTTCGGATTAGTAGATTTTATACGCGAACAAGTGTCGAGGTAAGTTCGTGTAACTTAATCGGGCATGTAAATATGTTTAATTGAAGGTTGTAGTGTATGGAATGTGACTTATATTGATGTACATTACTTGAATGCTATAATGAGAAATTTAATACATGTTTGATATGGTGAAAAAAGGTTAAGTCCCGATTGAATATTGAATTTCGATGAATATATGCGCTTTCCCGAAACGAATAAGGTCTTGCATTTGTTACGGACGGGATTTAGCTCTGACGAATAATCCTATTGACATTGTTATAGAAAGGATTTAGCCCGGACGGGTAATCCGGATATAATACCTCTCGAGTATACATTATGATTAGGGTTTAGCCTGGACTAGTAATCCTAATTGAACTCTTTTGAGCATACGTTATATAAAGGATTTAGCCTGGACTGGTGATCCTGTTATACGATATGTGGCTCGAGATTGTGTTCTTTGATTAAGAGCCCTAATGGGTACCCTTGAATAAGATATTGACGGATTATTGAATCGTACACCTCAAGTGTACTACTTGAGCATCCACCGGAATTTCAATGATTCAACGAATATAAAACTCTTGACATGGTATGAGAATTAAGAGATGAAATGATAATGACTTGAAAAGAAATATTGCATGATGAGCTCATCTATGTTTACTTGATTGTTATGAGGATTTTTGGTGACTAGCATGTTTGATTGAATGCATGTGTTTAGGCAATATTACTAATGGATGGAAAACATGATTTTGTATGCTTAGATTTAAATAACAGGATTGGGAAGTTTAGTTTCCGTTATACGAACTTACTAAGTATGTAATGCTTACTCAGTTTTTTTTTTCCTGTTTTATAGTGATCGGAAGCTCGCGAAGGTTGGAAGAGCATTGGAGCATCATCACACTATCGACTAGCTTATTTTGGGTATACATAGTAAAATCATTTTGGTATAATGGCATGTATAGGACAAGTTGACCATTAGTGGCATGAAAATGATGTTTTGTAACCTAGCCATTGGAATGGCTAGTAATGGCTTATTATGGCATGATTAAGTAGGTTATTATGATATATTCAAATGAGATATGTTAAGTATATGTGATCAAATGATGTTAATGCCTAAGTTAATCAAAGGTAAGTTTTTAAACACATATGCATGTAATGGTATGCCATGATGAATGATGGAATTGTTTAATTTGAATGCTTGGATTGGTTGGTATTGGATGTGTGTTTCAAGTGCAGGTCTTGGGTGAAATTTTGGGTGAGAAATGAAGCTAGAAATGGCTTCATTTTGTCCACACTAGCAGACACACGGGCGTGTGTCTATGTAACATCCCGAATTAGGGTCTAGTTAGAACAGTGGTTTCGAAACCATAAATCTGACATAGTAAAACTTGTTTTTATTATAATTTTATGGTATACAATTATACAGAATTATTTTGTGAAAAGTTCATTCGAAAATTTTAACGTTTGGGCACTCAATTTAGCCAAAAGGACTAAATTGTAAAAAATGCAAAAGTTAAACTCTACATGTTAGAGGTGTCTAATTGTTATGAAAGTTTAAATTGAGGTCCTTAAATGGTAATTAGACCATTGGATAAATTGTTGGACAAAAATGGACATGAAATGGGTGAAATAGAATATTTTAAAGTTAGGGGTATTTGGGTAATCTAGTAATTAAAATGAATTAAATACAAAATAAAAGCCAAAATTTCTTGTCCATCTTCTTCTTTGGCCGAATATTGCATGAAGAAACCATGGCTAGGGTTTTCCAAGCTTCCAAGCTTGATTGTAAGTCTGTTCTTGCCCCGTTTCTAATGATTTTTACGTTTTTGAAATCCTCGTAACAAGATCTACCTATTTCTACCATTTATTTGAGTTATGATGAAGGCCTAGCGTTTGAAACATGATAAATATGTTTTATTTTGATGTTTAATGGTAGATTATGCAAGTTTATGGTTAGAGAAACGACTTTTACTAAGTTATTTTCGGTGAAAATGCTTAAAAGGACCGTTTTGTAAAAGTTATAAAATTTGTCATAAAAGTGTGATTTAGTGAAATTGGGGGCCCCTATAGTTATGAAAATGATTCGGCTAGATTTAAAATGTAAGGAAATTGAATAAAAATCATTTTACGAGCCTAGGGGACAAAGTGCAAATATGTGAAAGTTTAGGGGTCAAAATGCAAATTTGTAAAAACATGATTTTTGGACCCATATGAATAATGTGACTAATTATTAAGCTAAATGTGATATTATAGATCAAGGAAAATGATATTTGGCATAGATTGGAAATGAATGAGATTATGGACTAAATCAGAATAAATAGTCGTGCTCGCATTCGAGGTAAGTTCGTGTGATAATAATAATGCAATATTATACTTGGATTTTATTGATTGATATTACATGAATTGTAAGTTTGTGTGTAAGTAATTCAACAATTCCATTGTTATGTGTTTAACATTTGATATCATATGATACATGTCTGTATGCCCTAATGAAATTAGGTTGTGATGATTCAATGGAATCTTGATGATAACATTGTATCTCAAAAATCCCGAGGGACCCTGAGGAATGCTTAGGATTCGGGTATCATGAAACCATGGTTAATGAGATCCCGTGTAAGACCATGTCTGGGACATGGCATCGGCGTCTGATATGAGAGCTAGTGTAAGACCATGTCTGGGACAGCATTGGCATTGATATGTATGCCAGTGTAAGACCATGTCTGGGACATGGCATCGGCGATGATATGTGTGCTAGTGTAAGACCATGTCTGGGACATGACATCGGCACTGACATGAGACCTTGTATAAGACCATATCCGGGATATGGTAACGATATGTGGATCCATGTAAGACCATGTATGGGACATGGCTTTGGTATTCTAATTAGTGTATGATAATCCTGAGTGCCCTTTATTATTCCGGGTGGTTCAACAGGCAATTCAAGGTTTTTGGGTTAAGAGGTGGAATGATATGATTAAGAATGTATGGTACAGGTATGTACACTAAGCTTATGCTTATTGAAACCTTGAAATGTCGGGACCTTGGTGAGCTAAGATGCATGAATTATGATTATACATTTTGTTGCAATACCATGCTAGCTTACATTGTGAAATTGAACACGGAATCATGAATAGTGAGTTCATAATTAGTTGAAAAGGAACTTATGGTAGGTATCATTATATTGCATTAAAACAGTTTTGGACAATAGTCATTGTGAGACTTTGAAAAATCATAAAAAATGGTGTAAGTCAAATTAGAGGCTGAATAATATATGAAATTAAAGCTTATTGAGCTACTTTCATATAAAGGAAACGTGGTAAGAAAAAGAATTCCATACTATGAGATATTTGAAATTTTGTGAGATAGAGTAAGAATGAATTCGGATTCCCCTGTTTTGACTTTGGAAAATCACTAGAAATTGTACAAAAATAAGTATGGGCTGGAATTCATATGATAAAGTCCTTAATGAGTATAATTTCAAGAGAAATAGATTGAAATAATATCCAAATCTCATACTAAGAGATAATAAATCTTTAGTAAGGAAATGTCGAACCTATCAAATAATGAAACAGGGGAGACTTTAAAGAATAAACTGTACTTATTGGCTAATCAAAAGATTCTGAAAATTTTATGATAAGAAGATATGTGAGTCTAGTTTCATGGAAAATTAGTGGATCTTGATTTGGAGTTCTGTAGCTCAAGACATAAATAATTTAGTGACTATGACTCGAGAAAACAACATGACCAGAATATAAGCAAAACTATAATTATGGTTATATTACAATGAAATCATGTTGATAATTTGCTTATTATTTTTATATGGACTTACTAAGATTTAATCTTACTCCCTCCTCTCCATTTCTTTAGTGTTGTCAGGTCGGGTTGGGGTTGGAGATAGTCGGAGACAACATCAAACTATCAAGCTACCTCCTCTAGAGTATTGATGAATCTTAATGTCTTTAAGTGAGTGGCATGTATAGGGACTTAATTATTGATATGTGTTCTTATGTTTTGGCCAAGATGTTGGCTTATAATGGTTATGGCTTGTAAGATTATTTATCCATGCTATGTGTTAATACCTTGCGATGTGATTATGCTTATTACTGTGAATGGGTAGTATATGGAATATGCACATGATGAATGCCCAAGGACCATTCGAGGTGGTCATAGCCATGGAATAAATGTGTGGCATGGTAATAAGTTAATAATGATTGAACATGGACAATTGTTGAATAATTAGAGATCAATTGTTGGTAAAATGTTATGGCTAATTAGTAAAAGTGGTCATCAAAATGACAAGGCTATTGAATGTGAATTTGAAATGTCTAACTTGGTGTAACATGAATGTGTGAAAGACACATTTATGACAACATGCAAATGCTTTAATTGAATTTTACTAAAGGATGATTAACCATTAAATTGATGTTATAATTTGTGCCTATGATGTGTTTAAGTATGGGAGAGAATTAAGGACAACAAAAGGCTTGGAAAATAGCCTAAGTGTTGGCCACATGGGCAGAGACACGGACATGTGCCTTAGCCGTGTGGAGGACACAGCCTGGCACCTCGGCGTGTGGCTTGGCCGTGTGGTCCATTTTGCATGATGACGGCATAGTCAGATAGTTACACGGGCGTGTGAGGGCACATGGGCGTGTGACTCTGCTTTATGGAAAAATTATATAAATTTTCATAAACTTTTTAAAGTTCCCGGTTTAGTCCATTTTGCATGATGACGGCATAGTCAGATAGTTACACAGCCTGAGGACACGGGCGTGTGAGGGCACACGGGCGCGTGACTCTGCTTTATGGAAAAATTATATAAATTTTCCTGAACTTTCTAAAGTTCTCGGTTTAGTCCCTAACTACTTTTAAAGTACGTTTAAGGACTCGTAGGCCCATATAAGGGACTTTAAGATAGAAATTGAAATTTTTTAAATTTGAACGAAATTTTATGACTCAGTTTTGCATGTTTGTGAATCTTTGAGTTCGGTAATGCCTCGAACCCTATCTCGGCCTCGGATATGGGTAAGGGGTGTTACAGTCTAGACCGTATGCGACACACGGCCTGGTAACATGGGCATGTGGTTAGGCTGTGTGTCCACTACACCTTAATTTTGAGAAACAGAATGCTTAGAATTGAGCACACAAGTAAAGACACGGGCATGTGTCTCAGCCCTGTGTGCTACACGGCCTAGAACACGGGCGTGTGTCTTGGCCGTGTGAAACCTGCACCTAATTTTGAATTAAATTAATTAACCACATAACCTAGCACACGGGCGTGTAGCATGGCTGTGTGCACAAGTCAGAGAGTTACACGGGGTCGAACACAGCCTCTAGCACGGGCATGTCCCAGGGTCACACGGGCATGTTCCTTGGACCACACGGGTGTGTGAGCCCTGCACCTTGGAAAATGTTTGTAATTTCACGAAAAATTCTTAGAGCTCCTGATTAAGTCCCAACTCGATTCTAATGTTCGTATTGGGCCTCGAGATCCAATTAAGGGACGTTTTGAATAACCTTGGTTAATGAATAGTAATTTACATAAATTATTTGTAAAATATTCTGAAAGTTTTGGTAATGCTCCGTAACCCTATTCTGGCGACGGATACGGGTTAGGGGTATTACATGATGGGTTGTTTCTAAACCAGAGGAAGTGCATTTTGGATTTATTAAAAAAGTGTTACATAGATCAATCCAATGGGTCTCATTCTCCTTTGGTTAGTTCTTGCACTTTGTTTGCTTATGTTGGAAGTTCTGTTGAAAATGAATCAAAATATAGAAGCATTGTAGGAGCCTTGCAGTAAATTGTGATTACTAGACCAGAGATTGCCTTTGCTGTCAATAAGGTGTGTCAGTTTATGCAAATAACACTTGATCAACATTTTAAAGTAGTTAAACTTATTCTGAGGTATTTGTAACCTACTATGGATTATGGCATTTATTTCAAAATAACATCTTTGTTGTTATTGATTGGATATTTTAATGCAAATTGGGGTACTGATCCAAATGATAGACATTCTAGCACTAGATTCTGTGTATTTTTGGGAGGGAATCTACTGTTATGGTGCTCTAGGAAGTAAAATATGGTCTCTTGTTCAACATCAAAAGCCGAGTATAGAAGCTTAGCTCATGCCACTTCAGAGGTTACATGGCTAGAGTCTTTGTTGTCTGAGTTAAAGATCGAGGTTGCAAAAAAAGTTGTTGTATAATGTGACAATTCAGGAGTTATGGCAGTTTCAACCAATCCAGTCATGCATTCTAAGTTTAAAATGTAAAACTTGACTTGTTCTTTGTTAGAGAAAGGGTAGCAGCTAGTAGTTTAATTGTTGGTCATGAACTAGCCCAGGATCATATAGTAGATATTTTCACTAAACCTTTGTTAGCTAATTTTTTCTCCAAATTTCAGTCCAAGCTTCAAGTTGTTAATGTGTATGAAAAATTTGCAGAAGAGTAGATAGTTGGGTGAACATTAAGGTATATCAATTAACTGTTAGCTGGTACTTGTTTAAATATTTTGTGTTAGCTGGTGTTTTGTGTAATTGGTTTCAGTGTCTATTAGATAGGTGGCTTTTAGTTTGCAACTATATAACTATTCATTGTTAGTTAATGGATGAGCTAAGAAGATTAGTTAGACTTCTTATTAGTATTGATCATGTTTAGCTAATATAAATACTAGCCCAGGATCATATAGTAGATCTTATTAGTATTTCTATATAAATATCGTAGCTTGATTTTTTGAATTATTAAAGCTAATGAAATAAAACAAGTAGACTTGTTTCTATTTCTTTGTTGTCACTTTGGTGAGCTCGAACATTAAGTAACGACGACATAAGTTTTTTATTTGTATTTAAAAGGTAACTTATCCTTGTCATAGTAAAACGAATCAACAACTTTAGGAAAGTTTTAGTCTAAGCACAATACTCAAAAATAAAGATAGACTTGGAGATAATGTATTCAAAAGATGAGATTAGTAATTTGTTAGCCCATTTTTACATGGAACTTATGTAGAGCTTGATTATTTAACCTTAAAACTTAAATGTAGATGACTTATCTCACGAGTAGGTGTAGAAGAAGAGAATTTTGAACTAATTAGAATTTATCTTGTGTCATTATTAATTATAATTAAATCAAATTAAAGTAATAAGAGACAAACCAATAAATTATATACTTTTAGATAAACTTCTTTAATTATATCATATTCTTTAAATCTTATTTTGCATCCAATTAATTTAAATTAATATGAGATAAAAAATTGAGTTTGATACTTGTACTTCAATAAATTGAAGAGCTTAAACATTATAAGAACTCTCATTCACTTGACTAACGAAATTATGAAAATGAATCACCTTCAAGCAATTTAACACACCTTCAAAAGTCCAAAAGTTTAGAAGTCAAAGCCTAAAGAGAATATCCTAAGAAATATCTGAAAATTTTGAATAACTTGTAGAAATTCTAAAGAATGTTGCATTAGGTCTAAAGAAAATTGATCTTCGATCTTGTTCAATCGACTGAAAGGAGGTTAAATTCGTTATTCAAGATCAGATTTAGAAGGTCTTTAAAGCAAATTGCATCCATTCAAGATGAAGCGTAAAAAAAACCTTAGATTAAAGCTCCATTGAAAAGAAATATTAAAATATTTATCCAAATATTGTAACTTAAATTTTATAAATAAAACTTCTTTGATTTGTTTTAATATTTCTAGTCATATATTTGACTTGAAATTTGCATGCACAAACTTTTCGCATACATAATGGGGGTAACTCTACCTTTCATCTACTTTATTTAAAGATTAAGTTCATCATAGTTGCAACATTTCCAATGAAAAACCTCACCAACAAGTCAAATCTCAAGTCTTCTCTGACTCAAAAAGCTAAAGTAAGAAATATTCGCAACAACATTTTGTCAAAGCTCATTATCAAAATTGGGTTTGTGATGGCAACTAGCATTACTTCTTTAAAGAGACAAATTACTTCTCTTGAAAAAGCCATGAAATCCATTTCAGCAAACATAAAAGGAATGGAAGATCAAATCTCTTTTATTATTCCTCAAATTGAATGTCTAAGTGGAAACAACCAAACTCATGCCAATGAAACACAATATAAGCACTTCAAGAAATTGGTGAAATTTATGTAAAACTATTGAAAAAGAACTTCAAAATGTTTCTTTAGATAAACTCAAGAAGCTTATTTAGTTATTAATGATTAATCTAAAACTATAGCTTCATCTTCATACACATATGCAAAACCATACACTCAAAAGATTGATCATTTGAATATGCTTGAATATTATCAGCCTCCAAAGTTTCAATAGTTTGATGATAAAGCAAGTCCATGTTAACATGTTACACCTTTTTTATGGAAACTTGCAATCATGTTGGTATTGATGAAGATCTCATGGAGAAACAATTCATCCAATCATTAAAAGGAAATGCATTGGATTGATACACTAATCTTAAGACTGGATGATTGATAGATGAGAAGAACTTGTGCAAGAATTTCCTTATTAATTTTATAATAGCCATCATATTGTCAACATGATCTAGCTTATAACAGTAAAAGATGAGGCAATCATTAACTATATTCATCATTCAATAAATTTAAGCCTCAATTGTAAGGAAAAATTGTCAAAGTATTTTTCTATTGACATGTGCCTACAAGGCATGACTTGGGGCTTGCACTACATTCTTTAAAGCATTAAGCAAATGTCCTCTGAATAACTAGCTACTCAAGCTCATGACATTGGGTTAAATAGGGCAACTACTATGAATCAAAAACCTATTAAGTGAGAAATTCATGAAGGGGAAAAATTTTAACTAATAAAGAATATATTGATTAGTCTATGGCTATGGATGTGAAACCCATTTCTGATCAAGTTAAAGGAAAAGCCAAAGTTACTCTGAAGGAGAGGCAAGAAAAAGATTACCCTTTCCTCGATGTTTATCTCCCAAGCATGCTTAAAGGGTTTTTAAAAGTTAAGTTGATTTGGTTCCAAAATTAAAATGACCTAAAGAAGCTGACCAATAAGATGAATCAAAACTAATGCAAATATCATTACTTGATTAGCCATCCCATTGAAATTGCTTCATTTTAAAAAAACAAATCACATAATTTTGTGAAGAAAGAAAATTGTGTTTGAAGAAGTGACATAATCAAAGTTAACATTAATTACCATAGTATTTCAATCCAATATGTTAGATAGAAGTATAGATTTTAGCTCATTTCATCTTATCGTATTAGCCTTGAGCACAATTACAATCGAGGATCTCTAAGAGAATGGGGGAAATTATCTTCTTTTAGAGTATAGAAATCGAGATTGTTGGACTTTGGTTACGTATCAAAGAGGCCAACCAAAAACATCATTCTAAACATGATCTTAAACCATCACATTGCTTTTAAACACAAACTTAAATTGTTCAACTTATAAAAAAAAAAAAAAAACAAAATGATGATTTAACCACAAGCTTAAATTGTTCATAAAAAAAATGCCCCTAAGTATGAGATCAAGCTATTCATCCAAATATAATACTTTCAACCTTGAACTTAAACTGTTCATTTAAAAATTGTCTTCTAAGCTCCAGCTTGGACCGTTGTATCCACATGTAAGCATAAGATTAAATTATAAATCCCTCAAAAATGAACTACATCATGACTTTTAGTCCTAAAAAAAAAAAGAATACGTATGCAACTTGATTTCATTGCCAAGTCCATTCCAAATGAAAAAAAAAATTTAGATGAACCCTTTTGAAACTTACAAATCCTGTAAAGATAATTCAAAGATAAATAAAATTTTCACCATTAGAAGCAAACAAGTTTTAAGAGTTTCTCATTTTTTGCACTTAGTAAAAACCATGTATGTGATAAGTCTTGAGGAAGCACTTGTAGAAGGATAAAATTATGAAGCAATTAGAATTCATCTTGCGATATTATTATTTTTCGATAATTAAATTAAATTAAACTAATAATAGATAAACCAAGAAATTAAATGCTTTTAGCACTCCTTTTAAAGATATCATATTCTTCAAAGATTATTTTTATGGATGAGAGCCTCACCAAACTGAAGTAAATGGTGTACAAACTCCAAAACTAAAAGTTGATTAGACTAAAGAAGATTGCCCACTTTAATTCAAAATTATTGTATGTAATCTCAAATTTGGTACACTAGAATTCATGCTCATTAGGATGAAGATATTTTGACCATCTAAGCTCTATCAAAGTTTATTAGAAAAGATTCATATTGTTTCATGTGTTACAACTCCTATTTATAAGATTGTTGAAGATATAAGCCCCCTTTCTCACCCCCTTTAATAAACTAACGTTGATTGATTAGGGAGAATGGGAATGAAATAAGGAAAAGAAATAGTACTATTTTGATATTGATTTGTGATGTTTATGATTTACATTTATCGTATTCATGCTTGTTCTACTCTTTATTTATGCTATCAAGTTGTTGCAATAAGTGTTACAACAAGTTACATGACAAAAGAGAAGAATGATTAGTTATTGCTACTACTTAATATGAGTAAATTTATTTATTTTTATGGTTGTTTTATAGCTTATGATTAGAAATTCAATCTTAGATATAATATTGCTTGGGGACTGAACTAATGATGTTTAAAACTTTATATGGTGCTATCTTTTATTACTCTCTTTGATCGGCTTATAAAATGCTTTTTAGTTTGATTAAAGCATTATGATACAAGGATTACTTTCGTGTATTTAAACTCACATTTTCATTTTTTTATGGGTGCAAATGATTTATTACTCTCTTCAGATTTTTTTTCCAAAAAAAGGGGAGTAAGAGAAGCTACTACTTAAGAGGAATTTTATATTAGGAACTCAAACTATTGAGCAGAAGTATTGTAATTTTTTATGCGGTTGAACTTTAATTTTTTAGGGGAGACTTTCTTGTGCTACTAAATTAGATTTTGGATTATTTTCATACTTAAATTTTAAAGTTCTTTTGTAATGTGGTTAAGGTTTTCTTTTATTTTATTTTTTTTATTGCAAAAGTATTTCTTTTTTGCTGCAAGATTATGTCTAAAATGTCAAAGTGGGAGAATATTGTAACAAGCAATGATATTCAACTTCTGGTTTACTATATGCCAATATGAGAAACAATACACAAATAATATCCTTCTAGTAGGATAATTGGTGGACAATTTTTTGATTTTGTAATTATTTTTTATTTTAAATATATATTTTGAGAAGAAAAATCGTAGGTTTTTTTTATTTGTATTTAAGAGAAAACTATTCTTTATCATAAAAAAATGGGAGTTTTAAAATAGTCTTAGTCCAAGTATGACACTTAAAGATGAAGATAGGTTTGGAGATAATGCATTTGAAAAATAGGATTGATAACTTGTTATCCCATTATACATGAAGGTTATATAGAGTTTGATTAATCAATCTCGAAGTTTATATATAGATTTTATATTTTGTGGGTAAGTGAGGAATTTAGTGGGAACATATGTTAATAGCGAGAAACTATTGTTAAGTGCATTTATAATTTACTTTTTTTGCGATAGAAAATTGATGGTTTTTATCTTGTTTAATTAGGAACATTTTCCTAAGGTTTATCCTTCATAATTTCATTTAACATTCGAGTGTTAAGAGCTTTTAGTAGGAAAATCATATTAGCGGAAAGTTCGTTCTAAATATACAAGGGTGAGACTGCAATTATCTATGGGTTTAGGTAAATTGAGTTCAAGTCATTATTTATACTTTGTGTAATGCCCCATATTTTATAATTTCTAGGTTTAATTGTGTTAAGTTAAATGATCTGTTCTTGTGGATAGGTGTTTTGTTTATATGCCTGAGGTTCTGGATTCGAATCTATTTTCTTGAATTTTTGTTGTTTATCCTTATACTTGGCAATTCACATGTAGGATATCTTTTAACTTCGTTAGTTTGTTAACAAGAATGAGCTTGCTAATTCAGTGGTAGAGCCTTAGCTTACCTACCAATCCCAAGTTTGAATCTCACAATGCCCAAATCAAAATCAATTTTTGCTCTAACTCTACTGTTGCTGCCCAAGGTTTAGAGTTTCGGTCAAACTCAATTGCTAGGTAATCTGATAGGTTGATAACTAATTTGGTAGGTTAGGATTTTATCTTCTTTTTTTTTTTTTTTGAAAATTGTCCCAATTTTTTTCCCCTTGTTGCCGTCTCACTCTCCCCTACTCTTCCTATTTTCACGTTTTCCCCTCATTTTATTACTGGAAACTTTTTCTTTGTTGCATCTCCTTTCTATTTCTTCATCTTCTCTTGTTTTGTTTTCATAATTCCAATATCAATCTTTATTCCTCTCTTTTGTCGTTCTTCAACCCAATACTGCTATCGTCTTGATGTTGAACTTACTTAACATCATTGTTGGTCATCCATTCTTAGTTGTTGGTGGTCTTTTAAAGGTTTGGAAGGGTATTATAAATTTTTGTATATTTAAACGTTGTTTTGTATGAAAGTCATTTTTTTTAAAGCTTTTAGTCGGTTGTTGTTGTTGCAAGGTTGTTGGATTAATTATGATTGATTCTATTTAGGTGAGGTTCGTGGGACGCACAACCTTCTTCCAACGAATTAAGTGTCGTTAGCCATTGATTTTCTAGGTAAGTGACCAAATGCTCAAGTTTAGGGGTTGGTATTAAGTCATCAAGTGTCGAATGCTTAGATTCAGACTTAGTGTTTCTTGTTAATGGGTTTGGTTATGTTATCATGTATAGAATTGATTAGTTGTTGCAATACTGACCTTTCATTAGCCAACAGGTGTGTGACCTAACCATTAATTTTGGAAAACGAACTTGGAAATCTTGAAATCCTATGAAAATTGAAAAGAGGCTGATGACACCGCACGACTGCGTTTCAGGCCGTGTAAGACACACGGGTGTGTAGGCCACACGGTCTGGTTGAGGTAGGGTGTGTGGACTATTTTGAGTGGTCCATTAGGCCGCCATGTTCGGGCCAAGTATTAAATTCTAGACTCTGTTCTGTAATATATTCTAAATATATGTTAAATCACGATATCTGTAAACTTATGTGTATGCATATCTGTAAAAGTGGGTTTCTGTTCAGTAAGACTCTAAGTAAGCTTAAATATTATGCTTATGTTCTGTTATCTATTATGTATGAGTAAATAAGGAATGATCATTCAATGTGATTTTTGTATATGCATTAGGGAGGGAAATGATTTTGTGATGGAGGAAGTCTGATTTTGGCAGTTTAACTGCACTATATATTTCTGACGGTATACCCACAATATATTTTTGGTAACACAACTGCATATTATTTGAGTGGCATACGGCCACATTATAGTGTGATGTGTAACACCCCAAATCTGGCCTAGACGTTAAGGCCGAATCTGATGATGTCACATGAGAGTGTTTTAACTAACCCGTATCGATTCAAAAACCGTCCCAATTGTTATCTTTTATTTAGTCGGAAAATGAATAATAACGAATTGTTTTGGAAACGTTTCTTTATCGCGGAAGCTTTGAAACCCATGAGTTGGTTATTATTTTAAGAACCCATTTTTAAATATGACAATTCTTAATTTATTCTAGGAAAACAATAATATTGACGTTGTAATTTATAATCCATATTCACAGTTCAAAACTCAAATTAAAATCTGAAAAATCCAATTCCAAAGTCACATCAAAACCCTCAAACAAATAATGAATAACCCAAAGTAAAAGTCATAACCAAAATGTATGCGGACGTGGTCACCGTCGAGTCCTCCACTGCACCGATCCGCCTACTGCTGGGGATTACCTGAACAGATAAATAAATAAAGGGGTGAGTTTTCGCAACTCAATGTGCACATCCCCACAGTATAACATGCATACAAACAGATAACAAAATACAATCATAATTCAAGTCTGGGCCCTTACAGAATCATTATCAGATACAGTTTAGAGATTCAACCATCTCAGATATAGCATGCATAACAAATCAGATCAACAGAATATGCCCTCCAGCCCTGCACACTATCTTCGTCTATCCCAATACACCATGTGGGGATAAAATCGACCTACCATCCTTACACACCATATATGGGGATAAAATCGATCCATCCATCCCTACACACCATAAGGTACTGCATAGCAGCACATATCATAAGTATGCAGCTTAGCTGCTAGATAACGGGCTTATGAAGCCCTTCAGAAACTCCCTTCACTTCATCAAACCCACTCCGATGCAATGCATCATACAAGTATGGCATGCTATAATGCAGACAAATAGATCATACATTTATTTTCAGAACAGATCAGGTAATCATACCAGGCAGAACATCTAACACATACATCACAGAATTAAGAGTCTAGATAAGGCTTACCGACCCTACAACAGGTCACAGTCAACTTGGGCGGCCAGTGCAACCTTACAGAACATTTCAGATTAAAGAGGCTCACACGTCTGTGTGCTCTGCCCGTATGGGTCACACGGCCCAAACTGGCCTTGTGTGGTTCACACGGCCTGCCCAGATTCCCATACGCCCATATGGTTCACTAGTATGGGCCCACACACCCGTCTGGCCCACACGGCCCATTTGCCTGAGCCCGTGCCTTGCACACGGCCTACAAGCCATCACACGCACGTGTCCGTCGTGCCCGTGTAGCATGCGCACGGCTGAGCTCGTCAATCACACGGCCGTGTCTCGTCACACGGCCTCTACACGGGCAGTCCACACGCCTGTGTGGCGTCGACAGTAGTCTTTTTGGCTTTCACCGAAACGTGATTTCAGATCGATTGGAGTACACACCTGGTTCGTTTTTGCTATTAATCCCACTACGAGCACTCCACTGCTTAAAATCGATAATACCGAGCCCAAAATCAGCCTCTTAAACTAGATTATTGAGAAAACCCAATCCTAAATCTTACTGATAACCCCTACCTTAGAATGAATGATGTCAATTCCGCACTTCGTCGGTACTAGACGAAAATTACAACCCCTCAAAGACTTCCTAACACCAAAACAATACTCTTCTTTAATAACCAATGTGAAATCAAGACATAACCAAAGAAGAGCATCACTTATCGATACGTCAGAAGGGAAACGTAAAGGGAAACGCAGAGACTAAGCGGCAAAAGAAAGGCAATTGTAACTGGAAAAAAAAAGGAAAATCGGCAGCAATAAGGAGATTCCCTGTCAAAAATCACAAGAAAAAAAAAGATGGAGAGGAGTAATACAGAGAATTTCAGTAGAAGAGGAAGAGCAGAATGTTTGGGTAATTTCCAAACCCCTAGTTTTGCTCTCACCAAACTACTATCACTACAACCACCTCAGTATCCAGGATAATTCAAACTCTTATCGAATCTAATAGTAAAAATTATCCCCCTTTTCCACGCAGAGACTCGAACACAGGATTTCTAGCCATCTAACAATCCCCTTAACCACCAGACTAGCAGACCTATTCTGACATATTTTCACAACTAAATTCTTTTAAGCCCATTACCCAAAAGCCATACTTTATTCAGATGAAACCCAAAATTTAGCCCAAGCCTAGACTTGAACTTGGGACCTCCCTAACACACCTCAAAGCACTTAATCACATAAGCAGGCATATATTTACGTCAAAAATAGGGCAGAATACAACCAATATTCCAAAATTTGAAATTACGAAATTTGGAGCGTTACAACTCCACCCCCTAAAAGAAAATTCGTCATCGAATTTTACCTGATCAGAAAAGATGAGGATACTGCTGACACATCGAATCCTTCGGCTCCTAAGTGGCCTCTTTAGTGCTATGATTCCGCTACAGCACCTTCACTAAAGGAATAGATTTCCTACGCAGAACCTTAGTGTCGCGATCAAGAATCTGAACCGGCTCCTCCTCGAACGTTAGATCTAGTCTAACCTCAATCTCCACCACAGGCACAATGTGTGTGGGATCAGAGTGGTAACGTCTCAACATCGAGACGTGAAACATATCGTGAATACGATCCAACTCTGGAGGTAGCTCCAACTGATAGGCGACTGGTCCTACTCGCTTTAGAATCAGGTATGGCCTAATAAACCGAGGGCTCAGCTTACCCTTGCGACTGAACCTCAGAACCTTCTTCCATGGCGAGACCCTAAGGAAAACCATGTCCCCCACAGAATACTCGATGTCCTTCCTCTTCAGATCAGTATAGGAGTTCTGTCTATCAGAAGCCACTTTCAGATGATCTCGAATTAGGCGGGCTTTATCCTTAGTTTTTGATATCAACTCCGGACCCAGAACTCGTCGCTCACCCAACTCAGTCCAACATAAGGGAGTGCGACACTTACGACATACAGTGCCTCATAAGGTGCCATTTATATACTAGACTAGTAGCTGTTGTTGTAAACAAACTCTACTAAAGGTAAGTACTCCTCCCAACTGCCTCGGAAGTCGATAATACAAACCCTCAACATGTCCTCCAGTATCTGGATCACCCTCTCTGACTGACCATCTGTCTGAGGATGGAAAGCAGTACTGAAGTCCAATCTCGAACCTAGAGCCTCATGAAGTTTTCCTTAGAACCACGACGTAAAACGAGGATCCCTATTAGAAATGATTAAGACAGGTACCCCATGCAGCCTCACTACCTCGAAAATGTAAAGCTTGGCCAACTTCTGTAGGGAGAAGTTTGTCCTAACAGGAATGAAATGTGCAGTCTTGGTCAATTGGTCCACGATGACCCAAACAGAATCTTTTTTAGTGGGTGTTAGGGGTAACCCACTAACGAAGTCCATCGTTACTCACTCTCATTTCCACATCGGTATCTTAATCGGCTGTAGCAAACCCGAAGGTAACTGATACTCCGCCTTAACCTGCTGACAAGTCAAACATCGAGCAACAAAGTCAGTAACCTCACGTTTTAATCCTGGCCACCAGTACAACTCTCGGAGCTCTCAATACATCTTGTTCCCACTGGGATGCATAGCATAAGGGCTATTATGGGCCTCCCTCAAAATCAATAGTCTCAAATCTTCATCATTCGGTACACAGATCCAATTGCAAAAACACAATACCGAATCACTGTTAATCCCAAAATCAATCGTAGCACCGTCCTCTACCTGACGGAAACGCAACTCCAAAGACTTATCCCTCATCTGCTTATCCTTGATCTAACCAACCCAGGTCAGTTTAACTTGAAGTTCTGCCAGCAGACTCCCATCGTCAAAGAGAGTCAGTCGAGTGAACATCGCTCTCAGATCAGTCACAGCCTTATGGCTTAACGCATCGGCCACCACATTGGCTTTACCAGGATGATACTCAATACTGCAGTCATAATTCTTAAGTAGTTCAACCCACCGACGCTGCCTAAGGTTTAACTCCCTCTGGGTGAGAAGATACTTGAGGCTTTTGTGATTAGTGTAAATGGTACACTTCTCACCGTACAAATAATGACTCCAAATCTTAAGAGTAAAGACCACTGCAGCCAATTCCAAATCGTGCATCGGATAGTTTGCCTTATGAATCTTGAGCTGTCGAGATGCATACGTAACAACCTTTCCGTCCTGCATTAGCACACAACCCAGACCCACATGGGACACATCACTATATACCACGAAGTCCTTACTAGGTTCAAGCTGGATCAGAACAGATGCCTGAGTTAACACGATCTTGAGTATCTCAAAGCTCTTCTGCTGTGCATCAGTCCACACGAAAAGAACTCCCTTACGTAGTAACTTAGTCATCAGAGCAGCAATCAAAGAGAACCCCTCTACAAAATGACGATAATATCTTACCAGCCCCAAAAAACTACGAATTTCTGACACATTCTTCTACTATTTCCAATCCATCACAGCCTCAATCTTTCGAGGATCCACTCGAATCTCCTCAGCAGAAACCACATACCCCAAAAAGGTTACCTCTCTAAGCCTGAACTCACACTTCGTGAACTTCACATACAACTGTTTCTCACGAAGAATCTGTAGAACCACTCTTAAATGCTCATCATACTCGTCCTCAGACTTAGAATACACCAAAATGTCATTGATAAACACCACCACAAACTGATCCAAGTAGGACTGAAACACACGGTTCATCAAGTCCATAAATGCCGCTGGTGCATTAGTCAGCCCAAAGGGCATAACTAGGAACTCGTAATGCCCATAACGAGTCTTAAATGCTGTCTTAGCTCTTTTACCCTCAACTGATGATAACCTGACTGCAGATCAATTTTAGAAAACACTGAAGCCCCTCTGAACTGATCGAATAAGTCGTTTATCCTCGAAAGTGGGTACTTATTCTTAATCGTCAACTTGTTCAATTAACGGTAGTCGATACACATCCTCATTGTACCGTCCTTCTTCTTTACGAATAGAATAGGTGCTCCCCACGGAGACACACTGGGATTAATAAACCCACGATCCAATAGCTCCTGAATCTGAGCCTTAAGTTCCGTCAGCTCCTTCGGTGCCATTCGGTAATGGGCGATATACACCGGAGCTGTGCCCGAAAACAACTCAATCCTGAATTCTACCTCATGATTCAGAGGTAATCCTGGTAGTTCCTCTGGAAAGACATCTGAAAAGTCCCTCACCGTTCGAATGTCCTTAACCGAAGAGTTCTCAGAATCAGCAACACTGATATACGCCAAATACGCCTCGTACCCCTTCCTTACCAACTTTTTTGCCACTAATGCAGATATCACATTAGTCAGATAATCTCATCGTTCCCCAATCACGACTACCTCAATACCCTTATCAGTTCTTAGAACATTCCTCTTTTCAGCGCAATCCAGACTCACTCGGTGTTTAACCAACCAATCCATGCCCAAAATCAAATTGAACTCCCCAAAAGGAAGCTCCATCAAATTAGCCAGAAATATCATTCCTTGGACCTCTAACGGTGTGTCTCTAAACAGTTTATTAATCCCAACAGGCTGCCCCAATGGACTCACCATTGTTATCCCACTAGGAGTGCTCTCAAACGGTAGCCCCAAGGTCTCAGACACCACATTAGCTACGTAAGAATGTGTAGAGCCTATATCTATCAGTGCAAAGTAGGTACATTAAAAATTAAGAACGTACCTGTGATGACGTCCAGAACATCTCTATCCTCACGGTGATGAGCATCATCAACCAATGCAGGTTGTTTCGCCTCAGTCGATCCAGCACCTCTGTCTGGTGCTCTCTTCCTTGGCCCATGCTGTTACCACCCCTAGCTTGACCTCGCCCCTAGGTGGCTGCTGAACTACCCTCGGCGGCTGTGCAGTCTCTGTAGTCTGAGCTTGCATCTGATTAGTACTCAATGAGTAGTCCTTAACACAATGCTCAAAAGACTCACATTAGACCTCCAACAATCGCCCAGATAGCGTCTATTACAAAGCTGACAAATCGCCACCCCAGCAGGTGCAACAGTAGGCCCAACTCTCACGGGCCCATCAGACCTGACATTTTTCCTAGGCCTCACCCCAGCATTCAAAGCCTCTATATCTCTCTTAGCCTTCCCTCTGTCACGGTTCTGACGCTCAGTGCGCTTAACCTCCTCTGCAATCTTGGCCTTCTCAACCAGCACGGCAAACTCACACTCCCTCTGCGGAGCTATCAGGACCCTCAAGTTATGCCTAAGGCCGTCCTCAAAACAGACACAACGCTCATACTCAGTCGCCACCATACCTCGCGCATAACGGCTCAGCCTCAAAAAGTAGGCTTCATATTCAGCCATTGAACGATCTCCCTGAGTAAGATTCAGGAACTCACGCCTCCTAATGTCGATGTAACTGGACCCCACATATTTTCTCTGGAAAGCCGTCTTACACAAATCCCATGTCAGACTATCAGGCTGACTGCCATCCCTAACCGTTAGCCACCACTGATATGCTTCATCGCGAAGCAACGAAACAACCCCCTTGAGCTTCTACTCGACAGTAAAATCTAGATCATCCATAATATGCTCTGTGGCCTCCATTCAGTACTCAGCCAAATTAGGAGCAACTCCAGCGATGCCTCTGAATACCTCAGCTCTATTAGACCGGAGTCTTTCCGTAACCGACCCACGGCCCCCAGAACTAGTGTTGGATCCAGCGACCCTTTCCAAAATCCGCAGCATGGCTTGGGACAGTGCGTCGTCCCCAGCTGCACGATCATGTAACTCCGACCCGGTATCAGTAATAGGTGAAACCGGCATCTCGCTAGTTTTCAGATTTGGAATCATATCAGATACGAAAGACTCTGCTTGAGCCCCTCTACGACCTCTACCTCGGCCTCTAGTACCCCGTCCACAAGTACCACGTGTGCTTATCGTAATTTCAAATTAATCTGTGTTAAAAATTTTATGCAAATCAGGTTACAGTTTCGATATTTGTTAACAAATATTTTATGCAGTAAAGTTGTCAGAGTATTCAGAGTCTGTTATCGCAACTCGCAGTTTACTACGGTTTTCTGTTTATGCTACCTAGAGTGTTTAATAGGTATACTACCTACAGTAGTTTCATAGCAAACATTAGTATTTTCTAATCAGAAATTTAGTATATTCTAAGCATGCTTTCAGACAATTCTATACAAAGTTTCAGAAACTTACAAGATCAGCGCCGGAGACTCGGTGAACCACATACTTAATCAGAGTAGCTGAAAACATTCGAAAGTGTTTCTTTAAAACCAATTTTGGAACCCAAAATTCACAGCTGAGTTTTGAACCTGGCTCTAATATCACTAAATGTAACACCCCAAACCTGGCCTAGATATTATAGCTGAATCTGACGATGTCACATGAGAGTGTTTTAACTAACCCGTATCGATTCAAAAATCGTCTCAATTGTTATCTTTTATTTAGTCGAAAAATGATTAATAGTCGAATTGTTTTGGAAACGTTTCTTTATCGTGAAAGCTTTAAAACCCATGAGTTGGTTATTATTTTAAGAACCCATTTTTAAATACGATAATTCTTAATTTATTCCAGGAAAATCATAATATTGACGTTGTAATGTATAATCCATATTCATAGTTCAAAAACCAAATTAAAATCTGAAAAATCTAATTCCAAAGTCACATCAAAACCCTCAAACAAAAAATGAATAACCCAAAGTAAAAGTCATAACCAAAATGTATGCGGACGTGGTCACCGTCGAGTCCTCCACTGCACCGATCCACCTACTGCTGGAGATTACCTGAATAGATAAATAAATAAAGGGGTGAGTTTTCGCAACTCAGTGTGTACATCCCCACAGTATAGCATGCATACAAACAGATAATAAAATACAGTCATAATTCGGGCCTGGACCCTTATAGAATCATTGTCAGATACAATTTTAGAGCTTCAGCCCATCTCAGATATAGCATGCATAACAAATCAGATCAACAGAATATTCCCTCCAGCCCTGCAAACCATCTCCGTCCATCCCAACACACCATGTGGGGATAAAATCGACCCATCCATCCCTACACACCATAAGGTACTGCATAGCAACACATATCATAAGTATGCAGCTTAGCTGCCAGATAATGGGCTTATGAAGCCCTTCAGATACTCCCTTCACTTCATCAAACCCACCCCGATGCAATACATCATACAAGTATGGCATGCTATAATGTAGAAAAACAGATCATACATTTATTTTCAAAACAGATCAGGTAATCATGCCAGGTATAACATGCTAACACATACATCACAGGATTAAGAGTCTAGATAAGGCTTACCGACCCTACGACAGGTCACAGTCGACTTGGGCGACCCATGCAACCTTACAGAACATTTCAAATTAAAGAGGCTCACACGGCCCATTTGCCTGAGCCCGTGCCTCGCACACGGCCTACAAGCCATCACACGCCTGTGTCTGTTGTGTCCATGTGGCGCGCGCACGGTCTAGCTCATTGATCACACGACCGTGTCTCACCACACGGCCTCTACACGGGTAGTCCACAGGCCCATGTGGCATCGACAGTGGTGTTTTCAGCTTTCATCGAAACGCGATTTCAGATCGATGGTTCGTTTTCACTGTTAATCCCACTAAGAGCACTCTACTACCTAAAATCGATAATACCAAGCCCAAAATCAGTCTCTTAAACCAGTTTATTAAGAAAACCCAATCCAAAATCTTACCGATAACCCCTACCTTAAAATGAATGATGTCAATTCCACACTTCGTCGGTACTAAACGAAAATCACAACCCCTCAAGGACTTCCTAACACCAAAACAATACTCTTCTTTAATAACCAATGTGAAATCAAGACATGACCAAAGAAGAGCATCACTTCCCGATACATCAGAAGGGAAACGTAAGGGGAAATGCAGAGATTAAGCGGCAAAAGAAAGGCAATTGTAACTGGAAAAAGAAAGGAAAAATTGACAGTAATAGGGGGATTCCCTGCCAAAAATCACAAGAAAAAAAAAAGATGGAGAGGAGTAATGCAAAGAATTTCGACAGAGGTGGAAGAGCAGAATGTTTGGGTAGGTTTCCAAACCCGTAGTTTTGCTCTCACCAAACTACTATCACCACAACCACCTAAGTATCCAATATAATTCAAACTCTTGTCGAATCCAATAGTAAAAATTATCCTCCTTTTCCACGTAAAAACTCGAACACAGGGTTTCTAGCCATCTAACACTCCCCTTAACCACCAGACCAGCAGGCCTATTCTAACATATTTTCACAACTAAATTCTTTTAAGCCCATTACCCAAAACCTATGCTTTATTCAGATGAAACCCAAAATTTAGCCCAAGCCTAGACTTGAACTTGAGACCTCCCCAACACACCTTAAAGCACTTAATCACATAAGCAAGCATATATTTACGTCAAAAATAGGGCAGAATACAACCAATATTCCAAAAGCAAAAATTACGAAATTTGGGGCGTTGCATGATGGATGGATGAGTTATTGTAGCCCTATTTGGTATAATTGGTTGGATGGAGTTAGTGTGTAGCAGTTAGGGGTAGGACTCTCTATATGACATTGCTATGTTAAGCATGTTATGATTTCTGATCTGTCTATTTTGATATATGATTCTAATTATTTGATTCTATTTTGTGGGCCAAGGCACACTTGAGCTTTATAGTTCACCCCATTTTCCTAAATATTTCAGGTAACCATTAGGCTTAGGATTGGGCAGTGTATGGGAATTCGGATTAGTTCTCTCGCGTGAAATTACTTTAGTAATTCTCATTTTCAAAGTTAAACAAGCCTAAGAATTTTTTCGCTGCAAAATTTTAACTGCGAATATGCATTTTTACGAAGCTAATAAATAAAGTTGATAGCATGATATTTTAATAAATTGGGTATTATAAGTTAATGTTTCAAAACCCTCTCACACCCTTTACGATTGTCAGTTTCTTCAACCAAAAGAATAAAGCAAGTTTTTGTAAAATTTTCGATTTCAGAATAAGTTATGCTTTGAAAACAAATGATTAAAGTTTTGAAATATTAATGTAACCTTCAAGATCTGGCCATAACATTTAGGACGGGTTTAGAGTGTTACACATTGAGTTTAGTAGTGAATTCAACTTCTTTAGGCAAAGCTCCAAAAATGCAAGATGAGATTCGACTTATGTTACTTGGTTCTTTTGTTTAGACTTTTTTACCTTCTATTGTTGCATAGTGTGGGCCAACACATAAAAGAACGCATTATTATCTTTTAGTGTTGAAGATAATGTTTCTAAAATAAGAAAGCATCATTAATTGCCATTAGAGTTTCATATCTCACCACTTAAATAAGTATATATATAATTAGAGGTGAGTAAAACTCGATTTGACTTAAAAAAACTGAAAAAAATTTGAAATTCGAGTTTTTCGGTTTCTTTGAGTCAACTCAAATAAGTAATTCAATTTTTCGAGTTCAAGTCAAGTTAAATTTTTACAATTTGAATAACTCAAATGACATATTGGTGTAAACATCCCTTTAGTCACTTTCAATTTCAGAAAGGCTTAATATAATATTTGATACCTGAACTTGACACTTTTTCGTAATTGGTACATAAACCTTTTTTTTATCCAATTTGGTACCTAAACTTGACATTTTTTCTTAAGTTGGTACTTAAACTTTTTGGGGGTCCAATTTGGTACTTGAACTTCACTCTTTTTCCTAATTTGGTACCTAATCTTTTTTTTTTTTTTGTTTGATTTAGTACTTGTCAAACATTTTACAAATTACTCCAATATACTAACAATGTTATTTTTTTATGAGGTAGCAAAAATAATCAATGTATGACTGACATGTGAAAGATGATATGATATTTTTTGGTATTTTTTATGTTCAATTACTTTTAGTTTTAATTAATTAATTAATTAAAAATAATGAATTTCTTTTAATTTGGGGTTTTAAAAAATCTTTTCTTTTCTAATTTAATATAAATTCGTTAAGCATAGCCCAATACCTATTTTTTGACATAAATTTCCTCTAATACTGACAATATATTTGTAGCATAACAGAAAATTTATTTTAACACCATTAGTGTTTTGCGTAATTTGTATAACGTTTAATAAATTTAGGTATCAAATTGAACCTAAAAAAAGGTTAGGTACCAAATTGGGCCTAAAAATGTCAAGTTCAAGTACCAAATTGGGCCTAAAAAAAAGTTTAGGTATCAAATTAGGAAAAAGTGTAAAGTTTAGGTACCAAATTGGGCCAAAAAAAGTTTAGGTACCAAATTAGGAAAAAGTGTCAAGCTTAGGTACTAAATGTTATATTAAGCCTTTCGAAAATGAGCAAATTGATCTCTTTCAAAAAAAAAATTAATTCAAAATATTTTTTTAAAAATCAAAATATTTATAAAAAATTTCAACTTTTCATATATATTTTTAAAAATAAAAAAATTAAAAATTCTCAAAAAAATTTAAAAATGCTTAAAAATTAAAATAATTAAAATAATAATTTTGATGACCTAAACAAGTAAATTGCCAATTTAAGCTTATCATACTAAAATACCCTTTTTTTTCTTATTTCAAATTTATGTGCTTAATATGGTTTCAAATTTATATGGTTTCAAATATATATGGTTTCAAATTTATGTGCTTAATATGGAACTAGTTATATATTGTAACAAGATTTTATTTTGATAAGTTTAATTTTTTAATTTAACTGAAACAATTTCACTCGATTCAATTCGAAAAAAAAAATTAATTGAATTAGGATGATAAAATATGACTTGTTAACTCAAGTTCACTTAATTTGACCTGATTTAATCCAACTTCACCCTATGTAGAATGGAAAATGCAACTCTCTCTAATTTTTAACACTCGGAAATTAGCATCCCGTGAAAGAAATTTCACTTAATGGATAGCAAGAAAGCAAGGTAAGAAGTCTTAACTCTTATATTGCTAAATCAGTAACATTTAAAATTGGAAGATATTTTAAAGAGCGTAGGAGTATATACGTAAGTAGGAATAAGAAGCATGGGAAGGACAAGGGGCTGGACTTGGTGGTTAGTTCTCAAGCAAGTAGTATAGAGAAGAATTAGTTTGGTTGGAAGCTTGAAAAAGTTGACGAAGGCAGGTGAGAGAGAAAGAGGGACCATGATGTCCTTTGGGAGGGCAACATTGGGGTTTTAAACCCAATGCGCTGCCTTCAGGGATGTCTTGTGACCTCATTTTCAGACCCCCCCTCTCCCCAATACCATACCCATCTCTCAACTTTGTCCCCACAACCCCACATGACTTTGTTTCTCAATCTCCTTGAAAATCTATTAGCTCACCATATATACCCTCCTTCCCTCTTTCAAACACACCTCTCTTTTTCCTCTCAACTCTTATTTGCAATCCCAAAAGAGAATGGCTATCAGCAGGAAATCAAACAAATTGGCACAAACAGCAATGATAAAGCAAATCCTGAAAAGATGTTCCAGCTTAGGGAAGAAACAAAGCTACGCTGATGAACAAGGACTCCCTTTGGATGTCCCGAAAGGTCATTTTGTGGTATATGTTGGCGAAAACAGAAGCAGATATATAGTTCCCATCTCCTTCTTGACCCGACCCGAGTTTCAAAGCTTGCTTCATCAGGCTGAAGAAGAATTCGGGTTTGATCACGACATGGGCCTCACCATTCCTTGTGAAGAAGTTGTTTTCCAGTCTCTAACGTCCATGCTCAGATAATAAGACTGATTTTATATGGTTAGGCTTTTAAATGGAGGATATATATGAAATTAAGGTGAAGCTGCTTCATTGCTTCTCTTTTTATTAGATTTTCCCTTTTTTATTATTTTTTTTTGTTAACTGATATGACCCAAAAACCCATGAATATTGTTTGATTTTATGTGGGTTTTTTTAGATTTGTAAATCTGAGAAAAGTTTGAAATATTTTCCTCACTGAGGTGTGGCTTGTATGTATTATCAACTACCAATGTACCTGTGAGAGAGAGTGAAAATTTGTCAAGGATTTGGGGCCCTTCTTTTTATCTTATTTTCTTTCCCATTTTTCTACCCAATTGAACACTTAAACCGTTAAGGACTGTTATAAGAAAAAAAAAAATATGTACATCAGATAGCTGATTCGAATATTTTGCCAGACATGAAATGAAACCAAAACGAATATTCAAACAAAAAAATGAGATTAAGAAAAGAAAATTAAAAAGGTTAAAACAAACAAAGTTAGCTTCTTTTTTTTGTTTGTGTTTGGCTGAAAGACGTCTGGTGAACAAAAAAAGCTAAAAAGAAAAGAAAAAAAAATATACTTGTTCTGGTTTCCATTGGTCATTGCCAACATCCAATCCTATTCAAGTTTCACTTCTTTTTCCCACCACACACAATGTGCAGAGTCTTCTCATGACTCAGCTGTCTTTAACTGTAAACCGTAAAGTAGCAGTGTGTATATCTAGATGTATAACTCAGTAATTTTTTATTTAAATTTATTCAACGGTTCAAATTGCCTATAAATATCATTAAAAAATATTAAAAAACATATATTTTGTTTAATAACGGTAGCTTTAAAAAGTATAATTAAATAATCATAAAATGTAAGGTATAATGGTAAAATATATTAGATTTCTACGGGAGAGATGCAATGAAGAGGAATAGCTAAAAACCTTAAACATTAATCGTAAATCGGGTATGAAAAATATAAAAAATTGACTACGTGGGATTTTAATTAAAATTTTTGATGTTTTCCTAAAGTTATGGTAATATCGAAAATTACTGAAACAAAGATTTAAGCGAAACAAAGATTGAAAAAAGTTGTAATAAAAAATAATAAAAGAAGTTTGATAGATTTGGTGTTAGTTTAAATGCTACTTTAAATGACATAACTGGATTGGGGATTTCTTTATTCAATGGAATGCATGCGGCTGTACGTTGAATGTATACAATATGGTTGGTTTACGATTTAGGTTTTGCTTACAAGGACTAGCCTTTACTTAGACTTCAAAATCGGAATATAAAATTTTACGTGGATAATGTTTCAGTTTAATTAATTACACCCATTAATTTATATTCCGCGTTAAATTGGGGTTTGTCCATACAATCCTAAGAAGACAAAGGTTCACAGGGGTAATAGTATATTATGAATCTCTGGGATCAATTTTTGTTGGAAAAAGTTAAGGTTCAAATCTTATTTGTAAATTAGGGTTTGGTGAATTTTGTTTTTATGTGTTATTTTTCCATTCCATGTCTCATGTTTAATCCAATCTAATAATATTGTCTCCTTCAATTCCTCCAAAAACTAAGATTTTCTGCGAATCAAGCATCTTCTACCCAAAAACCTTTAAACTCTGTATAATTTATTCCACTTAAAAAATATTATTTATCTCCGTAAAGCTTAATTGTCTTAAATGATAAAATCCAGGTTTTAGGATTTTAATGTTCAATTAATTATTCAATTCCTAGTAGATTGTAATTTCTTATAATTTGTGTATAATTATGAGTTATAATTTTAAAAATCCAAATAAAAAATTTTTAGTATTGACCTTATTTTTAAAAAAAATAATAATATTCAACTTAGTTTTTAATTAAGTCTAATTTTCAAAGTGGCAGCTGTGAAGGATTAAAATGTAGGTGATAAAAAATGCTTTAAAACCCAAATTGCTTAACAGCGAAGATCAACTCAATAGTGTGATTAAGACAATCATAAGTGTAAGTATTATCAAAATTAAAAACTCCATGTGATTGTATCAAATCAAGTGGTTACAATGTCGTTTTAATATTTGTAATATTTATAATTAAAGTATTTATCGGAGCAAGATCAACCACTAATCATTTGTATTCTGTAGACCTATTAAGGGGATAGATTTTGACCATGAATTTTAAAGATACTTCATATCCAGAACAAAGATTGTACCATCGACCACGGATTTAGATAGGAGAGACCTTTTTAATCTCACCTAACTTCTGTGGTTAGACTTATAACATATTTTAATTATATATATAAGTATCATTAATTAAGCAAGAATAATAATTATCATTAAAACTGTTAGATTAATGCAAAATTGCAACAAAAAGAGTGATTGGTGAAGGGTTGAAAGTTGAATTAATAAATTATTTATGGATTGAATTCAATCACTGAACAATTTTACCTTCTACTTTGTATTAAAAAGAATTCAACCCTTGAAAAAAGTTGTGGATAATAAACCACCTCCATAACATATTATATCATATTCTTCATTTCCTTTATTTTCTTTTTTGGGGTGGAAATCAAAGATTGGTGATGATGAACAATTAAATGAAGCTTGTATGTTTGATATTATTCATCTCTGCTACATTGTTGAATTTGGCTGCTCCACTCACTGTTATTTCAATTTTTTTCTTTTTGTCCTCCTTAAAGTATTTTCCAAATTTCAAAGTCAGAATTATTTTAGGTATTAGGACAAGGAAAGCTATTCATGTTGGGGGGTGGGCTGTTCTGTAGGGTTTACATCTTTGGGGGGTTTCACCTATTAATTAACTTCTGATTCAAGGCTATGCTTCCTAACTTATTCTTAAAAGCTGCCCAATAAAGAAAAATCAAAAGCAGGTGGAGCATGATTAATACTGAATCGACTCCAAGTCAAGACAAAATTGAGAATAGAAGTTTTTTCTTCAGCCTCAATACTCTATGCCAACTAAAAGAGAAATTAAACCTCGAAAGAAGTATACTTTGAGGTCGATCTAGTTGCTTATGCTTTAAATGTGGCTGAAGATATAGATGCTGAATCAAGAGCATATCAAAGTATTCAGCGATTAAGTCAGAAGACTCGTCAAAAATGGATGTTGCTAGTGCAAGAGGAGATGGAATCACTCCACAAAAAAACAAAACATGGGATCTTGTGAAACTTCCTAAAGGTAAGAAGAAGCGTGCGTTGTAAATGGGTGTGTTTGAAAAGAAAGCATGGGACTCAGGAGTTGAAGAACCTAAATATAAAGCAAGGCTTGTTGTAAAGGGTTACCAGTCAAGTCTCCAGAGGACTTACAGATGTGTTCTCCCATTAAGTGAAGCATAGTTCGATTCGAGCTTTGCTTGGTATTAGCCATGTGCATGAATGATTTAGAGCAGTTAGATGTAAAATCGAGATATTTGCATGGAGAACTTGAGGAAGATATTTACATGCAACAAACTTAGGGAGGGTTACAGCTTTGAAAAAGAGGATTATGTTTGCTTTGAAAAAGTCCCTTACTGGCTTAAAACAGTACTAAGCGGTGCAGCACAAGAGGTTTGATTCCTCTTATGACTTCTCCATAACAGTTATTTTATCATATTCTTCATCTACTCTTTACGAAGATGACATGTTGATAGCAAGCAAAAGACAAAGGAGATATAAGAAAGGTAATGACTAAGTGAAGAATTTGAGATTACTTTTTGTTTTCCTTCCAAATTTAAAGTCAGAATTATTTTAGGTATTAGGACAAGGAATCTGATCTAATATACTTTTCCTTATTTATTTTCGTAATTTTTTTATCTGATCTAATATTTCTAGTATATTAATCTAAAATAATATATATTAATACTTATTGAACGGTTGAAAGTTTTTTATATGAAATAAAGGCTTAATTTTTTTTAACCCCTGTACTATAGTTAAATTATCACTTTGGTACTTATACTATTTTTTTTATTAATTTAGCTCATGTACTCTAGCTATTTTGATTATCAATTTAATCCCTGAACTCTCATTCTATATACCCTGTTACCATCTATGATATTTTATGATACTTTTAGAAAATCTTAAAACTATAAGATATTTTTTGCATTTTTTGCATTTTATGAAAGTTCTAATAATTTAAAGGAATTTAGATTTTTTTAGTAAAAAATATCAACATTTTCATAAAAATACAAAAAATATTATAAAATTATTTAAAATTTCATAAAATTTTAAGATTTTCTAAAAAAAAATTCTAGAATTCGGAACAAAATGAAAGTACATTGGCCAAACTAATAACAAAATAGAGTACAAGTATCAAAGTGATAATTTAGCTGTAATATAGGTGCCAAAAAAGGTATTAAGCCTAAAAAAATAGTTAATTTTTTTATTTCCTTAAAATTATAATACATAATCTATATCAATGAAATATAAAATATGCAATGTTTGATTCTTAAAATACAACTGATGTAAATGTACCTCTCCTCATACATATATATTACCTGGAAAAGCAACTAAAACATTGGGTTCCTACACCAGAAGGATGATTCTAAAGAATCCTTTCACTGTTAAATGTATCTCTAAATATCTACGAGTTTAATGATTTTTGGTTTTTTTCATAATAAATTTAATCATTTATGAATTTATATCGTGTTCGTATATCTAGTTGTGTATAAGTAAAGTTTAAAGTATTAGATAAATTGTAAAATTTTAATTCATTAATATTATATAGAATTTGAAATATTTTGAATTTTTAATATGTTAATGTTATTTTCCTCGTCTTGCTGTTTGTATTATCTTACCGTATATAATATTACTAGATAAAAGTTTCTGGCTAATTATTGAAAATCCAAAATTCTTAACAAAGAAACACTAATTCTCAACCAAAAAAAAAAAAAAAAAAAAATTGTGATAAATTGAAATTTTAAGTTTTATTCACTATAGCAGAATGTGCCATCAATTGATATGCTTAAAATTTTGGCTGTAATTGATTAGGAGCCAATTGGTGAAGCTGCAAAGTTTTATAGGCTTCTTGTTGAAATGAATGAAAAACTTTACGAGGAATCAGAACATTCAAGATTGTCTTTTTGTATTAGACTTTTTCAGTTGAAATGTTTAAGTGATTGGACATGACATTCTTTTACATTGTACTAGAGTTGCTTAAAGAGATGTTTCCTTTTGTCAAGTTTCCTTAGTCTTGTAAGGTGTCTAAAAAGATGATAAAAGATTTAGGAATGGGTTATGAGAAAATGCACAGTTGTTTGAATGATTGTATGATTTATTGTGGTTATCGAAAAGAGCAAGAGTTTTTCATGTGTGCGGTAAATCAAGAGGTAGTGGAAATATAAAAGACGTTGTCTTTGACGACAATGGCAAAACACAAATTAGAAAGAAGGTATCAAAAATTTTACGGTATTTTCCTTTAATATCAAGGCTGTAAAGAATCTTCATGTTTAAAAAGGCAACTAACTCTATGAGGTGGCACCACGACCAGAGGGTTGATGATGGTTTGTTAAGGCATCTTGTATATTCCTTTGCATGGAAAACATTTGAATCCAAGTTTTGCAAGTGATCCTCAAAATGTGAGGCTTAGGCTAGGTGCTGATGGATTTAATTTAAGATTATGAGTACTTCCTATAGTACTTTGTCGGTTGTATTAGTTCCTTAATGTAACATCTCAAAAATTGGGTTGGAAGAAATTGAGTTAGTGAAACTGAGAGGGTTATGTCTTGAATTTGAGTTAAGGTTTTGATATTATGACAAGTGAATTGTTTTGGTTCAATGGTTAAGTGTTCTGGTTATGTGTGCAAGGGTCTAGTTTTGAATCTTGTTTCTTGGAATTTTCCTATTTTACCTAAACCCCTACCTTTGAACAATTGGTTTATAAGTTAATTGTGTTCAATTGATGTTAAGAATGAGTCTGTTGGTTCAATGGTTAAGCTTCTGAATACTCTCTGGTTCTATGTTTGAAACTTTGCGAAAGCAATGAGAATTTTTTTTTCTTTATGTTTCTTTGTGAAATTATTTTATTTTTATTTTATTTTAAAATAAATAAATTCTTTTTTTTTTCAAAAACTTCTTTTTTCACATTCCTTTCTCTTCCCCTTTTTCCTATTCTTTTTATTTTTTTCTAACAACTCCACTACAGGTATTGTTGAGGAGATTTGTGTTCTTGGTTCGATTTAAAGGTTAGTGAGGCGAGGGGTTTACGAATCAAGTTCTCTAGTGATCTAAGTTTCCATGTTACTGTTTTACGAGAGAGGGGTTGGGAATTCATCCTTGTTGCTTCTGCATTGAATCTATATCAAGTCGGTAATTGATGTTTTCAAACGTGAAATTGCAAAATCACTTAAGTCGACAAAATGGATTTCAGCTTTTAAAACTAAAGCTCCAAAAGAGATGTTCCTTCTTCAACAATTGGTGGTGGAAGATGATAATAAGGCTTGTTTTTGTTTTGCTTTATTAATATTAACCTTATTAACCAATTTACCATTTTAACCTTAATTAAAACCAATTAAAAACACTTAATACAAGCCCATTTATGTCAAATTCCACTATCAGTGGTCTAATATCATCATAAGGACCTTTTATTTATTAAGCCATAGCAATTAGACACCTCTATCAAATAGAATGCAACTTTTGAATTTTAAGCGATTTAGTCCTTTTCTCAAATTAACCACTTAAATGATAAAATTGTTTCACAAAATTTTCATACATATATAATCACATACTTTAAGTATCAAAAATAATATTAAAATAATTTTACGACCTCGTATTTGTGGTTTCGAAACCACTATTCCTATTTAGCTAAAATCGGGCTATTACAGATTCCGATATGTATGTCTGTTTTGTTTAAAGTATATACATGCAATCTGTGTATGAGCATGTTATGCATGATATTACTATATCTGTTATTTCTGTATCTGTTATTGGGGTGGGTTTTGTATATGTGGAGGAAGTGATCTGTACAGCGACACTTCACCTATATTCTGGCAGCTTAACTGCATATTATCTGTAATGTGTCACGTCGACACTATATGATGTGTAAGGATAGGTGGGTGTTTTTAACCCCACATGGTGTGTTGGGATGGTCGAAGATGGTGTGTGGAGGATAGGGGTAGCATTCTGCATATCTGTACTGCTTATCTGATTCTGTTATCTGTATCTGAAATGGACATGAGTCCGAATCTGTATCTGACTATATATGAGATTTTTGTATGTATTGCATGTCTATTTCTATTGGATTACACACCGAGTTTACAAAAACCCACATCTGTTTGTCTGTTCTGTTCAGGTAATCCACAGACTTAGATGGATCGGTGTGACGGAGCTTCACGGTGACCACGAGTTCATAAACTGTTTAAGATTATGACTTTTATTTTGATTTAAGGATTATTTCTAGGAGTTTTGTAATAATTGGACTCTCCGGACTATTTGGTTTAATTTTGGGATTTGGATTTTTGTTTTTACACTTTATTTGTGACTGTTATCTAAAACACAGTTTTACTAAAACAAAGTTTTCCAAAAATACGAACAAGATTTTCTAATACAACTTTCTATAGCTTCCATTACAAATTACGTTTTGGAAAATAAATAAATTAAATAACGTTTTCGATAATAGATATAAACGAATATGAGTTATAAAACTTGAATGAGTTATCGAAACAACTCAGTTTTTAAAACCCTTCTTGGTGGCACCTCTAGATTTGGCCATAACATCTAGGCTGAATTTGGGGTGTTACAACACATGCCCATGTGCCTTGCCTGTATGGCCCTAAATCGATGAGCAGTGAGTTACACTGCCTACCACATTGCCTGGCACACTGCCGTGTGGCTCACACGCCTGCACACACGCCCGTGTGGCTCACACGGCTTAGACTCACGCTCGTGTGCCTAGTCGTATGGCATCGACAACCACCGTTTTCGGCGAATGAAACTCGTAAAATTAAGATTTTTGGCACACACCTAGTCTTGTTTAGACGAAAAAACAATGCGGAGACTACCCGGAGTCTAATTAACCATTCAACAATCAATCAATTGACTAAAATGGCTAGATAATGCAAACGTTAACACTCAATCAATTATGTCGAATAAATCGACACCAAGAAACTTTCAACAACGAACGCTTACTGACGATCTATCGAACTAATTCGTAATAGCACGCGAAGGATTACCCTTCTCCGAATTCACACCTAAAGACAAAATTAGTAACTAATTAACAATGAATTTACATACATCAAATGAAGAATTCCCAATTTAATTACGTAAACGGGAACTAAGAACTTCGCAAAAATTACACGGAAGTCTTTTAACAGCCCTTCGAATCACTTAGGACTTTTAATACTTCGACAATCATTTAACGAATGCAATCAAAGAACGCACTTGAAAGAGGAAAAAGAAGACAAATAAAGGAGGGAAAAGACAGAAAAAAAACAAAAGAAGAAAAGGAAGGGAAGAAATTGACGTAAAAAATATTTATTAACTAACCACCAACAGCATTCAGCAAAATTTTTCTAACGCATACGATAGGACTCGAACTCGAAACCAAATAGAATATAGAAAAATGTTTAACTAGTGAATCAATAAGCTCATTCTTAACATAGATTTACACAAAATTGCACTTAACTACATAGCACATGGATAATGGTTGTTTTAAAAATAACAAAACTTTTAATGATACAAATTTAACCCTAAACCTTAAACACAATAGCAGAACACAAGGCCAGAGGTACAAAATTTTAATTACTGCAAATTCTCACAATTAAATTCTAAAATTTTGGGGCGTTACAAGTTGAGGAAATTCAAGCACAGAATCAACAAATTCATCTGCAAATTTGAAGTCTCATGACTTTTATTTAGTCGCAACCTTGACCACCAATGACTTAGGTATTTTTTTTACGTTCATGCGGTTCAAACTTTATTATCTCGGTAGAATTTGAATTAAAACATGTAATGAATATGTATTTGAACATTAAGTATTTTACTAAGAATATATATTTGGACAATTTTTTTTGTTGTTTAATGGATTAGGATCATGTAATGAAAATATAAAATATGAAAAAAATAAGAAAATGTATTAACGACGATTGTGAAAGGAAGTTTCACTAAATGTTTCAAATCAGTGATGTTCAAATAAAAAATCGCCTCTAAAATGTAAACAATTAGTCACGCTTGTGTATTGCAACACCACTAACATGTAGCAATATAGAGGCATTTTATAAGTAAACGCTGATGAGTCTTCATCATATGATTATTTTGGGTATGTCTTACTTACATTTGCTTAGTTTCTTAAGTACTTCTATATATCTTATATTCATTTTAGTTGATTTGATTTTTTTTTTATGTTTGCATTACAAATACAGTGTTTTTCACGAATTTAGTTTCAATAAAATTTTTCATGTGGAATTTGTAGGTAAAACATGCTTGGGAAGATGTCAATATATGGAACTACAAGATTAAATACACTAAACCTAAAGCTGATCCAAGATGATGAGTGACAGTCCAATGCTTAAAGATTCAAAATTTATAATTTGGGCACATTCAGAACTTCCAACCGGAACACTTCTTATTGTTTCGATCATTTCTCGAGCTCCAGAACTCCATTTTGGGTGTACTTTATATCGTTGGAAAGAGAATTTGAAGATCTATTCAAATATTGGAACATCAATACCAAAATTCATTAGGAATAAATCCAAAAGTAAAGAGAAAGTTACAAGTTTCACATTGATGGATAGTTTTGATGCATTTTTGTGTTTGGATCATATCTTCTAACATGCTTGGAGTTTGGAGCAGAAAATTCTATAATGAATGGAAAAGATGCAGACTATCAATCAACTTTCTTGGACTTTTCCCATTAGGAGACATTAACTTGAACAAAAAAAGTCATCAATTAACATGTGAGATGACTTAAAATATGACAAAGAACTGAGCCTAGCAATTCATTACTAACAAGTCCTTTGCATTATCATTTTCCTCTTCACAAACCTCTATAAATAGCCTTTATTTCAAAATAGGAGGTATCTTAAAATGGAGATCAAGATTATTTTCTTATTAGTATTTGTTTGTTTCTTTATCCTTGTAAAATCTCAAGTTTCTTATATTTAATGTTTTTTTCATATAAGTTTGAGTTATTTAATTTTGTTATGTTATTCTATGTTTTCAATGCTGAGTTGAAAGGGTGAAACTCTTGGCAAATATTAAGGTAAATTTCGTACTCACCATTTGAGCTAAAATTAATTATTAATCACTTTTTATAATCATATTTGTAAAGTAATATATTTTATTTGTGATAGACAATAGGTGACACAATGAATGCTTGGATAAATTAACATTGATTTGTTGTAGACATATAAAAATAATAAATATTTGAAATATTTTTTATTAGTTTTGAAGTTATCAAGTGATTATAATACCATATGGTATATTCTTGGACTGAAGTTAAACAGATAAGCTTTCATATTGTGCCATTCTTTACTTATAAATTCATTTGCAAAACTCTTGGACTTAATGGACAGTCATATTAGACACTCCTTTGACGGACATACATTTGCTCAATGATTCATATGTTTAATTATTGGACATACATTGCTAGATTTTTTGATTGGGGCCTCCATTTTCCGTGGATTCTAATTGAGTAATAACATTGAGTATTAAAATTTAATCTTAATATGACACCAAGAGTTGATCTTCTAACCTCAGCATATTTTCTTCCAAGTATTTATTTTTAGTATTAGTTAATTTCTTTCTTTGATTTTTATTTTTATTTCTAGTGTTTCTTGCTCCTACTTTCAATTTCGACACTCATTCTAAAGTTAAGTGTATTTGTTCTAGCATAATACTTGTAAGCTCGAATTAACTTCCCTGTGAATCAACCTCAAACTCTCGAGATTTTATTACGTGAATATAACTTACATTTAAGTTGTAGACCTAAAAAGTCTGTCAAACGCCACAAAAATACGTTACGTTATAGCATCCAGAGCTTAAATGCCACTATCCAAAAAAATGATTACTAAATTAATATGTTATTGTTTTAGTGGCAATCACGGAGAAAACGCCACCAATTATGGTATTTTGTGGTACTGGAAAGTACCATGGAAAGTTTTACTTCGTCACTACGATAACAACATTTTTTTTAAAACACTGAAACTTTTCTTGATGATCGTTTTAGTGCCGTTCTTCGCGGTGACTTTTATTCCGCCTCCAGCCTTTTTAATGGTGCTAGGAAAAGTCATTATATCCTTAAAAAAACTCATCAATCGGCTGAAACTGTTGCAGTAATTGCTAAATTTTATAAGTGGTGAATTTAGATTAGAAAATTGTTTGGTAAATTAATAACTATATAAGCATTAATATAATTATGTTGTTTGATAAACGTAAATGTTAATTTTTAAAAGAATTTTTATTTTTTATTTTTAATCTTATTAATATAATACTTTATATTATTTTGGATAGTTTTGGATGAAAGATAAATATGTTTATTTGAATATCTCATTTTTCTAAAGTTTATTTATTTCAATTTTTAATAAAGTAAAATCAACATAATATTTTCTACAATAAGTAATAAGTAGTTACCTCTCCACGTATCTTATTCGGCACTTAAAAAATTAAAATAATTATCAAACACATTTAAAATATTAAAAATTAAAAATTTTCATTTACGAAAATTTCCATTTATTGAAAATAAAAATTTTCAATAGTTTATCAAACACACTCTAATTCTAAGTTAAAAAAGTAAATCAAATTAATATTGAACTCCTATTTATGAATTTTTTGGGTTAAATTTTTTTATTAGTCCATGTTCTCTATGTAATTTGTGAATTTAGCCATTATACTTTAATTTGGTCAATTTTAATATTATACTTTTCAAATTAGTCAATTTTAGTCCTGTTCCAAATAACATCAGTTAAGTTTGTGTGGTAAAATTCTTCTATTTATCATATACTATATGTAAAGTTGTAAATTTAGTCCATATTCTTCAATTGAATCTTTTCGAATTTCGGAATTTCAATTTTGACTCAAACAACAATTGTTAAATTCGTAAATTGTTTTTTTAGTAATATGTGAAAATAGTAAGCTAACACAATTTAACACATGTAACAATAATTTTATCGCATTGGAGTTTGAAAATAATTAAGCTTAATAAATTTAATAAGCATTGTTTAATCAAGAGTTAAATTTTAAAATTTGAAAAATATAAAGATTAAAAATATCAAATTGAAGGACATAAATAAATCGATGGCTTATGTATAGTGTAGGAATTAATAACAGAATTTAAGATGAAACTCAAATCTGTTTGGTCAGTAGAAGTATAAACTTCTTTTAATATATATTTTTATTTATAATAAAATCATAGCATATGGGAGCTCGATGCCTGTTTACAACGCATTATCTTGCATGAGGAAGGAAACAATATTAACTTATAAAAAAAATAATTATTTGGTACATTAATAACTGGTTGAGATTTTACCATGAATCTTAAGTTATATTTAAAAAGTAAATAAAACATGTGAGAAAATCTAATTTAATTATGAAATAAAAAACACTCAAAAAATACTTGTATTCCTCAACAGGTTAATTTATCCACAATATTCTGCCTTTGGAGTGAGTATCATTCCTTGCTGGTTTTTTCTTTGATTATCAATATTCTATAGGTTTTTCATACTCATTTCAATAATAATATTACTAAAATTAAAAGTAAATATTTAATTAATTTCTGGGTAATTCAAAAGTCAATGCAAGGCAAACCAAGCAGCCTATGAGCTTCTTTTTTATTTTCCTTTTTACCGTAAATGGCAGAGCAGATAAAAGTAGGCATTGACCAGTTTAATGGACTAGGCGTTCTTCTCTATATGAAGTTAGAGACTTCATGGAAAAGATTTTCTTTTTTTTCTTTATAAAAATATATATATATATATCTTCAAAATATCTAAAAAGATAGAAATAAAAAGGTTGGAAGTCTTGAAATTCGAGTCCAAGAGGAGAGAGGGGACCAAAATCTGCAATGCAAGTTGCAAATTACATATTTATGTATATAAATTTTGATACATTAAATAATTTTATATCAGATTCATGACACTGTTTTAATGGTGTTTTTTAGTATTCATATTCACTATTCCCAGACCTCCCTTTGGTTGATTCAAATTAACAGAACTGCCACATACAATCATATATTCAACAGCTTAAAACTATGTCACATTCACGTAGGCAAATTACACAAGGGAAAAGAAGAGAACAGATAAAAGGATGCAATATACAGTCATTAGTTACAAAATTCTAAGTTTGGGTTCTTGGAATTCTTATTAAGAGACCTTCTCAATGATGGAGTTTTATGCTCCATGAGAGATGCAGCATTAAACAGCATTCTTTCCTTTGGAGGAAAAGAATCTGCTAAAGCCTCTTGAATGTTTTTCTGGGGTTGTGGCAGGAGTGGTAGATGAAGAGCTTGACATCGTTGACCTGTGTTTTGAACTGACTGGTGATCTCAAAACGTCTCCTTCAGTATTAGGAGGACTGCATGGTGTGTTAAATGACTCCATGGGGGATTCCACACCAGTTCGGCTTCTGTTGCCTGAAGCAGCCGTGTCTATATCTGCCTGATCCAGGTCTTGCAAGTTCATGCTGCTGGTAGTGGGTTCATCCTCGCGGAAACCTTCACCCTTTTGGCTCCTCTCATTGTAGGGTGATCCTATCTTGTCGGTCTGAGGGCGGAGAGCTTTCAATTGCTTGCCAAGAAGGAATATGGTCTCTTGACATTCGGCTAGTTTCTCGGCTGCAGCTGCTAACTCTCTCTCCTGTGATCAACAGGAACAACCTTAGGTGTTTTATATTTGATAAAGCCCATCAACAAATGACAGGTGAAAAGAATCATGACAAGTAATTGTGGAAGAAAAGAACCTTAAGAGGAAGAATTACTTGTACAAGAACTTCCACGGTTGAAAACTAGAATACCTTGCTAATAAAGATTGTTCGGTATCAAATTAACTTACCAAACTGATCATGTCATGATCATATCTGACACTAAAATGCAGTATCTGGTATTTGTTAATAGTATTATTAGATTTCAAAGTAGGTCTTGGAAGACCAGTTTTGAGAAAGACAAGATGAATTATAACCTCACCTGATTGTTCTTGAGGTCATTATCCGCTGCCGAACAAACAGAACATTTCTCGTTCCTACAAGTGACAGAAAACAATTATGTTAAATGTAAATATACTGGCATATAGAATCAAACAACAATTAGTTGGCAGTAACTTTAAATCATATGTAAAGAGTGCAATGCTTACCTTTGCAATTGCTCTTCTAGTTCTTTACACCGGGCAAAAGCATCATGGTGACTTCTCTTTTCATCTTGAAGCTCATTTTCCAGAGTGTTGATTTTTGCGCTGAGAAGGGTCACCTCAGTCTCTAACTCCCCTGCACGTGTTTCAAGTGACCTATAGGACTCTACCATGCACTTGAGCTGAGTCTCAGCCAAGCTGTTTGATTTTTGAGCAGCAGCCAATTGAGATTTTGCTTCTGCTAGAAGCTGCTCAGTTTCATGTAATTGGGACCTAGTCATCTCCAGATTTTCAGTACATCGAGAAAGATCCATCGCCATGTTTTCTTTCTCCAACTTCAATTCCTCGAATTCTTCTGATGAGATGTTGGTCGTTTGTTTTGATTCATATTCTGAGACCAGGTTCCCATCGTCAGGATCCTCAGGATTGGAAGTTGGATTTGAAATATGGGCACAGCCATTTTGATACCTTCCCCCTGATGAATCATTTTGATTTACCTTATTCTCTGGTAAAGCAACCTTATCTATGCAATCAGGTCCATTCATTTCCGCTTCATTACTCTTGAAGCCAAGCACATTGAATCTTAGTTCACTGGCTTTGGCTAAAACAGTAGAAAGACCAAAAATAAAATCATCCAAGTTCACATTGCTGCATAAGACTTTATTGTAGGTGACAGAGAAATCATCAATTTTGTGGCTTAATCCATAGGCATCAGAAGATATGTTGTCAACTGCCCTTGCTTCTTTCCCCAGGGACATTACAAAGTCGTGAATCTGAGAAATCGCAGCAGCTAATTCTTGACTTATAGTTTGCAAAGTTTCTGTAGTCACCTTATCACCTGGGGCCACAGCAATGTCCTTCCCTTCAGTTAAGCTTCCATTTTCTGGATGACCCTGCCCGTTGCCTTTGCCTTCAGAGCCATCCACTTCCTCAGAAACACCATTGACAGAGTGATCGCTCAGAGTGTCCTGTGCATCCTGGATAGCACATTTGATGTCATCTAGAATTTTGTGCACATCAGCATCCTTGGACATTGATTCAAGCACCATAGAAAGCTTTGAATGAAGCTTCATAACAAGCAATTTGTCTTCATCAGATTCAGGATGGACTATAGACCCGTGATTTGCAGGTGGTGATAGATCATGCTGCTTTCCAGACTGGAGTTCCTTGCAAGAAGTCTCTCCTGAACCATCAGCATTAACAGCTTTGGGTGATTTATTGTTTGTACAACCTGCATTAGTGATTGCACCATTTGCAGTAGAATCATTTGAAGAACACGCCAACTTCTCCATCTCAAGAAAGTCGTCCATAAGATCCAGGTGCTTCACATTTTCAGTTTTATTCAACTTTTCAATGCTCTTTTCCTTTTTGAATTGAGAGAGCTCGGAGATCATACCAGTTGCCCATGAGTCGGCACAACTTTTTTCATCATCAATTCCATCTTCAGACACAGAAGTCACACTTGGTGAATTGCTAGCTTTTGAGGGGCTTCTTTGTTGGTTGCTGATGGCAAGTTGTGCTTCTAAAGTTTGAAGCTTGCTAGATGTCTTAGCACACAGATTCCTAGAAGCCAGTAGTTCACTGTTACGCTTTGCCAAAGCTTCTTTCAACATCTTTGTTTCTTCTTCCATTGCTAATAATCGTTCAGTGAGAAACTCATTCTCTTTATGGAATTTCTGTGCATTGTCAAGGGAAAAGTCAGTGACAGCAGGTGTGTGTGGAGTAGAAGGCAGGACGGGAGACCTTTTTAATCGAGTATCTCCATAATCCCGGCCTAAACTCTCAACCTCTAGCTTCATTTGGGCAAGTGCAGCAGGACCAGGCAACTTTTTCCTCACAAGACCACGCAGTCTTTGGCACTCTGCTTCTAGCTTTGCTATCTTTTTTACACCCTCCATATGCTGCTTGTTAGCTGCTTCTGCAGTTCTCATGCTCATGTTCCTTTCTTCATTACGAATTTCAAGCTCTTTGGAAACTACATGAATCTCATACTTCAGTGAATTGATTTCCCTTTCACATGATTCGATGTTACCCTTCAAACACTCAATCTGGGTCTCAGCTTGAGATTTTTCTTCAGTAATCTTGACCAGCGTGTTAGAGCGTTCTTGCAAAGACCTGGAAATTGCATCATTTTCAGCCGCAGACTTACGGAGCTCTTGGTCTAAATAAGCTATCTTTGCTTCGAGCTCAAGCTTAATCTTTTCACATTGCTTGTTTTTGCTAACAGCCAAATCTTGCAACTTCTGCTCATGTTCTTCCTTCAGATTCCGGATTTGCCGCATGCACTCTTTAAGTGCACCATCCAAATGCGATGCCCTATCTTCAGCAGTGAGCTTCAAAAGGGTAACAGATTCCAGATGATTTTTCAAGGCCAAGGCCTCTGCTTCAGCCTTTTCCCAACCTACAGCAAATTCAACAGCAGAGAGTGAGAAAAAATTGGATCAAGTTTAGCTAGAGGAACTTTACTCTTATGTTAGACTCTGAACATTTGAGCATAGACTAACCCGAGACTGCTTCTTCTGCAACTTTAGTGTGCTGTTTCACCAGGTCTTCCTTGCCACTAATCTCTGAATTGGCTGCAGAGAGCTTTTCATTCAAGTCCTTATTCTCATCCTCCAATGTCTGGACTTGTTCCTCATATATTTTCACTTGATTCTCCAAACCAGTGAGATGTGAATATGATTCCATGGAAATTTGAACATACTTGGGTTTTTTGTAAGTATTCTGTTCAACACAAAATCAGTATCTGATAAAACAGCTAAACAATTTAGATGATAAGCAGATATAAATCTCTGCTCCAGCTGAGATAATGTGCTAGGGCATTGAAATGTAGAATGTTGAGAAAATAAACACCAATTTTCCGATGTGGTTTAGTTACATAAACAAGATTTACCTGATCATTTTGAGATGCAGCTGAAGCTAAAGCAGCAGCGGCAGCATCTGCTTCGGCAGCAGCAGCAGCAGCATCTTTATCAGCTTTATCAGCTTTATCAGATGATTTTTTCTTCCAAGGCCAACGGCGGTCCATTACTTGAAACCCCTTTATAGCCTATGTCAAGAAGACCAAATAACTTGTCAAGAAAAATATATATACTGCAAAAGAAAAGGAAACTGAACATCACAGCCTCACTCCAATCCAAAAATCATAGTATATGACTAAGGATACACGCTGCAGCCAACCTATTTAGGCCGTATGACTCTCAGATAAGTTTCTGACATTCTTTTTCTAATCGAAATGAACAATTTCAAACCAAGTTCAATTTTCTTAAACCGTATTCAAAGACTATAAACAGAAACATGTTCTATGATACCAAAAGCTAACTGCCTTACATATTTGGTATCGAGACCACTCAAGAGTTCAAATAAATCCTCCCAAAGATAATGCAATTCTTAGTAATTCACTGAGAAATAGCAAAAATTAAGAATGGGGATCATCAGGTTAGGTAGCATTTCTTTAACATTGCATGAGGGAATAATGTTTTGGTAGATATTCACCAAACTATTAATAGTCACCAAGAATCCGAAGAAGAAAGTTTAATATTTTTACTAGAATTTACTTTGACCAAATCAAATTATTAGACAGCTGTCAGAAATCAAGGTGCTCTTCTCTTTTATACTACATTTTCTCAGCTACCAAACAGAGCATCATGTGAGGGGGTAAAAAAAAGTTTCCAAAGTTGAGAAATTACAAAGCAGATTGTACTACTAGAATGAAGAAGCAGCAGGAGTTTGGTATTTGTGGTAATTTGGGACTGAAAGTAACGTGAAAGAAAAAGACAAGCCATCAATTTAGAACTGAAAAGGGAAGAAGAAGAAGAAAAAAAAAGGCACCGTGTGACATCCATTCATTATCGTACAACATAAATATAAATGCCATGGTTTTAGATAGAAACAAGTAAGATCGTCAGTGTTTCAAAGTGTTGTGAATCGAATCAGAGCAAAACCAAGTTCATCAACGGCTTCAGTTGAAATGCAAAAAGAAGATCTAATCAAAAAGCAAAAGATCTTAGAATCAAAAGCTCGCTTCATATCAAGCAAAACATGAAATTGAAACCTCACCGACAAAAAAAAAAAAAAGCATCCCAAATGAAACATTTTAGTCTGCCTAAAACCTGACATCTATTTGTCTTGCAATTAAAAGAAACCAGAAAGAAACAAAAACCAAGGGCAGGGGGAAAAACATAAGTTTTCCATTTTTACTCACTACACGCTACAACTGTGCTTTCACCATCAACCTTTATGCTTAAACCAAACAAACAAGCAAATGAAAAGTTAAAAAAAGAAAGAACGAAAGAAAGAAGCATTTTAGAACTCGCATTATTTCATAAACTTGACTTACCTTGAGAATCAGAAATGAAGGTTTGTACAGTATGAACAAAAGAGTGTTGTTTGAGATTTAAAGTTAAGATCCAAATTTGTGGGTTTTTTGGTTATTGGTTTCAGTGTTTTGAGGAAGTGAAAGAAGTGGTGGCAATGGCGGAGGAGGAGGGAGTGGGACCGTGGTGGTGGCTTTGGGGCAATAGAGCAAAAGTTACAAAACCAATTCAGCTTTGAGATTATTAACAGTTTTCTGCAAATAAAAATTAAAGGCCACTGTTTTTTGTTTTTGTTCATTAATTACAGGCCAGTGTTGGTTACATATACACGTACGTATACACATATATATATATGGTAAATTCCCTCAACTCATACTAGATTTTAGGACTTTCCACCTATAAACCTTTTATTTTTAATCATATTAATCTAAATCATTTTATATCCTAAATTCTCATTTAAGGTTTATATTTAATATATTCATAATGGCACTATCTTATTTATTCTTAAACATATAATAAAAATATAAACCACTATTTTATGTATATGGTTTTAGATAATTTGAGCACTAAACCTTTTTATCCGATTTTAGTTTTTAATTTAATTTTTAAAATTTATATTATTTATCAAATTATTTTAAAATAAGTGAAAATTTTAACATTTGTTAACTTTACTGACAATACATATGGCAACCCACATGCATATTATCTTAACAATTAACGTGTAGTCAATAATTAATTAATTTTTTTGAATTTTTTAAATTTTAAATAATTAATTAATTGTAGACATGGCATCTACGTTACAACCCACGTGTAAATTTAACAAATATTAATTTTTTCATCTATTTTTGAGTGGTTTGACAAATAACATAAATTTAAAGATTAAAAAAAGTAAAAATTTAAATAGAAAATTAAAATAACTTTATTTATAAAATTGAAAGACCAAATAAATTATTATGTTAAAAAAATTAAAGAATGACAAATGAATTTTGGCAATTCATTGCTATACCTTTTTCATGTTATAATTATATTAATAATTTATATTAATAATTTTAAATATATTATGTTTTTAAATCAAATCTAATACATTTTGGCATAGCTATATACTCACTGTGGTAGAGCAACAGCTGGGCTGTAAACGATGCTTTGGAAAGCTGTGTTTCTATGTGCGATTTTGGCGTACTGTAAATGTTACGACTTAGGACCGCCGTCACTACTCGTTACAGCTAATAATGAGGATTTGTTTTAATCAAATATTGTCTGCTGCCATGCTCTGTCGCTGCATCTATTGCCATGTGTAACCGCATCTCCACCGTTGAAATTGCTTCAGTCCGTTGGTATTCGGGACATGTAATTTAATGTTGTCTACTGAATTTGGTTATATCCGGCTCTCTAATCTTTGCTTTACATCCAACACTAATTTCTGTTTTGCTAGATTAAATTACTTCCTCAGTCATGCTAAATAGAGGTTCATTAAATAGTAATAGAATGTTGGTTGTGTATTTCTTAGTAGAATGTAATAGAATGTTGATTGTGTATTTCTTAATAGAATGTTAATGTGCATTTCTTATTTTAGTTCTTTTAAATTAGAGTCGTTCTCATTTTCATCATTTTAAAATTAGGATAAATTACTTGTTAAACATTTTAAATAGGCATTGTTACTATTTTAATCACTAAAAAATACTAGTCTTCCATTATTATTTTAAGGGTGGAGTGATAAATTTGATCAAATTTCTTTCTGGCTATGACCAAATTAACAAAAGAAATTAAGAGTGGACCAAAATAGCAACGACCATTACCTTAATTAGGTGACATTGCAACCATACTCATCCTTGCCCGCCAACCAACTTGCCATGAAAATCCCTTGCAATAACTCCAACACCAGCTTGTTTAGTCTTTAGATCTAATAAACCATCAACATTTATCTTAACCCAACCTTGCTCTGGTTTTTGCTAATTAACCTCATCATTACCTTGATTTTTATTCAGATTAGAAGACATCCCATTATACCCAATCTCTAGGATCTCCATAGCTACCACTTCTTTCTTGCAAACAGTCCTCTTAGCATTTATTCTAGTCCCTTGCATTATCACCTCACAACGCATCTTCCATATCATCCACTAGGTAAGGATTATTCTAATTCTCAACTCTTCATCCCTAATGGACTTCATTATTTCTACAAACCAGGAAACAACATCATCCACATCTCCTTTGTTAATTCTAAGTCCATTGTAAGCCCCAAACCATACACCCCTCACCCAATCATAGCCAAAAAACAAGTGTTCCAAAGTTTCCATTTCTTCCTTACATATACTAGAAAAAAGGGATCTAAATTTAACTCTCCTCCACAAATTGAAACTAATAGGAATAACATTAGTACAGACTCTTCAGAGAAAGACTTATATCTTACTAAGCACCTTCAGATTCCATATAAAGTTCCAAATAGACTTATTAATAACATATAATGATGAAAGCCTCAAAGTGTTGTTTCCCTTAGCTTCCTTCTTGATTATCTTGTAACTAGATTTGATAGAGTAGCAACCTGAAGCATTATGTGGCCATATCAGTCTATCTATACCATTTTGATCCCTTAGGAATATTAAGAATTACTTTATTCTCCTATCCTAAAAGCCAATGTTCAATAGATGACAAGTTCCAAGTACCCTTTTCTTTGTAGATAATCTCAGCCACTTTGCTTGTTAAATCTTCCTTTAGAATGCTCGGATGATAGATTCTATCACCCCTTATTCCTCTAGCCCATCTATCTTTCCAAATTCCAATAGTTTCTCCATTCATCACCTATCATAAACATTGGCTCCTTAAGAACTCATGAACCTTCCACCAAGCTACTCCATATCCAAGATGCTCTAGATCTTTTCTCCGCCTCCATGATAGATTTGTAAGGAAAGTATAAACCTTTCAAGACCTTAACCCATAAAGATCTTGGTTCAGCAATCATCCTCCAGCTTTTTTTAGCCAACATTGCCAGGTTAAAAGCTTCAAAGTCCTTGAACCCCATTCCTCCTAAGCCTTTCGATGAATTTTCCTTTCATTGTGAATTTGCCCCACCAAAAATTAGCAACGGCCCAATTTATTTCCCTACAAAAATACTTCAGAAACTTAAAACATGCCATTAAGTAAGTTGGAATTGCACATGCCACAAATTTGATCAGGACCTCTACTAGATTGATAGAATCTACTTCTTCCAACATTTCAACTTTGCCAACAATCTTTTCTTGATGTAACTCAAAGCATTCATCCTTCTTTTACCCTATAACTTGGGAACACCAAGGTATGTCTTAGGATTCTTGTAAATCTGGACTCCATGTTTGTTGGAAAATTGGGTTTGGAAAATACAGCGAAAAGTAAGTTTAAGGGGAAAACCTAAGTTTAAAATTTTTCTCCAAAAACAAGAACTTGATTGTGATATCTAAAATAATAAACACTTAATCAAAATTGTACATTTTTTATTGGTCTAGGATAAATGCTTCAACCAAATAGTCTTCTCCGTTATCCTCAAGCTCACGACGCCTACTGAGTATGAGCTCGTTTCGAATCAAAATTTTTTCCACAAAATTAGAAATGGGTTAATTTTGCAATTTCTCTAAATTTTTGGATCAAATTTTAAATAAAAATATTTCTAGAAATTTTCTGAGATAATTTCTTTAGAGAATTTTCTCTCTACAACTTTTTTCTTGAATTCAACTGTGTGAAAAATAATGACTCATGGCTCACTTTATATAGGGAGAGTTTAGAGAGTTCAACTATGATTAAACTTAATCACTTTAATATTAAATTAATATAATACTTATCAAGATAAATATTAGATTAAATTTAGTACTAAGATAATCACTTTAAAATTAAATTAATAAAATACTATCATGATAAGTATTAAATTTAATTTAATATTAAATTTATTAAATTAATTTTATTTTTGGAATAATTAATTTGAAATCAAATTATTCGATAGAGTCCCAATAGGAGTGTGATTCCTCCACTGCTCAATCGTTGAAGGACCACCACGCAGCCTTTGGAATCGAATGTCGTCGCCATCGCCGCCAAAGATGTTGTGTCCGGTTGTGCCATCACAGGTGCAACACCCTCACGACACCCCTAGCCGATTCGACTGTTGCTAGTTTGGTTTAGGCCTAGGGACGGCCCGATTGGTCTGATCTAGCCACCAACTGGCTGCCAACTCGGTTTCACATACCAGGCCCGACTCGACAAGTTTTTGGATTTCAGTTTTAGGCTATCAGGCTCAATTTTCGATCTCAAATCTAATTTTCAAGCTCAATTTTCAAGTTTAATTACCCATTGGGCCAATTGTCTAATTTAAAAATTAATTTTCAAAAATATCATATTAATTTTAACTAATTTGATTATTTTAATTTTACTTTATCAAAATTAATTTTTCCAAAAATCACTTAGATTTTCTAATTTAATTTTTTAAGAAAATTCTTTAATCAAAATTTCTAGTTGAACAATTCTCACAATTGTCTAATTTAATTCAACATCGAATAAATCAACTCAATTAAATTATTTCCAAAGTCGTAGAATTTTCTTTTGATTCAAATACAGTATAATCGAGCTTTTGTTGAGTTAGTGGAGGGATCAATTGGACATATATAATTAGGCTTGAGTAATTACAATTATGTCCAGAAGTATCATTCTGATAATTAACAATCATTCTGATAATTAACAATTTACTTAATCATGGAGTCAATCTACAAGAAGTACCATGATTGAAAACTTCTTTTTGTGTTCTCTTTACGAAAGCAATTCATCCAACTATTTCGTTCAATGACCTTGTCATATATGTGTTACCCTCATATGATATCCTTGGTTCATTTGAGTTAAATCCATTCACTCAATACAATCTTATTTTATCTCATTGTTAACATTGTGTCTTCTTAATGATTAATATGATCACTATCAATAAATAATTGTGATAAATTGCTTGTTCGAGAATAAGCAACCTGTGACCACGTTCCATATTTATCAATCCACAGAGTGTCAATGAGAAGATATCAGTAAATCTCTAATTGAGCTATGAATTCCATTGTTGCCAGTAAAGACATGAGTTACATACGCATAAGCATCCACTTACCGGCTATTAGCTTGATCATCTTTAGAGCATAAGCCTCCACTTATATCAAAACACATGAGTTACATACGCATGGTCAGTGACTAACTCAAGATTTAGGTAAATCACACCATGAAGGTCATAAGTGAGTTAATTCACAAACGAATTCAAAATTAATTCATCTTAGGTCCAATCCATATATCATTCTTTCAATAAATTCATCTATGTGTCTACCCTTGGAGTCAACTACTCCGATAGATAAGACTAATCATCTTCCCAATTGGAATTGTAGACGACATAATAATCCTTCTAAGTATTTGAATCAAATGCTCACTTTGATTCTTTTATGGGATCACAAATTCGTTTAGATTATATACTGAATTAAGTTGTCTTTCTCGCATTGAAAATGTTCTTACTGTGTCACTTATCATTAGTTTGAACTTAGACAATCAATGAGTTAATATTTTCTTGTCACAATTTCAATATGCATGCAAAACATGAAAGACAAAAACACAAAAGACATAATAGTGAAATGTGAAATTAACTTTATTTAGTTATTCATTGTTCAAATAAATAGAAAACAATTACATGTTTACTACAATATGGGCACATTTCCTAACAATCTTCCACTTTCCCTAGTGAAGTAAATGTATCATGTTTCGCATTCCCATATCCTCGACGTGTTTGTTAAAACTCCTAGTTACAAGAGTTTTAGTAAACAAATCTATAAGGTTATTTTCAAAAGCAACTATCATCAGATCTACAATTCCTTCGACTACTGTCTCTCGTATCAAGTGATACTTTCAGTCAATGTGTTTAGTCCTCTTGTGACTTCTCATTTCCTTAGTATTAGCTATTGTGGCATTGTTACCAAAATACAGTGTTATAGCTTTTTGCATACCAGGAATGACTTTAAGATAAGTCAAGAACTTTCAAAGCCAAATCACTTCTTTCGTTGCCTCAAAAGCAACCACATACTTGGCCTCCATATTAGAGTCAACAGTGCAAGTTTGTTTTATACTTCTCCATACTATGGCTTCATTGCTTAGGATGAATACACATCTCGATGTCAATTTCCTCGAATCTTTATAGGTTTTGAAGTTTGAGTCTGTGTATCCAATAAGAGTAAGGTTCTCCTTAGAATACACAAACATATAATCTCTGGTTCTTTTAAGATACCTTAATATATGTTTTACAGTTTGCGAATGTCTAAGACCAGGATTTGCTTGATATCAACTAACCATTCCTACTGTGAAACAGATATCTGAATGTGTGCAAAGCATCGCATACATAAGGCTTCCAACTGCTGAAACATATGGAACTTTACTTATATGCTCTTTTTCTTCCGTTGTCTTAAGGTAGTCATCAAAAGAAAAATAAAAATCTGATGCAGTTGGTTAAGTGCCTAGATTTATATCGGTCATTGGAAATTATTCCAGTACCTTATCGATGTATGAAGCTTGTGATAGAGCTACCATTTTATTCTTTTGATCCCTAAGGATTCAAATTCTAAGAATATAACTAGCCTCACCCAATAGTTCTTCATGCTAAACCGTTGAGATAACCATAGTTTAACCGATGACAATTCTCCTACATCGTTTTCAATAAGTAGAATATTATTGATATATAAAATGAGCAATACCACCTTTTTGTCCTTTATATGCTTATAAACACAAGGTTCATCAGCGTTTTTCTCAAACCTATAAGTCTTGATCGTTTGATCAAATATTTTATTCCATGAGTAAGACAGCTACTTAAGTCCATAAATGGATTTTAGCAATTTGCAAAATTTTTGCTCATTTCCTTTGACAAGATAACCAGTGGGTTGAGACATGTAAATGGTCTTATCAAGATAGCCATTTAAGAATGTTATCTTGACATCCATTTGCCAAATCTTGTAATCGAGAGTAACTATAATGGATAAGAGTATGCGGATAGACTTGAGCATGGCTATTAGAGATAAGGTCTCATCGTAATCGATGTCTTCTTTCTGTGTGTAACATTTCCCTACAAGTCTAACTTTACATGTTTCTACTTTCCCTTTCGCACTTTTCTTCTTCTTAGAGATTCACTTACACCCTATGGATTTAATCCCAACCGGTAAGTCTACAAGTTTCCATATCGTATTGGATTTCATCGAATCCATCTCAGTATCCATGGCATGTTTCCAAAGCTTGGAATCAACATCTTGCATAGCCTCCTCATAAGTGAGTGAATCATCATTCTCATGATTGGATTCTGTATTATAAATACTTCCATCATAAATGAAGAAGTCTGGTTTCTTAAAAACTCTCTCACTACGACAGATTCCCCTATGTTGTTGATCATTTGCAGGCCTTTCCACAATTTTCTCGAGAATTGAACTTAGTGATTGTTTTACAAATCTCAAAAGTTCCTCGCGTACCACTTTACTTCAAGGCTTAAAGTTATCAATGTAGCTTTCCTCAAGAAAAGTAGCATGAGTGGAAACTTTAATCATATTATTGGTTAATGGTTAATTATTTGATATTTTTCCAAATTTAAAACTTTAGTGACCAATTTTTCTAAAAATCTTTAACTGAAAATGAATGACCTATTTGAAAATGAATGCCAAATTTGAAAATGAACGACAAATTTTTCTAAGCATTAAATTGAAAATGATTTTTTAGAAAAAGAGAGCAATTTATTTAGAAACAAATTTGACAATTGTTTTGTTATATCAAAAATGGGGAGATTGTTGAACCAAGCTTTATTTGACAAATTATTTTGATATAACAAATATGATGTTTTTGAATAAAAATCATTTTAAATAAAACTTAACAAAAATTCTATTTCAAATGATATCTAAAAATAAAATTTGTTGAACTTATACTTAGAAAATATTTTACGGCCAAGCTAGTTAAACAAACTTTCAAACAAGCTAAAAATTCTCCGAGCAAAAAAGTATTGATTTGGTATCAGTACTTTTTGTAAAGTATCGATAAACTTAGTTGAGTATCGATAGATTTACAATTTTATCGATACCTTTTTTAGTATCGATACGAAAATAACATTCTGTTTTTTAAAGTATTTATCAAGTATCGATACGGTATCGATATCTTTTGCTTGGTATCAATAAATTTTTTCAAGTATCAATAGTGGTACACTTTTATTGATACCTTTTTCGGTATCGATACGAAATTGGCATTTTGAATTTCAAAGTTTTATCAAGTATCGATACGGTATTGTTACCTTTTATTTAGCATTGATAAAATTCCCTTGGTATTGATATTGATGGCTCTAACAGTCACTAAATTAGGCATTAAATGCTAATAGTATCGATACTTGTAGAAAAAGTATCGATACATATTGTTGCAAGTGACATTAATGCACTAGTATTTTCATCCCCAACGGTTCTATTCAATATTTCAACAATTACAATGTTTGGAAATCATTTAGAGGGTATAGATACCAGCTTCCAAAGAGTCTACAAAAACATGAAAGATTATCCAAGCTCAAATTTCAATCAAACAACCTTTGTGCTTAAATTTTCATACTTTTCTTGTACACACTTGTGAAATTTCCTTATTATTCATTCAGCTCAAGTGTTTTATTGTTTCATTTGTGCTCAATTGGCAAATAATTCAATTTTGTAAGGATTAATTTTTAGTTTGTTTACTTGTTTCACTCTTTGAGATGGTTATATGTTAAGTTTCGGTAGAAACCTTAGAGGAGTAGTAAGGTTAAACCTTGTCTTCAAAGGTTAATCAAATTAGTAAATTTGAGAAAATCCTTAGTAGTGTAAAGCTAAAGTAGTAGGGCAGGCAATTGGGGTTGAACCACTTTAAATCGTTATGTTCAATTATGCTATTTTTTTCTTTCAAGCTTCCACAACTTTTTAAAAATCAATTAACCTCTCTTGACGATTTCGGATTGATTAATCGAAGTAACACTTTTTAATTTTAAAACTAATTTCATTAAATTGCGCCAGGAGATCATTTCCCTAAAACAATTAATCTTCCTCTTCTCCTTAATCAGTCTCCCCTTTTTTTCCTCTTGGCAAGTAATGTCGTTAAAATCCCCAATACACATCCAAGCTCCCCTTATACTGTTGTTGATACACTTTATCTGCCCTCATACCAATCTCACCAGCTCTCCAGTTTTATTTACAATTTTTGAATCAATAAAATTTTTACATTCATCAACAATACGGACTTGAAAATCTTCCTTCCACCATAAACATAGACCACCACTCAAGCCCTCTGGCTCAACATACCAAGTCCCTTTAAAACCTAACTTTCTCCTCTATCTATTCAACTTTCACTGCCTATATTTCGTTTCCATCAAAAAGACAACGGCTGGATCATATTTACCCCTTAGGTATATGGTTAGTTAGTTGTGTAATAATCATTACCCAAATAAAAACATGATGGGGTTTTTTGTTTTTTGTTTTAATTGCAAATGGAAATATGATGGGTAGAGCAAGAAAAATGGTCGCAAGAAAATGAAATTAACTTTTTGGCAGAAAAACAAAGTGAAATTGACTTTTAATGGCTCGCGCGAAGGAACGTACCGACATAAAAATATATACGAGCAAGTTAGCTGCAAATTAAAAAAAATACGTAGATGATACTAATGTTCATATTAAATTTTTAGATTTTGAATTTTATCATTCGTACCTGTTATATTTATTTTTTTATTTTTGAAATTTATTCTAAATTTAGGTCACACTATTTATGGATCTTAATATATTTCATATTTTAATTTGATTGTAATTCGTACTGATTTTATTCTAATTATAATTACTTAAACATATATTAAATTTATAACACGAATACAAAAATTATTTAATAAAGATATTTATTACATAATTTTTTCACCCAAATTACACAAAACTCCTTCGAACTCTTGGTTTTAGATGTTTTAGATACATCTGTCGTTATCTTTTAAATGTATACAACTTTGTTAATAATTACGTTTAAAAAAGTATTTATAGCTTTTTAATCGTATATTACAAAAGAAAAGTTTTTTTTTTTTTTTGTTTTCAATTAAAAACAGGGGGGATGGGTCTAGTCCAAATGTTGTTAGTGTTGGCGTTATATGAAAAAGGGAATAGGTTTGGGCACACGTGTCAATGGAAAATAGCTATGTTTGGGGTGCTAAAATTACAGACAACGTCGGCAGAGAGAAGTGATGTTGATAGCAGATCATGACAATTTATCTAACTTATCACTTTTTCCTTTAAAGATTTTAAAAATGAAATTCCATTCTACTCCTTGTTGCACTTTGGGACAACCTAATTGAATTGTAACATAAATATTCATTATTTTACCCTTTTTTTTAGTAACATAAATAGTAAAAGCTAGTTGAATTTGATATTTATGTGAACTCACTATTTCTTAGTTTTGGACGTAGTACAACTATCACATTTGTCTCCCAAATAATATCTTATTAATTCATTCTTCTTCTTCCTTTTTCTTTTTATGTAAATTCATCTCATTTACACATTCAACTACTGCTTATACATGTAATTTTTTAATAGATGGAAAATTGACCTTACTTGAAATAGGATGGAGACGTCTAATAAATTAGCTAAAGTAAGAGATAGGGAGAAGATGACGCTTGGAGTGAGATAATAAGAGAAGAGATAGAGGTTACTTGCTTTCAAGTTAAGGCCTCAAGCCTTATAGACCTTTCACCTCCCCTTTCAGGCTGTCATGTGCTAAGTTATTATTGGCGAGACCATTGGCGAGACCATGGGATTAAGTAGAGTAACACTATGATGTACTTTAGGTAATTACAAATAGGACGTGGTAGTTGAGTCAACAAGTCGCAAGTTGAAGGATTCCTATGAGAAGTTCTTCTAAGAGGGTTCACACATATTGCTCGAGATGTCCTAACAAAGTGTAATATATATATTGATTTATTTTCCTCTAATTCTAATCAATAATAATCAATTAATATAAAACTTTAACACAATTATCACAAACAATTTTAATTAAAGAAAGACTCACTTGGATAACTAATTTTACACATTTTTATAATTTGTATCTTTAATCTAAACTACATATTTTATGCTATATTTATATAAATTAAGTAAAATCTGACTTTAACATCTCAGAGATATCAAATTGGTTTAGTCGAAAAGAAATAAAAAAATTATAATAAATGATGACGTTTAAATTAAAGTAGTTTTAATTAAATTTTGTATGTATGGCAAAAGGAATATTACAGCATGTCTTGAGTTTCATTCATAAGATTGTAAATAATATTTAATCTAGTTCTTAACTTTTTCAGACTCTTTTGAAACATAAATATAAGCAGCCGGTTTCACATTCTTCACGACTTCTTTTTTTCTGAGATAATAGTCAGCTAACACCAACTTCAATGGATAGAAGAATTGCCACTGAAAATCACAACCTAACTACTGGGTTTCAATCAATAATTGATTAAGCAATAAATACCCCAAAGTAATAAATAAAAATGAAAACAAAACTCAATGTGTAATAATCTGAATATGTTTTTCCAAAGTCATGAAAAGAATGGCACAAACATATAACTGTCATGTCTGCCAAACATTTGAGCACTACCAATCATGTCATGTTTCCATTTACATTTGTCGGTTATATATACATATAAATTTTCGTGTTTTTTTTTTTTAAAGAAATATTAATAGCGTAAGTAAATATATATGTTGGGCCGAATTAAAAATATGCTGAATTTTTAAGAAATTTAAGGATTTATGTTTTTTTATATTTATCGGGATATGTTGTTTTTAGAGAGAGAAATAAAAATGCGTCTTGAAGGAAGCATTTTCACTACAGAGCGTGTTTTCATGACACATGTCTGACATGTCAGTAGAAAACGCGTCTTGCAAAGAGCATTTTCACTCTGGTCTTTTCAACCCCAATCTTAAGCTTAGGCCTTTTCAACCCCAATCCTAAGCCTAACTTTTTCCTCTAAACCCACTGTAACCCGAGATTCCCAGGATAATTTTCATATATTACAACCATGGATTCCTAAGATAAAATTGAAAATATTATTTTTACCCCCCGCCCCACCGCCTCTAGAAATGGGCATTTCCATCCCCCTACTCCATTATTTCTCTCGCCCACCATTTCCTTTAAATTGTTTTTTTTTCTTTTTCTTGCGTGTTGAAATTTTCGGGTTTAAAGATTTATTTCTCTTTTTCTTTAAGGAAGACATAGTCATAGTTTTTAATTGTGTTTAGGTTCACGATGATGCCGTGGAGCTCAACCACTTACAAAATTTACTTGTCGTGTGAGGGTGGAGCCATCACCTAAGAAGCCGAGATCACATTGTAACTCAAGGTCCAAGTTGGCAATGATTATATGGTATTGGGTTGAAGTGTAACTAGGGCTTCAAGTTTACAAACGTTATGCTGTCAAGGGATGGAGCATAACTAGGCCCTAGTTGATAGTGGTTATGTGGGCATGACAACGAATTTCACCCTATTAGAGAAGGATGCTTTATAAAACTCATACAGAAGTTGAAGATGAAAAACACAGGGGCCTTCCAGTAAAATCAAGTAATTCATTTTGTCCATCTCTATCGAAAGCGGTGACCATGTTATTATAACCTGTGACAGAGTTGGGGGCAACAACGTTTCCGACGAAAATAAATTATTGTGTGGTGCAGAAAAGATGAAATATTAATCAGGACAACTGCAGTTGTTTCATGTTTCATCTTTTCTACACTGCACAATAACTCATCCCCACTGGAAATCTTGTTGCCCCCAACTCTATCATAGGTTATAGTAACGAGCTTACCACCTTTAGTGGAGATGGATAAAACGAATTACTTGATTATACTGAAAGGCCCTTGTGTTTCTCGTCTTTGACTTCTGTATGGGTTTTGCAAAGCATCATCCTCTGATGAGGTGAAACGCGTTGTAGTTCAATTGTGGTCCCATTTATGCTCCATCCTTTTACAGCATAACTTTTGTAAACTTGAAGCCCTAGTTACATTCCAACCTGAGACCATATAATCATTGTCAATTGAGACATTGAGTTACAATGCAATCTGACTTCTCAAGTGATGATTCCATACTCACATGACAGATGAAATTTTTAAGTCACTAAGCTCCACGACATAACTGTAAATTGAAACATACCTTAAAACTAAAACAATGTTTATCTCAAACACATACAAAAATAAATCTATAAACTTTTAATTTCCAACCGTAAGAAAAAAAAAATAATTTTCAACAAATTAAAAATGCACCTTGTAGAATGTGTTTTTATTTCTCCCTAAAAAAAATATATCTCAATAAATATATATATATAAAAAACAGCATAGAGTATATTCGGCCTATATGTTGTATTTGAACCAAAATTAAGAGGTCTAGTGTTAATACTCTTACCTACCGTCATTAGGCCTTAAGTCGTTTTCCTATTTCATACTTGGTAAGGGTTTGATGATTGAAAAGATTGATACCAAACCATAATTAATAATCAAATAAAAAATTGTTATACTAATTAAATCTTGTCACGATATGAGGAATTAAACATTAATTCAAACAAGAATATTGTTTAACACCTACCTGTCTTAACAAATTATGTGATTAATTAAATTGTAAAATGAAAAGGATTGATTCTTATCAACATCTAAGTATTAGATATCGATAATTGAAAAACAAAAGGTTGATTCTTCGGAATTCGGTGGTGATTATCATATACAAAATTTTGTTGTTGGTGCATGGAACCAGTCTTAACAATTCAAGAATAGTATTTAAAAGATAGTTTAATGTGATGGATTTTTGAGAATTTTAAAATGTTTAAATTTATTATAATTTAAATTATATAAATATATCAATATTTATTATAAGTATACGTATGTATTAATTAAAATTATAACTTAGAATAAAAGTTTTATACGCTTTATCTTACTTTTAATTTTGTCTTCAAATATTGGGAATCTATACAATTAAGTCCTGCTTATTAATGAATTGATTATCAACTAATTGGGGTTGCCTAATCCAAAGACTCTTTGTCTTTATCTGAGAAATTTCCTTCTCAATAACAGCGAGATTTAATCTAATTAATTTAAATTGATTATGGATTAGATGACAGTGGCACTACTTTTTTTTAATTATAAATTAAGACGATGTTGAGCACATACTTACATACAATTTCACAAAATAATATAGAAATGGGAACAATTATTAAATACTTTTGGTTGCCAAATAAACTACAAAATTGGTAGGTCAAAAAGAAAAAGAGATAGCATTTGATACAATATTCACTACTTCAGTTACCAGTGAGAGACAAGATGGACAGTGGTATTAGGCTCCTAGGGGGAACTAACATTTCTCTATTAAAGTTCAATATACATTTCTGGTAAAAATTTCACAAGACTTAAACTTTGATTGATATCAGAATTTTAATTTAACATAAGGGTAAAGTATAAGAAGAGTTACTCAACTATATATTTTGTTTTAATTTGATCACTCAACTATTAATTTTTTTGATTAAGTTATTTGATTTTTTCAAATTAAATATTTAACCACTCTCTCGTTAGTTACTAAAGGAAAAGCTGACATGAGCTTTTTTTTTGTTGGCCTAATAACAAATTTAGCCTTCCAATAATTACGCATTCTATCGATTCAATCCTAAATCTAAAAAATTCAACAAATTCTATTAAGAAACAACTCAACCCTCTCTCACTCTTGGCAATACACACCTCCTGACCCTCTCATCAACCAACATACATAATGTATCATCATCTTCAACATACCCTCACTAGCTCTTGGCACCACCATCAATCTCCTCCCTACTTACTCCTTCACTTTCTCTACTTGGCTTTTTTCTCTCTTCTCTTCCTTTCTCTTCTTTCTTCTTCTTCTTCTTTTTTTTAAAACCCCTAGCTACACTATACTATCATGTTGTCACCAATCCCTGGTACTTTCTTTAGCCACTGACGTTGTAATACCCTATACCCGACCTGATCGATGGGTCCAGATAGAAGATGTCACATCATCAACAAAATGAACTAAAAAAAGCTAATTTAAACTAAATTGTAACTACCATAATTAAATAGCCAAATGTGCTCTCTTGATCATACTTAAGTTAGTTCACATAACAACAGAAACAACTTAACATATTTGACTTGTTGATCCACCAAAATAAACACTATAGTTACAAATTCTTGGCTTAAGTTATTAACATGCAAACTTATGAGAAGAATAACAATAGATTTTTCTACATTTAACAATAAATCAACAAAGATTATGATATAAGAAATTCATACGTAGATACAAAGACTCAGACCCTGAGGTTTAACTTCAAGGTTGCCCCACTATATGCATGTCACATAAGAACATAAGTTCACCTAAGCTTGAACGAATTCTGGTTTGATCCTTCTTCAGCTTCTTAAATAAACTATCATACTTGGAAAAACATAAAAAAGACTAAGTAAGTTCAAATGAACTTAATGAGTTTCCAATATAGTATACCTTTAATAAAGTATAAGTAAAAACTTCATGGGTTTAATCTGCTATTTGACATCACTTGCACAAGTAGTGTTCAGTATGACTCATACTTCAGTCAAATTTGAGAGATAATCTCCTAGTTAAACTTTGATTAGTCTAGATTATTATAATATAATTTGACCTATGAATTTAGCCTATAAATAGGCTCTTCTACAACCTTAGAAAATACACCCATGAAAAGATTAGAATTCATAACACTTTTAAAGAATTTTTTGTTTACATTTTGAGGGTTCTGTGTTCTCGAGTTTTGAGGTTTAATTTTTATCTCCATCTTTCGTACTCTTCGTTCTTTTGCCATTATATTAAAATTATCTTTGCCCGTGGTTTTTATCCTTTTTGGATGGGTTTTTCCACGTTAAATTTGTGTGTTCAACTTCTCAATTTCTTTTGTTATTTTTTACTTGTTCGTTGCTTAATCAGGTCGATCCCAACAAGTGGTATCAAAGCTAGTTCAATTTTCGTAAATCAGCCCGTTCAGAGATGACAACAATAAGTTTTGACATCAAGAAGTTCGATGGTGTCATAAATTTTAATCTGCGGCAAGTTCAGATGATGACAATTCTAGTTCAGCCTAGCTTGAAAAAGGTCGTTACTAGAAAAAAGCCTAAGAATCTAGATTAGACAGAATGGGAAGAGCTTGATGAAAAAGCCTTGTCTGCAATCTAGGTGTGCCTTGCAAATAGAGTATTGTAGGAGGTATTGATGGAGAAAACCTCATCCGCCTTGTAGAAAAGGCTAGAAACTCTTTATATGACTAAGTCTCCAACTAACCATTTAGTTTTGAAACAACATCTATTTATATTTAGCATAAACGGATGTGAGCTTCTTAGAGATCACGTTAGTCAATTTATTACTCTTTTGAATGATTTAAAGAATGTTGAGGTTAATATTGACGATAAGATCAAGCTATGCTATTATTGTGCTCTTTAACCTCTTCATACAAGTCTTTCAGGGAGATTTTGATTTATAGCAGAGACAAATTGTCGTTCAAGGACGTGAAAGGTCATTTGTTAAGTAAAGATAAACTTGACAATAAGTTTGGTTCGGATAGCAAGGCAGATAGGCAAGTTTTCGTTTTGGTAACATCAAATAAGTGAGACAAAATGTGTCGCTATTGTAAAAAGTTAGGTCACATCAAAGCAGATTATTATAACCTGTGAAATAAAAGGGCTGTTGAGAGTAACGAGGAAGATGTAGCTAGTGCTAATTTGGCCGATGAAAGCAGTGATGATTTCTTGTTAGTGTCAATAAGCGATAGCTCCGAGCTTACGTCCAAGTGGATCTTAGATTTGGGATGTTCTTCCACATATGTCCAAACAGAGAATGGTTCTCCACATTCAATTCGGTTAAATGTGGAGTTGTACACATGAGAAAAAATTCATCCAATAAGGTAATCAATATTGGCACTGTTAAAATTAGGATGCATGATGGGACAATTAGGACACTATCAGATGTTAGGCATGTACTTGATTTACAAAAGAACCTCATCTCCTTGAGTATTTTAGACTCGAAAGGTTGCAGAATCAACATCGAGGCAAACGGCATTAAAGTGTTTTATGGGGCTCTTGTTTTGTAAAAACGTAAAAGGATTGTCAGCATTTATATTCTAAAATGTTCTACAGTGACTGGTGAAACTGGATGTCCCTCGTCTATTACAGAGTCGAAGTCAACTCGTTTGGAGCGGAGGCAACTTGGTTATAGGAGGGAAAATGGTATGACCATTTCGTTGAAGAGAGGTTCTAAGTACAGATTCAACTCAGTTAATTCTTTGCCTAGTTCAAGATAGGCCCGTGGCAGGGTTTGACAAAGATGGCGTTGTGGAAATACGAGTCAAGGTGGAGATTTGTTGAGTATGACTCATATTTTAGTTAAATTTGAGAGATAATCTCCCAATTAAACTCTATTTATTTGTTTCAGTTAAACTCTGATTAGTCTAGATTATTTTATTATTATTTGACATACGAATTTAACCTATAAATAGGTTATTTTACAACTTTAAAAAAATACATCCATTAAAAGATTAGAACTCATAACACTTTTGGATAATCTTGTGTTTACGTTTTGAGCGTTCTTTGTTTTCGGGTTCCGGGGTTTAGTTTTTATCTCCATCTTTTGTACTTTTTATTCTTTTTCCATTATACTAAAATTATCTTTGCCCATGGTCTTTATCCTTTTTAAAGGGGTTTTTCCATGTTAAATTTGTATGTTCAATTTCTTAATTTCTTCCTCTATTTTTAACTTGTTTGTTGCTTAATCGGGTTAATCCCCAACAAGTGGGGTTCACACATTCTTCTTTGCGTACTCTTAACCTCCCTTTCGTTGACTCATCTTGATAATTTGTACACTTTCCATTTGTACCAATTTCCTAAAAGATGGAACATTACCTCATTTGCTAGCAGAACATATATGAATTATCCTAGCAATTGTTGTCATCACAGCTTAACGTATGGCGGATTAATACCAAAAGAATTCATGCGTGGAGATTCACACCTAGAGCATTTCTTTTACATCTGGATTTATGCTTTAAGTCTTTTATACACATACTTAAGCTTGACAAACATATACCTGCAGGCCTTACTTATGATCCTTTATAAGCGGAATCATAATCGCAAACTCATACATATAATTTCTAACTTGTAAACTTTATTTTAAGTAATAACCGCTGTCAAACTCTTGTTTGGCGAGTATTTGTTGCGGACTCTTGATTTAAAAATAGTCATTGACGAACTCCTATGTGAAGAAGATTCCAACGACTTTGGCTTGATATAACTAGTTCATACAAACTCTCGTAGCTTGAACATATGAATAAGCCCATGCGTTCTCCTGATTGGATAATAGTCCATGTTGATTCTTGTGAAGGATAGTGCTAAACTAAGCTTTATTTGATAATATATTTTGATATAACAAATAAAAGTGTTTTTGAAAAAAATTTCAATCCTTACTTTAAAACTCTTAGAGAATTTTTGAATCAACCTTAAAATCAAGTTAAAATTATTTTAATCAAGTAATAACTCTTTCAAGTAGTCAAACTATTTTTGAAACAAGTCAGAATAGCTCCAGGCCAAAAAGTATCGATAGCTTTCAAAATATTGATACCCTTTTTAAAAACGGTACCAAATTAACATTCTGTTTTTCACAAATTCAGCTAAGTATCGATATGATATTGATACCTTTCATATAGTATTGATAAAATTTTTATGGTATCAATATTTAAGCTCCAACAGCCACTAAATTTTGCATTTAATGCAAAAATTATCGATACCATTTTATCTAGTATCAATACTGTAATAGCCTATTTTTCAATGATGTCAGAAATAGTGGTTTCAGGACCACAGTTTCGATGAGTGAATTCATAAGTATTATTATTTAATATTTACGGGTTAAGTGGTTTTGAAAAATGAGGTGCTGGGTCATTGTTTCCATAAATCAAGTCCGTAAATATTTTTATTAAATATTTATGGAGTCTTATTATAGGTGAGTTGAATTTTGGTCTGAAAATTTTAGTGATTAGATGGTTAATTAAGGTTAATGTTAATAATTAGTGATTAATGAAACTAATTTTATTTACTTAATAAGTTAATTATATTATAATAAAAGTAAAACATAAAAAAATCATCATCATTTTTATTTTTCATTTTGGAAACCCGAATGCACCACAAAGAGAATTCAAGCTTTCAGCCATCTTTCCTTGCTCTGTATGGTATGAATTTTTTATCAGTTTTTAGTAATTTTTATGTTTTTTAGATCATTGCAACTAGGTCTAGCTAACTCGTTTTTCAGTTTTCAAAACTATTAAAGATTTTAAAACTTTCTATTGACGAATCTTAGATGTTTTTTTTATAGAAATTGGTAAATTTGGAAGCTATGAAATGTTTAAGAACTATTTGATTTAGTAAATTTTGTTAATTTTGTATTTAGGGACTAAATTGTGAATATGTTAAAAGTGACATTAAATTTCTATAATTTTTGATGGATTTAGAAGGACGTAATTTAAATTAGAATGAAAAACGAAGCTCAATTGTGAAAATTATGTTTATTTCGGTTGTAGGAACTAAATTGAATAAAATATAAAAGTTTAGGGAAATTATGTAAAATGAAATTAAAATATTATAAGCATGGATTTGAGTCGTATAATGAGATTGATATTGATATTTTGAATCTTAACTATTATATAGATCAAGCTGTTGACTTAGGCCAAAAAAAGAAAACTGTCGAATAGTCCTTGTTAGCTAAATTGCTACGATTTTGTTAAGTAAGTTCATGTAGTATAAATAAATTTAATTTGTTGTTGAATTATATCTAAATGTATATTAATGTTTTATTAATAGTTTTAATTGTAAATGAATGGTTACATAAATTGATGATTTAATTTAATTAAAATGGATTGATACGAAATAGAAATGTTAAGGTTAAATCCCAATGAACTTAGAAAAAGTCTCGTACTGAAGGGTACAAGTTGATTTCTGATGGTACTAAGTGTAACACCCCTAACCCATCTCTATTGTCGAATTAGGGTTACAAAGCATTACCATACAAAGTAGAACATTTAACTTCAATACAGAATAATAATTCAACTTACAATGTAAATAACAATTACACAATTTAATCATGGCAATAATACTCATTTGGGCCTTAAACCGAGCATTTGGGGCCCTAAAAATATGTTTGAAGTAATCAGGGATCAATTTGAATAAATCAGAAAATTTTGAAAAAAAACATTAAAATTTGTGAAAACAAGGGTCACATGGCCATGTGACATAGTCCAGACTGTGTGACTCCAGACATGGCCATGTGGCTATCCACACGCCCGTATGAGTACTCCAAACGCTCGTGTGCACAGACCGTGTAACTCTCTGTGACTGTGTGGCTCAGTGTCACATGGCGAGGCACGTGTGAACCCACCTGCACCCAAAATTTTTAAGACACACAGCCATGTCAGTTGGCCATGTGTGGCACACGGTTATTTGACAGCTCGTGTCCTAGGTCGTGTGTTCCATAATTAGCCCCTAAAACAAGCCATTTCAAAACCAAACCTTACCCAACAAGATGCTCCATTTGTACATACATTCAATAGACCTAAACACACTTCAAACATTCATAAACATACCAATTCAATCAACCTAAATCTTATAACCAATATGCCATTCAAAGGCACCTCAGTTCATACCATAACAAAATCAATTAAGAACAAAACTATAATGTCACATCTCAAACAAAAAATATAGGTAAAATAACTACCTAATGACAACAGTTGTCAATCCATTACACCATTGAAATTAAGCTTATCAAAATGACCATATTCATATAACTTTTAACATGTACAAGCCAACTATACCATATATGCATACAACCATTTACAAAAGTAACCAAAACACAAAAAAAATATAAATGACATTAAACCCTATACATGACATTTATAACCATTATAACACCCCAAACTCGACCTAGAGGTTATGGCCGAATCCAGAGATGTTACAGAGAATGGTTTTGATTACATACAATCATTTCAGTCTTTAATCTCATGTTCTTTATACCATTTCCGAAAGCGTTGATTAATTAGGTTATTTGTCAAAACTTGTTTTACAGCGGATGCTTTGCAAATCGATACGTTTTTGAAATACATCTTATGTTTTTAGGAAAACCTTTGTTCAAGTAGAAACCATTGATTTTAAAAACAATTTATCATGACATGCATATTGTTAATAAACCAAAATCCGCTGTTAAAAACCTTAGAGTCCAGAGAGTCCCAAAATTTACTAATTCTTAAGAAATAACCCCAAATATAAATAAACCAAAAATCACCAAGTCCAAACAGTTTTACTGAAGAGTGGTCACCGCTGAGTCCCTGCCGCGCCGACCGCCTAGGACTGTGGATTACCTAATCGAAAAGACAAACAGAGGTGAGTTTACGTAAATTTAGTTTATAACCCAACAGAATTAAGCTTGCAAGCATATAACACCAAACACAAACTCAAAAACAGATACAGATACAGACTCATGTCCCTTTTCAGATACGGTAATAGAATCAGATACAGATATGCAAAATCTTACCCCCATCCTCTACACACCATCTCCGACCATCCCATCACACTATGTGGGGTTAAAAACACCCACCTTGCCCTACATACCATGCCGTTTCATTAAAACACATATCAGATATAATGTGCAGCCAAGTTGCCAGAATATAAGCATTAAACGCTAATCAAAATACTTTCTCCTCATAACAGATCCCACCCCAAAACAGAAATAAATACAGAGCATACATACAGAATTAACAGATAAAACATGCTTAACATGCTTACTTAAATAGATAAAAGATATACATAACACAGACATGCTCAGAACAGTATATCGGTCTAACAGATCACATAGTTTTAGGGTCTAGTTAGCCTTTACCGACCCTACGGTAGGCCCATAGTTGATTAGGACGACCTGTACGACCCTACGAAAAATTTTAGTATAATAGGCCTACATGCCTGTGTGGGCCCACACGCCCAAATTGGCCATGCCCGGGTGGCCCACACGGCTTGGCCCAAAATTTATATGCCCGTGTGACATGCCCATGTGGGCCCACATGCCTGTGTCGTCCACACACCCAACTTGGCTTAGCCCATGTAGCCCACATGGCCACACTCGAGTAACCATACGTTCGTGTCTTACGTACGGCCATGCCTTTGTCGACCACACAGCCGTGTCCTCACACATGGGCAACCACACGCCCGTATGGCGTCGACAATGGCCATTTTTGGCTTTTACCAAAACCTCAATTTTTACGTTTCGGGTACACACTTGGTATCAGTTCGATGTGAAAGCACTCTCAAGATCACCAGAACCTTAGAACGAACAACGGTGCTTCCTAAAAATTAAGGCACCGATTGGAAACCTCCAGCCCCTTGAACTTCTCTGATAATGCACCAAAAATGCCGGAATAATGAGGCAAGGAAAATTGATAGAAGGTAGAAAGAAGAAAACAAAATCAGTGACAAGAAAGATAGGGTGGAGAGTGTAGGGAACAGGAACAGAAGAGTTCACGTCAGATTCTTGGGAATTTTGGAAAAGAGAGGAAAATTTTGGAAAAAAGAATAAAAAAATAAACATAAATCAATGATTAACTCCTACATCCCTCAAATCACTCCCTACTATCCCACTACTTAAAATTGCAACTGCACTGAAACACTTGTACAGAATCGAGCAAAAATAAATACCCATGCTTGCGTAGGGGTTCGAACACAGGACATCCATCACCTTGACACTCACTCAACCACCAGACCAACAGGCCCATTCTGATATGAAATTATAGACAAATAAATATAAGCCCACTGAACAAAGATAGGGCTTAATTCCAAAAATGAACAAAATTGCTAAAGGTAGGGCTTGAACTTGGGACCTCTCACATACACCCAGAACACTTAACCACTGAAACAGATACAAATTTGCGTCAAAATTTTACAAAAGCAAACATAAGAAATTTAGGACGTTATAACTCTACCCCTAAAAGAAATTTCGACCTCGAAATTTACCTGATTAGAACAGATGAGGATACTGTTGACGCATCGAGTCCTTAGGTTCCCACTTGGCCTGCTCAGTGTCATGATTCCGCCACAGAACCTTCACTAAAGGGATGGATTTCCTTATTAGAACCTTAATGTCTCGATCCAAAATTTGAACCGGCTCCTCCTCAAAAGTTAAGTCTGGTCTAACCTCGATCTCCTGAACAGAGACAACGTGAGATGGGTCCAACCGATACCGCCTCAACATTGAGATGTGGAAGACATTGTGGATATGATCCAGCTCTTAAGGTACCTCCAACTGATAAGCGACCGGTCTTACATGCTTCAGAATCTGATACGGCCCTATAAACCTTGGGCTTAACTTGCCCTTACGACCGAACCTCAGAACTTTCTTCCACGAAGAAACCTTAAGAAAAACGAAGTCCCCCATAGAGTACTCAATATTATGCCTCTTTAGATCCACATACGATTTCTGTCTATCAGAAGTTGCCTTCAGATGGTCCTAAATCAATATAACCTTATCCTCAGTCTCAGAAACGAACTCAGGGCCAACACTCGTTGTTTACCTAACTCAGTCCAACATAACAGAGTACAACATTTACAACCATATTAAGCCTCGTAAGGTGCCATCTGAATACTAGACTGGAAACTATTATTTTAGGCAAACTCGGCTAGCAGCAGATAATCCTCCCAAATACCTCGAAAGTCAATCACACAGCTCCGAAGAATATCCTCTAGTATTTGAATCACCCTCTCATATTGACCATCGGTCTGAGGATGGAATGCAGTAGTGAAGTCCAATCTCGATCCAAAGCCTCATGCAACTTTTTCTATAACCGAGATGTGAAGTGAGGATCCCTATTAGAAATGATTGAAACCGGAACCCCATGCAGTCTCACAATCTTTGAAATGTAGAGCTTCACTAACTTATGCATAGAATAGTCCGTCCGAACCGAAATGAAGTGAGTAGACTTGGTCAATCGATCCATAATGACCCAAACAGAGTCCTTATTAGTGGGTGTTAAGGGAAACCCACTAACGAAGTCCATCGTCACACATTCCCACTTCCATAAGGGAATCTTGACTGGCTGCAACAAACCCGAAGGCAACTGGTGCTCAGCCTTAACCTGCTGGCACGTCTGACATCAAGTCATAAAATATGTAACCTCTTGCTTGAAACCCGGCCACAGTACAACTCACGAAAATTACGATACATCTTATTACCACCGGGATGCATAGCATAAGGGCTACTATGTGCCTCCCTCAGAATCGACTTCCTCAAACCATAGTCATTTGGCACACAGATCCATTTTCGAAAACATAACACACCATCATTGTTTATCCCAAAATCAAAAGTAGTACCACTCTCAACCTATCAGAATCGTATACCTAGAGTCTCATCCACTAACTGTTTATCTCGAATATGCTCAATCTAAGTCAACTTAACCTACAACTCGGCTAACAAACTCCCATAATCAAACAGACTAAGGCGAGCAAACATCACCCTCAAATTAAACATCGCTCTTCGACTGAGAGCATTAACCACCACATTGGCCTTACCAGGATGGTACTCTACAGTGCAGTCATAATCTTTGAGCAGTTCAATCCAACGACACTGCCTAAGGTTCAACTCTTTCTGAGTTAAGGAGATATTTAAGGCTCTTGTGATCAGTGTAGATGATACACCTCTCACCATACAGATAGTGCTTTTAGATTTTCAACGCAAAGGCTACCGCAACCAAATCCAAATCATGTGTCGGATAATTTCCCTCGTGTGTCTTAAGCTGTCGAGACGTATAAGCCATAACCTTACCATTTTACATTAGCATACATCCCAACCCAAAAAGTGATGCATCATTGTAGATCATAAACACTTTACTGGATTTAGGCTATATCAGAACAGGAGCCTGAGCCAAACAGACTTGAGCTTTTCAAAGCTCGATTGTTGCGCGTCAGTCCAGACAAACGGCACACCCTTACGCAGAAGTTTAGTCAATGGACCTGTAATCAGTGAGAACCCCTCGATAAACCGCTGATAATATCCCGCTAAACCCAGAAAGCTACGGATCTCAAACACATTCTTAGGCTGTTTCCAATCTAGTATAGCCTTAATCTTTCTTGGATCTACATGAATCCCCTCAGCAAAAACCACATACCCCGAGAAGGTTACCTCTCGCAACCAGAACTCGTAGTTACTCAACTTAGCATAGAGCTACTTTTTCCAGAGAATTTGAAGCACAACTCTAAGATGCTCATCATGCTCATCCTCAGTATTAGAGTAACTAGAATGTTGTCGATGAAGACCACGACGAACTAATCCAGATAAGGCTGAAACACCCAGTTTATTAGATCCATGAAAACGGCCGGAGCATTCGTCAGACCAAAAGGCATAGCTAGGAACTCGTAATGTTCATATTGAGTTCTAAATGTGGTCTTATGGACATCTGCTTCCTTAACCCTCAACTGATGATACCCTAATCGAAGGTCAATTTTGGAGAACACTAAAGCCCCTCGAAACTGATTGAACAAGTTTTTGATCCTCAAAAGCAGATACTTATTCTTCACGGTCAACTTATTTAACTGTCGATAATCAATACATATCCTCAGGTCTGATCCTTCTTGTTAACAAATAGAACTGGTGCTCCCACGGAGACATACTCGAACGGATGAAACCACAGTCCAGAAGCTCTTGCAGGTGAGCCTTAAGCTCTGTAAGCTCTTTTGGTGCCATACGGTAGGAAGCGATGGACACTGGAGCCGTACTCGGAAGAAGCTCAATCCCAAACTAAACCTCTCGACAATGAGGTAAACCCGGTAACTCCTCAGGAAAAACATCCAAAAATCCTTTACTGTTTTGATACTCCCAACAAAAGAGTCCCTAGAATCAGAAACACTTACGTAAGACAAGTATGCCTCACACCCTTTCCGAACAAGTTTCTCAGCCACAAGAGCGGAAATTACATTGGACAGATAATCTCAACGCTCGCTGATTACAACCATTTTCCTATCATCCTCAGTCCTCAAAACGACCCTCTTAGACGCATAATCCAAACTAACTAGGTGCTTGACCAACCAATCCATGCCCAAAATTAAGTCGAACTCCCCAAACGAAAGCTCATCAAATCTGCCAGAAAAACAATCCCTGGTACATCTAACGGAACCACTCTATAGAGTTTACTAACCCGCATAGACTGCCCCAACGAACTTAGTACCGCAACCTCACTAGAAGTGCTCTCCATAGAAATGCTTAAGTTTTTAGAGATAGTGCTAGTTACATAGGAATGTGTGGAACCTATGTCTATCAAAGCAGTATAAGGTATATCAAATATAAGAAACGTACTAGTAATCAAATCAGGAGCATCTCTATCCTCTCAATGTCATTCAACATAAACTAGTGTAGATTGCCTCGCCTTAGTCTGACTAGCACATCTGCCTAGTGCCCTCTGTCCATGACCCAAACCATTACCACCCCTAGCCACTCCACGGTCCCTAGGTGGCTGCTGAACTGCCATCTGAGGCTGCACAGAACCTGGAGCTTGCATCTAATCTGCCCACTATAGACAGTCTCTAATACGGTACTTTAAAGATCCACACCTCAAATAGGCCCCAATCCTCCTCCAACATTAGCCCGGATGGTGTCTACCACAATCATCACAAGGCTGCAACCCAGCTGGAGCAACAAGAGCCCTCACTCTAATTGGCCCATCAGACCTAGCCTTTTTCTTAGGCCTCGGAATAGAACTAGAGGGCTCTACATCCCTCTTATTCTTACCTCTCTCATAGTCTCTGCTCTGGCGCTCCATGCGCTTAAGATTCTCGGCGATCTTCGTCTTCTCAACAAGAAACGCGAACTTACGCTTCCTCTATAGAGCAATCAGTACCCTCAGATTATCCCTCAATCCATCCTCAAACCGAATGCACCTCTCATACTCAGACGCCACTATGCCTCAAGCATAGCGGCTCAACCTCAGAAATTCAGCCTCATACTCAACCACAAACCTGCCCCCTTGCGTAAGATTCATGAACTCACGCCTACGAGCATCCACATAGGTCTCTTTCACATACTTACTCTAAAATGTGGTCTTAAAGAAATCCCAAGTCCAACGATCAAGCTAAGTACCCTCCTCAATCGTTAACCACTGCTGGTATGCCTCATCGCGAAGCACGGAGATTGCACCCTTAAATTTCTGCTCGAGAGTACAGTCTAAGTCATTCATAATCCTCTCTGTAGCCTCCAACAAGTACTGAGCCACACCAGTGACACCTGTAAATAGCTCCACACCATTAGACTGGAGTCGTTCAATTAACGATCCACGAACCCTAGATCCAGAATGGGGCCCAGCGACTCTCTCCAAAATCTTCAGCATGGCCTGAGATAGTGCATGATCCTCAACTGAGCAACTCTGATACCCAGTCTCAATAGCAGGCGAAATCGGTGTCTCACTCGTATCCAGATATGGCATACTACCCAGAAAGGAAGACTCAGCTCGAGCCCTCCTACGGCCTCTTTTACGACTACGAGCACCATGTCCGCGGGTACCACGAGTGCTCATAATATAATTCAAAGTTTATCTACATTAAAAGTTTTATGCATCAGTTTCAGTTATTTATTAACAGATATTTTATGCACAATTTATCAAAAATTCAGAAGTGTTTTAATAAGTTTTCAGTTTTCTAACTATCTCAGTTCAGTCTTAGAAGATACCATCTTCAGTGTTTTTAGAATAAACTATCTAAGTTTTCGAAATACTTACAGGATCAACGCCGAAGACTCGGTGAACCACATACATACTCAATTATTCAAATCATTTAAAAACCAATACTTTTAAAACATAATTTTGGAACCCAAAATTCACAACTGAGTTTTGTAACCTGGCTTTGATACCACCAAATGAACACCCCAAACCTAACCTAAACGTTATGGCCGAATCCAGAGATGTCACAGAGAATGGGTTTGATTACATACAATCATTTCAATCTTTGATCTCATGTTCTTTATACCACTTCCGAAAGCGTTGATTAATTAGGTTATTTTTCAAAACTTGTTTTACAGCGAATGCTTTGCAAATCAATACATTTTTGAAATCCGTCTTGTGTTTTTAGGAAAACCTTTGTTCAAGTAAAAACCATCGATTTTGAAAACAATTTATCATGACACGTATATCGTTAATAAACCAAAATCCACAGTTAAAAATCTTAAAGTCCAGAGAGTCCCAAAATTTACAAACTCTCAAGAAATAACCCTAAATAATAAATAAACCAAAAATCAACAAGTCTAAACAGTTTTACTGAAGAGTGGTCACCGCTGAGGCCCTGCTGTACTGACTTGCCTAAGACTATGGATTACCTAACAGAACAGACAAACAGATGTGAGTTTATTTAAACTTAGTGTATAACCTAACAGAATTAAGCTTGTAAGCATATAACACCAAACACAAACACAAACTCAAAAACATATACAGATACGAAATCATGTCCCTTTTCAGATACGGTAATAGAATTAGATGCAAATATGCAAAATCCTACCCCCATCTTCTACACACCATCTCTGACCATCCCATCACACCATGTGGGGTTAAAAATACCAACCCAGCCCTACACACCATGTCGTGTCATTAAGACACATATCAGATATAATGTGCCATTAAGCTGCTAGAATATAGGCGTTTAATGACAATCAGAATACTTCCTCCTCATGATAGATCTCACCCCCAAAATAGAAATAAATATAGAGCATGTTTATATAATTAATAGATAAAACATGCTTAACATGCTTAAATAGATAACAGATATATATAACACAGACATGCTCAGAACAGTATATCGGTCCCTTTTCGACCCTAGGCTAGGCCTATAATCAATTAGGATGACTCGTACGACTCTACGAAAAATTTTAGTATAATGGGCCCACACACCCGTGTGGCCCACACGGCCTGGCCTAACATCCACACGCCTGTGTGACATGCCCGTGTAGGCCCGAACTCTAAACTCGGCTTAGCGCGTGTGGCCTACACGACCACACTCGAGCCATCACACGGTCGTGTCTTGCACACGGCCATGCCTTCGTCGACCACACGACCGTGTCCTCACACATGGCCTACCACACGGGCAACCACACGCCTTGTGGCGTCGACAATGGTCATTTTTAGCTTTTGTCAAAACCTTGATTTCTATGTTTCGGGTATACACCTGGTATCGGTTCGATGTGAAAGCACTCCTGAGATTAGCAGAACCTTAAAACTAACAACGATGCTTACTAAAAATGAATGCGGCGATTGGAAACCTCCAACCCCTTGAACTTATTCGATAACGCACCAAAAATGTCAGAATAATGAGACACGAAAAATTGATAAAAGGTAGAAAGAAGAAAACAAAATTGGTGAAAAGAATGAGAGGGTGGAGACGGTAAAGAACAGGAATAGAAGAGTTCATGTCAGATTCTTGGGAATTTTGGAGGAGAGAAGAAAATTTTGGAAAAAAGAATAAAAAAATAAAAAAAAGATAAATCAAGGATTATCTCTCACATCCCTCAAATCACTCCCCACTATCCCACTACTCAGAATTGCAACAGTACTGAAACACTTGCGCAGAACCGAGCAAAAATAAATACCCATACTTGCGCAGGAATTCGAACACAAGACCTCCATCACCTTGAAACTCACATCTAGAATCACATCGGATACTCGGGAATGCTCACACATAGTGTGCCTTTTCATGTAATCGTAACCTTTCCTTTTTAATAGTGTTCACATGAGCTGTAAAATGGGTCTGCTCACATGAGCTATTGGTCATAATGTTAGCTACACAATGCTGCTTGTGGAGAATCCGCAACAAATGCAGGACCTCAGTCAACGATAGGACATTCAAGACTAGTACCCTTAACTGTATAACCCTAATAACATGTCATTTGTATCCTAAGAATTCTTAAGGTTCAAACGGGATTACTTAACCATCAATTGTTCAAAACATCATGATATATCCGAGCCTAATTTATATCCAACATATTATAACAAATAATCAAATAAAAAATAATTAATAAGATTACAATTCATACGAACTTACTTCGATACCACGATCGTTTTATCAGAGTCAAAAACTAATCCAGCACCTTAGATTTGCCTCGATTTAAGTCCAATTGTTGCGTATCTTGATCTAAATAATAATTTCATTCAATCAAGTAATTCAAATAGCCTCAATTATTCAATTCAATCTATAATTCATATTATCATGAAATTACAAAATTACTCCATCTGTTTTAACTTTTTCACAACTTAGTCCTTAAGCTCATAACTTGAGATTTAACCATTTTTAACCTAAATCCATGATAACCGGTTCTTCCCTAAGCTTAAATAATCTACATTTTTCCATTATTTCATACAACATACATGGAAATTTTCAATTAAGCAATTTAATCCCTAAACCTTACATTCATAAAAATCCACTAAACAAATTATGGTCATTTAACAACCAAATTTAATTACCTTACACCTATAATCACAAAAACATCAATTTTATTCATTGAAAAACATCTAATCTTTAACAATTTTGCAAATTAATCCCCGGGCTAAGTAGATTAAGCTAAAACAAGCTCAAAAACATAAAAATCATTAAAAACGGAGCTCAAACAAATACCATGCAATGAAACAAGTCTAAACGAAGCTCCAGACCCCTTCTTCAATGGTATTTTTGGTTGAAACAAACAAAAAGGAAAAAGATGATATCATTGTAGTGATTTATTTTAGGTTTATTTAATTAATTACAATTTTACCCGTAGCTAATAAACTTATAAAATAACTAAATCATGATTACCATAAAAACCCATTAATAAATACTCCTAAAGCCATTTAATCCATGTAATTAATAGAACCATCTTTTGCATCTTTTTCAGTTTAGTCATTTTTAACTAATTAACTATTTAACCAATTAAACTTCAACATTTCTTAACAAAAATTTAATACGACTCTATTTTAATCCCATAAACCTTAAATAAATATTAAAATATTTACTCTCTTGTCAGAATCGTGGTCCCGAAACCATAATTTTTGACACTACTGAAAACGGGCTGTTACATCGAGCTTCAACACTTGTTACGAACTCGAAGATACGTGTGACACAGATTTAGTCTAGACTGGTAATCTATTGTCGTTTTAAAGGTTTAGCTCAGACTGGTAACCTTACATGTATAGACAACCCTGGCTAGGCTATTTACTATGTCGTTAAAGGTTTAGCCTAGCGGGTAACCTGACACTGATGTATATGATTAGCTCGGACGAGCATCAAACATTATTTGCAATTGTGTATCGAGTTCTTTTACAAAGTTTCATCAGGTGAAATTGTAAATAAAAAGGTGATGATATATCAAATGATGACAAAGTAATGTATATGATTTGGATATAAGATATAAGACAATTTAAAATGAAAATGTAAACAATTGTAGTTGTATATGTGATTAAGCTCAAAATCTTATATGTTTAATGATGTTGTTTGAATCTTGATATATGATGCAAATTAAAAGGTGAATAGGAGCAATGTGATAAATTAGAATATGAATTCATGTTGTATTTTAAGTTGAATGTGGTGTTTCACCATTTGAGTTTATGGATTTGGATTTGGTTAAAATCTCACTTGTTTGATGTTATTTTTAGATGCTATGATAGGTGAAATTGTTTCATATTAATTCATGTATTTGTTAAATGATTAAGGTAAGAAATTCGTTTATATTGTATGAGCTTACTAAGTATTTTATAATACTTACCGTGTTATTACTTTTCGATAGATTTTGGACGTTTGGAATGTGTTGATCGGATCAGTGAAAAACACATACCTTTCATCTTCCGATTCAATAGAATTTTGTCGTTTCGAGTTTGGTTATTTGTAACATGTACATAAGTTAGGCTAACTTATGTAAAATAGTGTGAACTTTGATATAATAGCTTTGTATATAAGTTTATGTTTGTGGTTTGATATTTGATGTATGGTAAAATCTAAGTTTGGTGTTTAGTATGACAATATGCATACGATTTAGTTTGAATGATGTTATTCATATGAATTATTAATTGATTGTGTTTTTGGCATTATTGAGTTTGAATATATAAGTATGTGCAAATGGTAGTTCGGTAAATGCTAAATGGTATCAACTAATGTGAAAGATAACTTTAAACTATGATATGTATGTGACCTAGCTTGTGGTATGAAATGGTTAAAAGCTTTAGTATGAATTGTATTTGATTTGAGTTAATTGAATTGTGGTGCCAACGAGGGCATATTGGTTGTATGTTTGTTTACATGAATTGGTATTTTGGCTCTGAAATGTTTTGGTTTTAGTGTTGATTTGAATGACATAAATTGGAATTATGGGTCACTTGAGGAAATGGTATGAAAGCTTGCTCAAATAGGTTAGTTAAGTTGCACATTGCCGTGTGTCGCACATGGGTGGTTGACACGATCGGGTGTCACACACGGGTGGTTGACACGGTCATGTGTGCTACTCGTTTAGGGTATTTTTAGTTTACATGGCCACAGTTAGTTACACAGCATCGCGACACGGCCATGTGACCCTGAGTTTAACGGGCAGAAATTGTTACACGGTTTGAAGCCACGGTGTGTGGCCTTGCACCACACAGCTTTAAGCTGTTACACGACTTGGCCACACGGTCGTGTAACCCTTATTTTTCATTTATGCCTTTTATTTTGTAAATGTTTTAGATTGGTCCCGATTTAGTTCCAAACTTGCTCAAAGGCTTTTGTAAGCCTGATTAAGACTTGGTTTTTATTGTAATGCATGTTTAACATGGAATTAACTTGTATTTATTGATTATTGATTATTATTTAATAAATTGCTTTTGAATTTTTTAGTTTACTATTGTAGCATCTTATAGTTTCGATCCAACGATTGGACCGATATAGGGTGTTAATTTAGTAGTACCAGAGCTACGGTTTAATCGATTCTAGGACTGAACATAGCATGCATTGAGTCTAGAAATACATGCCACAATAACCTATATTTTTGCGTGATGCTTTTGATCCGATTTGACTATATTTTTTATAGATTTGTGCTGTCAGCTAAGTTTAACTTGTTGTGCCTGATAAAGTTGATTGTAATGTTTTTGATTTTGAATAGGAAACGAATGCTAGACCTCTAGTTTCGTAAATGTTTGAAAATGATATGAAAATGCTTTGTTCTGCATAATGAATTAGTAGTCTTAGAGTTTTTACAAGTTAATTCTACGACTCGACAACCTCTACCCCCAATCGTGTCTTCTTCGATATTCCCTTGTCCTTAGAATATTAATAAGATAAATGATTATAAAATTTTGATTGATTAATTGGTTAAGCATGAGACAGAGATACATTAGTAATACCTGAAACTTGTGCACCTTTCTGAAATTATACCGATCAAATCAAAGAAGAGGCCGCTAATCCTGATGATATTACGGGTACATTTTCTTCATTTACTATTTTTATACAAATCGTGATTAATTCTAGAGCAATGAATTCTTAATTTTGAATTGTGTTAATAACTGAAGAGATTATGTCAGTAGAGTTGACTGATTGTGATATTAGAATAAAATTTTTTTAGATCAGTATGTTTGTGGTAGTAGCATATTTCACTAAGAATTTGAGGTTGTGAAATTCTTGTCGAGCTGATGTCATTAATATTCGATGTGATATTTGATATGAATGATTTTATATGATATTGTGATTGACTGGAGATAGATACAGATTGTACTTAAGTGTCAGGGAGAGAAATCAATAAATGTTGAGATTGACAGAATTGACTGTGTGAACAATAGCATGTTAGTGTTAACGATCCATGAAATGATTAGAAAGAGACTGTGAATTGTATTTTGTTTGTATCCTAGATAACGAAATGTCAGAATCGAAGATTAATTAGGTACAGATGATTAAAGAATTTATTGATATATTTCTAGAAGAATTATGTGGATTATCACCCGTAAGAGAAAATGAGTTTATAACTGATATGACACTCAAAACTACTTAAATCTTTATTATTCTATATAGAATAGTATTATCAAAATTTTAAGAACTGTAGGTATTGCTGAAATATTTATTTTGATAGAAGACTTGTTCAACTAAATATGTAATTTGGGAAAAATGATACTGTGCTTATAAATAAAAAGATGGGATTTTGAAAACAGTGTATAGATTTTAGATAGCAAATTGGAGACATTGTTGGGGTTATTAATTGTTCAGCCACTTTATATATTTAGTAGACAGAAGCTTCTAGTTGTGTTTGATCAGATTTATTGCTATGTTATTAATGATATTCAATTGATCCGAGGAATGAAAATTGAACATTATCATCGTCGAAAAACAGAGTTGCAGATCTTACAAGAGAAATAAGTGTATGCGAAGTCCATCAAATGTGAATTATGATATCGAGAAGTTGTTTTCTAAACCTTTTAATAACACCTAAAGATATCTGAGTTAATTTATATGAACTCCTTATAACTGTAAACTAAGAAATTTCTGGGAAATATAACAAAATTGCGTAGTTCTCTGGGATTTATAATATATTGCAGATGATTTGTTTAAGTTTTTTTATGATAGCTCTACCATTGACGATGTTGTTGTAGATAAATGTCAGTTTTGTTTATTGAATAAATACTAGAAGAGTTTCGAATAGTTGAAAGATATATTAACAGAAGTTCCAAAATTGAAGCTGAGATAGTGCAAATGTCTAGACTATTGAAAGATTATGATCAGTTGATTGACTATTACTCGAGTAAAGCTATTGTTATAGTCGATGCCTTGAGTCGGAAAACTTTATACACATTGGGAACATTGAGCACTTAGTTGACTTATAGTTGAATGGTTCTATTAATGAAAAATTAGGGGTTAAACCCCTATTCCTTCAGAGAATTTGTAGGATACAAAGAGATGATTTGAGTTTGAAAGTTAAACGAGAACAAATTTAGGATGGTCAAAGTAGCGATTATAGTATTGGAAGTGATGATAATTTGCACTTTAGAAACTGGATTTGTGTATTGAACTATTCTAAGGTTAAAAGAGATAGCCTATGGAAAGCCCATAACATCATTTATTTGATACATAAGGGTAGTAACAAAATGTATAAGTCGAAAATGAAATGAGAAATACTTAAATTTGTATCGATGTCAACAAGTAAAAGTCAAGTGTCAGGTTTTCTCAGGTTGGCTATAGTCTATTAAGATCCACGAGTAAAAATGGAAATGTGTTACTATGGATTTCAAATCAGGACTATCAATATCTCTAAAAAAGAAAGATTTAATCAAAGTAAAAATTGTCAGGTTATCAAAAACAACTCATTTTATTTCAATCTAAATAGATTATTCACTTGAGAAGCTAGTTGAGTTATACATTTCTGAAGTTGTTAGATTGCACGACGTGCCATTATATATTATTTTGACCATTATTCAAGGTTTAATTCCAGGCTTGTGATTCTAGAAGACAACTACAGTGTTGTATAAAAGAATTTCCACCATCAACAGAGTTTGCACTTGATGATAGTTATCAGTGTAGTATTAAAATGACACTACGAGACTTTATGTACTGATCAGAATTGAATAATAAGAATTTGGCAAGAACTGATTTGTTATATGAAAAAAAAAGAGGTTCAATTATAGATATTGTTTGGAAGCTATCTCTGTTCGTAAAAAATTGTATACTAATATGAAAAAAGAAGATATCGAGTTTCAAACTAGTAACAGAGTATTTTTGAAAGTTTTTCTATGAAAGAAGGTATTTTGATTCAACAAAAAAGGAAAGCTTAGTTCGAGTATTTCTGAAAGCCTTTCCGTGTGTGCTACTACACGTTCATGGTGATTTTTAGTTTACACGACCACAGTGAGTTACACGGCCTAGCAACACGATTGTGTGACCCTTAGTTACACGGGCATAGATTATTACACGGTTTAAGGACATGGGTGTGTGGCCTTGCACCACATAGATTCAGGCTGTCAGATGGTCGTATGACCACTGTTTTGCATTTAATGCTTGTTATTATGTAAATGTTTTAGATTGGTCCCTATTTAGTTCTGAACTTGCTCAAAGGCTTTTGTAAGCTTGATTAAGACTTAGTTTTGATTGTAATGTATGTTTAACATGGAATTAACTTGTATTTATTGATTATTGAGTATTATTGAATAAATAGCTTGTGAATATTTTGGTTTACTGTTGTAGCATCCTATAGCTCAGGTTCGGCGATTGGGCTGGGTATAGGGTGTTAAAGATACTCTTTGTTGCATGTGAATTAAATGCATTGGTTTTTACATCCCCAATAGCCCTATTCATATCTCCAACAACCACAACAGTTGGGAATGAATTAAGGGGTATAAATACAAGCTTCCAAAGATCCTACAACAATAAGATAGAATATTCAAGCTTAAAAATCAATCAAACAACCTTTGTGCTAAAATTTTCTATACTTTTCTATCATACACTTGTGAGCTTCATTATTATTCTATCAGCTTAAGTGTTCTTCTTTGTAATTGAGCTTAATTTGCAAACGGATTGATCTTGTAAGTATTATTTATTTGTTTTCTTTTTTATATCTTTTTGAGAGGGTTTGTGTCTTAAGGTTTGGGGTAGAAACCTTAAGGGAGTTTGTAAAGTTAAACATTGTCCTCAAAGTTTACATTGTCCTCAAAGTTTATCAAATTAGTGAATTTGGGGAAATCCTTAGTTACGGAAAGCTAAGGTAGTGGAGTAGTCAATTGAGGCCAAACCACTATAAATCGAAGTGTTTTATAACAGCCCAATTTTCAGCGGTGTCGGAAATAGCTGTTCGAGACCACTAAATCTGACAAGTGAGTTCAAAAATTTTATTATTTATTATTTACGAGTTAAATGTGATTTTAGAAATATTTTTGAATTAGTAATTTGAGTTTTAAAAGAATTTATTAGGTTAAGTGGTTCTGAAAAAGAGGTATTGAGACCTCAACTTCATAAACCAAGCCGTAAATATTTATATGTGTCATTAAGTTAGTATTAAAGTTTCGTTAGAAAATTTTAACGTTTTGATAGTTAATTAATTAAAAAGGACTAAATTGAAAAAGGTGCAAAACTTGTTAATTAAAGAAATAGTGATTAAATAGCTTGAAAGGAAAATAAAGGAGGACTTAAAGATGAATTTAGCCTAAGTGCTTTGGCTGGGGTGGCATAAGGGTAGAAGAAATAAAAAAAATTGTATGAACTAAGGAAAAATGGTAAATTAGTGAAATTAAAAATAAAACAAGTGGCCAAATTGAATTCTAGACAATTCTTCATCAAATTTCAGCCCAAACAATGCCATAGGAGGACCTTGAATCTGGTTTTTCATATTTTTACTTCAAGTGAGTTCAATTCTTGCTTTTTCCTTGAAATTTTTATGCTTTTGAGACTTTTATAATTAGGTCCAACTATCTGTTTCATTAATTTTTTATTTTATGGGTAATTTTGATAGTTACCATTGATGATTGCTGGACGTTTATGATGAATTAGCATGGATTTGAAGCTTTAATTTTGTTATATGATGATTTTATCAAGTAATTTCAATAGAAATTGATTTTAGGACCTAATTGTGAAAAAGATTAAATATTAGGGTTTGGGATTAAATTTTGTCTGTCAAAGGCTATGAAATAGCTTAGAATATTTAGATAAATTGTCAATTGAGAAAAAGTAGCTTATGTGATAGGCTAATTGATGAGTGACTAAATTGTAAAAATTGTAAAATTTAGGGTAATTGTGTAATTTCAAACATTGAAGGGTATGAATTGTGAACTGAATTGAAATTGAAATATATGCTAATGAATGAAAAATTTTACATTTTAGATTAAGAGCCCGTAGACCAACGAGAAAAAGGGCAATTAGCCGAATAGTCCCCGAACTACTACAAACTTTACAATTTAATTCAGGTAGGTTCATATGGTTAAACTTTCATGATTATTTTTTAATTTAGGTATGATATAATGTATTTATTTATATTTTTTTGTTGAAATTAAGATTATTGTAAAAGTATGTAAATTGAATTGTATATTTAAAATGAGTAGAACGCAGGATTGAGTACGACTGTTCTGTGGCAAAGGATGTATTGATGGATAAGACCATGGTTGGACCATGACAGTGTTTAAATGTAAGACCATAGCTGGGCTATGACATTTTAATGAAAAGACCATAATTGGGTTATGGCACCTTGAACGTAAGACCATGGTTGGACCATGACAGTATATATACATGTGTAAGACCATAGCTGGGCTATGGCAATTTGATGATAAGACCATAACTGGGTTATGGCACTATGAATGTAAGACCATGGCAGGGCCATAGCTATGCATGTGTAAGACCATGGCAGGATCATGGCAATACATGTGTAAGACCATAGTTGGAAAAGAAAGACGGTTCTTTGAGATTGTGTATATATTACAGATAGTTGAACAAGGTTACAATTAAAAATAAATATCATTTGCCTTGTATTGATGATTTATTTGATCAACTGAAGGGTGTTGCAATATTTTCGAAGATAGATATCAGATCTAGATATTATTAGTTGAAGGTTAAACAGTGTGATGTGCTGAAGACTGCTTTCAGAATTAGGTATGGTCATTATGAGTTTCTAGTAATGTCATTTGGTTTGACCAATGCTCCTGCTGCTTTCATGGATTTAATGAATCAGATTTTTCAACCTTATTTGGATAGATTTATGGTTGTGTTTATCGATGATATACTGATCTATTCAAAGACAATCTTTGAACATGCTCAGCACTTGATGTAACACCCCAAACCCAACCTAGAAGTCTAGACCGAATTCGGAATGCTACATTGATCACCGAAGTGATCGTGAGAAAATTCTACAAAAATACACCCTTTATTACTTAAGAACATTTCCGAAAACCTTTATTCCATTTTCCCAAAACATATATATTATTACGAATACAAAGACATATAAACGTTTAAAATTTCTTCCGCAAGTTTAACAGAATAATTGTACGAATACAAGTTTAAAACAAAAATTATACCACAGTCTTATAACACTTTACAGTTCAACTTAAAACAAATATAAAAACGGAAATTACAACTGATATTCCATTTTCACTGAGACTATCTGAGACCTCCATGTACTGAGCCCATCAACAGAATCCAAAACTGTACCTGAAAGGAAAAATAGAAGAGGGCGTGAGCTACTCGAGCTCAGTGTGAAATCAAAACCAGTTAAACTACAGAAGTAGAAACAGGGAACTAGAAGCAGTTCAGAAGTAGGACATACTTATAGACAGATGACGGTTGAGCGAGTTTGCCCAAAATCAAACACACGCCAAATGTACTTTACAGTTATATGGGTTAATCAGACACACATAGTCCCACGTACCATGCAGGCACAGTAACAGAAATCCTCAAACGGTCATAGTAACTATCAAGTTAGCTAGTCACAGTAGAAGTTTACACAATTCTCGTAGGCACAATTGCCTATCAATCGAACAGTCAATTAGACATTTAGTCAAACAGTCAATATGATGCATATTAATGCAATTGAGTTACGAGAAATCCACCCATCCAGCCAACACACCTCTCCGTCCCCCATCACTCCTCATAAGAGCTTTAAGCTCGTCCCACCAATCACTCCACTAAGGACCTCGTAAAGCCTATCCAACCCTGCACTCCAACTGGTGTCATCCCGGGTTGCCCGTCAATGATGCTATCAGGATTGTCCACGACCCTCTAGGTATTGGGACTAATAATATGCAGATAGGCTACCAGTCACATATATTAAGCAGCAAATCTAGTGTATAAGTTGTACTGTGCAATGCGGTAAACCGCATTATAGATATGCAGTATGAACTACTAGATCAGATAATAGTACGTAGTGTAGTTAACGTACATGTAGTACAGTGTAATGCAGTAAACCGCTATACCGTTAGGTTACAGTAAAACTGCCAGTTCAGTCAATAATACACAGCAATGCTGAAGTATGTACTGTATGATGCAGTGTGGTAGTCTGCAGTACTATCAAATTGTCTACGACCCTCAGGGTATTGGGACCGCCCATGACCCTCTGGGTATTAGGGGCTAATAACCAACAAATCAGCTGTAGTTCAGTTCAGTCAATCTTCCTTCTCTTTAAAAATCCTGCTCGAAATAGTTTATGCATATGTATGTATATATGCAGTTAGATGTACACAATCAGAATACCAGTCTCAGATAATTAATCAGAAGTAGACATCCACATCCAATCAATTAGTTACAGAATCAGTCTTGAGTACACTCGTAACTCGAATTCAATAGCAATTGTAAAATAAGATTGCATATCAATGACACGTAATCAAACAGTCAGACAGAACTAATTGCACATACACTCACTTAGCTAACCATGTTCAGAATCAAACATGTCAAATAACCAATCACAATTAACACATTATCTAAACTAAAATCAACGTCGTAAATACCCTCACTAGAGCTCAGTCGAGGGTTGGAACTCACAGAGTTGCGATTACACTTAAATTTGACCCAAAATCATTATTTGGCGAGATAGGGCTACACGCCCGTATGCTCCAGCCGCGTGGAGCAATCTAGGCCGTGTGGGGGTCCAAATACCCATGTGAAGGGTAGCACACGGCCGTGTGACAAAGGTACACGTCTGTGTGAAGTAGGGATACGGCCGTGTGAATAGGCCGTGTAACTCACTGTCCAATCTTGTTAAAATAAGGTGCATGGCAGACACGGCCGTGTGAAGGTCGTACACGCCCGTATGCCAACTAGATATGGCCGAGTATTCCGAAACACACGCCCGTGTGGGATCCCTAAATCCCCAAATCAACCACACGAGTGTGTGGCCAGGCTGTGTGACTCTAAATCCCTAAAACCCTAATTCCTAAATCCATACGCTCATGTGCCCAAGGGACACGATCGTGTGAATTTCGACAAAATCCCCAAATCGGCCACACGACCGTGTGGCACCCAATTTGGCCCGAAACCCTAATTCTCAAATCCACATAGTCGTGTGCCTCGACACACGCTCGTTGATAAACCATAATATACACATATTTTTATCCCATGCTTGTCTTATTTTTGGATGATTTATCATAAGATTTAGTGAATTTGATGCTCTTAATCCTTTAATTTTTTGGTTTATATTTAGGTGAGCATAGGAAGGTGAAAAGAGCAAGAAATGGGCCAAAAACGGACAAAATAGGCTTATCTCAGTATTTCACACGGCCTAGGCACTTTCACACGGGTAAACTACATGCCCGTGTGAGACACACGGGTAGGCCACATGCCTGTGTGCCATGGTCGTGTCGACTAAAAACCAACTAAGAATTACACAAGGCCTGAGCACCATCACACGGGCGTGCCACACGGTCATGCCCCTGTCGAGCCCAAGTCTAATTCTACTCAGAAAAGGCTAATTTTTAGGTTTTAAAGCATTCCAAAGTCTATATAAACACCCTAGAAGAGGATCAAAAGGGGAGACGCAGAGTAAAAGACAGAAAATACTCAAGGACAACCATCAGAATCAGCTCGAAAGTAGGATCTACTTTAAGACTAAAGATCTCCATTCAATTTCCTTAGAAGTTCTTTGGGTTTCCTTATGTTTTGTTGCTTTCCCAATTTTGAGATGTTTTCCATTATTATGAACTAAACTCCCTAAATACCTGAGGGAGATGAAACTTAAGGCGGATCTTATTACTATCTAAATTATATGATAAATACTTGTTCTTATTCTTAATTTTAAGTTTTAATCCGTGTTTTAATATTCCAGGATATTAATTTAGGTTTTGATATGTTTATTTAGTGGAGCAAAAATTATTGTTTAAGAGTAGATCTTCCATAATTAAGCGGAGTTGCATGCAATCCTAGAGAGAGGACGACATAAATTGCCAGATTAGAGTCAAATCTAATAAGGGAATCCATAGATCGAGTTAATGCAACAATAGGGGTTTTAGTTAGAAAGAGATTTTAATTAATCAACCTAGAGTTAGTTGTTTTTAGTTTCGAGAGAGATAATGACATAAATTAGGGATTTCTACGGATTAAGTCAAGTGAATAAATCGTCTAATTCAAAAGTAAAAAGTGAAGTCTGGGTGGATTCTTCCTTGAGTATTGTCTTCTCTATTGGTTTTCCAACAGTATTTTCCAACTTTTATCTCTGTGATAACCCTAATCAATTAGATAATTAGTCTTAGTTTAAAACATCCCTTAATTCTTAGGCTAGATAATAAAAAGATAGTAATTAGTAGTACTTTTAGTCATTGTGGATACGATATTTCCAGTCTCACCATAACTATACTACTGTTTGATAGGTGCGCTTGCCTTAGTCGAATTTTTAGTTAGTTTAGCGCCCATCAAGTTTTTGGCGCCGTTGTCAGGGACTAAGATATTAAAAACACTTAATTTTTATTACTTTAGCCATTTTTACTTTTATTACAATTTACTTTTTTTTTAGCTTAATTTTTCTTTTCTAATTTTTCTTTTAATTGCTTCTGACAGGTGTCTCTAGTTTATGATTAGACGGAACCCGTCAGGACCTTTACTTTTCGATAGTGAAATAGAAAGTATAGCTTGTAGAAACTGAAGAGAAATAAGGTGAAGTCTACAATATATAGAGGAAGAGCAAGAAGAAGTCATAGATTTTACTGAAGAGATGACCGATAATCAGAATAATTCGTTACCTCTTGTAGTTGCCGCAAATCCTGTTAATCAGAATCCTGCTCCTCGTACTGTGTATGATTATGCTAAGCCTACTTTAACAGGAACTGAATCGAGTATTGTTCGACCTGCTATTGCTGCAAATAATTTTGAACTGAAACCTATCACTATTCAAATGATACAACAGGTTGTTCAGTTTGATGGTTTGCAGGACGAGGACCCAAACACTCATTTAGCAAATTTTATGGAATTCTACGACACCTTTATGATGAATGGCATTTCTGACGATGGCATTCGCCTTCAGTTGTTTCCCTTTTCATTAAGGAATAAGACTAAACTGTGGTTGAACTCGTTACCATGAGGGTTAATCACTGCTTGGGAACAAATGACCAAAAAATTTTTACTTAAATATTTTCCACCAGCTAAAATGGCTAAATTGAGGAATGATATCTCTTCTTTTGTGCAGATGGATTTAAAAACACTATATGATGCATGGGAGAGATACAAGGATTTATTGAGAAGGTGCCCTCGCCATGGGTTACCATTATGGCTACAGTTTAAAACTTTCCAGAGTGGTTTGAACCCTTCAACCAGACAGATGATCGATGCAGCTGCCAGTGGAACTTTAAACAACAAAACACCTGAAGAGGCTTACAAATTTATTGAAGAGATGTCACTGAACAACTATCAGTGGCAAGTCATAAGAACGAAGCCGACAAAAGTAGCTGAGGTTTTCAACCTCGACGCGGTCACTATGCTATCTAACCAGGTAGAACTTTTAAATAAAAAGATTGATGGTTTGTATGGTTCTTCCCAGGTACATCTAGTGATGAGGTGTGATTCAAATGAAGGAGGAGTGCACAACACAAATTATCCATCCTTCAACCCTGGCACTGAGGAGGAAAAAGTCCACTATATGGGTAATAATTCTAGACCTCAAAATAATTCGTATAGTAACACTTATAATACAGATTGGAGGAACTATCTCAATTTCTCGTGGGGTGGTCACAGAAATCAAAGGCCATAGCATTCTCTAGGTTTTCAACAACCACTTTACAAACAAGAGAAGAAATCAAACCTTGAAGAGATGCTTACAAAATTCATCTCGGTGTCAAAAACTCATTTCCGGAATACTGAAACAACGCTTAAGAAATAGCAAGCATCGATTCAAGGGCTCGAAACTCAAATAGGACAGCTTGCTAAGGTGATCTCTGAATGACCACAAGGTAACTTGCCCAGTAACACAGAAACTAACCCAAGGGAGCAACTTCATGCCATTACTGTGCACAATGATGAAGGGTTAGCTGAAGATGAACAAAACCGAGGCAAGACAATTTGGTAGATAAAGGTAAGGTTGAAGTAAGCAATGATAAACAGAAACTGGTAAGCAAAGAGTATAAACCTCGTGTGCCATACTTCAATACGATAATTAGGGTTTTAATTAGAAAGAGATTTCAATTAATCAACCTAGAGTCAGTTGTTTTTAGTCTCGTGAGAGATATTAACATAAATCAAGGATTTCTACGGATTAAGTCAAGTGAATAAATCATCTATTTCAAAAGTAATAAGTGAAGTCTAGGTGAATTCTTCCTTGGGTATTGTCATTTTCATCGGTTTTCTAAAAGTATTTTCCAACTTTAATCTCTGTCGTAATCTTAGTCGATTAGATAATTAGTCATAGTTTAAAACATTCCTTTAATTATTAGGCTAGATAATAAAAAGATAGTAATTACTAGTACTTTTAGTCCTTGTGAATACGATATTTTAGGTCTCACCTTAACTCCATGCCATCACTGTGCGCGACGAAGAAGGGTTAGTTGAATCTAAATCTGAAATGAGGCACGAAGCTGTGGTAAGTAATGGTAAGGGTGAGACGAGTCATGGTACACAGAAGCCGGTAAGCAAAGAGTATAAACCTCGTGTACTATATCCTAATGCAAAAAGGAAAGACCACACAGACAAAAAATTTGGTAAATTCTTTAAACTACTTAAAAAATTACATATTAACTTACCATTTATTGAAGCTCTTTCGCAGATGCCAAACGCAATTAAATTCTTAAAAGAGCTTCTAGAAAATAAACGGAAGTTAGATGAGTCATCACATGTGGAATTACATGTAGTCTGCTCAGCTATTCTGCAAAACAAGCTACCCAACAAACTGAAAGATCCAGGGAGTTTTACGGTTCCTTGTTTAATTGGTAGTTTGAATGTTAATAATGCTTTAGCAGATTTAGGGGCAAGTATTAATGTTATGCCCTACAAGATGTTTAAGCAAATAGGACTAGGGAAACCCAAACAAACTAGGACGAGCATTCAATTGGCTGATAAAACCATTAGATTTCCTAGGGGTATAATTGAATATGTACTTGTTAAAATTTATAAATCTATATTCCCAGTAGACTTTGTTGTTCTAGACATGGATGAGGACATTAATTTACCCTTAATTTTAGGGAGACCCTTTTTAGCAACTGCCAGATCTATCATTGATGTTGGTACAGGTGAACTCACACTTCGTGTAGGAAATGACACAATTATTCTCCAAGCTCGTGATTCTATTAGGGTACCTAGTGATCGAGATGATATCATGAGTACTATTAATGATCCCATGGCTAAAACTTCTATGCAGGATACACTCTCGGAAAACCTAGATGAGCTACAATCCAACTCTTGCAACACAAAAAGAATGGCCATTGAGAAACGAAGATTATAGATCGAGAAACTAGATGAATGGCGAACCCACGAAAGAGAGGAACTTAGGACACACCATGATAAATCAAAGCAGTGCCATAACGAACCTAAAAATAAGACACAACAATTTAAGGTTGGAGACCAGGAATTGTTAGACAAAACGGACCCTAGAATTATCACTTCTGAGCTTAATGTGAATTATCAACCTCCTTTTCATATGGTACAGTTGAGGTTACTCATCCCAGGGTCGGCACTTTCAAGGTAAATAGCACTTAACTCAAGCCTTATTTTGTTAAAATTGATAACAGGAATGAGGAGTTTCAACTCCTCAAACCACCATGACTATGTGAGTTAGAGGTAAGTCGAGTTTAGACTCTAAATAAGCGATTCTCGAGAGGCAACTCGACCACTAACACCACTAACTAGTCTATTTTTATCTATTTTTCATGTTTAAATGCAGGTTTTTGACCCACAAGGCCTGGACACACGGGCGTGTCCTTGGCCATATGGAAACAGGGCTTAAATCACCCAAAATCGATAGACACAGGCTCAAAGAGGTCACACGGGCGTGTAACACGACCGTGTAGACCACACGGTCTGCACACACAGGTGTGTTACAGGCTGTGTAAAAACTGGAGCTAAAATTTCAAATTTTAAATAAGTTAGGGAGCTCCACGGGCAAGGCACACGGGCGTGTGTTCGGACACACGGGCATGTGGGATACCACACAGGCGTGAGAGAAGCGAACAACAAAGCACACGGCCGTGCGATACGGCCGTGTGAACCACACGGTCGGGACACATGGTCGTGTGGGATACCACACGGGCGTGGGAAAAGTAAACAATGAAGCACACGGCCGTGTGAACCATATGGTCGGGACACACGGGCGTGTCTAAGGTCGTGTGATGAATGGGCATTAAATACGAACACGGGCTAAACTCGAGCCACACGGGCGTGTGACACAGACGTGTGGCCCAACACAGGTCTCACGCGACCGTGTCCCCCTTTAAACCCGAACCCCCTTTTTTTATTTTTCTTATTTTCTCTTTTTCCTCTCTTTCAACCCTAACCGCCACAGTCATCTAAACCCCCCATTCGGGCCACCTTTTGCCACCACTGTCATCTCCAACCCCCTTAAATGACCCCCTCCCTCTTTCCCTAGATCGGCTGCAAAACTCCACCTACCCTTACCCCTCGTCCACGCACCCTCCCAAACCCCCAACACGCCGCACGACCACCCCTACCCCCTTACTTCTTCCTCGTCCTTAGCACCCGCAAGCACCACACCATCACCCGAGCCCACACCTTCCATTCGACAACCACTGTTCACTCCGTCGGTGGATTCTTTGTCTCATTTTCTTTATTTCCTTCTTCTTTATTTATTTATTTATTTATTTTTCTGTTTGTGTGTTCTTCAAATATTTAGTTTTCCTATTTTGCTGCAAATTAGCTTAGGTTAGTTGCTCTCATTATTATTTTTGACCCCATTACTTGCTGCTGTTATTCATCCAAGGATTATTCTTTATGTTCCTAGTTTAGTTTACTTTTATCACCATTATGGTTTTTTTATTACATTCTCATGTATTTTGGCTGGTTCATGTTAAGTAGGCTATTTCTTTCTGACATTATTCTTACTGGTTCATATCATATACTTTCAATTCCAACATGTTGAGTATTAGTACATATAAGATTAGATCTCACATCTCAGTCACATTTACTTAATTCCACTGGAGGCTTGTAAGTCACATTTTTGTCATATTCACATGTCTCCTCCTAAGCTTTTCGATGTATTTGATGGGTATCATTTATTCCAGTTTTACTCATATTGACATATTTTACTTTTTCAGATACATCATGACAAGCACTCGAGGCAAGTCAAAAGTGGCCGTCGCCACTTCGAAAAAGCGGGAGGGTCCTAGCGTAACCTCCTCAAGCGCCTCGACCGAAGCTCGTCACCCTCTGCTTCGAATCTCGTCAAGCCTATAGAATGACTTATTTTAGCTTCTTCAAGTAAGACCATTGGGAGTGGGCCGCTGCATAGATTGGACCGCCTTGCTGCAGGTCTAAGTTGTTCACTTTGTTCGATTTCATCTCACCACTGCCCCTTGGGATAGGTTCTTTACGATTATCGAGCCCACCTATTCGGAACTTACCTTGGAGTTTTGTACTACTTTCCATCTACAGCATGTGATGAATACCCATGATGAAGCAGGTACTATCATTTTTAGACTTGGTGGACTCGTAAGACACATGAGTGTACCAGAGTTTGGGGCTGCTTTGGGCCTCTACACGGAGGAGTTTATGGCTTCTGAGGATTTCCTACATCTTCATCGTCACATACACTACTCGCCCTTCTGCTGTTGGACCGACCTTATGGCAAGTACTGTTCCCTATAACGCAAGTCACTCAAAGGCGACTTCCCTTCTTCCAGCACTACGCTACATCCATGCCATCTTGGCTCACACCCTGACTGGGAGGAGAGAGAGCACCGACGTCGTTAGCACCACCGATGCTTACTTCTTATGGAGCATGGTGACTGGTCATGTATTTAACTTGGCGTACTTTATTGTCCTTGCTTTTCGCCACCAGACAGACTGCCATAGGAGGGGCCACATCTGCCTTGGCCCCTACGTGACTCGCCTCGCTCTACATTTTGGCCTCTTCGACACTCTAGAGATGTCATCGACACTCACACTAGTAGGCCAGATGGCTCATCAGGGAATTTCTAGTATGATCCACATGAGAATGATAGAGCGATGCCGTGGATTTGACCCCCCTCAGTACAGACTCGTTCACTCTGATGACTAGGATGAGCCAGAGGACATTACTGATGATGTCCCTCCCCCTCACGACGACCCACACCCACCGCCACCACCGAGTCATCGACCTCCTGCTGCCACAATGATCGATATATCCGAGTGACTCACTCGCTTCGAGCAACAGTGTTTTGCAAGGTTCGACAGCATCGAGGCGACTCTGCAGCAGATCTGCCAGCACTTCAACATCTCGCCTCCACCACCACCGCCTCAAGATCCATCTATCGATGAGGACTTTTAAGTCCATTTTTTTTAATTATCTTTTTCGCTTTATTTTTATTTTTTTTTTATGTTTATTTTAAAGACTTGTCGTTTATACTTTTAAACTATTTTTATCTTTATGGCTATTATCGAGTAACCCTTTAATTCTCTTCACAGTGTGTTTATTTTCTTAATAGTAGCTCAAACTCATGCACACCATTGGCCATATATACAATTTTACCTTCATTATTCCAAGGATTTCATCCAAAAATTCAGGGCAGTCTCGCTTCTCTCCCTGTCTTCTGATATTATGCTTATATTATTATTATCTATCTTTGTACATTGAGGATAATGTACATCTTAAGTGTGGAGAGGTTATTTTTATTATCCCTGAATTTTTATCTCAAATAATTTCCTCATATTATTATTAGAATGAATTCTGATTGATTTATAATCTTTATTGATATGTTTTGAATTAAATCATAGGTAATTGTCCATTGATTGTTTAAACTTTAAGACATTAGAGAATCAAGCATGATAAGTTGACTTTTGAGAATTAAAATTGCTAGGTTGTTTCCCCGAATTGAGGTATTATCTTGAAGTTTTGAATTTACAAGATTGACATCAAATTCCCATAATTTTCGTGAGATTTTGAGCCCTTTAAAGTATATATCTTTCTTGCTCACTTATTTTATTGGTTATGAGTGTGTCAACACTGATTTGTTATTCTAGATCTTTCTTCGACTATGCATGTCAAGACCATACTTTTGATTTGATATACTGAGATGATAAAGGCACTTAGGTTTTAACCCACTTACCCCATAAAAAGCCTACCCACATAATTGACCCTTAATGAACCCTTTTGAGCCTTAACCATTGTTTCTTAATTTTCCCCTTAATGTTAACCCACAGCTTAACCTTTTTAATTCATTAAGAATTTTTTTTATTGACTCCCTTTTTATCGAGATTTAATTTGATTAGTTATCTAACTATGTCCATTCATTTCAGTTGCTGAATTATTTCTTATTATGTACTTTTCATTATTGTACTTATTCTTTAAAAAAAAGGCTCACATTATTAATATTAAGTAACTTTAATTCTGGGTACTTTTTTGTAATTCAGTAATTAGCTTTGTTTTTCTAGTTTGGTAATTATTTAAATTTATATCGATTCTAACCCTCTTTTTCAACCTTTATCCACACCTTTAACCCAAGCCCCATTACAACCTTGCTAAAGACCTTTTGATTTGTGTATCATCTCATTTATAGTGGTGGAGATTTGATTTTCATGCAAGCCTATGGTAATAACTTTTCACGTTTGACTATTGAGTGCTTGATTGTTAAACCTTAAACACTTTGAGTGATTTAAGTAAATCTTTAGTGAGGATGTCAACTCTTATCTATTTGGAATTAAAGGTAAATATTTAGATAATGGGAGATACATATGATTTTATGATTAAAATGCTCAACTTGGATTGTTTGAAACTTTAATGTTCTTTTAGTTAAGCTCTCAATGTATGATTACTTGTGGATTACTTCAAAACATTATTGATGAGAATTATAAGTTGAGAAGAATTTATTTTAATTGTGAGTTGATGATTTTGCTTGAGGACAAGCAAATGCTTAAGTGTGAAAATATTTGATAAACCATAATATATACATATTTTTATCCCATGCTTGTCTTATTTTTGGATGATTTATCATAAGATTTAGTGAATTTGATGCTCCTAATCCTTTAATTTAATGTTTTATACTTAGGTGAGCATAGGAAGGTGAAAAGAGCAAGAAACGGGCCAAAAATGGACAAAATGGGCTTATCTCAGTATTTCACACGGCCTAGGCACTTTCACACGAGTAAACCACACGACCGTGTAAGACACACGGGCAAGCCACATGCCCGTGTGTCATGGACGTGTCGACTAAAAACCAACTCAAAATTACACACGGCCTGAGCACCATCTGTAACGCCCCTAACCCGTATCCGCTGCCAGAATAGGGTTTCGGAGCATTACTACCATCTGCAGATCACTAAAAAAAATTCACTTAAATACTTATCAATTCAATGCATCAATAAATATATTACCATTCAATCAATGGCTTGGCACTTGCCTAAGCATCAACAATAACACTTGTTAGTGTACTTACACATATTTCATATAAATTCTTATTTTCTCAATATGTCATATTTGAATTTAATACTCGTCTTAACTTACATATTTTCCTTATGTTAACATATAAAAGATAATCTCATATGTACATGTCATGATACATATCATTCTCTTACCGTTTTTTTAATAACATATATTATTCATTTCATTATATCAACATTTCATGCACCATCATTTCCTTATATCTTAGGTATATTTATTTCGGTAATAGTTCGTATTAAACTTAACATAATTTAAATTCCATATACCTATACTTATTTCATTTATCTATCTTATAAATTATTTCATACAACTATTTTGTACATTTGTTTCCATATGACCAATTCCTATAAACATTTCACATTACCATTTTGTATAACCAATTCATTTAACCATTTGTTATATTACCTGAATATTAGTTGTTCAACAGATATCTTGGCGTTTCTCTTCCACGATCTTATTTATCTTCGACATGATGCCATAGTGTCTTTCAACTATGGTCTTACTCATTTTCTGTCATGTTTCCATGGTATCATTTAACTATGGTTTTATTCATTTCCCCGTCACGCTGCCATGGTATCTTTCAACCACGGTCTTACACGTTTCATATCAGGTTGCCATGGTATCTTTCAACCACGGTCTTACACGTTTCATATCAGTTGCCATGGTATCTTTCAACCATGGTCTTACACATTTCATATCAAAGTTGCCATGGTATCTTTCAACCATGGTCTTACACGTTTCATATCAAAGTTGCCATGGTATCTTTCAACCATGGTCTTACACGTTTCATATCAGAGAGCACACTCCGCAAATCTCATCCTCTTACGGTGGGATTACCGGTCCAGCTAAATCTCTGTAATATAAACTCATAGAGTATTATCGGGATTACGGTCTAGGCTAAATCCCTGCAACGACAATTACTCTAATGAGCTTGGATCCGAATTACCGATCTAGGCTAAATTGAGACCTAATTCGGATTACCGTCCGGGCTAAATCCATTTTCCACATATTCTTCGGGAGGGCTATATCAGGATAGGATCACCCGTCAGGGGCTAGATCCTTTTACCGTCAATTCCTTTTGAGAGATCCATCGAATTTTCCTTCCATTCAATAGGATTTATTTTCAAGTTATATCGAGTATTTACCAATATTTCATCAATTATCATAAATTGAATATTCAAATCATATTTTCATTACATAACCACATATTTCAAGTGTTTAAAAATACAATTCAAGTTACACAAACTTACCTCATTGATTGTTCGTGTTTATGATTTCATTATTCGATATATTTTCTTTTCCATAATCAAGTCTCTCAGATTTGTGTCGACGGATCTTTATAAATAAATTTGATCATCATTTTCATTCATTTCATATTCTAATGCATTTAATTAATGCTCCAGGCAAAATTACCATTTTGCCCCTAAACTTTTAATTAATGACGATTTCATCCTTAGGGTCAAGAAAATAAAATTCTTGCAAGTTAATCCTTATTTCCAGCTATTATTATCATACATATCGATAACAGTCCATGAATTCTATAAAATATCAAAATTTTTCACAATTTCAACACTTTTCAATTTAATCCCTAAAACATGTTTTCCCCCGATCTTGAACTAAATTGATAATTTTGTTAAATTTTGTAATTTAAATAATAAAATAATTTATTTCATGCAATTTAGTCATTTCTGACGTTTTTACAAAATTGCCCATAAAGTTTTATTTTTATTCAATTTAGTCCCTAAGCCTAAAACATGCAAATTAGCCATGCTAGATGAATATTCATACATATTTTCCTCCTCCTCCTCTCCATTCCACATCCTTAATTTATATAACATGCAACAAGTAACATTATCAATAATTTCACTATTTACTTATATGTACATTCAAAACTGTCCATTTGCGTCATAGTCACTAAATTATTTATATATTAAGCTACAGAACTTGAAATTAAAATCCATTAATTTTTCCTGAAACTATACTCATATTTATTCTTACCATAAAATTTTCAGAATTTTTGGTTTAGCCAATTAGTACAGTTTATTCATTAAAGTCTCCCCTGTTTTGCTATTTGACAGTTCTGACCACTCTTCACTAAAGTTCAATTATCTCTTTAAAAAGAATTCAAATGATGTTATAATTTTTTTATTATAAAAATAGAATCATTAAGGAATTTAACCATATAAAGTATGTAACAAAATTATTTTTGTACAATTTTTAGTGATTTTTCCAAGTCAGAACAAGGGATCTCGAAATCATTCTGAACCAGTCTCACAAAAATATAAATATCTCAGAATACAGAATTACTTTACTTTCTCTATTTATTTTATATAAAAATAGACTCAATAAGATTTAATTCCATATCATCCTTAGCTTCTAATTCAATTTCTATAATTTTTGGTGATTTTTCAAAGTTAGCCTATTACTGCTGTCTAAAACTACTTTAGTGCAACATATTGATTACCAAGTTTATAACACTCCTATTTCCATTTTCTACCATATTTCCCATTATTTTCTCTCATTTCCCTTCACTAATATATCAAAAACATGGGACCATATAAAGGAAAATTCTACATTAACATCAATTCCATGCTTTTTCAACAATATTAAACTTAAAAATATATTGAAATCTTAATGTTCTTACCTTTTCTTATTAACTTCAATCTTTAACTTGATTTTTCTCTCTCCTCCAGCTTCTATTTCTTAAATCCAACTTGATATTCTTGCTCCCCATCATCTCCTTGCTATCTTTCTCTCTTGATGGCTATGGAAATTCTTTCAATTTTTAGGTGAGAATAATGAATTTTTGGTGAAAGGACTAAATTGTAAAGAAACAAAACTTCTTTTCTTCTTACTCTTTCTCACGTTGGTTTGCATGGAAAGGAAAGATGATGAAAATTCTTCATCTTTCTTTTCTTATGTACTAAATAAATAATAATAAAATAATATTAAATATCTCATAAAATATTAATAAAATAATATTTATCTAATTGATTAATTTAAAATATCATCAACATAATCATTACATTCTAGAATTCTCTCTCTTACTAATTGACCATTTTGCCCTTCATGATCTTTTAGAATTCCATCCTTGAGTCATCATTTAATTTGGTAAAATTACAATTTAGTCCCTCATAGTTCTTCACTTATTCAATTTGGTCTTAATTCATCCATTTTCCTTAGTTTCTAGATCATTCTACCCTTAAAATATTTACACTATTGGTCCTTCATATTTTTCATATTTACACTTTAACCCCTTAAGTCTTGAGTATTTACTCTTAGGCAATAAAACTTTTCTGACTTTTACAATTTAGTCCTTTCCTGAATCAAGATATCATAATTTACTTCCCAATGTTGCCATAACTCAAAACTTCCCTTTTTATCACTTTATTTCCTTATTTTATTATATCAAGGATAATATATTACTGTAAAGATTTTCGGGGTATTACACCATCACACGGGTATGCCCCTGTCGAGCCCAAGTCTAATTCTACTCGGAAAAGGCTAATTTTTAGGTTTTAAAGCATTCCAAAATCTATATAAACACCCTAGAAGAGGATCAAAAGGGGAGACGCAGAGTAAATGCAGAAAATACTCAAAGTAGATAATAAAAAGATAGTAATTACTAGTACTTTTAGTCATTGTGGATACTATATTTCTAGTCTCACCATAACTATACTACTGTTCGATAGGTGCGCTTGCCTTAGTTAAATTTTTAGTTAGTTTAGCGATCATCACTCGTGTAGCCGTCGAGGAGGCCACGAAACCACCCCAAATCAGCTCTGAAACTGCAGTTTAAGCCAGCGTAATAGCCCCTAACCTTTGACCTATCAACATATATCAGAAAGTGAGGATTTCCCATCTCTTCCATCAACTAAAAACCCAAAACTAATGGGTTAGCATACAGTCAAGAAAAGCCGAGTAGAAAATTTGTAGAAATAGTAATCACTTAAAATAACGTAGTCACAATTCGAATCCCACACCTATTTTGCAATCGAAGATGGCGAAAGAGGAGCAGAATTCTCGAAGCCAACAAGCCAAACTGAATTTTGAGTGTTATTATCAAAAGCAAAAAGAAAAATAAAGAAAAAGCAGAAGAGCCAGAGAAAATAGAAGAACATGAATAAAAACAAAATAATAGAAATTATAATAAAAAATCTTAAAATAATTAATTAATAATTATAAATGATTATAATTACTAACTAAAACAAATCAAAATAAAATAAATAAATAAAATGTGCACCCAAAGATTCGAACCCACAACCATAAGTTATATTAACACTCACACAACCACCAGACCAGCAGACCCATTTTGTCTCTAAAACACACAACTAATCACATAAGTGTAGCCTCCTCTCTGACCCTATGCTTAGAATCCCAAAACTTCTAGGCCCAAAATTCGGGGCGTTACACTAGAGAATTGTGCTACAGATTTTGAGAGAAAAATAGTTGTATGCAAAGTTTAGCAAATGTGAATTCTGGCTTCATGAGGTTGGATTTCTGGGTCACATTGTATTAGCTGAAAGGATTCCAGTGGATTCAAGCAAAGTATCTAAAATAGTGAATTGAAAAACTCCAAAGAATATTACAGAAGTGCGAAGTTTTCTAGGTTTTGCAGGTTATTACCAATGTTTTGTCAAGAATTTTTCAATAATTGCTTCACTAATGACCCGATTATTATAGAAGAATGTTGAATTTGTGTGGTCTAAAGAGTGTTAACAAAGTTTTGATCTGTTAAAGAAGATGTTGACAGAAGCACTGGTTTTGACTCAGCCAGAATTGGGTGTACCGTATGTTGTTTATAGCGATGCGTCTCTGAATGGTTTAGGTTGTGTATTGATGCAGTCAGGAAAAGTAGTGGCCTATGCTTCTCGACAATTAAAATCGCACAAGAAGATTATCCTACATATGATCTTGAATTGGCTGTAATTGTATTTGCTTTGAAAATTTGGAGACAGTATTTATATGGTGAGAAATGTTATGTGTACACAGATTATAAAAGTCTAAAATACTTGATGACTCAAAAAGAGCTGAATTTGAGATAGAGACGGTGGTTAGATTTATTGAAAGATTATGATTTGGTTATTGATTATCACCCGAAAAAGGCTAACGTGGTGGCAGATGCACTTAGTCCGAAGTCGTTTTGTCTCTTAATGAAGATGGTTCTGTATTAGCAGAGCTGAAAGTACAGCCTGTATTCCTTCAACAAATTCAGAAACTGCAAGATGATGATCTGAAATTGGTTCTAAAACGATAGATGGTTCAGGACAATCTGAGTTTGGAATATAGCATTGATGATAATGGTATGTTACGTTATCATAATAGAATTTGTGTTCCGAATAATTCAAATTTGAAAAATGATATTCTTTCTGCTCACAATAGTATGTATTCTATTCATCTAGGTAGTATGAAAATGTATTGTGATTTGAAACGGATGTATTGGTGGCCAGGTATGAAAAGGGAAATTTGTGAGTTCTTAGCAAAATGTCTAATTTGTCAGCAAATGAAAGTAGAACATCAGTTACCACCAGGTTTATTGCAACCTATTATAATTCCTAAGTGGAAATGAGAGCATGTCACGATGGATTTTATCCGGATTACCTATGACTCTGAGAAAGAAAGATTCGATTTGGGTGATTGTTGATAGATTGACTAGCATCAAAATGGCACCGTTTGAAGCTCTTTATGGAAGAAAATGTAAGACTCCGTTGTATTGGTCTGAATTGAGTGAATCTAAGCTAGTGGAAGTCGATTTGGTCCGAAAAACTGAAGACAAGTTTCGAATCATCCGAGACATTTTGAAGGCTGCTTCTAATCTTCAGAAATCATATCTAGACTTGAAAAGAAGAGAAATAGAATTTGATGTGGGTGATCCAGTGTTCTTAAAAGTTTCACTGTGGAATAAAGTATTGCGGTTTGGTAGAAAGGGAAACTGAGTTCAAGATTTATTGGACCATATGAAACTATTTAAAGAATCGGTCCAATAACTTATAGATTAGTTCTGCCTCTAGAACCCGAGAAAATTCATAATGTGTTTAATGTATCAATGCTAAGATGATACAGATCTGATCTTTTATACATGATTCCTCACAGTGAGATTGAACTGCAACCAGACATGACGTATTCGGAAGAACTGGTAAAGATTTTAGCTCAAAAGGTTAAGGAATTCCAAAATAAACGAGTACCATTAGTGAAAGTATTATGGCACCGTCATGGTTCGGAGGAGGCTACTTAGGAAATAGAAGAATCGATGAGATCACAATATTCGAACTTATTTTCAGGTAAAAAATTTCGAGGACAAATTTCCTAAAGGGGGGAGAGTTCTAACAACTCAATTTTCAGTGGTGTTGAAATCAGTGGTTCGAGATCACTAAATCCGATGAGTGAGTTCGAAAATTTTATTTAAGTGTGATTTTAGAAAGATTTTTGAATTAGTGATTTGTGTTTTTAAAAAATTTATTAGGTTAAATGGTTTTGAAAACGAGGTATCGAGAACTCGATTTCGTAAACCAAGCTGTAAGTATTTTTATAAATATTTACGGAGTTTCATTAAGTTAGTATTAAAGTTTCGTTAGAAAATTTTAACGTTTTGATAGTTAATTAATTTCAAAGGGCTAAATTGAAAAAGGCGCAAAACTTGTAAATTAAAGAAATAGTGATTAAATAGCTTGAAAGACAAATAAGGGAGGAATTAAAGAGTAATTTAGCCTAAGTTATTTGACTGGGGCAGCATAAGGGTAGAAGAAATAACAAAATTAGTGTGAACTAAGAGCAAAATGGTAAATTAGTGAAATTAAAAATAAAACAAGTGACCAAATTGAATTCTAGACAATTCTTCTTCAAATTTCAGTCCAAAAAACACCATAGGAGGACCTTGAAGCTGGTTTTTCATTTTTTTACTTCAAGTGAGTTCAATTCTTACTTTTTCCTTGAAATTTTTATGTTTTTGAGACTTTTACAATTAGGTCCAATTATATATTTTATTAGTTTTTTATTTCATGGGTAATTTTGAAAGTTAAAATTGATGAGTTCTGGATGTTTATGATGAATTAACATGGATTTGAAGCTTTAATTTTGTTATATGATGTTTTTATCAAGTAATTTCAATAGAAATTGATTTTAGGACCTAATTGTGAAAAAGATTAAATCTTAGGGTCTGGCATTAAATTCTATTTTTCAAATGCTGTGAAATAGCTTAGAATATTTAGATAAATTGTCAATTGAGAAAAATTAGCTCATTTGATAGGCTAATTGGTGAGGGACTAAATTGCAAAATTTATAAAAGTTAAGGTAATTGTGTAATTTCAAAAATTGAAGGGTATAAATTGTGAAGTGAACTGAAATTGAAATATATGCTAATGAATGAAAAATTTTAAATTTTAGATTAAGAGCCCGTAGACCAACGAGAAAAAAAAAATTAGCCGAATAGTCCCTAAACTACTACAAACTTTACAATTTAATTTAGGTAATTTCATATGGTTAAAATTTCATGATTATTTGTTAATTTAGGTATGATATAATGTATTTATTCATTTTTTGTTGTTGAAATTAAGATTATTGTAAAAAGTATGAAAATTGAATTGAATATTTAAAATGAGTAGAACGTGGGATTTAGTATGATCGTTTGGTGGCAAAGGATGAATGGATGGATAAGACCATGGTTAGACCATGGCAGTGTTTAAATGTAAGACCATAGCTTGGCTATGACATTTTAATGAAAAGACCATAACTGGGCTATGACACCTTGAACGTAAGACCATGGTTGGACCATGGCAGTATATATACATGTGTAAGACCATAACTGGGCTATGGCAATCTGATGATAAGACCATAACTGGGTTATGGAACTATGAATGTAAGACCATGGCAGGGCCATGGCAATGCATGTGTAAGACCATAGTTGGACTATGGCACAAAGAAAACGATGTACTCATATCCGTAAGCCGTTCTTCGATTCAGTAAGAAATGGTAAAAGACTTATGTGATTGAATTGAAAGATTTATTGATTATTATTGATATTGATCTGAAGGAAGTGTGTTTATCAATTTATATTGTATTTGACAGGGAAAAATGTATGGTTTATTTACAATTTAATTTATTATATTAAGTTCGGTAAGATCAACGTTTAACCTATTGAACATACTAAGCTTCAGTGAAATGTTTGTATTTAGTTCGTAAAATTCGGTAATGCTCCATAACTCTGTTTCGACGATGGATAAGGGTTAGGGGTGTCACATGTTTATTGTCTCTATCTTTTTCTTAGCAACCACAATTTTTTAAGAGGCCAATTCACCCCCTCTTGATGATTTTGAGCTGAATTATCGATCTAACAGATAGTCTTTTTTATATCTTAAACTAACATGTGTCTATTAGAGTTCAATATACATTGTTGGTTTAAAATTTCAGAAGACTTAAACTTTGAAAAATTTGCAATTGATATGAGAATTTTAATTTAATATAAGGTGAAAGTATAAGAGTAGTCACTCAACTATGTATTTTATTTTATTTTAATCACCCAACTATTTTTTTTCGATTTATCATTTAAAATTTTGAAATTAAGTATTTTAATCACTCTCTCGTTAGTTCCCAAAGGAAAAACTGATGTGAACTTTTCTTGTTGGCCTAATAACAAATTTAACCTTCTAATAATTACACATTCTATTGATTCAACCCTAAATTTAAAAAATTCAACAAATTCTATCAAGAAATTGAACCCTCTCTCACTCTTGGTAATACATCAACCACCATACAAGATGTATCATCATCTTCCACTCTCCCTCACCAGCTACTAGCACCACTATCAATCTCCTCCCTATTACTCTTTCACTCTCTCTACTTGGCTTCTTTCTCTATTCTCTTCCCTTCTATTTTTTCTTCTTCTTTTTTAAATCCTTAGCTACACGACACTATCATGTCGTCACCAATCACTACTACTTTCTTTGGCTACTGACAGTTTTAGCCTCCTTTTGCTCCCATGGTTAGTTGCTACCTTTTGATCGTTGAAATTGCCAATAGATGAACTCGAACCACTTGAACTAGACCAAGCTTGAGGCTTAGTTTTCTTCTTCTTCTTCTTTTAGTTTATTGGGTGTTTTGTGACAATCATGTGTTGTGGATGTTGTGATGGCTAGATGGTGAGAGATGGGTGAGGCTTCGTACACAATGGGTCTTTAGTAGATGGTTGGTAGGAGTGGTGTGTAGGAGTTGATAAGAAAGTGGTGATGGTGATGGTGATGGTGACAGTGTCGGGCAAAAGGGTGAGATGGTGAGGTTTTGAGGTTTTTGGTTGTTTTAAATCATATCTGGCTATTGGTATTGGGTCAAATTATTGAAACATCTATGTTGGTTAGGTGTAGAGGTGTTCAAATGGTCGGTTCAGTTATTAACTGAATCGGAATTTTTCTAAAAAAAATAATCGAACTGAAATATTTTGGTTAATTCAATCGGTCAACCAAATTAATCGAAATTTATATGTTTTTGATTTTTTGGTTAAAACAAGTATAAAACATATAAAAAATTAAATAAAGTGAAATATAAGAGACTTTTGGTTTAAAGCTCCTATTAAACAAAGTAACTTTTCTTTTGTTCGATAGTCCTGAAAATTTAAATGAGTTATCTATAAATTTAAAGCTTCTATTCATCAATGAACTAACAATAAACAAAACAATATTTGGTCAAGGGGAGAGAAATATAAGAGACAAGTTATATCAAACAGAAGGACTAAAACCCAAAATAAGGCCAAAAGCTTACCACATCCTGAACCAGAAATCATATCACCTAAAAACCTTCAACCTTCATTTTTCCAATAGTTTAAAAGAATTCTAACAAGTTTTCTTAATTCTAATTTATATGTACATATATAATTAAAAATTGCCTAATTGAATGTCAATTTTTACTTCTGCAATCATTTGACACTTCTAAAAGCAAAGTTCATTCATTGAAAGCTCTCTCATCCCTCACATTCTAGAGCACCACCACATTTTCACACAATCCGAAAAACCATAAAGAAATTTAAAGTTCTCCTTATTAAACCCTAGAAATTCGAAAAATAAAAAATCCTTCACATTTCCAGAAACTTATCTCCACTTTAAAGTAAAATGCCCAACTATATTAAACTCTATTAACCAAAATCTTAGACATTCTTCCTTTACTTTCTCGTAAACCAAGCAGAAAACCGATTTCAACTAAAAACACATTCAAACACTCATTTCTAGTCAAAGAGTGAAGCAAAGGAAACAAAAAAAAAATTAAATAGACAGAACATGTCTTTTAAAAAAATGAACCTCTTTTTTAGCAAAGGGAAGGTATCTGCGATTAGGGATTTTGGGACGAACGATTAGGGATGAAAGATTGGGACAAACGATTAAGGATTTTAGGAGATTAGAAAATATCGAAATAGGGTGTGAATTACCGAGTTATTTTCAAATTTTTAGGAATTTTAGTATTTTTATTAAATTTTTTATTTAATATAAATTAATTTTATAATAAATTAGTTAATTGGATTGGGTTGGGTTGGTAGGGGCCTGTGCTGGGTAGTGGCTAGGATCTAGGTCGGCTGTGAGATACTAATATATATTATATATTTTGATTAAATACTCAATTTTGAATCGAATTAATCGATAATCGAACTTCTAAAAAATAATTAATCGACTTCTAACCGAATTAGATTGTTTAACCGACTAATTAATCGAATTAGATTAATTTGGTCGGTTAATTCGGTTTTAATCGAAATTTGAACACCCCTAATTAAATCTCAAGAGAAGAGGAAATGATGATGGTGACACTGAGTTGAAGAAGGTGATGCATGTAAGCTTTAATATATATATATTTCAGTACTTTTTTATGCACAATTTATGCAGATTCCACGAAAATAAATAACACTTTCTTTGGTTTTCAATTAATTTCATGATATTTTATTAATTTCATTGGAATGTGTTAAGTTTGTGAATTTTATGTTAAATACATGTTACTTTTTATAATAATTGGACTAAGGGAAAGGATGACAGAATTTTGGTTGTATTTGGGTCTTAGATAGATACGAGTTGAAAAATCCATAAAGCAGTCACGTGGGCTTCAAAATAATGTTGCTCCATATTTAATTATATGGAGGCCCAAAATCAATTCACATACCCACTTTACCATAAATAAAAATGGCAACATCCATTGCTAAATTTGGCATTCCATAACCACACTTCCATCTCCTAAATATAACAGATTTAACCAAATGAAAAATAAGCACCTATTTTCCCTTGAAACAAGCTTCAACCATCCACCTACTACTAAAAATAGCAGTAAAAAACCACCAATCTTTGACCATTCAATGGTTGGCCACACATGGAGGAAAATAAGCTAACTCTCTTGCTAAAATTAGCAAGTCAACACCTGCTCCTCCTGACAACAAGGGACGACATCAAAGGGGGAGTAAATCAAGCTAACTTCTTTGCTAAAATTAGCAAGGAAACAACCATTCCTCCACCATTCAAAGGACAATACACTTAGGGGAGAAAATCAAGAATTCCTTTGCTATTTATAGCAAGGGACATTGGGGGCTAGTGGCTATATAAAGGGAATTCATTTTCATTCATCAACACACTATTGAGCATACAACATTCAATATTTTTCTTATAGGTGTTCTTGCCTTTCTTATGGCTTGCTAAACACTTGATTTCCAAGAAATAAGGCAAACGCTTGCCAAAATGAGAGCAACTAGGAGGATGACTTAAAGATGTCTAGATGATTTATCATACATAAGAGGAGGAAAGCCACCATAGGAAGTTGTAACGAGCAGCCGTAGATAACCCCCTGCAGTCATCGGCTTCCTCTTCTTATTGTGAAATGGTCATGGATAATTCACTTCTACTACTCTTTCTTTCCTTTCTCTTTACTGTTAATTATTATTTTTTGTGTCAAGAGACAAGATTGAATCTTATCTTCATGTTTTCAATTTAATAGGACAAGACTTAATTTTTTTTATGCAAAATGGATATGAATCTTGATTTGAGTTAATTAGTTTTTGTTTTCTAAATTTTTTGTGCAAATGATTATTTTATTCATTTAGGTTTAATTCATGATTATACTTGTAAATGTATGGCCAACATTCATAGGTTAATAAATTAACTATTTAATCTGAGAAGAGGTAATGGTTAATTGACAAAAGACCTAAATGGTGCATATCATATCGATATCGGAAGATGGTCCTATACCTGAATTAAAATGGGTTTAATGAATTTTCATATTGCCACGATCCTTTTGTGATATTCTTTCTATGAATGCAAATAAATTCTTGTTAACTAAAATATTTATTTTAGTCTATTCATTGTGTTTTATTAAATTGTGTTTAATCTTCCTATTGTGATTGTTTTCTGCAAGGTATGTTTTATTTTGTGGGTCTTTGAATTTTGATTACTCCCGTATTAACTTAAAGTGTAACACCCCTTACCCGAGACCGTCGCCAGAGTCGAGCACGAGGCGTTACCGGACTTAGCTTACTAATTCAGGCATAAAATTTGCTTTTAAAAATAATTTATTTACATTCATTCAATATGTTCCTGAAAAGGACCCTCAAGACCCTAAAACATGCAATTGAAACGGTTCGGGAACAAACCGGAATCAATAAAAAATTTTCGATCACTTAAACAAATCAAAACAATTTATTTCATCTTTCATAAGTAAAATGTCCATCTGCGTCATAGTCACTACATAAATCATAACTCGAGTTATGAAACTCAAAATTCAAATCCGTAAATTTTCCCTGAAACTAGACTCATATATCTTCTTACTAATTGTTTTCCAGAATTTTTGGCCTAGCCAATTAGTACAGTTTATTAGTTAAATTTTCCCCTACTGCACTATTCTACTACTCTGACCTCTCCTCACTACGAATCAATTTTCTCCCTGTACAGAATTCAAATAACCATGTCGTTTGTTTCTCTTGAAAGTATATTCACTAAGGAATCTAGAAATATAAACTATAACTCCTAATTCGTTTTGTACAATTTTTAGTGAATTTATAAATTGAGAACAGGGGATTCAGAAATTGCTCTGACCCTGTCTCACTAAAATTCAAATATTTCTTAATATACACTTCTTTTGCTTACTCTGTTTCTTTCATATGAAAATAGACTCTGTCGAAACCATTTTTAAATCGAGTTTTGAAAAATGGGAATCGACTTTAAGAAAAACAAAAACGGGAGTCGCCACCAATCTTTTTAGGTGTGATTGGATCACCTTATAAAATGTTTTGTTTTAAAATATTAATTTTGGTCTACGAAAGTCGAGAAAACGGATTCGGGAGTCGATTACGTACGAGGAAGGGTTAGCACCCTCGTAACGCCCAAAAATTGGTACCTAATTGATTATCAAGTGTCTTTAATGTCGGAAATTTGAAAGTTTTAAGATGCAAACCTCTTTTAATTAGAATGTCTCAATTTTAACAATTAAGGCTCACTTATTTCAAACGAGTCAAAACATCACATCCAGTAAGTTAGGACGCAACATTTTAAAACCTTCGAAACTAAGCTCGTCTTTCAAAAATTTCTATCTCAAAACAACAAAACGCCGTATCCAGTAAGTTAAGACACTATGTTTTGAAATCTCGAAATAATTGTTTAAGTTTTGAAAACTCAAAATCACTTAGAAGGGTGCTTGACTATTCGAATTCAACGAGCAAAGTCGCAACCCAATAAGTTAGGGCACTACCTTTCTCGAAGTTTCCAAACATCAAGCATTGCCTTTATTTTATTTTATTTTTTTAAAAAACCTTGGAATATTATTTTAAATGACGTTTTAGGATGACATATTAATGCATCATGAAGCATAGATGTACAAAATATTCTAACATTTCCATACAAACATAAATAATATCATTAAGAAAAAACTAAATAGCATAAACATACGTTTAAATAAAAAAATCATACTAGGGTAAATATAAGATAATAAACAAATAAAAACATGAGTAAACTAAAAGAAAAAAACATAATACATGCAAAAATTATACAGCAATATATATCATAAAAGAGCACATAAAAGAAATAATTAAACATAGCATATAAAAAAAATGAAACTATGCACAAATAAGATAAATGACATACACTAAAAAATAAATAAATAGAACATTTACAAATTATAAAAATATAATGCAATAGTTCAAAATACATAAAATGATAATATAATATATATACATGCATAGAAAATATATATTTGAAAATAAACTATATAAAAAGGTTAAATATTATAATATATAAAATACATAATCAAATGTATAAAAGATAGGAATAAATATACATATTTGAAAAATGAAGAAATTAAAATAAAAAAAAGGTTGAAAAACTAAGATAGACGAAGAATAAAATAAGAACAAACCACAGAGAGTAAGAACGTAAGAGGGAGAGAAATTTGAGTTAATGCTCTTAAGAATTCTTATTGCTTCCCAAAACTCAAGTGTCTTTACAATGAAGGGAGAGGCCTCTATTTATAGTTGAGCCTCCCTAAATCCAATGGTACAGATCAATTACATCAACAGTTAAGATTAAAGGATATCTACAAATTAAATCTCCAAGATTACAAGATCATATCTTCAAGATTGCATATCATATCTAAGGTTGCAATCATATCTAAGATTGTATCATATCTAAGATTGCATATCACATCTAAGATTGCATATCATTGAAGATTATATTTCCATATGAGTCAAGCTTGTAGATGGACCTTAAATCTTTTCAAGTAATGGGCCATTCCGATCGGGCCAAATTATATTTGTAATTCTGGACTGAACTTGGACTTCGTTTTTTTTGGGTTTATTATTTTTGTTTTTGGACTTATTTCTGGGCCCGGGCAAAATTGAGTATCTACAGACTCAATAAGATTTAATTTAATATTTTATTCAACCTCTAAGTCGATTTTTACAATTTTTGATGATTTTTCAAAATTGGACTACTGCTACTGTCCAAAACTATTTTAGTGAAAAATGTTGATAACTAAGTTTATAACACATTCACTTCCTTTCAATTAAACCCTATACATGCCATTATCAAACCTAAACTTACTTATTTCACCATTACATTCACAATCCAAATGACATACTTAAGACATCCTAGGCACATGCCATTACCAACTATTAACACGCTTTACCTCATTGAATTCAGGATCAGCCTGGGATGCTGATTCAACGTTCTAACTTTGATTATTAACCGCGCGACGAAACAAAACCGCACACTGAGTATTGTATACTCAGTGGTATTTCTATAATCCGAACACTTAATAAAATATAACTAACACTTAAAATCCTAAAACAATTACAATTAATCAATTATTTAATTCATAGATAAACTCATTATAACTCATTCCATTCTTTTCACTTACCAACCTGTATAGCTTTCACTATATAAATATGATTTATAGATCTCAGACCACATTTCAATTTATCAAATAGCATCATATATCATCAATTCAAATTTCAATCATTTCATGAACCTTTGGTTCATGCTTTCAATGTTATATCTCACATTTCAATTCTCAATTCAATTTCTCATTGCATTCCAATAGCTCAATCAATCAAATTCATTCGATTTATCTTTTCACTTATTTACCCCTATTAACAAGACTCAGACCTTGGCGGATACACGGAACCAACCAAACACACCAATATGAAACCCAGTGCCTCGTCGGATAGTTCGAAGCAATATTTCACACTCAGTGTCTCATCGGCCTAGCCGAAGTAAAGTTGGTACCCAGTACCTCATCGAATCTATCCGAAGAAATATAGTGACACCTAGTGTCTCATCGACTCGAGGTCGAAGTATCCCTGAACACTTCCAATCCTATGGCATGCCAACTATATCCTATTCAGCCCGATACTGTTAATAGGGTATTCAATTCACTTTCAATTTTTCCAATCAATACACATTTTAATTGATCACATAAATTCATAATTCAATACAATTTCAATTCACTTTTTAATAACAAATATTCAAATATCACAAATCTCATATTTAAAATTTTCAAACAATTTATATTTCAATTCAAATAATCAAATATACTCATAATTCAATTCAATTCAAATAATCAACATATATATATATATATATATACACACCAATTCAATCAATATAAATTCAATAAATTCATCACATACTATATCAATCCATTTCAATTGCAAAACACAATAATTCTTACTTCAAAACACTTAATATACATATTAAGAAATAAATTCAACAATTAAGTATTAGGTTCGAATTATAGAAATACAAACCGTAATTCTCAAGCTAACCCTCGTTGACCTCGTCTTTTTTCTTGCTTAGCCGAGATTTCCCGAGACAACATTAGCTACGGCAATTAAAACAATTCATATTCGTTAATTCACTACTAATTTATATCTAATTAATACAATTTCCATTCAATTTCCACTTTAATTTCAATTTAATCTTAACTAAATTCACTTACTTTTTCTATCTCAATTCATACTTCATTTCTATCCAAATTTTGTCCAAACTCATACTTAACTATTAAATTTCCAGCATATTTTCCTAATTTCTAAATTTCATCAATTTAGTCCCTACAAAATAAAACTTATGAATTACTTTACAATTCAATCATTATTTCATTTCTAACTTGAATTCCTATCAATTTAACCCCTAATTCATCTTTTTATTCAACATGAACAATATTTAGAAAACTAATAACTTTCAAAATATCAACTTAATTTCATCAAAACTTTGTTCTAAAGCTTTTAAAACATCAAAATTAAGTAAAAATGGCTAAATTGACTTACCTATTAAACTTCCAAACTTTAAAATCCCTATTTCCCCTTTTTGCTTTCTTTCCTTTCTTTTTCTCCTTCTTTCTCCCCTGTTTCGTTTCTTCTCTGTTTCTTTATATTCTTTTTTCTTTTTCTTTTACTTTGTTTTGTTTTATATACATATATATATAATAATAACTTAATAATATACTTATATAATAAGTAATATATATGTATTTTATAAATGTACATATACTAATATTACACATGTCACTATACATACCATACATTTATCAACTTTTTATTTATTTTTGTCATAAAAATCTTATAATATTATTATTTAATTAATAAATATCTTTTATAAATAATAAATATCTATTAATACTTAAATACAAGTATTACAAGTGTATATATTTTTATTAATACACTTGTACCCAATCATTACCACACATTTGTCTTACTTTTATTTATTTATCATATAATATTAATTTAATAATAATAAATACATTAATATTTACTTAAATAATAAGCAAATACATACATGTATTACAAATGTATGTATTATATTAATTACACATGTATTTTATTTTTGCCATACACTTGGCATTCCTTTTGGCCTATTTCCCTATTTAGTCCCTTCACTTTTCTTTATTCTATAATTAAACTTTCACACTTCATTCAATTTAATCCTTTTATCTAATTACTCTTAATTATGCTAAATTCACTTAATTAAACTCTAATTAATTACTCAATTAACTTCGTAATTATTTTTAATAAATATTTTCTAATCCATTTTTCAGAAACGGAGACCCGAAAATACACTTTTCTGATAACCATATAATGCGGATCGTTACATAAAGTGTGACTCTCATCTACAATATTTTCTTTTATTTGTTTTCTTCCAAATTGATTAAAAATGACTTTGCAAATAATTCAAATAACAGTCCCTATGGAGACGATAACTCTATACTTACTGCTTATTACTTGTACGACTATGTACACTTACACGTAATCACGCGATACAATGTGTCATGTTTGGTGGTTGACAAGAAGGTTGAGTAGGGGTGTATTATTAAGAGTGAGCGAGGGTCTACCTGTTTCTTGATAGAATTTATTATTATTATTATATTATTTAAGATCAAATTGATAAAATGTATAAGCACTAAAGAGCTAAATTTGTTATTCGACCAATAAAGAAAAACCCACATCAGCTTTTCGTCCATTAGCTAACAGCAACTAGCAGGAGAGCGACTAAAATAGTTAATTTCAAAAAGTTGAGTGACTAAATTTAAAAAAATTAATACTTGAATGGTCAAAATAGAACAAAGTGCATAGTTAGAGGATTATTCTTGTTGTTTGCCCCTAATATAATTATACAACACAATACTTGGTTTCTTTTTCTCCAACTCTATTAATATCTAGAGAGATTCAAAAGATTGGTCAAGGGGAGAGAAATATAAGAGACAAGTTGTATCAAACAGAAGGACAAAAACCCAAAATAAGGCCAAAAGCTTACCACATCCTGAACCAGAAATCATATCACCTAAAAACCTTCAACCTTCATTTTTCCATTAGTTTAAAAGAATTCTAACAAGTTTTCTTAAATCTAATTTATATGTACATATATAATTGCCTAATTGAACGCCAATTTTTACTTCTGCAATCATATGACACTTCCCAAAAGCAAAGTTCATTCACCAAAAGATCTCCTATTCCCTCCATTCTAGAGCACCACCGCATTTTCACACATAATTCGAAAAACTAGAAAGAAATTTAAAGTTCTCCTTATTAAACCCTAGAAATTCGAAAAATAAAAAATCCTTCACATTTCTGAAAACTTATATCCACTTTGAAGTAAAATGCCCAACTATATTAAACTTTATCAACCAAAATCCTAGATACTCTTCCTTTACTTTCTCGGAAACCAAACAGAAAACCAGCCTCAACTAAAAACACATTCAAGCACTCATTTCCAGTCAAAGAGTGAAGCAAAGGAAATAGAAAAAAAAAGTAAATAACCAGAACATGTCTTAAAAAAAAAACGATTCTTTCTTTAGCAAAGGGAAGGTATCTGCAATTATGGATTTTTGGAGATTAGGAAATATTGGAATAGGGTGTGAGTTACTGATTTATTTTCAGATATTTAGGAATTTTAGTTTTTTTGTTAAATTATTTATTTAATATAAATTAATTTTATAATTAAATTAATTATTTGGATTAGATTGGGTTAGTGGGGGCCTGGGTGTGCTGTGGGCTGCTAATATATATTATATACAATATATATTATTATTTCATTTAATTTGATTAGTTACCAAATTTCGAATCGAATTAATAGATAACCGAATTACCAAAAAAATCATTAATCGACTTCCGATCGAATTAGATCGTTTAACCGACCAATTAACCGAATTAGATAGGTTTGGTCAATTAATTTGGTTTTAACTGAAATTTAAACACCCCTAATTAGGTGTTGAGTGAAGAGAAAATGATGATTGTCGAAACCATTTTTATTTTGGAAAACGGGAATCGACTTTAAAACGAGGTATGGAGTTGCCACCAATCCTTTTTGTTTAGGTGTGATCAGGTCACCTTGGGATCGATCATTTTAATAAAGCATTTTGGTTTATTAAAACAATGTTTTTGGTCTGCGAAAAACTAGAAGACAGATTCGGGAGTCGGTTACGCACGAGGAAGGATTAGCACCCTCGCAACACCCAAAATTGGTACCGTATTGATCGATTAACGTCCTAATGTTGAAAATTTGAAAAGATTTTAAAATAAAATTCCTTTAAAAACGTTTAGATATCTTGAATTGGATATTGAGGTTCTCTCATTCAGAAGGAATAAAATATCATATCCAGCATGGTAGGATACAACATTTCGAACCATCGATACAAGATCATCTCATGACTTCCAAAACTCATGCATTTGAAATTTCAAAAGGATATTTGACTATTTGGTCAAACGATAAATCGAAACCCAGCACGATTGGGCACGATTCATCGAATTTCCATACACGAAATATTGCCTCATTTTAATTTAAAAAAACATGGACAAAATTTCAAAAGGATATTCCGTATTTTAGTTGAACGAAAAATCGAAACCCAGCACGATAGGGCATGATTTCTCGAACCTCCAAACACAAAATAGTTCCTTATGTTGAGGGGGCTCGAGTCAACAATGATAAAACCGAGTCAAAATATACTTGTTTGGTTTGCTTGTAGATAAAAGACAATTGATATCGAGTGAATATGGGAATTGAACACATGATACAGATACAATAACAAGGAATAAAAAACATAATTACATGCACGAAACAATAATATGTGAATACAATATGAAAACAAAAAATAACACATAATACACAAAATAATATGAAAATTAGGAACCGACAAAACACAAAACAATTTAAAACCCATATGAAAAATATACAATGGAATAACACACGTTAGAATTCGAAATAACTTATGTGTATATAAAAATCGATAATATATAAACGATTATTAAAATATATAATATGCAAGAAGAAATTTGAAATAAACAATATATAATATAATTTCAAATGAAGCAAATTGATTTGACTAACGATATATATATGAAAATTAAAAAAATAATGTAAATAATGTATATACAAAGATACTAATATATGAAAGTTTAAAAGAGAATACATACATATATATATATATATATATATATATATATAATAAATTTTTAAGAAAATATTTACATAAAATAATATAGAAACAATAATGTATACAGAACAAAACTAATTTTAATATAAACTAAATATATACAAATAATATAAGAGTAATTAAATTAAATATTGCACATAACTTAAAAACAATATGACATGAAAGAATCTTTTTAAAAATAATAACTATATAATTAAAAAACAAATACCAATAAAATACCAAGTTGAAATGAGGTAAAATGATTAAAATAACCTAGAATATATATTTAAATAAAAATGTAAAAAAAAAAAGAACGTTAAATAAATTAAAACCTAAAAATTATTGAAATAAAACTTAATTGAATGAAAGGCAAAATCAAAGGGATAATTAATAAAAAATAGAAAAAGATAGTGACATAAGGGCCAAATCACAATGCGCGCAAACGCGCGGGGACCAAAAGCGCAAATGATCCAAATCCCCAAAACGCTGTGCACAGACGCGGGCCAAATTGAAATGGCGCACAAGATCTAGGGGTAAATTTAAAGAATTAAAAAAACATTAATTGTAAACTCATAAAAAGTTGAGGGGCTAAATACGCAATTAGCCCCTCCATAGAAAACACGTGGATCCTCAGGTCGGGTCGGGTCGCGTACACGGGCTAGGCTAAAACGGTATCGTTTTGGTGCCTATGCTTCTGTCCAAAACGGCGTCGTATTGAAGGGCCTATAAATACCATTTTTTTTTTAAAAACCTCATTTTTTCTTCCTCCTTAAAAAAAACAAAGCTTCTCTCCCCTTTTCTCTGCAGGCCCTAAGTCCGGCCAAGCTCCGGCACCGCTCGCCGGCGCCGCCATGTATTTTTTGATGTATTTGTCTTTATATGTATAAATAAAAAGAAAAAATAATAAAATAATAAAAACTAAAAATGCAATCCATGTTTGTTTTACTTTTCGGTTTTGCTCTGCTATATAAATCTCAATTTGTGACCGAGATTGCTGTTTTCTTATTGATCTCTTCATATCCAAAAAAAGTCCCCATTTTACATTGTTCATTTGGGTTTTTATAACCAAAAAAATACAACAACACTTTTGTTTTTGGTACGTTTTTCTTGCAGGTTGAGGCGACATGGCGAGGTGGTCGTGCGCGTTGACGTGGAGGCGCGAGTGTTGGAGGCCCGAGTGGTGTAGGATGCGGGGCGGCGGCTGCGGCGGCGTAAACACTAGAGGCTAGGGTTTCTTGTTGAAAAGTTTAGGTTTTGGGCCTCTTTGGGCTTAGCGTTAGTTGGGGTTTGGGCTTTGGTTTTATTTGGGGTTTAAAAATTGGGTTTATAATTTGGACTGTTTTGTTTATTGGGCCCAAGGCTAAAATTGAGCCCTATAACTACCCCTCTTTTCTCGTTGTGTGTAATGAGAATAGAGCAAAGATTTTAAAAGGGCCAATTTTGCCTGGTCCTGTTGAGTCTTGACTTCATGATGCTCTCTTTCTCCAGGTAACCTCACTTTAACCTACTACATCTTCAGGGGTATAGGAACTCATTTCAATCTGCTCTACTATTGTTTAGGGAGATAAGACTCACGGTCTTCGATCTGCTCCGCTACTGCTTGGGGAGATAAGATCTGTAATTTCTAGCCTGTTACCCTACTGCTTAGGGGGTTAAGGCTCACCGTCTTCGATCTGCTCCACTACTGCTTAGGGAGATAAGATCTATAATTTCCAGCTTGTAACCCTACTACTTAGGGGGTTAAGGCTCACCATCTTCTATCTGTTCCACTACTGCTTAGGGAGATAAGATTTGTAATTTTCAGCTTATTACCCTACTGCTTAGGGGGTTAAAGCTCACCGTCTTCAATCTGCTCCACTACTGCTTAGGGAGATAAGATTTGTAATTTTCAGCCTGTTACCCTACTGCTTAGGGGGTTAAGGCTCACCATCTTCGATCTGCTCCACTACTGCTTAGGGAGATAAGATCTATAATTTTGAGCCTGTTACCCTACTGCTTAGGGGGTTAAGGCTCACTGTCTTCGAACTTCTCCACTACTGCTTAGGGAGATAAGATCTGTAATTTTCAGCCTGTTACCCTACTGCTTAGGGATTAAGTCTCACCATCTTCGATCTGCTCCACTACTGCTTAGCGGGTTAAGGCTCACTATCTTCGATCTGTTCCACTATTGCTTAGGGAGATAAGATCTGCAATTTTTACTCTGTTTCTTTACTATCTTAGGAAGATAAGACCCGTGTCTTCAACCTACTCTCTTACTACCTCAGAGAGATAAGGCTGGTGGCTAAAATCTGCTCCATAGCCGATACATGCAGATAAGACTCGCCATTTTAGATCTGCTCTATAGTTGATACATTGAGATAAGTTCTCTAATTTTCAGTCTGCTTCCTTGCCACCTCAGGAAGATAAGACCTGTGTCTTCAACCTGCTCTCTTGCTACCTTAGAGAGATAAAGCTGGTGGTGAAATCTGGTCAATAGCCGATACATGGAGATAAGATCTGTAATTTTCAGTCTGCTTCATTACTATCTCAAGAAGATAAGACCTGTATCTTCAACCTGCTCTCTTGCTACAGCAGAGAGATAAGGCTGGTGGCTAAAATCTGCTCCATAGCCGATACATGGAGATAAGATTTGTAATTTTCAGTCTGCTTCCTTGCTACCTTAGGAAGATAAGACCTTTAAATTCACTGATGTCACTACACTGTCCTCTGGGGAACATGCCCTGTAAACTCGGTTTCATATGCCTATGTTTATGCCAAATTGATTAGAATGTTATGATCAAAATGAATTAGATGCTCCTAACCAAATGCACTATGAACACTATGAATGTAGAAATGTCATGAGAATGATTCCTTTTAAATGCTTAAAGTGACATCACTCGTTATTAATCAGAGTTTTATCACTATCGTATTATGCTGCCTTCCTGCCCGGCTAGCATTTCCAACCAAAACTCATAGAAACAACCCACTTTGCTCAACTTGTTTGCCCCATTGTAATTTCAGGATCCATTTCACTTTACTTTTGGGACCCAAGGTCTGTACTATCTTCAAATCCTTCCTTGCAACTTAGGAGTATAGGACTTGATTCTTTCATCAATTCGGTCTATTACACCATTCATCGGGTGTAATGAATAGATGTATATGCCTAATATCTGCATGAATACAAAACCTCACGAAAGCGTAGCTTCTCACTCCTACTTAAGGGTGCGACCACAACGGTCATGCAAATGCAATGTACGGCAACAGGATAGCAAACATATGCAGCAAACACATGTAAAAAAGGATTAATTTTTAGAATTTTCCAAACTTCCGACACCAAGACAGAAAATAATCAATTTCTTGGCCTAACTCTCTTATTGTCCCCAGTGGAGTCGCCAAGCTGTCGAAGCCTCTTTTTTTGATGGGGGAGGGTATTTTGAAAACGGGAGTCGCCACCAACCTTTTAAAGTGTGATTGGATCACTTTATAAATCATTTTGGTCTACGAAATTATGAGAAAACAGGTTCGGGAGTCAGTTACGTACGAGGAAGGATTAGCACCCTCGTAATGCCCAAAATTGGTACCAAATTGAATAATTTTGTCTTAGTGTCAAAAGTTTGAAAGAATTTAAAAATAAGATCTCTTCTAAAACCATAATAATTTGAGTTAAAAGAATCAAGATTCCATTGCTTCAAAAGAATATAAAACATCACATCCAGCATGATTGGACACGATATTTTTAAACTTTCGTAACTAAAATCATCTTGTAATTTTCAAAACTTATTTAGAAGGATATTTTAGGTATTCAGACAAACGAGAAATCGCAACCCAGCATGTTAGGGCACTACTTCCCGGATTCCTAACTACCAAAAACATTGCCTTAAAAAAAGTCTTTTTGGATCGAATGAAATTTAAAAATTCTTTAAAGTGATAATGCATTTAACATATTACAAAGGATCAATATTAAATAAATTAACCTACATAATACCTATTTTAACATTCTATGCAAATATAATATAAAATATGATGAATAATGGCATAAATTACACAATATACGTTATCATTTTATGCATACATGATCATAGGTAACAAAATATACATGCATTATCGTCACGTGCAAAACACAATGTAGAACATAATGAATTCAACAATATAAATTGCATAATATACATACAATAATATTTCATGCAAATGTAACTTAAATCAACATAAATAATTATTTTTCATGTGAATATGTAAAAACAATAACAAATAATCTATAAAAATTTAACATACTAAAACAATACAAAAAAAAAAAAAAGCAAATTATAAACATATATAAATAAAATAAAAATAAAGATATTTAAAAACATTTAGAGTAATATAAGAATGATAAAAAAAACCCCTTTCTAAAAATGATATATATATAAATCATATTATAAGACATAATAACTTAATGTATTAAATATTGATATTATAGACATTTATTTAATAATAAAAATTTAAAAACATATAAAATTAATGAGTAATAAAATGATATATATTTTATAATGAAATAAAAGTAATGTAAGGAATAATATATAGTAAAATATATAATATATATAATAAAATTTATAAACAAATATATAATGATATAAACCATATGATATATAAGATAATATATATATATATATATATATATATATAGTAAAATGTATGTAATGTAATATATAATAATGTATAGTAATAAATAATATACAAAGAAAAATAATATATACTTTTATATATAACTAATGTTTATAAAAATATATATAATATTTAAAATAAATTGAATTTATGTAAAAAGGGATTAAAATTAATTTAATTTAAAAATTTAGGGTTAATTACAAATAATAAAAAAGGTTTGGGCCTAATTAAAATGCGTATTAAAATCAGAGGGACTCATTGGGCAATTAGCCGTAATCCCAAAAACGACGTCGTTCCTCAGAATGAGTTTTAATGGCTATTGGGACCAAATTGAAACGAATATAAAAGTTAGGGCCAATTTAAAAATAAAATAAAAATAAAATTATAAATTTTAAAGAAACGAAAGGACTAATTAGACAATTTGCCCTTTAAACCAAAACACGCGGATCTTATCCGGGTTATGGGTTGACACGCGGATCTTGAACGTAAACGGTGCCGTTTTAGTGCTTATTAGACTAAGTAAAACGACACCGTATCCATTACACTATTTAAGTCAATTTTTGTTTCAGAATTCATTTTAGAAACTGTTTTAAAGAAAAAAAACTTTAAAATCCTCTAAAAGAGGAGAGGAGAAGGCCATCCGGGCTCCGGCCTTCGACTACTGAGCAGCACATGCCCACGCGCCACACGCGCCACCACACACGGTGGTCGGAGGGTTAAAAACCCTCTTCCTTTCAAGCGAAACACAGGTAACCTCTTTTCCTTTTAAAAATCAACAGTTTTTTTGCAAAAATAATTCGTATACTCGTCGAAAAATAGATAGCAGAATATGAAATTTAAATCACCTTTAAAAAACTGCTTGTATATCTCTGAATATATCTGTATATCTATTTTTTATTTCTTTTTCAAAAAAGAAAACCCGTCCATATTACAGTGAAATCATTTGGCTTTTATAGCCTTTGTTTACAAGTTTGTATATTCTCTGCTCGATTCTTGCCATGTTTGTTGTGTTTTTTCTTTCCTTTTTTGCAGGTGATGACAAGAAATCCGGCGGTGTTGAGGTGCTGATTCGTGCACAGATTTCGGTAGTCACGGCGTCGATGGAGCCGTTGATGAGGGTTTATCGAAATGGCGCGAGATGAAGGGGCATGATGTTTGGAGTTTGCGGCGCGAAGCTTCTGGAAACCCTAGGGTTTCCAGATTTAGTTTAGGCACTGGGCCTCGCTAGTTTGGGTCTGGTTTGGGTATTTGGGCTAAAACTAATTGGGTCTTGGGTGTAACGGGCTAGTGGGTTTAGGTATAACCAGGTGTAAGCTTATTGGGTTAAAAATGTAACCAGGTTTTGGGCTTTTGTACATGAACTGTATAAAACTGTTATTTTTTATTTTTATTTATTTATTTATTTATTTATTTATGGGCCCGGGTAAATTTGGGTTATTACAAACTTATTTATATATTTGAAAACTTTTTCGAAACATAATAATAAAAAATAAGATACTTTAGTATAATAAATTTAAATCATTAATTAACTTATTTAGGTCCCAAAATTATTATTTTAGAAAATTTAAAAATTTTTAACTTTATATATTTTTTAGAATTTTGGAATTTTTATAAACATTTTGAATTTTAAAAATTATGTTAATTTTTTTGTTATTTTTGTTAAGAGAGATTAATTTGCTGATTTTTAAAATTGACAGGAATTAAACGAGTATTTACACTAATATGTTATTCGAATTATTAAAATTGTTTGAATTGTAAAATTCAACTTGTTTCGAATTTGAATAACTCGAATCAATTAATGCGATATTTTTTTAATTTTCGAACCGAATTTTGTTCATCCCTATTCGTGACTTTAATGTGCTTTTGTCGTGTTTTCTCTATATGGCATACAGATTATTTGACCAGCTTCGGCTTTAATTCCAAGGGTTTAGATTCTAGCCTTTTGTACCTTTTAGGTTTGTTGTTTAGGGGTAAACTTTTGAACTTGTTGATTAGGGGTGAACTTTACCCATTTATTGTTGAATACTCTGATGATCCCCGATTGTGAAAAGACACCGTCTTTAGAAATAGGAATTCCATTGAATACAACAGACATGATAATGCTCTCTCCACTACGTCTGGTTCTTCAATTCCTTCCGACCCCCCTTTTGATTAAGGGTCCTTTGATAGAGAGAAGCAACGTTGATTACGACAAACATTTCCATTCCTTTAGGCAAAGCGAAACACAAGACTCAAAATCATCACATGTTATTCCTATATTCAAATTTAACTTCACAATCTACTCAGCAACTTTGTCATTTTTAGCAAAGATTGTGGGCAGTGCCGTGGGTCGATGTCAAACAATCTTTTATGCAATGCCGCTCACCGGCACACTATCGATACAACTCGGATTATTTTGACCAAACGGCTGGTTGCGTCTACATCAATGTGGTGGGCTCAGTTTCAGCCATTTTCATGCTTTTTAGTTTTATTTTAAGATTGGTGTGCATCTGCATCAACTAGGGATTTATAAGATGTAATTAACTATGTCTACCTTATAAGGTCTCTCTTACAAAAACTTTAAAATAGAATAGTGGTTCTACTTCCATGCTTTTTTTTTTTTTTTTTCTCAAACTAGGGTATTAAGCAGCACTCACTTAAGTCTCTCTTACAAAAACTTTAAAATAGATAAAAAGTTAAAAAAAAAGTTGGTCTTGTTCAATAATCTAATATTAAGGTTTTGCAACTGAATTATGGGCATTCTTTAAAACTATCATTGTTGGAATTGTCATAATAAATCAATAAAAAAATTTACCATAAAAGTCTTATTGGAAAAGCTACTATTTTGGATCATTAAAATTTATCAAACTAATTATTAGATTTAATATAGCATACTATTATTTGATTAGTTTTAACAAAGTGTAGATACATTTTAAAACATGAACAACAATTAAAGCAGAAGTTTAATTATCAAGTAAAATATCCATCATTTGCTTCTCCTTTATGGGATTGATGTACAGTAAACTTCGAAATTATTAACCTTCGAAAAGTTAGGGTTAGAGAAAAAAAATCCATTTGAATGTATTTAATATTTTATCATTAACTTTAATTTTTATGATATAAAAATAACTATGTATTTTAAAATATTATATAGATTTTTCTTAAAATTATTATATAAGAATTATTAATCATTTGAAAAAAAATTATTTTTAGAAAAATTTATAATAAAAAAAAGAGTTTGAAGTTTTATTAAATAATATAAAAAAGCATAAAACAATTTTTTTTTTCAAAATAAAACTTAAAACTCAAAATTAATAAAAAGAAACAAAGATAGACCAAATAATAATAATTATAAAGGAGTATATCTGATACACGGGAAGTGCATGAAGCCTATGCACCATCAATGTACCACAATTTACCACATAATTAATAAGTCAAATAAAAAATATTAAAGGAATTTTTTAATTAATATTAAAAATTTTACTTAAAAATAATTAAAAATAATTGTGATATTTTCCTTATTTCTCATCTACACATAAAACTAAGAGATTTTACGGTTTTCAAAGAAATTAAGAAATTTTAGATAGTGTTATTGAAAAATAAGGACATCATATATATAATAAGAGTAATTATATGTGTTATGTTATTTCTTCTTTGTTAATTTGAATATGAAGATTATTTCTTAATTTGTTTCGAAATTGAACTTCCAATTCATATGCTTAGTTGATTTAAATAATTGGGTAATTCATGAATAACTGCTTATTGTTTACTTTGATCGACAAGTATTTTTGTAGACTTGAAAATATTATGGCTAAGTCAATATTTCATCAAAATTGTTGGCTCTTTAAATTTGCCTAATAAAAGTACTCGAGTCTCATTTAAGTAATTTTACCTAAATATATATATTTACTTCGTTAATGGCTTAGTTATGAGTAAAGATTTCAAAAATATGACCAAATTGAGTAACCAGGATGAGGTGCTTAGGTTGTCATCTCATTTCGCGTCAAAAGATTCGAGTAATGAAGTGAAACTTGTGACACTTCACTAACCGAGTTGTCATGAGTAAGGAGAAATAAACTAATTAGAGATGTGTCAAATTGAGTGCAGGATTGAGGTGCTTGGGTTGTCATCTCATTTCGTGTAAAAATATTTGATTACGTCCCAAACTTGTGGAAAATTTTGATTGAGTATGATTTCCCCGCAAGTTTGATTAAGCTTAATTTAGTGAAGTAGTTGAATTTTGCATAATGTTAGAAATTTTATAAAACGCTTGTTGGTTAAACCTAGCAATCGCTTATTCTTGCTTCATCTAAATTGTTTGTAGTACGCTTAGTTGTGGAAGGAGACTTGATTTCAGAAAAAAATTGTTGAATGATTAGTATGGAAATACACAACATGTTTGAGGACAAGCATCGACTAAGCAAGGGGGATTTGATAGCTAGCTAATTTTGTGTGTTTAATGTACTTATTTGTGGTCAAATTTTTAATAGAATGCTACTAAGCTTGTGATTTCTTATTTTAATTTTGTTTAGGACGCAATTGGAATACCGAAGTTCAAATAAACCAGCAAGTTGTAATGGTGATATTGGGTCAAATTGCGTCCTGACAAAATTAAAACAAGAAATCATAAGCTTAGTACCATTCTATTCAAAATTTGACCACAAATAAGTACATTAAACACACAAATTTAGTGTAACACCCCTAGCCCGTATTCGTCGCCGAATTAGGGTTTTGAGGCATTACCGATCATATTACAATTCATAAAATTACGCATTATATATTACAGTTCGATATTTTAATCACATCAATGTGTATAATTAATCCATGTATCAAAACTTAAAAATTATATCATTCACAACATAGCATAAATAAAATATAATTCAAAATATATCAAAGCAACTTATACATATACAGAACATTTAACACATCAATATCTTCATTATTGAATATTAGACCTATTCTTATATAAGCCGTGCGCCTGCATAAGTTATACATCAATGGAAATAAATTTCATTACTAACCCTTTCATTCCTACATGCGGCACCAATATGTTAGTCTATATGAAATTCATATTTCATACATTAATATAATTTAATGTATCCATTTGAATATATATATATATATATATGTATAAATAAAGGCGTCCAAGCATATTAGAATAGAGCTTTATAGCAAGTCATACTTACGGTTAAATAAATAACTAACATATAAGAGATGCAACATGTTACACCAAGCTCAAGTACATTACATCATTTTAACTTACACCATTTACGGACACAAATAACAACTTCTGCACAAACTCATAATAAAACTAATTGAAAACTTATTACATAATTTAACAAGCAATTACACATGCAACTTAATACATTATAACATGACCGAACATGCTATTAAAGCTTATATACATAGTGCGCACTTGCCCTAGGTTTCAAGGCCACACTTAACAATTGAATTCATACCAAATAATTGACTAAAACAATCATGGAACATTTCCTTACTTAATACCTTGCATAGCCGAGTCACATTATTTAAAACCACATACACATCCAAAATTTCCATCACCGAATTATCAAACTAAACTCATGAAACATTATAACTAAGAACATATTAGATCAAGACTAAGCATAATTAGCACGATTCACATACATACTTTATCTTAGTATGAAATACATCCAAACTAACCACATTCAAACTATCCAAACATACCTAATGTATATATTATGGCCCAAACATCGATACCACATCCAAGGTCTTTAATCAACTTTAATGCTCAAAACTCATACCATAATTACCTCCCATCCATGGCACATAGCATGATAATAAAAAATGAGCTCAAACCATAATCTAATCAAAACCAAACTCAAGCATAACACTTAAGCCATTTTCGCATGGCTAGATTACACACAAGCAAAATCCAATATTTCGAAACGAAATCCAGCTATACATGCCATAATTCGAGTTCAACTATTTAAATACCGAAGCAATAGATAGTGTGACGAACTTTGCTGCTGATCCTCGAGCTCGTAACTTGATCCAAAATCTATAAAACAGAGTAAACATGAACACACAGAGTAAGCTATCTTAGCTTAGTAAATCATAAGCAAATAACAACCCAATAATATAGTCAACTCATTTAATTTAAACTAAACCAATTTACATTATCAATGCCACATTTAATCTTAAACTTATAAATTTAATAAACAATATATTTTTATACACAACTATCACCTTGGCTGAATACTCATATGGTTAAATTTTATAAATTATCATTCAACTTTTAATCCAATATGTTTTTAGACAAACAAATATACACACACTCGTAAACACAAGCTCAAGTATCATAATATTACATCTTGTACACATATTGCTTAAATGGCCGAATATACATGGTCACATATATATAAATATCCATAAATCATTTCCATAATTTTCATACCATTTATTCAAAAGCTGAATACACTTACCAAATTCATATATGTATCCTTCTTTTGCATCACACATAATTATAAGGACTATCAAGTACATAATTACCTTATGACTAGTAGCTAACAAGCTAACTCATACCTGGCCATTTAGCTCGTTTTACACATCCGTTCACGATTTACCTTTTCCCGATGAACCATTCAGAATTGGATAGGACACTCAAATAATCACACATCGTACAATGATAACGTCCCAGACGTTGTCTTACATGTACTCACACATCGATGCCATTGTCCCAGATAGGGTCTTACTCACACACATATATCAGAGTCACATATCGATGCCATGGTCTTACTAGCATATCACATATCGGAATCCTATGTCACGACATATGTATCCTAGCTATTCCTAAGGTTCATACGGGGCTTTCGGATGTCGTAACTCGGTCGAAATGAATTCAGAAATATAATAGTCAAGCTTACTCACATTTGGCTATTGCATAAACAAATTTACATATTTCCATTCAGCATATATAATTCACATTTAATTAAAATTAAGTATGTTTATTTGCTTATCAACTTACCTTAGACGTTGTAAAACGGAATGGGATGACTAGTCGACAACTTTCGTTTTCCCCCGATCCAAATCCAATTTCTTTGGTTCTAGATCTAAACATATTTAAATTAAACTCATTCAAACATATTTTCATTCAATTTAATCCAAAAACACATAAATGAGCAAATTACCATTTTACCCCTAACATTTTACACTTTTGACAATTTAGTCCCTATTGCACAAAACACGAAATATGCAAAATCTCAACATACCCATGTTAGGCCAAATGTTCCTAGTGCCCATAAAAGTCCATATATTTTATTTATTTCAAATTTTAGTCCCTCAAATTATTATTTTTGTAATTTAGTCCTAAATACTCAAAATCATCAAAAACTCCAATACAAAACATGTTAACCCAAAACATATCTTTCATATTTCATCATCAAACAACAAAAATCACAAGCTCTCAACAATGGCATAACTCAAAATATTCATCAAAATCAAAAATTTAAGGATGGGTTTACTAGTACTCGAAGCAACGATCTCAAAAACGTAGAAATTATAAAAAATTGAGCAAAACACATACCTTAATTGAGCTTAGAAATGGTCGAACCCTAGAACTCTTCTCCTTTCTTTCTTATTTAGTTTAGGCAATGGTGAAACAAAAATATGAAACACTAATGTTTATGATATATTTTATATTATATTAACTTATATTATTAGTTTACTAAATTAACCTTAATGATTACTAAATTAACCTTAATGAACTTATAACAAAACCATATAATATAAGCCTATTGCTGTCCATTCAAAATGTCAATAGGATATTTAAAACTTAAAGGCTTCCATTTATAAAGCCAATAGCAATTCGGCCCCTTATACATTAAACTACCAAATTTTCAATTTACGCGATTAAGTCCTTTTATTTAATCGGACACTCAAATGATAAAATTAAAGCACGAAAATTTCACACATACAAATTCACACATAATAAACACAAAAAATAATTTTAAAATATTTTTCTAACTCAGATTCGTGGTCTCAAAATCACCGCTCCGACTAGGGTTTAAATCGTGCTGTCACAATTAGCTTGCTATCAAATCCCCTTAGTCAATGCTTGCCCTCAAGCATGTTATGTATTTCCATACTAGAAATCATTCGACAATTTTTCCAAAATCAAGTCTCCTTCCACTACCAAGCGTAATGCAAACAATTTAGATGAAGTAAGAATAAACAATTTCTAGGTTTAACCAATAAGCGTTTTATAAAATTTTTAACATTATGCAAAATTCAACTACTTCACTAAATTAAAGCTTAACCAAACTTGCGAAGCAGTCATACTCAATCAAATTTTTCCACAAGTTTGGGACGTAGTCAAATCTTTTTACGCGAAATGAGATGAGAACTCAAGCACCTCAATTCGATTACTTAATTTAACATGTCTCTAATTAGTTTATTTCTCCTTACTTATGGTAGCTCGGTTAGCGGAGTGTTACAAGTTTCGATTCATCACTCGAATCTTTTGACACGAAATGAGATGACAACCCAAACACATTACCCTGGTTACTCAATTTGGTTACATTTTTGAAATCTTCACTCATAACAAAGCCATTAACGGAGTAAATATATAGTTAAATTGTACTTCCGGTGTATGTTTAATTTGGTGGATGGGGTTGGAAATGTCTTCTTTGCAATATGGCGAGGATGTTTTAGATTTAAGCTCCCATTGTGTTAAAGCGAGTCTCGATGTGGTTTAATCGTGCCTCTAAAATAGAAGAAGGCTGCTACTCTTGCTCCCTAAGAGTTGGATTGTGTCGTCGATGAAAAACTTTGTTGTTGCAAGCAACTCATGTACTTAAGGGAACAAAATGAAACGTAGTAGGGGTGCCAGCAAGTAAACCCATAGAATCCAGACAGTATTCATCTAAATGAAATATAGTATATGCATGTGTAAGAGATGAAACATCAATTCCAGATGAAAAAATACTTGTGGCTAAATGCGTGATATATGGGTCGAGCATAAGTGGTTGGTGAGCTCGTATAACAGCATGAAAACTGTGCAAACGAATATCCTAAATTGACTCTATAATGAAAGTGTATACACCACTAGAAAAAAAAATTTGAATTAGTTAAGACAGACGAAGAATCATTGCGGCCCGAATAATTAAAAGCAAGAAACATATTAATGTAGCTTAGGGTCGGTTCATGCACTAGTAAGGTTTTAGAGGACATAAAATTGTAAGTGCAGGATATAGAGTTAGTCAAAGTCGAGTATGCAACATTGGCATTGAAATCATATGGTATGTTAAGTAAAACAGTATGGTATGAATCGGATTGAACATCGTTAGGGTCAGCGAAACCCATAGCTATGTTGAAATCTGAAACTAACATTCTAAATGTTTTACCAAGCAATTGGAAACATACAATGTCTTGAGTTTCAACAATCCTAATGGCATTTATATTGAAGCTAAATGTTGCATAAAATTCATCTATGAGTTCGTAGCATGCAACACAGTTAATATTCATACAAGATGTCCAACCAATAGCATCGAAATAATTAAAAACATCATCTCGTAAGTTAAGTGTGTCGAGGGAAAAAATAGTAATGCTCTTACAAACCAAGATAGAGCGATGTCAAACTTCGTTATATCTCATGCGATGTTCCGGGGATGTAAAATTCAGAAATCCCAAGAGTCTCATCTCTGGCGGTATCATGTAGGTACGCCCTCACTGGCCTCACCTATTATTTTTAGGTGGTTAGAACTCTTCTTCGGTCAGACTATTTGCTAGATTTGACATATCAGCAACACCAATATTACTGTTTGGAGTTGTTACCAGCTCATCACTTGTCTAGTGTGATGGTGTTTATCAAGCATGTATGGTGGCTAACCTTGTTTGGTGCATAGGTGATTGCTCGTTTTGATTCAAAGGTTTTGTACCATGGTAACCAGAGGTATTGGTTTTGTTTGAATGACCTGTAGGATATGTAAGTAACCAAAAAATAGGTTGGAAATCTGAAACACTATACCTTACTCTGTTAGAAGGGTCTGAATGAACTTGGGGATCTTCTTTCTTGCCCAGTGTCGAACTCTTTCGACGGTGGTTTCAACTTGGTCCAGCAACTTATATCGATGGTGGTGTAAATTAGTCTGAATCATCATCATAAATGTTGATGATGGGTGGTACTAAAATCTATTACGTCTTCGATTAAGATAGGCTGGAAAACCATCAACTACTTGATTTCTAGTGTGAACCATGACCGGCATTTTGGTTGAAAAGCATACAACTATGTTTGTTGAGGCGGTTCATGGTGGGAATTTTTGGCATTTTTGGCATTTTAGAGTTTGGATTATTTTTGTTGTAGGTTTAAAAACAAGGTACAACAACGTTTAGGGGTGATGGTGCTTGAAGTTTGGAGGCAGTGGGGTTAAAAAAAATACGGCAATGCTTGGGCCAAAGAGAGAAAGAGACGAACAATGGTGATAGACGATGATATGTTCAATGGTGGCTGTGAGGGGTTTTTCGGTGATAAAGAGGTTAATGAGAATTATGGTCGACAATGGTGGTAGGGAAATCTTGGGTTTTTGGTTGGGCAGTAAACAACGGTGGGGTGAGGTTGGATGGGTACGATCAGCGGCTAGTAATCATTGACAGTGTTAAGCTTGGTATGAGTGGTTGAATGTGGTTGATGGTTAAGAAGAGTTTCGAGAGGTTAGGGTGTTTAGAGAAAAAGGGGGAAGAAGAAAGGGGGAAGAAGAAAGGGAAGGGGATGGGTGCGTTTCATGGGTCTGTTCTTTTTATTTTATTTTATTTTATTAGGGTTGGGGCTAGTTTTGGAGTTTGGTCTCTTTTTTTAATCATTTTGGGTTGGTTTTGGGTTTGGGGTAGGAAATGTGGCAGAGAGCGCCAGCACTGAGCATGACATGCCTACGCCTCAATATAAATTTGATTTTTGGATGAAGATGACAACCTCCACCAATGTTCCTGAGAAACAATACGCTTAAATGCATTAAATAACAATCTTATATATATTTTTATTTGGAACCTAAATTAAACTGAAAAATTAAATAAATTAAAATAAATATAGGTTACCTCCCAAAAAATGCTTTTGTTTAACGTCGTTAGCTCAACAACCTGAAAGTTTATTCGTATGGCTCCTCAAGAATTAATTCTTCCACCACGTGCACTTGGAAATTCTTGTAAAAAAGTTTTAACCTTTGCCTATTAACCTTGAAACATTTTTTGGACTCATTGCTGAAAATAATTAAGTAATAACAAAAGGACCAAGCCATTTGGTTCGAGGTTTACTTGCAAAAATCCTTACTGTGGGACCGTAAAGTAACACCTTCTTTTCAACTAAAAATTGTTTACGAGATATCTTCTGGTTATGAAACGCCTTGGCTTTATCCTTATAAACATGGGTATTTTCATATGCATCATGTTGGATTTCTTCAAGCTCTTGAATGTTTAATTTTCAATATTCACCCGAGGTATCAAACTCCATGTTGTATTGTTGGACAACCCAATATGCCTTGTGTTTAACTCTATTGGAAGATGACATGGTTTACCGAATATGATTGGGTAAAGTGACATGCCTATAGGTCCTTTGTATGTTGGGTGGCATGCCCACAATGCATCATTTAGTCGTAGGCTCCAATCTTTCCTATCTGGTTTCACGGTCTTTTCCAAAATAAACTTAATTTCATAATTCGAGACTTCTGCTTGACTGTTTGTTTGTGGATGATAAGCTGTGGCCACTAATTGTTTTACCCCATACTTTTTCAGAAGCACATCTATCATCTTATCACAAAATTGTGTTCCTCGATCATTGATCAACGCTCTCAGTGTGCCAAACTTGGGAAAAATAGTCTTTCAGAAATTCTATTACAATTCTAGCATCATCAATATGGGTAGATTTAGCTTCTATCCATTGAGATACGTAATCTACAGTGAGAATAATATAAATATTACCATATGATGAAACGAATGGACCTATGAAATCGATGCCCTAAACATAAAAACCTTCACACATATGTATAGTTTTGAGAGGCGTTTCATTCCTTCGGCTTAGATTACCCACCTTCTAACATCTCTCGCAAGTTTTACAAAATAAGGAAGCATCACAAAAAATGTGTGGCCAATATAATTCACACTCAAGTACCTTATATGAAGTGCATTTAGGGCCAAAATGCCCTCTACAAGTGTAAGAATGACAAAAATTTAGGATAGATTATATATCGGTTTCTACGACACATCGTTAGGTTATCTGATTGGAATAATGTTTCCATAGGTAGGGATCGTCCCAAATATAGTATCGTGAATTTTGTTTGATTTTGTCATTTTCAGAGTGTGATAAGTTAGAAGAGATAATACTTGTAGTGAAGTAATTTACCATATCTGCGTAGCATGGGTAAACTGCTTGTGCTATAAATAGATTCCTATCCAAAAAATCATTCTTCAGAGGCGTGTCTCGTCTTTTGAGAGTGGCAACTGACTTAAGTGGTTTGCTAATAAGTTCTCACACCCTTTCTTGCCTTTTATCTCGAGGTCGAACTATTGTAAAAGTTGAATCCATCTAATCAACCTCTGTTTCGCCTCTTTTTCAATCAAATATTTCAAAGTTGCATGGTTAGAGAAAACAATAATTTTAGTGCTTAACAAATATGATCTAAATTTTTCCAAAAAAAAAAAAAAAAAAAAAAAAAAAGCTCATAATTCATTTTTAGTGGTTGAATATTTTTTTGGGGTGAAATGTAATATTTTAAAGGCGTAAAAGATGATGTGGGGTTCTTTTTCAATTCTTTGCCCAAGAATGGCTCCTACATTATGATCACTTGCATCACATATGATCTCGAATGAATAATCTCAATTTGGTGGTTGCACTATTGGAGCTGAAACAAGCTTATGTTTGAGAGTATCGAAAGCGTCCTTGCACACTTGATTAAATTAAAATTCTTTATCTTTTTGTAAAAGATTACAGAGTGGTTGTAAAATCTTCGAAAAATCCGTAATAAAACGTATGTAAAAACCTACATATCCAAAAAAAAAAAAGAATGAATTTCCTTCACTATCGTGGGGTACAATAGTGAGTTAATAACGTTAGTTTTGGCCTTATCGATCGCAATCCCTTCAACGGAGACAACGTGTCCAAAAATAAATCCCTTATCAACCATAAAATGACATTTTTAATAATTCAGAATAAGATTAATTTTTAGGCATCTTTCCAGTATCTTATTGAGATTTGACAGACATTCATTGAAAGAATTACCATACACCATGAAGTCATCCCCAAATACCTCTATTATTTTCTTGACATAGTCAGAAAATATTCTTACTATACACCTCTAAAATGTGGCAAGCGCATTGAAAAGTCCAAAAGACATCTGTTTATAGGCGAACGTGCCAAAATGACAAGTGAACATTGTCTTTTCTTGATCCTCCTGTGCTATTGGAATTTGGAAAAAACCTGAATAACCATCAAAAAAGCAATAATGAGATTGACTACCTAAGCATTCAAACATTTGGTCAATAAAAGGCAGTAAAAAGTGATCTTTTCGAGTTAAAGCATTCAACTTCCTATAATTTATGTAGACTCTCCACCAATTTTGGACTCAAGTGGGAACCAATTCGCCTGTTGAATTTTTATTTACGGCCACACTGATTTTCTTAGGCATTAAATGAACTGGGCTAACCCATTTACTGTCAGAAATTTTGGGTATATCATTCTGATCTCTAGTAATTTTTCAATTTCCTTTTTTTTGACCTCCATCATTAGTGGATTAAGGTGTATTTGAATTTCCCTTTTTGAGTTTACATTCTCTTCAATCGGAATCCTATGCATACATGTTGAGGGACTTAAACCATTTATATTGACAATCGTCCATCTAATCGTCCCTTTATAGTTCTTTAAGACTTGAACCAAGTTCTCTTCTTGTAGTTGTGGAAGTTTACTTGAAATTATTGTCTGTAAAGTGTTTACATCATCCAAAAAGGCGTACTTTAAAAGTTCTGGTAACTGTTTAAGTTCCAATTCTGAGGCCTGCAAAATGGAAGGAAAAAATTTAGTTTGCAAAGGAAAAAATTCAAAAATTTCACCTTAAATTCTAGAAAACTATGGTGCCTCCATAAAAATAATAGCTTCACAAATTGGTTCCTTGATCGTTATCGTTTCCTTTAGTTTTTGCATAATGTCAAGATTTAAACTCTTACAAAGTAGAGTTTGTAATTTATCTCCTTCATTATATTCAAAATGTAATGTCATCAAAGGTTCAATAATATCGATACTAGAGACATTTGTCATTGTATTGGGGTGACCTATCGCCTCATAAACATCGAACTTGACCACTTCACCGTCAAATTCCATAGTTAGTGTTCCACTTCGAACATCAATTTTCGTACATGCGGTGCTTAAAGCTGGTCCCCCGAATAGAGTATTAAAGGAATTTTTTGAGTTGTCATCCTCTAAAATCTATAGGAAAAATTAGTTCATTTACCTTGACGAGAACATCTTCCAACACTTCTTTCGGATACACAACTGATCTATCTGCTAACTAAATGATCAGCCATGTTTCTTTCAAAGGACTCGTGTTTAGCAATTTATAAATAGATAGTGGCATAGCGTTAATAGATACACTTAAATCACACATAATTTTTTTAATGCCAACATTACCTATTTTGCAGGATATAGAAAACATACTTTGGTCCCTACCCTTAGGTGGGATTTTCTTTTGTAAAATCGCAAAGACATTTTCTCCTATATTAGACCTCTTGCTACCTAAGATCTTTTTCTTGCCAATGCACAATTCTTTTGGAATTTCGCATAGTGTGGAACCTGTTTGATCGCATCGAGTAAGGGGATATTAATTTCTACCTTTCGAAATGTCTCTAGGATCTCTTTCTCTTCTCTCACCTTTCTACATTGGGCGAGACTTTCAAGAGATGGGGATGGTACAATGAATGGTTTTTGTGGTGCCGACTTCGTAGTAGTTGTTGGGTCGAGTTTCTTTACTTTCAGTTTAGTGTCGTGATCACGACTAATGCCAGATATTGGCTTCAAAATCCTTCCATCTTTTACGATCATAGCACTCGTACTTTTTTGTGGATTCGACTTTATTTTAGATGGCAACTTCCCTTGGGATTCCAATCAATCGACAGTAAATGCAAGCTTATTTGCTTATCTAATTCTTGTTGGTACATTTCTGTATTTTGTTGGAACTTTTCGGTACTGCTATGGTCCCAAGAGATGACATTGGGGGTTGAAATTGTTAAGTTGGAAGTTGCCTTGGCTGATATGATTAGTTGTACCCAGGATTTCATCCATAGCTTAGATTTGGGTGATCCCTTCACCCTGCATTGTAAGTATCGCATGTGGATCATAATGACTTTGAGGTGATCCTGGGAAGTACCCACCAACATTTACTTGTGTTGTTGTATCCTCGTGTAAAATTGGACACAAATCTGTTGGATGATCAGGCATGGCACAAACTCCGCATAACCCAGTTGGGTTCATTTTTCCTGTAAGTAAATTTTGAACTATATGAGTGAGTTTGTCAATTTTATCTTCTAAGGATGAAGCACGTAGTCTATGAACCCGTCTCATGGGTTTTGTAGTTGGTTGATATTGTTGGAAATTCACAACCATGGTTTAAATCAATTCCCTTATTCTATAAGGAGTCATGTTAACAAGTGCTCCTCCACTAGCGGTGCTAATCATCTTCTTTTCCATAAGGAATAGCCGCTCAAAGAAATTTTGAAGAAGTGATTGTTCAGTTAGGCCATCTTATGGGAAACTTACACACAATTTCTTTTACCGCTCCCAGTAGTAATATAGTGATTCAGTCTCCTTTTGTAATTTTCTGACAATATCTCTCCTTAATTGGGTTGTTCTAGTTGCTGGAAAGAACCTATTAAGAAACAAATTAGACATGTTAGATAATGTATTAACTGATATGGAGGTAAATAAAACAACCACTCTCTAGCAAAGTTGGCTAATGAGAAAGGAAAAACTCAAAGTTTAATTTTATCTTCGGTTACTCCTTGAGGTTTCATGCTAAGGCAAAACATGTGGAACTCCTTAAGATGAGTGTAGGTGTTCTTGTTTCTCAAACCGCAAAAAGTGGGCAATAAATGAATTAAGCTTAATTTTAATTCAAATAGTGTTCCTCTAATTGGATAAGTTATGCATAGCGGTTGTTGCTCATCTGGTGCTGCAACGAGACGTCAAATGGTTTGATTCGTCATTTTTTCTAGTTCACTGCCAATTTCTTCCATGTAAGACAGTGTTTCGTATTCGGATTATTTTACTTGCGATTGTTTTCTGCATCGTATAGCTTCTCTTCATAGTAATCGAGGTAACTTCTCAATTTCTTGTTCAAACTCTAAGGTTCTTGGTTCTAACCTGGTCATTAGTAAAATAAATAAAAATTAGAATTATTTTCAATCCTCGGCAATGGCGCCAAAATTTGATGGGCGTTGAAACCACCAAATATAATTTCCTACTCTCTAATTGAATTAAACAATAGTATAGAGTAGTAGGGTCGATCCCACAGGGACTGTGGTTCCTAATTTCCCTATTTACGTGACCAAATTCCTAAGTCTAGGCAGTTGTCGTGCCCACGACCTGTACATGTAAAGTTGAAAAATAAATAAAGGGGGAATTCAATTGACAAAGGAAAAAAAAAGTATAAAATAAAATGAAAGAATAACAGAATGAAGGTTGCAAAATAAAATAAAAAAAATTTAATTTGGTAAATCAATGTGTGAATGCTTAACCTTAGCCTCGGTACACTTCGAACTCAAATCAATCTTTAAAAATGAATTTCGCTCTTTCTAACAATAAGTTGGTTATAGCGATCAAGGACGCCTCAACCACAAACTCTTCCTTATGTAGTTGGTTCCGGTATGACCTGTAAACTAACTCTTATCGATTATCTAACCGTGTAACACACATCTACAATTTAGATCTTGGTAGCCTTGGGATCTAGAAAATCTCAACTCTAATTAACGATCTCAACTGCATGGGTCATTTAAATCTGATCATTTCTCCCTTGACAGAACCCAACTAGCTTTTTCCAATTGGACGCACCAATTTGTTTGTGGGAACTCAAATACAGCAGACAACCAACTCATTTTCCTAACTGTACGCCAAAATAACTCCCTCCCAACGTGCACTTTGAGCTGAAATTGGAATAACATTAATGGATGAATGTGACTATCCCATATACCGGAGAGATAATGAGTATTGTGTTGTAAGGTTTTAGTGCGGGTTTATCTCTCACGAATTTTGATAGGAATGATAACCAGCCTAAGGTTAAATGGGGTTTAGTTGATCATGAAATTAATCATTCTCGATTGGGGTTTAAAAGTGGATTTGAACGCAATGGTGATAGGTGAAAAGGAGAAATGAATTAAAAAGCAATTGAATCAAAAATAAGGAAATGGGAGAAAAATTACAATAAACTTGAATAGTTACTGATGCGTGAAAGAGAAAATATAGGAATTTTTTTTTAATTCTCTTCCAGGGTGTCCTTTCCAAGCCACCATTACAAGGTATTTATACACTTTTCATATGCCAAATTTATTATGATTCCTCCAAAGATTATGCCTAACAACTAACTAAAATCAGTTTTTTTTCTATTCATAGAATCTAACAAATTCACAATCTGATTTAATCAGCCACTAATTTTACAACTTTTCAATTTGGCCCCTTTTATGGCTTTCCATTCCAATTTAGCTCATTTTCCTTGTTTATTTCAAATTCAGTAGTCCAATTGCGTCCTGAAAAAATTAAAACAAGAAATCACAAGCTTAGTAGCACTCTATTTAAAATTTGATCACAAATAAGTATATTAAACACACAAAATTAGCTTGCTATCAACATGTTATTATTTACTATCATAAAAGATTAGCCCAAATTAAAAGTGATCTAATTTGGTTAAGGTTTATTGGGCTTTAGTTATTAAATAAAGTATGGACCAAATATGTATAGATACTTTAGTAACTAATTTATAATTAATGATGGGCTAATTAGAAATTAGGTTAATGTACAAAAGTTATATATTGGGTTATGGTATCCAAATTAGACATAGGTTAACTTTTCTAATATCCCATCTTTAGAAAAGATTAGAAAAGAGAGAGTCACATTCTCTAGATTACTTATATGCTAATTTAGAAGATCGAAACCATAAGATCTGAAGATTTCAAGAACTCGATGAATTCAAGTACGCTTCCGTATCTAGCTTTGTTCTTGCTTTATTTTTTATGATTATATAATAGATCCTGATATATTATTTTACGGTTCTAATAAATGGAATCAGAACCTCGTCATGTTGAATCATTGAGAATGAACATTTTTATATTAATCCATTCTTTAGATTATATGGATTTAGTGTTTCCATTATAAAGATATTAGATTTTTTTGGATTTATATTAATTTTTTATTAATCATGGATTAAGTTTTTAGGGTTTTGTTAATAATTTAGATTGAATGTATAACAGCGGACTATTGATTAGGCAATCGCATGATTGGAATGTAATTCTTAATTTATAATTCACATCAATTTTTTTTCCTTCATTGATTTCTCATAAAGTTGCTAAAAGTCAAGGTATGTCTACAATATATTTAGAATATCGTATAGTTTGATTTTACAGATTCTTATGATCTTCTTTTGAAACATATACTATGATATTCATGTTTTTTATTATAATTTTTTAACATTTAGAAACATGAACTTAATAGTTCATGGCAGACGACCATGTTGACTCTTTCTTTGCTTGGTCTTTGTGCCATCTCACCTTTGCTACTCTATTGTTGTCGTTGCTTTCTTTTTGTTATTGTGCTTTGTAAGGATAAACTAATCTGATATGAATATTTATAACGAGGCAATAAAAGAAAAGACAGAAGGCTCTGAGATGAGTTTTTTGTTTGGGAAATAAAGAGGAAATAATGAAGTATGATTTTGTTTCAAATGCTCTGTAGTTGACAGGTTTTTTTTCTGCCATAACTACTTAAATGCTTTGTATGATGTGTAAATTTAATGTCTTGGTCTTTTAGTTGTTTCACTCTTAATGTGGCCTGAATCTTTAATGAATGTGGTTTTGATGCTTTGAATGAAGTGTGGCTTTGATGGTTAATTAATAGAGTTGTGTGATTATTTTCATCTGGCTAATGTTCAACCGGAAGTTAATAAATAAGTGATTTGATCATTTTGACTATTGGCTTAATTCAAAAAAAAAAATACATATTTGGTTAAATTATGATGATATGCTTTACTGTATGTATTATGAGATATGTCAATTATTATGATTTTATTTTTAAAATTTATTGACTTGAAAATATTTTTCAAATTTTCATGCGAATCTCTATTTAACCATAAATAAAATTTATTGATTTTGAATACACGTATATACGTGAATTACTTTGGTATTTTGTCTATGCCAAAATTATGAATACATGTGCTTGATAATTATTTGATCTTGATAATTATTTGTGCTTGATATATATCAGTCAAATATTAAGGTTTTCAATTTTTTATGCTCTATTTAGACAACCTTATTTTGGGTTATTTCAGAAACAGTAGCGTAATCAGAAATTTTAATTTTGACCTTTATCTATTGGGTAAATTTTAAATTTTAAATTTGAATATTGATATATTGATATATTTATATATTTTTTAAAATAACTTAATTGAAATAATAAGTTGCCAAAGTGACCTCTAATATTGAAATTATTTTGTTTTAAAATATAAAAGGTTGTGTGCATGTAACTTAAGCTACGTTAATATTGATTGGCCCAAAGGAATGTTAGTCTTTTAAAAAATTACATGTGCAACTGTGGTAATAAACTTGTGGTGATTATTCGGTTTTACATGTGAGCAATAAATCGGTCCAAAGGAAGATTTATTATTTAATATGTTTGTCGCATGTGAACATGTAATGTGAATGTGCAAGTACACACGTTAAATCAAATAATAAAATGATAAGTGAGATCGTCTCTACAAGGATCGGAATGGATTAAAATGGTTAAGTTATCACTATGAACTATACTAATTAAGCTATAGCAAAATGAACAGAATAACAATTTGATGAGGAGTATTAATGTATGAAATATTAAGATAAAATACTGAATAAATTGTTGTGGCAAATCTACGAGAGAAAGTTGGGAGGATTTATGTTGGTGAAAATGAAGGTTGGAATTACTCAGATTATATGTTTATAACATAGTGATGTCATGGCAAAACCTTAACCAAATTACTATTCAGAGTATAACTACTGTAGTCTGCTTTTTTCGAGAGCTAGACTTTAAGTTAGCATTCCACGACTGTGTATGTTTACAAGTCTCAAGAACAATACCTAACACTATCGTTCCTTTCTCTGTATGATAAACCGTAATTTATTCATATTCTTATCCCATACTTAACACATTTATGAATGATTTCTCCTTAGATTTGGTGAATTTGATGCTCCTAATCCTTTAATTTCATGTTTTATACTTAGGTGAGCATAGGAGAGCGAAAAGAACAAGAAACGGGCCAAAAACGAAAAAAATAGGCCGACGTGGGAAAACAACACGGCCTAGACTTCCTCATACGGGTAGAACACACGCCCGTGCCATTCTAACAGGCTCGACCACGGCCTAAAACAACCTCAGCACGAGCGTGTTGAATTCTCAGCCTTGACCACGGCCTGAAGTAATCGTACACGGGCGTGTCCCTACCGAGCCCTAGCTAAGTTCTATTCAGAAAAGGGCAAGTTTGAGGGCTTTGAGGCATTCAAAAGCCTATTTAAACACCCTAGAGGAGGACTAAAGGGGACACAGAGAGTAGGGAGCAAGGAATTACTCCAAGAAAGCCGATTGATCCATCTCAGAAGCCAGATTCATCATCAAGACTGAAGATCTCTCCTCAATTTCCCTTTAGGATTTTTGGGTTTTCTTTATGTTTTGTATTCATTATTCTTTTGAGATGTTTTCCTTATTAGTTATGAACTAAATCCCCTAAATACCTAAGAGGAATGAAACCTAAGACTAATCTTGTTATTATTTTCTGAATTGTATAATAAATATTTAACTTGTTCTTAATTATGTGTTCTTAATTTTTGTTTTGGTATTTCAGGATATTGATTCAAGCTAATGCTCTTATTTGGAGGATGAATAGTCACTGTCTAAGAGTAACTTTGTCATAATTAAGCGGAGTTGATTGCACCCCTAAAGATAGGGTGACAAGATTTTGCCGGATTAGGGTAAAACCTAATAAAGGGATCCATAGATCGAATTAATGCAACCCTAGGGTGTTAATTAGAAAGAGATTTCAATTATTCAATCTAGGGTTAGACGTTATTAGTCTTGAATAGGGATAATAATATAACTTAGGGATTTCTACGGAATAAGTTGGATGAATAAATCGTCCGATTCGGAGCCAGATAACAAGTGAAGTCTAGGTGGATTTTTCCTTAGGTGTTGTCTTAAATCAATCGTTTTTCCAAAAGTAATTCCCCAATTCTATTTTCTGTGAATTCTTAGTTTAGCTAATTAGTTAATTAAAACAAACCCCATTATTCTTAGGCTAGATAATAAAAAGACAGTTAATACTAGTACTTTTAGTTCCTTTGGGTTTGACAATCCGGTCTTGCTAAAGCTATACTACTATTCGATAGGTACACTTGCCTACGTCGTGATAATAGTTAGTTTCAAGAACGATTAATTATAAATTTATAAAACTTATCACGAAAAATCACGATCAAGTTTTTTGGCGCCGTTGCCGGGGAACTAAGATATTAGGAACACTCAATTTTTTATTAATTTAGCCATTTATTTTTCTTGCAATTTAATTTAATTTTTATTATTTTTATTTACTAAATTTTCTTTTTTCTTTCTTTTGGCAGGTTTTTATAGTTTATGACTAGAAGAAACCTGTCAGGACCACTACTTTTTAACTAAGAAATCGATCGCACAGCTTGCAGAAATCGAAGAGAAATAAGGCGAAGCCTAAGATACATAGAGGAAGAGCAAGAGGACGATATCTCAACTACAAAAGAGGAGATGGCTGAAAATCAAGAAAATCAGCTACCTCCTGCAATTGTCGCTGATCAAGTAAATCAGAATCAAGCTCCACGTACTATGTATGATTATGCTAAACCTACATTAACAGGAACTGAGTTAAGTATAGTTAGGCCTGCTATTGCTGTAAATAATTTTGAACTGAAACCTAACACGATTCAAATGATACAACAATTTGTTCAGTTTGATGGTTTGCAGGACGAGGGTCCCAACACTCACTTGGCAAATTTTCTGGAGTTCTGCGACACTTTTAAAATTAATGGCGTTTTTGATAATGTCATTCATCTTCGGTTATTCCCTTTTTCACTAAGGAACAAAGCTAAACAGTGGTTGAACTCGTTACCACGAGGGTCAATCACTACTTGGGAACAAATGACTGAAAAGTTTTTATTAAAGTATTTTCCACCTGCTAAAACGACCAAATTACATAATGATATCTCTTCTTTTGTGCAGATGGATTTAGAACACTTTACGATGCATGGGAGAGATACAAGGACCTATTGCGAAGGTGCCCTCACCATGAGTTACCTCTATGGCTATAAATTCAAACGTTTTACAGTGGAGTAAACCCCTCAACAAGACAGATGTTTGATACAGTAGCTGGTGGAACCATCAACAACAAAACACCTGAAGCAGCTTATGAATATATCGAGGAGATGTCACTGAATAACTATTAGTGGCAAGTTATGAGGACAAAGCCAACAAAAGCAGCCGGCATTTTGAACGTCGATTCAGTCGCCATGCTCTCAACCCAGGTAGAACTTTTGAATAGAAAAATTAATGGCTTTCTTGGTTCTTCACAGGTTCACCCAGTAATGCAATATGAAGCAAGTGGAAGTGGATCAAGCAATTCAGAATATCCACTCTATGGCCACAACATGGAGAACAAGCAATTAAATTACATGGGTAATAATCCTCGATCTCAAAATAATCCTTATAGCAATACTTATAACGCAGGTTGGAGTAATCACCCAAACTTCTCATGGGGAGGTCAAGGAAATTAGAGACCACCACCACTCTCAAGCTTCCATCAACCAGCTTACCAACAAGAGAAAAAGCCGAACCTTGAAGAGATGCTATCCAAATTCATCTAGGTGTCAGAAACTCGTTTCTAGAATATCGAGACAGCACTTAAGAATCAACAAGAGTCGATCCAAGGGCTCGAAACTCAGATAGGCCAGTTTTCTAAACTAATTGCTGAACGACCACAAGGTAGCTTGCCAAGTAACACTGAACCTAACCCGAGGGAACAACTCAATGCGATTAATGTTCAAGGTGAAGAAGGATTCATTGAGCCTAAGCCAGAACCGAGGCAAGAAACTGTGGTGAGCAAAGGTAAAGGTGAGGTAGGTCACAATGAAAACAAAATGATAAATGTAGAATATAAACCTCGTGTGCCATATCCCAAAGCGACAAGGAAAGATCGCTCAGATGAACAATTTGGTAAATTCCTTAAACTCTTAAAAAAATTACATATCAACTTACCGTTTATTGAAGCTCTCTCGCAGATGCCGAACGCAATGAAATTTTTAAAGGAGCTTTTAGCAAATAAGCAGAAGTTGGACGAGGCGCCGCATGTTGAGCTAAACGTAGTTTGCTCAGCTATTATACAGAATAAGCTACCCAACAAATTAAAAAATCCAGGGAGTTTTACAATTCCTTGCTTAATTGGTAGCTTAGATGTTAATAATGTATTAGCTGATTTAGGGGCTAGCATTAACGTCATGCCTTGCAAAATGTTTAAGCAACTAGGTCTTGTGAAACCCAAATAGACTAGGATGAGCATTCAATTAGCAGATAAAACTATCAGATTTCCTAGTGGTATATTGAAGATGTGCTATTTAAAATCGATAAATTTATATTTCCCGTTGACTTCGTTGTTCTAGACATAGAGGAGGATAGCAACACTCCTTTGATTTTAGGAAGGCCCCTTTTAGCAACTGCTAGAACGATTATTGATGTTGGCACAGGTGAACTCACACTTCGTGTGGGAGATGAAACAATTACCCTTTAAGCTCGCAATTCTGGTAATACATCAAAAATTAAAGGTGATTGTATAAACCATTCTACTAAAACTGACAATATGGTGCAACCTACTTTGCAGGAAATGAGTTCGAAGGATATACATGAGCCATGTTCAAGAAACGATAGAAGACCTATTCTTGAAGAACGAAGGTTACAAATCGGAGAGCTAGATGAATGGCGAACATATAAACTGAGAACATACGATAAACCAAAACTACACCAGAACGAGCTCAATACCTCACCAAATCAACTTAAGGTTGGAGATAAAGTTCTATTAGACGCCGCAGATCCTCACATTGCCACTGCCAAACTGAATGAAGAAATTCCTCTTATGCTACTTAGCATTTTCCCATTCGGTACAGTCGAGGTAAGTCATCCCAAATTCGGCACTTTTAAAGTGAACAATACCCGCCTAAAACCTTATTTTGATAAGATTGATATCAGGAATGAGGAGTGTAAACTCCTCGAACCACCATGACCATTCAATGGAGAGGTAAGTCGAGCTTAGACTATAAATAAGCGCTTCTAGGGAGGCAACCTGAGCACTAACGGTATTAAATTCTTTAAATTTTAGTATTCAACACTTAACCTACTAACTGAGCTCTTAAATAAAGGTTTTACACAACCACACGGCCAGGCACAAGGGCGTGCTCTAGACCGTGCAAAAACAGGGCAAGGATTTTTCCCAAACACGGGCTGCGATAAATGGCCACGGCCGTGTGACATGGCCATGGACGATCCTGCCAAAACAACACGGGCGTGCAACACGCCCGTATCTTAGAACGGTGGTTGAACCTGAAAAAATAGAACAGGCGTGCGACATGCCCGTGTCTAGCACCCGTGGTCGAACCTGTCAAAGCAACACTGGCATGGGCCTACATACACAGACGTGGGAGAAGCCAACAAAGCCAGACACGGCCATGCGACACGGCAGTGTGCATCAACACGCCCAAGGTACACGGGCGTGGGGCGAAGATCAGACGCGCCAAAATTTGAAAAAAACGTGAAACGCACGGGCTAAAATTGGGGCACACGGGTGTGTCCCCTGGCCGTGTGCCCCAAAATCTATAAATAACCTTCACTATTCATCATTTTCTTCACCCAAAATCCTTAACCCTAGCCGCTGCAACTCCACACGCCCTGCCTGCCATGCTCGTGCACCTTTTCCAACCCCATCTTTGACGCCCAAACTCCTCTTTTTAGCATTTGTTTACTCTTTTCCCTTTAATTTCACTTGTTTCTAATGCTATTTATCATAATAATCTTCATTTATCTCATACTATGTTCATTTTGTTATCATTCAAATTTCATTTTTAGATTAGTTATCATTCATTCCATGTGACATATTTTTTATTTCTCATGCCCTATTTACCTGTTCTAAGTCAATATTCATAGTTCTCACTTGCTTATTATTCTTTGCCATTATAATCCATCCATTGTGATAAATTCATGCTTTTTATATTTCCATAGAATTCTTTGCCATCTTGATATTCATACTATAGAATTTATTGTTTTGGTTAATTTGTTAGTGTTAGTAGTTATGGCTAAAATTATTTATGACTTTTTTTCTTTTTGAATTTAGTTACGTTTTACCTTGTCCATTCATCAAGACGGAATAATGGTTTTACTTGCAGGTATACCATGTCATCTTTACGTGGAAAGAAAGCCGCCGTCCCCGCTTCGAAGAAAAGGAAGGGAGCATCATCTTCCTCGGGTCCTACCGCTGAAATTCGCCACCCCTTCCTGCAGTTTCCCATTGGACCCCAAGAAGAACTTTTCCAGATACTTTGGGCCCGACACTTAGGTGTGGGCCGATGCATCGACTGGGCCGCGCTAGAATAAGTCTAACTGGCTGATGCGATTCGGGCCCTCCTCACCACCGACCCATGAGACCTTTTCTTTGAGATCATCGAGCTGACGTATCTCGAGATCACGATGGAACTATGCTCAACATTCCATCTTCAGACCGTAATGACCAACTATGATGATCCTGGCACAGTCCAATTTCATTTTGGCGGTTTAGTCCGCTAGTTAAGCGTCCCAGAGTTTGGTTCAGCATTGGGCCTTTACACAAAGGAGTTCAAGGAGGAGAACGACCTCGATACCCTCAACCGCTACATCCATTATTCTCCATCAAAGTGCTGGAAAGCCCTCGTCCCTCGTTCGGCCATCTACGGCCCCAGTCACTCCAAGGCATCAGCTCTCCCTCCGTCCTTGAGGTACCTACATTATATTTTATCTCACACTTTGACAGGGTGGAGAGAGAGCACTGACGTCGTCAACACTCACGACGTCTACTTCTTATGGTGTATGTCGCACGGGCACGTCTTCGACCTTGCCTATTTCATCGCCCTTGCCATTCGCCATCAGACAGAGCGACATCGGAAGGGGGTCATCTCCATTGGTCCCTACGTGACTTGACTGGCTCGACAGTTCGGGCTCTTCAACACCGCGGCACAAGAATCATCCTTTACTCTCATTGGCCAGATCTCTCCACAAGGCATCTCAAGCATGCTAAGAATGAGGATGATCGAAAAGCGCCGAGGAACCTAGCCTCCTCAATATCGTCTCGCCCAATCAACCAAGGAGGAGGCCACTGAGGACATTACTGATGATGTCCCTCCATAGCACGAGGACCCACCGTCTCAGCCACCACCCACATATCAGCCAGTTCATGCGGCGACTTCATATTCCAACATCTCTGAGCGCCTTACTAGATTTGAGTAGCAGTGTTTTCAGCGATTTGATAACATTGATGCTACTCTACAGCAGATTTGTCAGCACTTCTACATCTCATCGCTACCACCACCTCGCGAACCATCCAGCGATGATGATGTTTAAATACTTTATTTTACTTTATCTTTATTTTTATTTTTATTTATTAATGTTCTTATTATTTTCACTTTTAAATTTTCATTTTATTTCCTTTTTGCTACTATTTTATTTTTAGGATTTATAAACAAATTTTAATCTCGGCTATTTCATTATGAGTAATTATTCTCTATATTCCTAAAAAGTTCCTGATTTTATCACAGTTATAAAGAGCTACAAAGCTCACAATTACTTAAGAACTTCAAACTCCACTGGAAAAGGTTCTTCATGACTGCCATGTCCTACTCGATCACGAGATATAATATTCTTTTGGTGCAGCACTTGTGGAATCTAACCTCTACCACCACCGGAGTCTTCTCCTCCACTCTACATAACTCTAAACTAGGGAGTTCATTCACTTAACACTCGAGAAGTTTCACTTCTCTCCCTATCTTATGATCTTATATATATAATTTCCACTAACTTTATTTTTGTACATTGAGGGCAATGTACATCTTAAGTGTGGGGGGGTAAATTATATCACTATCAGAAATCCCTGGATTTTGTCTTGTTCTCTTATAAATCTCTCATATCATTTTTTTGGATGAATTTTGATTAATTTATAATTTTTAATGATATATCTTGAATTAAAACATAGGCATTCATGTTTTGACTATTTAAACTTTAAGACATTAGAGAATTAAGCATGATAAGTTGATTTTTGAGAATTTAAAAATTTAGGTTGTTTTTCCCAAGTTTAGGTATTACCTTAAATTGAAATCTACAGTCCTGAACATCAAAAAGCCATAATTTTTGTGAGATTTTGAGCCTTTAAAGAGCATCTATTATTTCCTTCATGCTCACTTTTATTATTGCTTGAGTGCGTCAATATCGAATTGTTATTCTAGAACTTGCGTGATTATGCATGTCAAGACCACACCATTTGGTTTGATATGTCAAGATATAGAGGCACTTAGGATTAACCCACTCATGCCATGAAAAGCCTACCTCCATGATTAACCCTTAGTAAACCCCTTTGAGCATAACAAGCCATTCCTTGTATTACCCTTAATATTAACCCTTAACTCATTATTGTTGAAATCCCCTCAATTAATTTGATCCCTATTTTTGTCGAGATTTGGTTTGAATAAATTGCTTAGCTATGTATTGTTCTTAGTAGTTAGTCTATGTTATTTAACTTGTTCTTAAAAAAAATACATGTATACATATTAGTAGTAGTGATCTTTTGTCTTTGAGCTTAAGTATTTAAATTTCATATTCTGAGAAGAAACTCTGTTGTACGCAAGTGATGATTAAATATTTTTCTAGTTAAGTAATTTTTCAATTCAATCTCGATTCTAACCTTTTCTTTTAGATTTTGACCACACCCCCTAACCGAGCCTTATTACAACCCTCTAAAGACCTTTTGATTGATGTATCACCTCAATATATAGTGGTGGAGGTTTGATTTTCATGCAAGCCTATGGTAATAACTTTTCATATTGACTGTTGAGTGCTAATTTCATTATCCTTAAACACTGTGAGTGATTTGAGTGAATCTTTAGTGAGGATGTTAAACTCTATGAGATTTCGAATCAATGGTAACTACGTAGATAAGGGGAGATGCCTATGTTTTCAGTGATTAAATACTCAAATTGGAATGTTTGAAACTTTAATGTTCTCCTAGTTGAATTCTCAATGTATGATTACTTATGAATTAGTTTAAGATATTATTGATAGGAATTATAAGTTGAGAAAAAGGAATTCTTAATTGTGAATTGTGGATTTTGCTTGAGGACAAGCAAGTGTGGGGGTATTTGATAAATCGTAATTTATACATATTTTTATTCCATACTTAACACATTTATGAATAATTTATTCTTAGATTTGGTGAATTTGATGCTCCTAATCCTTTAGTTTCATGCTTTATACTTAAGTGAGCATAGGAGAGAGAAAAGAACAAGAAACGGGCCAAAAATAGAAAAACAGGCCGACGTGGGAAAACAACACGGCCTGGACTTCCTCACACGGGCAGAACACATGCCCGTGTCATTCTAACAGGCTTGACCTCGGCCTAAAACAACCTCAACACGGGCGTGTTGATTTCTCAGCCTTGACCACGGCCTGAAGTAATCGCATATGGGCGTGTCACACGGGCGTGTCCCTACCGAGCCCTAGCTAAGTTCTATTCGGAAAAGGGCAATTTTAAGGGCTTTGAGGCATTCAAAAGCCTATTTAAACACCCTAGAGGAGTACTAAAGGGGACACAGAGAGTAGGAAGCAAGGAATTACTCCAAGAAAGCCAATTAATCCATCTCAGAAGTCGGATTCATCATCAAGACTGAAGATCTCTCCTCAATTTTCCTTTAGGAGTTTTGGGTTTTCTTTATGTTTTGTATTCATTATTCTTCTGAGATTTTTTCCTTTTTAGTTATGAACTAAATCCTTTAAATACCTAAGGGGAATAAAACCTAAGACGAATGTTGTTATTATTTTCTGAATTGTATGATAAATATTTAACTTGTTCTTAATTATGTGTTCTTAATTCTTGTTTCGGTATTTTAGGATATTGATTCAAGCTAATGCTCTTATTTGGAGGATGAATAGTCCCTATGTAAGAGTAACTTTGTCATAATTAAGCGGATTTGATTATGCGCCTAGAAATAGGGTGACAAGATTTTGCCGGATTAGGGTGAAACCTAATAAGGGGATCCATAGATCGAATTAATGCAACCCTAGGGTGTTAATTAGAAAGAGATTTCAATTATTCAATCTAGGGTTAAACGTTATTAGTCTTGAATAGGGATAATAACATAACTTAGAGATTTCTACGGAACAAGTTGAATGAATAAATCGTCCGATTCGGAGCCAGATAACAAGTGAAGTCTAGGTGGATTTTTCCTTAGGTGTTGTCTTAAATCAATCGTTTTTCCAAAAGTAATTCCCCAATTCTATTTTCTGTGAATTCTCAGTTCAGTTAATTGGATTCCCCAATTCTATTTTCTGTGAATTCTCAGTTCAGTTAATTGGTTAATTAAAAAAAAACCCCATTATTCTTAGGCTAGATAATAAAAAGACAGTTAATATTAGTACTTTTAGTTCCTTTGGGTTCGACAATCCAGTCTTGCTAAAGCTATACTACTGTTCGATAGGTACACTTGCCTACGTCGTGATAATAGTTAGTTTCAAGAACAATTAATTTCAACTTTATAAAACTTATCACGAAAAATCACAATCACTGTACAGAACCCAGCTCTTTGTCTAGAGTTCTACGAGTAGTCGTTCGATTACTTGCTTGTATCATTTGATTACAATCCAACTCACTTAACCTTTTCAAAATAAATCAAGTCTAAGAACATGCCATGCATTGATCTATGTCTAGAGCTTGCATGAATGTATTTAAGATAACCCAAATTGAATGAAACAGTGGATCTACTCAAGTTAATATCATGGTCATTAAAAGTAATAAATATTCATCGAACAATTCCAACCAGATGAGATTAGCTCATGGGTTGGGAATTAAAATCCAAAATATCAACATCATCATCCACAGTTTAAAAATCAAAGAAATTAATTAATAGAATAAAGGTAGAACTGCAGGAAGCTTTTGCAATTATAGCTTTAACTTTGATGCTACCAAACCATCCAAGACCCAAGGTTGAATTCATCATCCCTTTCCTTGCGTCTCTGCCCTCTTTTTAAGCTGCTACCCTTTTCGCTTTTTCTCTAAAATTTCCACGAGATTTTTCTAGAGAGAAAAAACTATCCTTCTTTTCTCTCTTTATTCTTTTATAGGGTAGGCCCCCCTTCTCTCAGCATACTCATTTTCTCCCTTTTTTTTCAGGTGAATTTATTTGGTACACGTACAACTAGCTGAGAGTGACAAGAACTGAGTGTTGCATCAACATCTTTCTGGAATTGCCGTGGCATTTTTGTTGGCAATCTGTCCAACCTTTTGCTTCACTTCCTTCATTCCCTTCCTCATTTGTGCACCTACTGCATACAACAACCAATTCTTTCCTCCCAACAATAAAAGTAACATATAATGACATTCAAGACATAATCCAAGTTTTATTATGCAATATTCTAATAATAACCTAGAAATGCAAATATATCCACTTAAGTACAGACAATTCATCAAGTATATAGGCTTGAGATATAACTCTTTTCAAGAGTTATCATAACCTTAAACATGAGTTCTTGCTTGTCCTCAAGCAAAATAGGGTGCAATTTGCCAAAACAACACAATTACCTTTTGTAATGCTAAACCATACTAAACGTATTTTATACCTCCATTCTCAATAGTCTTCTGTCTCAAATAATTGGTTTAAATTTTATAGGTTTGTTTAGCATATGAAGTGTAGAAAATGTTACCTAAAAATAAAAAGTTTTTAAATATTCATGCAATTCTGACTATAACAAATACCTCCTAATGTACTTAATTTATATTTCCTCTAAACTCAATTTCTCTACTCACAATTATTCTGTCATTACATAATTCATCTTGTCACATGGTTTCTTTACTTGACAATCTCAATGAAGCATACACTAGATTGCCAGTATTACATCACGCCACAATTTGAATGTAATTCACTCATGAAGCTAAGTCTTTTAACTTAGAAGATGGATAGAGCAAACAATTACCTTCTTAGCTACTCAACCTAAAATTGCAGTGGAGTGTCCATAAACTTTTTTTCTACTCACTCTTATTTGAGCTTGCTTTTCTGGTCAATAATACAATGGAGCAAACAAAATATTATTGACTTAATCAACAGTTTCAAACATTAGAGTGTTTCATGTCATCTTTCCTTTTTTTTTTTTTTTTTAGCTTTGCCATGGTATTTATTATTATTCATTGCCAATTTACTAAACTTAGGTTCAGGAACTTCTAAGTGTATTAAAAGAAACCTACTATAGACTAATTGCAATTATAATTAGGTCATTCTATTTTTAGGGATTAATTTTCATACAACCATCCTCAGCTAAACGTACCTGATCAACTATCACAATTTTCTAAGCTTATTGAAGAATTATTATCCTCATCGAACATCATAGATAACAATATACTTATCATAGCCTAACAGTCATTTGACATTTGTATGTCATGGAAAAATAAGTGAGAAAATGAGCAAATGTTAAGACAATTATCTAATGCATACAATATGTACAACACACCCCCAAACCTAAGGGATGCATTGCCATCAATGCATGATCAAATGCAAATTGCAAATTACAAAAAGAAACATATATATAATGCAATGAAAACAATTATCAATGTATGAAAAACACATGTTATATAATGAAAAGTATGCAAATGAATATAAAAATAAAAATAAAAGCTTGGAAAGAATTTGGCGTTACTTTAATTGGGTCAGGTAGATTTTCGTGCAACATGCTTGTAATGCTAATCTCTTTTTAGCAAATTGATTGGAACCTCTTCGTCTTCATCATCTGATTTAGTTAGATCATCAATTAGTTGAATAATCTCATAATCTTGCTCCGATATAGGTGTAGTTAATTGAGGTGCAATAGCATCTTCAGCGGGTGCAGAAGGTTGATCTATTTCATCTCTTTCCTTATCAGATTCAATGTTCACTGATTCTGTCTTTTCTTTATCCCCCTCTATTTCTTTGCTTTTCAATCTTCAGTGGTTATGTGTGTGGTATGTCCAGTCTCAGCAGCTTCAGCTTCAGCTTCAGCTTCATCCTCATCTTTTGGATCCAAGAGTAGCTTCTTGGAAAATTTGGGGAATGCGGGCATAGGCCTCTTTAATAGGTTCCCAGTTCATTGACAACGACCTCAAGCTTGGTAAAATTCATGTGCATCTTTAAACATGCTTGGCCAATAAAAAGCCAGGTTGGAGAACTTTTGTAGAAGGTTGCATTCCCCTGAAATGTCTTCCATATGATGCTGAATGGAAGTGGTGCAAAATACTAAAAATCTCGTCATCCAAAACTCATCTTCAAATTATTTGATTTGCACAATGTTTGAATAAAAATGGCTCATCCCAATAATATTTCTTGGCATCATGGAAAAATTTCCTTCATCTTTGACTATTGAACTCAGGTGGCAGCAATCCACTTACTAGGAAATTGATGATATTGGCATACCAAGGTAATGTCGTGGCAACCAACAATCACTCAGATTGTCGAAAAGAGGTAATTTCATTCCTTAATTTGGCATTCATATTTGGAGGATTGTACCTTAAAAAAAACCTCTGACAAAGTTCATTCCAAGATTCCACCATTCCTGATGGCAAAGCATTCAACCATGCTCTGGCACGATCTCGCAATGAATAAGGAAATAACTTGAGTCTCAAGGCATCTTTAGGAACACCCTGTTGCCTGAATGAATCACAGACCTCCAAAACGAGTCTTAAATGCAGCCGTGGATCTTCATTAGGTAATCCACTGAACTGTCCTACTATTTGTAGCATTTAAAACATCACTAGTTTCAACTCAAAATGCTAAGCTTAAATATGTGGCTTGACAATCCCTGGATTCAAATTATCCAAGATTGGCACTATATGTTTTCTAATGGGTATGCCTCTATCATCTATCATACGAGGAATATCAGTGTCCTTACCATTCAGATGTAATGGATCTTTGTCAGGATCATTTCAAATTCGTTCCATTTCTTGCAATTCTTTTCTTCTCCTCCTCAAAGTTCTTTCAATTTCTAGGTTAAAAGAATACTCTTCGTTCTCGAGAATACCTCTACTCATAAACTAGCAGCAAATCTGAAAAAGAATAAAAAAAAACAACTAAGTAAGCTAAAACTAACAAAATTAAATAGATAATAACAACCAAATTTCATTAAATTGCCGATCCTCAATAACGACGCCAAAAACTTGTCGCCTGTGAATATGTAATGTGAATGTGCAAGTATACACATCGAATCAAGTAATAAAGTGATATGTGAGATCGTCTCCATAAGGATCAGAATAGATTAAAATGGTTGAGTTATCACTATGAACTATACTAATTAAGCTATAGCAAAATGAACAAAATAACAGTTTGCTGAGGAGTATTAATGTATGAAATATTAAGATCAAATACTGAATAAATTACTGTGGAAAATCTACAAGACAAAGTTGGGAGGATTTATGCTATTAAAAGGTAAGGTTAGGATTACTCAGATTATACCTTTATAACATAATAATGCCATAGCAAAACCTTAACCAAATTACTATTCAGAGTATAACTACTGTAGTCTGCTTTTTTTGAGAGCTAGACTTTAAGTTAGCATTCTAAAACTGTGTATGTTTACAAGTCTCAAGAACAATACCTAACATTATCGTTCCTTTCTCTATACAGAACATAGCTCTATGTCTAGAGTTATACGAGTAGTTGATCGAGTACTCGCTTGTATCATTCGATTACAATCTAACTCACTTAACATTTTCAGAATTAAATCAAGTCTAAGAACATGCCATGCATTCATCTATGTCTAGAGCTTGCATTCATGTATTTAAGATAACCCAAATCGAATGAAATAGTAAATCTATATAAGATAATATCATGGTCGTTAAAAGTAATAAAAATTCATCCAGTAATTCCAACCCGATGAGATTAGCTCATGAGTTGGGAATTAAAATCCAAAATATCAACATCATCATCCACAGTTTAAGATCCAAAGAAATCAATTAATAGAATGAAGGTAGAACTACAGGAATTTTTCGCCACTCCAGCTATAACTCTAATGCTACCAAGTCGTGTAAGACACAAGGTTGAATGCGTCATCCTCTTCCTTACATCTCTACCCTCTTCTTAAGTTTCTACCCTCTTCCCTTTTCCTCTAAAATTTCCACGAGATTTTTCTGGAGAGAAAAGACTACCACTCTTTTCTTTCTCTTTCTTCTTTTATAGGGTAGGTGCCCCCTCTCTCAGCACACACATTTGCTCCCTCTTTTTCAGGTGAATTTATCTGGTACATATATAGTTGGCTAAATGTGACGAGGACTGAGTGTTGCGTTAGCATCTTCCTGGAATTGCCATGGAATTTTTGTTGGCAATCACTCCCTTCATTCCTTTCCTCATTTTTCTCATTCTCTTTGTCCTTCCTACACCTGCTGTATACAACAACCAATTCATTTCTTTCCAACAATAAAAACATATAATGGCATTCAAAGCACAATTCAAGCTTTATTATGCAATATTCTAATAATAACCTAGAAATATAAATATATACAGTTAAGTACAGGCAGTTCATCAACTTTAAAGGCTTGAGATATAACTCTTTCCATGAGTTATCAATGCTCTTATTGTCAATGTTTGATTACTACACCAAAATATCACTTACAAGTCAATATTTTTTCCATCTTGACATGAGATTTACCTTTATTCAAAATATTTTGGTCTAAATTTGAAATATTTTGAAAGAAATAAATTCATATTTTGACTTTGGGATTTAATTAAGGATGTCTAATATTTTAAATTGATTAGTTAAAACAAAATGCCACAAAAGTGACCTCTTTTGCATAGATTAGTTTATTTCAAAAATCAATATGATTATATGTTTTTGTGACTCATGCATTTATTAATTGACTCAAAGGTAAGTTAATATTTGGCAGAAGTTCAATGACATATGTGGTGATAAATGTGTGACAATTATAAGGTACTTTACGTGAACAATAAAATTAATTCATTGTTTAACATAATTTATTGTCAATGTCTGGTTGCTACAAAAAGAGTACTACTTATTATTAATATTACTGTCCAAAGACTTGATATTAATGTTGTATTTGGTATCTTGAGATGGGATTAATCATTATCTTGAATTTATTGTTTACTTATGAATATTGATGTGAGCTTGTTTTTTATTTATTTATTTATTTATTTATTCTATATTCAGCTAGTTCATCTTCTGTTGCCACAATATATGCTAATATAAATTCTATACTCATGCTTAATGGGACTAATTTCAAGGAATCGAAAAGACACTTACTTATAGTGCTTGGTTGTATAGACATAGACCTTACACTAAGGGAAGAACAAACCGTACCTGTCAATACAGAAAGCACCCCTAATGCTAAAAGGGATTTTGAGAGGTGGGATAATTCAAACCGCATGAGTCTAATGATCATGAGCACAACATTCCAAAAACCTTTAGGGGCACAAAATCTGAAGAGATTACTCAAGCCAAGGGTTTTCTTGATGAAATTGAGAAATGTTTTTCCAAAAACGATAAGGTTGAAATGATATCACTTCTAACTTTTTTGATGCCTGTGAAGTATAAGGGTCAAATAAATGTAACGGGGTACACTATAAAGATATTCTATGTTGCTTCAAGACTTAAGGCACTTAGGATTGAGCTTTTTAAGGAATGTTTGTTCTTATGGTTTTGGTATCGTTTCCTACACAATTTAACCAATTTAAAATTAGTTACAACTATCAAAATGAAAAATGGACTTTAAATGAGCTCATTTCTCATTGTGTGCAAACGGAAGAAAGATTGAAACATGATAAGTCTGAAAGTGCTTATTTGGCCAATGCCTTTAAAGACAACAAATTACATTCTAAATAGAATACCCACTAAAGCAACTAGTGATAAACCATAATATATACATATTTTTACCCCATGCTTGGCATATTTATGGATGATTTTTCCTTGGTTTCATTTAATTCGATGCTCCTAATCCTTTCAATTCATGTTTTATACTTAGGTGAGCGTAGGAAGGCGAAAAGAGCAAGAAACGGGCCAAAACGGACAAAATGGGCCTAATTCAATATTTCACACGGCCTTGGCATTTCTACACGGGTAATCCGTATGCCCGTGTGTGACACACAGGTAGGACACATACCCGTGTGTCATGTCCGTGTCAACATTAAATCAAATCAGAATTGCACATGGCCTGAGCACTTGCACACGGGCGCGGCACACGACCGTGTCCCTGTTAAACCCAAGTCTAATTCTATTCGGAAAAGGATAATTTTGGGTTATTTTGGGCATTCCAAAGTCTATTTAAACACCCTCGAAGAGGATCAAAGGGGAGACGCTGAGTAGAAGGTAGAAAATACCTAAGGACAGCCATCAAAATCAGCTCGGAAGCAGGATCCACTTCAAGACTGAAGATCTCCATTCAATTTCTAGAACTTCTTTGGGTTTCTTTATGTTTTGTTGTTTTCCCAATTTTGATATGTTTTCCATTATTATGAACTAAACTCCTTAAACACCTAAGGGAGATGAAACCTAGGACGGATCTTATTACTATTTGAATTATATGATAAATACTTGTTCTTATTCTTAATTGTGAGTTTTAAATCCTTGTTTTAATATTTCAGGATATTAACTCAGGTTTTGATGTGCTTATTCAGTAGAGAAAAAATCCCTGTTTAAGAGTAGATCTCTATAATTAAGCGGAGTTGCATGCAATCCTAGAGATAGGACGACATAAATCTGCCGGATTAGAGTCAAATCTAATAAGGGAATCCATAGATCGAGTTAATGTAACAATAGGGCTTTTAATTAGAAAGAGATTTCAATTAATCAACCTAAAGTCAGTTGTTTTTAGTCTCAAGAGAGATATTAACATAAATAAGGGATTTCTATGGACTAAGTCAAGTGAATAAATCATCTAATTCAAAGTAATAAGTGAAGTCTAGGTGAATTCTTCCTTGGGTATTGTCTTCTTCATCGGTTTTCCAAAAGTACTTTCCAACTTTAATCTCTGTCGTAATCTTAATCAATTAGATAATTAGTCTTAGTTTAAAAACATCCCTTAATTCTTAGGCCAGATAACAAAAAAATAGTAATTACTAGTACTCTTAGTCCTTGTGGATACGATATTTCTGGTCTCACCATAACTATACTACTGTTCGATAGGTGTGCTTGCCTTAGTTGAATTTTTAGTTAGTTTAGCGACCATCAAGTTTTTGGAGCCGTTATCGGGGACTAAGATTTTAGGAACATTTGATTTTTATTACTTTAGCCATTTTTACTTTTATTGCAATTTACTTTTTGTTTTTAGTTTGATTTTTATTTTCTAATTTTTCTTTTGTTTGCTATTGGCAAGTGTCTCTAGTTTATTACTAGGAAGAAACCGTCAGGACTTTTGCTTTTTGACAGTGAGATCGAGAGCACAACTCACAAAAACCGAAGAGAAATAAGGCGAAGCCTACAATACATAGAGGAAGAGCAAGAGGACGATATCCGTACTACAATCGAGGAGATGGCTGACAATCAGAATAATCCGCTACCTCCTGTGGTTGCTGCAAATCTAGTAAATCAGAATCCTGCTCCTCGTACTATGTATGATTGTGCTAAACCTAATTTAACAGGAACTAAATCGAGTATCGTTAGACCTGCTGTTGCTGCAAATAATTTTGAACTGAAACCTAACACGATTCAAATGATACAACAGTTTGCTCAGTTTGATGGTTTACAAGGCAAGGATCCAAACACTCATTTAGCAAATTTTCTGGAATTATACGACACCTTTAAGATCAATGGCATTTCTGATGATGCCATTCGCCTTCGGTTATTTCCATTTTCATTAAGAAATAAGGATAAACAATGGTTGAACTTGTTACCACGAGGGTGAATCACTACTTTGGAACAAATGACCAAAAAATTTTTGCTTAAATATTTTTCGCCGGCTAAAATGGCAAAGTTAAGGAGTGATATCTCTTCTTTTATGCAGATGGATTTAGAAACACTTTATGATTCATGAGAGAGATACAAAGATTTATTGAGAATGTGCCCTCACCATGGGTTACCCCTTTGGCTACAGGTTCAAACTTTTCACAACGGTTTAAACCCCTCTACTAGGAAAATGATCAACGCAGCTGCTGGTGGAACCATCAACAATAGGACACCTGAAGAGGCTTATGAGTTCATAGAAGAGATGTCACTGAACAATTATCAGTGGCAAGTCATGAGGACAAAGCCGACAAAAGTAATCTGCATTTTTAACGTCGACTCGGTTACTATACTTTCAAATCAGGTAGAACTTTTGAATAAAAAGATTGATGGTTTATTTGGTTCTACGCAGGTACATCCAGTAATACAGTGCGATGCAAGTGGAGGTGGAATGAGTAATCCAAAATGCCTAGCCTACGACCTTAGCACTGCAAACGAGCAAATCAACTATATGGGTAACAATTCTAGATCTCAGAATAATCCCTACAGTAATACTTACAATGCAGGTTAGAGGAACCATCCCAACTTCTCCTAGGGTGGTCAAGGCAATCAAAGACCACAACCCCCTCCAGGTTTTCAACCACCTTACAAGCAGGAAAAGAAGCCGAACCTTGAAAAGATGCTAATGAAATTCATCGCGGTATCTGAAACACGTTTCCGAAACACCAAAACAGCACTTAAAAATCAGCAAGCATCGATTCAATGGCTCGAAAATCAAATAGGCCAATTGGCAAAGATGATTTTCGAATGACCACAAGGTAGCTTGCTGAGTAACACTGAAACTAACCTAAGGGAGCAACCTCATATGATTACTGTTAAAAATGAAGAAGGGTTAACTGAATCCAAAGCTAAACCGAGGTAAGAAATTATGGTAAGCAATGGAAAGGTTGAGGTAAACCAAAATAAGCAGAATTCGGTCATTAAAGATTATACACCACATGTTCCATATCCAAATGCGACAAGGAAAGACCACACAAACGAACAATTCGGTAAATTCCTTAAACTGTTAAAGAAGCTACATATTAACTTACCGTTTATTAAAGCTCTTTCACAGATGCCAAATGCCGTTAAATTCTTAAAGGAGCTTTTAGCAAATAAGCGGAAGTTGGATGATGCGTCGCATGTGGAACTAAACGTAGTATGCTCAGCCATTTTGCAAAATAAGCTACCCAACAAACTAAAAGATCTAGGGAGTTTTACTATTCTTTGTTTAATTGGTAGTTTAAATATTAATAATGCGTTGGCTGATTTAGGGGCAAGCATCAACATCATGCCCTATAAAATGTTTAAACAATTAGGTCTTGGGAAACCCAAAACAACTAGGATCAGTATCCAATTGGCAGATAAAACTATTAGATTTCCTAGGGGTATTGTTGAGGATGTGCTTGTAAAAATTGATAAATTTATATTCCCAGTTGACTTTGTTGTTCTAGACATGGATGAGGATAGTGATGTACATTTAATTTTAGGAAGACCCTTTTTAGCAACTGCTAGAACTATCATTGATGTTGGCATAGGAGAATTGATACTTCGTATAGGTGATGACACGATTAAACTTCAAGCTCATGATTCTGCTAAAAAATCTAGTTATCGAGATGATTGTTTAAGTTCTGCTAATTTGAGTAATGATACAACTCAAACTTCTTTGCAAAAGTCCCCTAGGAAGAACGTGACGGAGCCTCATTCTAATCCATGCAACAAAAATAGAGAGACTCACGAAGAACGAAGGCTTCAGATCGATGAACTAGACGAATGGCGAACACATGTCAAGGAGAAACCAAAAGTACATGATGAATCCAAGCGACACTGCAATGAGCGTAGGGATGAAATAAAGCAATTTCAGGTCGGGGACAAAGTATTGTTAGATGAAAAAGACGGTTAGAATCGAGATTGACTTGATACATTACCTCACTGGAAAAATAAACTAACATTAAATAATTACATCCATCAAATTTATTAAAGATAAACATGAGCTTCTTCTCTGAATATGGAATTAAATACTTAAGCTCAAAAACAAAGAACTAATAATAATATGTATGTTTCTTTTCTTTTTTTTTTGCTATTATTCTATTATTCTAGTCGTTGTTATGATTAGTGTTAGAGAATATTCTTTTTAGGACTATAGTTTTATTTTTACTACTTAGATTCTATATTATTTTTTCCTTTCACTCGTGGTTAAATACTTCTGTTATTTTCAGGTATATTATGACAAACACACGATGCAAGAAGACTGCCATCCCCGCTTTGAAAAAGCGGAAGGGTCCTGGCGCAACCTCTTCGAGCGCCTCAACCGAAGCTCATCGCCCTTTGCTTCAATTTTCGTCAGGCGTACAGGACGACTTGTTTCAGATTTTACGTGTTCAATTGCTAGGTTTGGGCCGATGTATTGACTGGGCCACATTGGAGCAGGTCAGACTAGCTGATGAGGTCCATGCTGTCATTACCACTACCCCGTGGGATCGATTCTTTGTGATTATCAAGGCCACCTATTCAGAGCTTACCTTGGAGTTTTGCACTACTTTCCATCTACAGCATGTGATGAATACCCATGACAAGGCCGGTACTATCACTTTCTGACTTGGTGGCTTAGTGCGATATATGAGCATCCCTAATTTTGGCATAGCTTTGGGCATCTACACCGACAAGTTTATAGGTGCCGACAACTTTCTTCACCTCCACCATCACATCTATTACTCACCTTTATACTGTTGGACCGATCTCACAGCTAGTCAGATCCGTTATAACCTGAGTCACTCGAAGGCAACATCACTTTCTCTAGCTCTACGATACATCCACGCCTTATTAGCTAACACGTTGACTGGCAGGAGAGAGAGCACAGGAGTTGTAAGCACTACTAACGCATACTATCTTTGGAGCATGGCAACTGGTCATGTATTTGATTTGGCATACTTTATTGCCCTTGCTTTTCGTCATCAGATGGACCGTTATAGAAGGGTCTCATCTATCTTGTTCCCTACGTGACTCGTATCGCTCGGCATTTCGGCCTCTTCGACACTCCAGAGATGTCATCGACACTCACACTAGTAGGCCAGATGTCTCATTAGGGAATTTCTAGTATGATCCACATGAGGATGATAGAGCGACACTGTGGATTCGACCCCCCTTAGTACAGACTCGTTCACTCTGATAACCAGGATGAGCCAGAGGATATTATTGATAATGTCCCTCCCCTTTATGAGGACCCACCTCCACCACCATCACAGAGTCACCGCCCTACTGCTGCCACTTTGATAGATATATCTGAGTGACTCACTCATTTTGAGCAGCAGTTTTTCGAGCAGTTTGACATCATCGATGCCACTCTTCGACAGATTTGCCACCACCTCCACATCTCTCCTTCGGTATCGTCAACCCACGAGGCATCCGATGATAAGGACCTTTGAGTCCTTTTATTTTATTATTATTACTATTTTATTTTTAATTTTATTTATCTTTTATTTATTTTTAAAGACTTATGTTTTATATTTTGAACTATATTTATCTTTATAGTTATTATCGAGTACTCCCTTAATTCTCTTCCACAGTTGTGTTTATTTTCTTATTAGTAACTCAGAATCATGTCTTTCATTGGCCTTATCTACAATTTTAGCTTTCGCTCTTTCAAGGATTTCAGCCAAAAATTCAGGACAGTTTCGCTTCTCTCCCTCTCTTCTAATGTTATGCTTATATTTTTATTATCTATCTTTGTACATTGAGGACAATGTACATCTTAAGTGTGGGGAGGCTATTCATATGGTTATCAGAAAATCCCTGAACTTTCATCTCGTTCTCAAATAATTTTCTCATATTATTATTAGAGTGAATTCTGATTGATTTATAATTTTTATTGATGTTTTGAATTAAATCATAGGTAACTGTGCATTGATTGTTTAAACTTTAATACATTAGAAAATCAAGCATGATAAGTTGACTTTTGAGAATTAAAATTTCTAGGTTGTTTCCCTGAATTGAGGTATTATCTTAAAGTTTTGAATTTACAGGATTGACATCAAATACCCATAATTTTTGTGAGATTTTGAGCATTTTAAAGTATATATCTTTCTTGCTCACATTTTTTTATTGGTTATGCGTGTGTCAACATTGATTTGTTATTCTAGAACCTGCTTCGATTATGCATGTCAAGACCACACCTTTGATTTGATATACTAAGATGATAAAGGCACTTCGGTTTTAACTCACTTACCCCACAAAAAGCCTACCTTTATCATTAACCCTTAGTGAACCCCTTTGAGCTTAACAAACCATTTCTTAATTTACCCTAAAGTTTAACCCCTATTTCATATTTTTTGATTCGTTGAGAATTTTTCCTATTTTATTGATTCCCTTTTTGTCAAGATTTGATTTGGTTAATTGCCTAACTATGTTCTTTCATTTGAGTCGTATAATTCTCTCTCGTTACTTGTTCTTATTCTTAAAAAAAATACATATTATTATTAGTTCTTTGTTTTGAGCTTAAGTATTTAATTCCATATTCAGAGAAGAAGCTCATGTTTATCTTTAATAAATTTGATGGATGTAATTATTTAATGTTAGTTTATTTTTCCAGTGAGGTAATGTATCAAGTCAAACTCGATTCTAACCGTCTTTTTCAGCCTTTATCCACACCTTTAACCCAAGCCCCATTACAACCCTTTAAAGACCTTTTGATTTGTGTATCATCTCATTTAAAGTGGTGGATATTTGATTTTCATGCAAGCTTATGGTAATAACTTTTCATGTTTGACTATTGAGTGCTTAATTATTAAACTTTAAACACTTTGAGTGATTTGAGTGAATCTTTAGTGAGGATGTCAACCCTTGTCAATTTGGAATTAAAGATAATTACTTAGATAAAGGGAGAAACCTATGATTTTATGATTAAAATGCTCAAATTTTGGAAATTTTAATGTTCTTTTAGTTAAGCTCTCAATGTATGATTACTTAGGGATTACTTCGAAACATTATTGATGATACTTATAAGTTAAGAAGAATTTATTTTAATTGTGAGTTGAGGATTTTGCTTGAGGACAAGCAAATGTTTTAAGTGTGGGGATATTTGATAAACCATAATATATACATATTTTTACCCCATGCTTGGCATATTTATGGATAATTTTTCCTTGGTTTCATTGAATTCGATGCTCGTAAATCTTTAAATTCATGTTTTATACTTAGGTGAGCATAGGAAGGTGAAAAGAGCAAGAAACGGCCCAAAATGGACAAAATGGGCCTAATTCAATATTTCACACGGCCTTGGCATTTCCATACGGGTAATCCACACGCCCGTGTGTGACACACAGGCAGGACACACGCTCCTGTATCATGTCCGTGTCGACATTAAATCAAGTCAGAATTACACACGGCCTGAGCACTTACACACGGGCGTGGCACACGGCCGTGTCCCTGTTAAACCCAAGTCTAATTCAATTCAGAAAAGGCTAATTTTGGGCTATTTTGGGCATTCCAAAGTCTATTTAAACACCCTAGAAGAGGATCAAAGGGGAGACACAGAGTAGAAGGCAGAAAATACCTAAGGACAGCCATCGGAATTAGCTCGGAAGTAGGATCCGCTTCAAGACTGAAGGTCTCCATTCAATTTCTAGAAGTTCTTTGGGTTTCTTTATGTTTTGTTTTTTTCCCAATTTTGAGATGTTTTCCATTATTATGAACTAAACTCCCTAAAGACCTAAGGGAGATGAAACCTAAGACGGATCTTATTACTATTTGAATTATATGATAAATACTTGTTCTTATTCTTAATTGTGAGTTTTAAATCCTTGTTTTAATATTTTAGGATATTAATTTAGGTTTTGATGTGCTTATTCAGTGGAGCAAAAGTCCCTATTTAAGAGTAGATCTCCATAATTAATCGGAGTTGCATGCAATCCTAGAGATAGGACAACATAAATCTGTCGGATTAGAGTCAAATCTAATAAGGGAATCCATAGATCGAGTTAATGCGACAATAGGGGTTTTAATTAGAAAGAGATTTCAATTAATCAACTTAAAGTCAGTTATTTTTAGTCTCGAGAGAGATATTAACATAAATCAGGGATTTCTACGGATTAAGTCAAGTGAATAAATCGTATAATTCAAAAGTAATAAGTGAAGTCTAGGTGAATTCTTCCTTGGGTATTGTCTTCTTCATCGGTTTTCCAAAAGTATTTTCCAACTTTAACCTCTGTCATAATCTTAATCAATTAGATAATTAGTCTTAGTTTAAAAACATCCCTTAATTCTTATGCCAGATAATAAAAAGATAATAATTACCAGTACTTTTAGTCCTTGTGGATACGATATTTTCTGTTTCACCATAACTATACTACTGTTCGATAGGTGCGCTTGCCTTAGTCGAATTTTTAGTTAGGTTAGTAACCATCAACTGCAAAAATACCTTATGAGATTTGGACACGTCAAAAGCCTAGTTTAAAGCACTTTCACATTTGAGATGTCTAGTTGAGGAAAGACCTTATAGGCCACATGAAAAGAAATTGGACTCCAAAATAGTGACAAACTATTTTTTCTGGTTATTTTGAGCGATCGAGGGGCTATGAGTTTTATGATCCCACATTTAGGAATATTTTTGAGACGGGAACTGTAATATTTTTTTAGAATGTTGAGTTTCAAGAGAGAAATAAGAATAGAGACATTGCTTTTGAGGAGGAATTTGATTCTAACTTAGTTCCTACTATCACTTTTGATTATGTTCAGGTTCTCATACCTATCATTGATCAAGAAGTGAATCTAGAACCTCAACAAGTTATTGTTGAACAACTCACTATTCAAGATGAGGTAATTGTTCCAGAAGAACAAACTCAACAACCACAAAAATGAATGTCATTAAGAAGGTCCACTAGAGAAAGGGTTATAATGGCTTTAGTGGAATATTTTAACCTTAAGCCACATCAGATGAATGTTAAGTTAATGGTTTCTCAATGGCAACATTGATCATACATTTATATGGTGCACTAGAAAACTTTGTGTCTAATGATACAAATCTAATGATTTGAAAATTAAAGAACTCTATCTATGGGCTTAAGCTGACTTCTCGTCAATATTATTAAAAATATTACCAAACGATTATCTCATTCGTTTTAGAGATGAATTTGGTCGATAATTGAATATACCGCAAGTTTAGTAGGAGTAAGGTTTTATATTTGGTTTTATATGTTAATGACATACTGCTTGTCAATAATAAGTTAAGTCTCGACCAATACCCCTAGAATGATTTTGAAATTAAGGAAATACGTAAGATTCCTTACGTCTCAAGAGTGGGGAGTCTAATGTATGCTCAAGTATGTACGCGTCCGGACATTGTGTACATTGTTGAAATGTTAGGCAGATATTTAAGCAACCATGGTATGGACTAGTAGATAGTAGCCAAAAAGGTTATGAGGTTTCTTCAAAGAACAAAAGATTATATGCTCACATATTGAAGGTCTGATAAGTTAGAGATCATCAAGTATATAGACTCTGATTTTGATGGAATATTGATGCAAAAGTTTTTCATTAGGGTGCAAATTGTGACAATAATTTGTAGTCTTTTATTCTAATAATAACATAAGTACAACAAAGTCAAAGCACATAAACTTTAAATTTCTGGTTGTTAAAGTAAAAGTTTAGAGTGGTTAGGTACCTATAAAGTATATTGACACAAACTCCATGATTGCGGATCCGCTTACTAAGGGACTACACCCAAGGTTTTTCATGAGCACATTGCTCATATAGGTGTAATGTCATTTAAGAATATTTGGTTTTAGTGGGAGTTTGTACTTTTAAATGTTTTTATGTTATAGACACATTTTCAGTTATTTCAATTTATGAATATTAAGTTTATTTTCTGCAGAAATAAAGTTTATTTGGTTTTTTCACACTCTAATTTTGGTAAAGTTTGATCTCACTTAGGTTAAGGAGGACCAGTTGGAAATAGACATGTTTGGGTTATATTGCAAGTAATTTCCATGCTACACATCCATGTTTGATCTATGTCATTTGGTTGTGTTAATATACGTTATTAGAGATGGATTTATTTACAATATATGTAATGAAAGTTGCTTTGGTTCTATGTTAACATAATTAATGGACGAGATTGTTTGGAATATTTTTTTAGATATGATAGTAAGGTTTTGAGCTCATAAGGTTATATAATGACATGTAATTATAAGGTAATCGGTATATATATGGGGTCCAAGTGGGAGATTTTTGGAAAATATAGACATCACATATATAAATAAGAGTAATTACATGTTATTATTTACAATCATAAACGGTTAACCTCAATTAAAAGTGATCTAATTTAGTTAAGGTTTATTGGGCTTTAGTTATTAAATAAAGTATGGACCAAATATGTGTAGATACTTTAGTAACTAATTTCTAATTAATTATGGGTTGATTAAGAATTAGGTTAATGTGCAAAAGTTATATATCAGGGTTATGCCCCCTAAATTACACATAGGTTAAATTTTTAATATCCCATCTTTAGAAAAGAGAGAACCACCTTCTCTAGATTACTTGTGTGCTAATTTGGAATATCAAAACCATAAGATATGAAGATTCAAGAAATGAATGAATTCAGGTACGCTTCCGCATCTAGCTTTCTTCTTGACAGATCCTGGTATATGGTTTATTAAGTTCTATATCAAATATTATTTTACGGTTCTAACAAGTATTGAATAAATTTTCATGTTGTTGAGATTAAACAAAATTTATTGATTAAATTTGATAATATTAAGAAACTCATAATTATAGAGACTTTTTCGACGAATAATCACATATATAAATTTTAGACTATCAGCAACCGAATACCTTCAACACCCACCTATTTTCTTTCATTTCACTACTCTGGGCTAGAATTTAACTTATACAATGATCTACACTTCAAAAAATAAAAACAATGAGAATTTTTGAAGTATTTACTAAAACTTTTTCTTATTAGGCTCATTAATAATATGATGCATTATGATGATTTGAAGGTGCATAAGTTTTTTTATAATGATAATACATCAAATATAATTTTTAATTATAATTATAATAATAACAACAATAGTTTTACCTTATATAAAACCATATTTAATTTTTCTATTAAACATCCATTTAATATGGGTCTATATTGTGTCCCCACCTCTAATATTATAAAAAAATAACAATAATAATTTAAAACATAACGATTTTTTTGGAGCAAAAATACGAGATCATGATAATTCAAACTGACAGCATGGAGGTAGTTGTAGCAATTCAAAATGAGGCGCATAATGAGTTAGACTCTACTTTGATTAGGAGAATTCACCAAAATTTATTTAGAATAAGACACTGGGGCATTCGACATATCCCTAGAGAACATAATGGAGAAGCTGATGGAATCGCAAAACAAGTTAAAGAGGAGAGAATGTCTTCAAGTTTTTTAAATTTCCCCATTGGGAAAGTAGTTATTTTTTATTGTAATCTTTTCAGTTTATTTTGATTATTTCACCAAAAATCATTTTTATTATAATATTTTCAGTTCATTTTGGGTTTTTTACCTAAATAATATTTTTTAAAAAAATACTAAAATGGCATGTTTTAAAAATTATGTACCAAAATGGTACATTCAAAGAGGTGGAGGGTGGTGCATAGGCGGCACCACCCTGGTATTCTGATAGAAATTAGTTAACAAAATAATAATAATAATATTTTAGTAGTGGTGCCAAAGTGATAGGCAGCACCACTTAGTCCTTTCTGGTATATATGGGGTATAAAAATACGGAAAGAGTATGAGGGTATAGTGCCTATCTGATAGGCGGCACACCTAGGATTTCCCCCCTCCACACTCCCCCCTCCAACTCAATTTGAAAGTATCAGTTTAAAAAAAAAAAAAAAGCAGGACAAGAAAGAGAGAAGAGACGAAATAAAGAAAAGAGAATAAAGAAAAGGTATTATTATTTTTATTGTTATTTTCAAATATAATAGATTATGATAAGAAAAAATTATTTTGTTAGTATTATATAGCTTGTTTAGTGTTATTTTTATGTTTTATTTTAAATTTATTTTGTTTATTGTGATTTGCTAGTAAGTTTTGTGTATAGATTAATGGCATGTTTATTGTGAATGTTATGTTTTAATTTTTTTAAATACATTTGAAATTTTTATGTTAGTAACTGTTATAAAGTAATTGTTAGTTAGTGATAACAACCGGAAAAATTAGATAAATACTGAAAATATTTTTATCATAGATATTGTTAGAAATGGCAATAAATTTGATATTGTTAGAAATGGTCTCTTTTCATTCAATAAAATTTTTATGTAAGTATTTTTATGCTGTTCGAAATTGTTTTGAGAATTTTTGTTTATTTTTTAACAGGTTGAGTATTGAAGATGGATAATCAGTTTTTTGTATGCATTTATTTCGATGGAATCATCTTGACAACAACCATTGGATGTATATTTGAATGTCAGCAACAAATAGCAATGAGATTTAATAGAAATGCCTCGTTCGATTATATGAAGGAAAGGATTAGCGTAAAAATTGTTAGACGTTGTGGGAGAAGGATCTCGAAACTTTTGTACAAGTTTTCAGTTTCTACAGATCCTATCAAATTCACTGAAATGGAACTTGTAAACGATGAAAACGTGGAGACAATGATCGCTCTTTATTGTGGGAATTGGAGTGACCAAAATGCATCGATTCACTTATTTGCTGAGTTAGCTGGTGTGGAGCCAACTGAAGATCTCACTGCATATGGTGAAGAACATGGAGCTCAAGAACCGTGTATGGTGGCTCTAATATCGTACATTGATAGTGAATCGACTATACGCGGGATCCATATCAATCTTAATGTTGCACCCGATATTGATGTGGTTGGTGATGATGGATACGATAGTAGTGATCCTTGTGATTAAGAGGTCGATAGTGATAGTGATCCCGATGTGGACAAGGTTCCTGATGATATTGATGAAGAAGACTTGAATGACAATGGAAACATTAACGAGTCCTGATTCGGGAACCATATTCGACGTATTGTGATACACAATAATCCAAGGCCACACATGTCGCTCATAGACCCTGACGTGGCGCATGTAGCTGAGTTCCCGGTGTACCCTGAAATACTATCTGCTCACCGGGTAGTTGTAAATTCTGACCCTAAGAGTTGTTCGTAGGCTAGAGATTCGAAAGTAAGGAAGAATTTGTATTTGCTATTAAGCGGTATAGCATGAATGTATCAATGGACTACAAAGTTGCAATGTCTAAATCGACATTAGATATTGGGGAGTGTTGAAAGTCAGCAGAAGGCTACAATTGGCGGGTATGAGCTACATTTATTCAAAATTCGCAGTTGTGGGAGATACGAAAATTTGTTGGGCCTCACACACGTACATCAACATCTATGAAAAAAGATCATCGAAAACTTGATTTCAAAACTATATGTACATGTATCATGCCAATGGTGAAAGAGATGCTGACCATTAAAGTTTTGATACTGATTGTCGAAATGCAAACACGATTCCAGTATCAAGTATCATACCGAAAGGTGTGGATAGCAGAACAGATGGCAATGGAGAAATTATACGGGGATTTTGATGCATCGTATAATGAGCTACAGGGATGGATAGCCGCTATGCGGGAGTACATACCGGGGATTGTCATTAAGTTACAGACATGATGTAACACGCTTAACCCATAACCGTCACCGAAACAGGGTTATAGAGTATTACCAGAGTTTACAGAACAAATACAGATAATTCATATCATTTGTTATTCATATTCAAAAATAATCATACTGTCCCTTGAATGGACCCTCAAGGTTCAAATTAAACAATAGAATCAAGTCGGGACTAAATTAGGATTTTAGAGAATTTTTTGCAAAATTTCAAAATTTTTCTTATATACAGAGGTCGCACGCCCGTGTGAGTAGGCCGTATGGCTCACACGTCCAAGTGACATGCCCATGTCTCAGGCCATGTGGGCATTCGATGTGAGGCACACGGTCGTGTCCCAGTCCGTGTCCTTACCCGTGTAACTCTCTAACTTGTGCCACATGGCCTCCTACATGCCCGTGTGCTAGTCTGTGTGGTCAATTTAATTTTCACAAATTAGGTGCAAGTTTCACACAGTTAAGACACACGCCCGTGTTCTAGGCCACGTAGCACACACGGCTGAGACACACGCCCGTGTCTCTACCCGTGTGCCCAATTCTGAGCATTCTGTTTCTCAATTTTTATGATGCAGGGGACACACGGCTAAACCACTTGCCCATGTGCCAAGCCATGTGTCACACACAGTCAAGACACACGCCCATGTGTCTACCCATGTGGACAAAATAAGGTCATTTCTTAGCCTTATTTCTCACCCAAATTTAACCTTTAACCTACAATAACATTTGCATACATTTTCCAACCAATTCAAATCATATAAATCAAGCAAACATCAATAACATGTATGAAATAACATCACATACATTCATATGATCAAACTTACCATTTAGTAAAAACTTAAATTTTATCCTAATTCCATCTAACCAACCATATACAAATATGTCAAACATGATATATATATATATATATAAAACCTCATATTAATATACCAAAATGAACCATTATTAGTCATTCCAATGACTAAATTACAAACAACCATGTATTTGCCAACTTTGGTCAAGTTTGTAACAGCCCAATTTTGGTGAAATCAGAATAGTGGTCTAGGGGCCACAAATCCGAGCCGAAAATAAAATTTATTTTTATTTTATTACAATGTCCATAATATGATAGAAATGTGAGGTGAAAATTTTGATAAGAAAATTTTACCGGTTATGTGTTTAATTACGGGAAGGATCAAATCACATAAAATGCAAAAGTTGAATTCTTGTAGCTGAAAGGATTAAACAGCTATGGAATTCAAAAATTGAGGTCCTTATATGGTAATTGGACCATTAATGAAAATTTAGTAGATATTTTTGGATAAATCATCCATGGAAAATTAGAAAAAGGCTAAGGACTAAATTGGAAATCAAAATTATCAAAAGATGATAAATTATTAAATAGAAATAAAAATAATTTTTATCATCTTCTTCCCCAAAATAATACATGGAAACCTTAGGAGAGAGAGAAAAAACTTTCATGGCCAAATTGGGTAAGTTTCTTTGGCCCGTTTTTAGTAATTTTGATATTTTTGAAACTGGGATAACTTAATCTATCTATTTGGAGGATCAATTTGAGAAGTTATCAAAGTATGGAAAATGGGTCATGGATTTATATGCTGAAAATTAAAAATTTATGGTAGAAAATGAAAGGTTGTTGATAGATAAACAACTTTTATAAAGTAATTTTTTATGAAAATAAGATTTAGGGACTAAAATGTAAAGTTGTGAAATTGAAGAAAAATGTTGAATTTTTATGAATACATGAGCTATAAATTTTTTAATGGGATTTTTGTAGGCTTTGAATAGGGAGTAAATTGCACAAATTTTATTTTTCGAGCTTAGGGACGAAATGGAAATTTATGGAAAAGTTAGGGGCAAAATGGTAATTTTGCCTAAGATGTAAATTGAGTCTAAATGAGTATGAAATATGAGAAATTGATGTAAAATTTACTCGTATAGATTCGGATAGACCAAATTCGGAGTTAGAACGAGGAAATGAGGAAAATGTCGGATTAGTAGATTTATGTACAGAACATTTGTCGAGGTAAGTTCGTGTAACTAAATTGTATATGTCTTTCTGCTTGAATTAAATGTTGTGTTTTTTAATTGTATAAATGTCATAAATATGTGAAATGATCACATACTCATTAAAGCACGATAAATGAAAGTGTCCGATCAATTATAATACCCGACAAATGATAAATGATAAAAATGTAAATTTATGCTTGAGTTGAATCTGAACATTTGAATTGCATAAATGCATAAATAAATGAGATTGACCACATGCTTGATAATACTTGAAAGATGCTAAATTCTGTTTGAATAAATGGAAAATTCGGTGGATATGTGATTTCCCGAAATGAATGAGGTCCTGCATTTGTTGCTGACGGGATTTAGCTCAGACGAGTAATCCTATTGACCTCATTACAAAAAGGATTTAACCCAGACGGGTAATCCTGATATAGGTCCTCTCGAGCATATGTTATGGATTGAGTTTAGCCTGGATGAGTAATCCAGATCAAGCTCCTTAGAGCATATGTCATAAAAAGGATTTAGCCTGGACTGGTAATCCTATTGTACATATGCATGGCTCAAGAGTGTATTCTCTGGAATAGTACCTTATAAGTATCACTGAACATGAATTGATGGATTCTGATTTGTACACCTTGGGTGTACTATATGTGTATCCATCGATGTTCCCAACAAATTCAACGGGTAAAAATCTTGACATGAAAGGACATGAATAAGAAATGAGTTATTACACGTAGTTGTCTGAAATCCATGAAAATGATGCTACATGACAATTGACATATGAAAACATGAGATAATGATGTTTGTACATGGGATTCTTTTGATGAATATGTTTATCCTTGGTTATAGACTTGTACACTTTAAGTGTACTACTACTCGTGTGACATTGCTATTTTGAGTAAAATGTGTAAAGTTTTGATATGAAATAATCTGAACTCGAGATGTGTTATATGAAAATATACTTGAGATATAGTAATGTGAATTATACATGCTGTGGAAAGCATATGTTATGGAAACTTGATTGTTATTGAGCCCATACATGTTTTTGATGTTATTATGGAATAAATGACTAACAAAGGCAATGAGGATATGTGTAGGGCTTGAAGGCAAATTGATTGAATATGTCTTACATAGTTACCTCAAAATAGAATGAATGGTAAGTTAAGTACCATGTTATACGAACTTACTAAGCATTATATGCTTACTTAGTTTTATTTCCCTATAGTTTTATTTCCCTATTTTATAGTAAATCGGAAGCTCGTTGGATTGGAAGCTTAGTGGAGATCACTCACACTATCCATCGGCCCATGTTGGTACAATATTGTAGATCAATTATGATTGTAATGGCATGTATAGGATATATTGGTCATATTGTCATGTAAATGCAAATAATGCTTGTAATCTAGCCATTGGAATGACTAGTAATAGTTTGTTTTGATAAATTTGTAATGTCATATTATGGTAGCTACATATGTGTTAAGTAGTTGATCTATTATGTCTAACATAAGGACTAGACTAAGGCAAGATTATGAACAGGTATGCATGTAATGGTATGCCATGTTGAATGATAAAATTTGTTTAATTTGAATGGTTGGTATTGGATGTGTGTTTCAAGTGCAGGTCATGGATGTGATTTTGGGTGAAAAATGAAGCTAGAAATGGCTTTATTTTGTCCACACGGGTAGACACATGGGCGTGTGTCTAGACCGTGTGTGACACATGGTCGAATACATAGGCGTGTAGTTAGGCCGTGTGTCCCCTGCACCCTAAATTTTGAGAAACAGAATGCTCAGAATTAAGCACACGGGCAGAGACACGGGCGTGTGTCTCAGCCGTGTGTGATACACGGCTTAGAACATGGGCGTGTGTCTTAGCTGTGTAAAACCTGCACCTAATTTTGAATTGAATTAATTAACTACACGGCCTAGCACACAGGCGTGTGGCATGGCTCTGTGCACAAGTCAGAGAGTTACACGGGGTCAAACATGGCCTCCAACACGGGCATGTTTTAGGGTCACACGGGCGTGTCCCTTGGACCACACGAGCGTATGAGCCCTGCACCTTTGAAAATTTTTATAATTTCAAAAAAAATTTGTAGAGGTTCCGATTAAGTCCCGACTCGATTCTAAGGCTCGTATTGGGCCTCGAGGGTCTAATTAAGGGACGTTTTGAATGATCTTGGTTAATGAAAAGTAATTTACATAAATTATTTGTAAAATGTTCTAAAATTTTTGTAATGCTCTAAAACCCTGTTCAGACGATGGATACAGGTTAGAGGTGTTACAAAGTTAACCTATACATGCCATTATATCAAAATAAAATTAGTTTTTTATACCAAAACAAGCTGGAGGATAGTGTGATGATTCTTCGACCATTCTCCAACCATAACGAGCTTTCGAAACACTATAAAATAGAGAAAATAAAACCTAGTAAGCATTTAATGCTTAGTAAGTTCGTATAATAGAAAGTAAACTTACCAATCATATTCATTTAAATAAGGATAACAATAAGATGCTTTCCAACAAATTTGCAAATTTGCCTAATCACATACATTCAAATAAGCAAGTTTGTCACATAATTAACATGTACATTAAGTAAGCATGGATGAGCTCATCATGCTACAATCCTTTCAGGTATTTCAGAAGTATTTGGGACATAACTCTTTTAATCTCATAATTTCTCATGTCAGAAGTTTTGTCCGTTGAATTATTGAAATATCAATTGATACTCAGGTAGTACACACAACTTGTACAAAACTATAAAATGTCAATTCATAATCAGAGGTACCCATTAGGGCACATAATTAGGGAGCACACTCTCGAGCTACATATCAGGATGCTTAGATAAGCCATGTAACAGGACACTTATCCTGGCTAAATAGGAAACTCATAAGAGTTTTACTTAGGGAGCTCATAGAGCTTATCAGGTAACTCCAAAGAGTTATTATCAGGGAGCATCGGATAAAGTAACAGAGAGTTCAAGCGAGCCATGTCAGGAAGCCCATAAGAGCTTATATCAGGATGCTCACGTAGAGCTGCGTTTGTGTCCGCATTACATGCTGGATCACAACCAATCGAATCATGTTACAGGACGTTCACACAGAGCTGCGGTAGTGCGCAACACATGCATGATCACTACCGATCAGGATGCTCGCAAGAACTATTTATCAGGACGCCCAATAGGGCTTTAACAGGATTGCTCGTCCGAGCTATATTCTGTCTGCAACATATGCAGGACCACATATAATTTGGGAATTCACATATAACCTTCAAATTTCACTATTCAAACGGAACTTATTATTTTTCGGATATGATTGAACATATGATTATTTCATTTATTTTTAACATTTATATAATCATAAAATCATATACCACATTCAATTCAAACATATAATTAAACACAATTCGATTACTCGAACTTACCTTAACACTTGTTTGTGTATGAAAATCTATTGATCTGAAACTTTTTCTTTTCCTCGATCTAGCTTCGAATTTGAGTTGTCTGGATCTATATAAATGAATTTAATCATCAATTTATCACATTTCAAATTCAATTGGGTTCAATTTACACTCTAGGCAAAATTACTATTTTGCCCCTAAACTTTTTATAAATTCTAATTTCGTCCCTAGGCTCGGAAAATGAAATTAAGCCTAATCGATTTTTTTATGTCTTAATAACAATCCATGAATTTCTTAAAAACCATAATTTTTCCATGGGTTTTACAATTGTTTCAATTTAGTCCATAAATCACAATTTCATGAAAATTCTCTTTGTAAAAGTTGTTTATCTATCAACAACCTTTCATTTTCTACCATAAATTTCAAATTTTAAGCATATTCATCCATGGAAAAATTTCTCTACTTTGATATCTTTTCAAATTAACCCCCAAAATAGATAGATTAGACTATCCGGATCTCAAAAATATAAAAATTACTAAAAACGGGACAAGAAAACAACCTAATTAAGCTTGATTAGTTTCCTTTCTCTCTCTTAGGGTTTCCATGTAAATTTTTAGGATGAAGATGATATAAAATACTATTTAATTATTTATCATCCATTAATTTTTCCACTTTCCAATTTAGTCCTTTCCTTTTTTTAATTTTCCATGGATGATTCATCAAAAATATCTACTAAATTTTCTTTAATGGTCTAATTACCATATAAGGACCTCAAGTTTTGAATTTCATAACTATTTGATACTTATAGCTACTAGAACTCAACTTTTGCATTTTATGCAATTTGGTCCTTTTCATAATTAAGCACATAATCGATAAAATTTTCTTATCAGAATTTTCATATAACATTATTATCATAGCACGGACCATGCAATAATATTAAAATAATTTTTCTTTCTGACTCAGATTTGTGGTCCCGAAACCACTATTCCGATTTCATTGAAATTGGGCTGTTAAACACGACCTTATTACGACCCGGATGACCAACTACAATCGGAAAAAATAATTTTCCATTGGATGTTCTTGACGTTTGATCCATGTGTGCGCGCATTTCCCCACTGCAAGCCGTTTGTGTAAGTAGATGGGACCTAGCTATACGAAAAATATACACAGATCATACTTCTTGCGGTTGTTTAAGACAGCAACAAGAACGTGCTCCCGATAGCATTTTCCATCACAAATAAGGAGAACATGAAATCGTGAGAATTCTTCCTTACTAACCTACGGAGGTATGTTATTAGCAACAATAATATTTGCATCATCTCCGATAGAGGGAAAGGATTAATTGCCGCTATTAGGCGTTTTGGTGTGCCATGGAGATCCGTTTACTACATCCGACACATCATGGCTAACTTCCATCGAGATTATAAGAATGCAGACTGGCGGAGACAAGTTATGAGAATAGGTAAAGGATAACCTTATCTTTTCAATATAAGTTTTAATGTTTTAGGGCAATACTATAACTTATCTTTTCTTCATACATATACAGCGTACGAGCTAGAGCCATACATTTTCTGCCAAAGAATGACTCGACTTGAGAGTGACATGGAGGGTCAAACGAACACATCTTTACAACAATGGTTGAGTATCATGGAGCCGTGGCAATTGGCTTAAAGTTTTGATTAAGGCTTTCGTTATGATCAAATGACCACAAACTTCGTGGAGGGGATCAACGTTGTGTTGTTGAAAACATGACATCTTCAAATTCCATCTGTCTTCTCAGCTACATTGTAACGCCCCTTACCCGTACCCGAGACCTGGACTAGATACGAAGCGTTACCAGACTTGTACTCGAACATTTTTGGGAAATACGGTTTATAAAATTTCGTTCCAAGTCAAAACCATTCAAACAACATCTCAGTGAGCTTATTATGGGCCTACGAGGCCCTAAACAAACATTGAGAATGGTCCGAGACTAGACCGAGGACTTGAGAAAATTTCTAGGTTAATGCCTCACACGCCCGTGTGCTTTGGGACATGCCTGTGTCCCCTATCCGTGTGGAATTTATTTAATTTATTTTCTACTTCGAACCTACAGGGGTTTTCACATGGCCAAGCACACGCCCGTGTCCTTCACACGGCCTAGACACGACCGTGTGGTCCTCCGTGTCCAAAAACTCGAGTACTCTGTTTATGACATCAGCATGCATCTAGGGGCACATGGCCAAGACACACGCCCATGTGCTAGGCCGTGCCCTCCACATGGTTGAGACACACGGCAGTGTCGCTGCCCATGTTTTTACTACCATGTATTCTAACTTAAAATTTTTAGGTGCAGGGGACACACGGCCATACCACACGCCCATGGGGCGATCTGTGTGTCACACATGGTCTAGACACACACCCATGTGTCTACCTCTGTGGACCTTGTTAGGCTATTTCCCAAGCCTTTGGTCACTCTTTAATATCCACTTACACTTATAGACCCCTGTAATATCCGACGTGGCCTAATTATGCTCTTAAATGGCCTTGGCAAACCTCATTGCATGTAAACCTCATCTCATCAGTTTTGCTCATGCTAGGTTATTTCTTTTTTGTATTAAGGGTTTTTTTTTTGTCTTATAACACTTTTAAGATTGGCTCATTATTATAACTCATTGCCAATTGTGACCTAGTCATCCCATGTGATTTGGTCACATTACATGTATTTAAATGTGATATGTCGTAATTCATCCTTACTAGCACAACTGAACAAAAGCATCCATAAAACTTGTAGGTCATAACCTACATCAAAATGAGCCGATTCCCACGGCCATTTATAAGCGAATTATGCATATCCTTACAAGCCTTCATATTGGCAAATCAAATGACACATATAACAAAATAAACAAAAGCCCTATACATGCCATTGAGCAAAATAAAAGTGTTTATATACCAAAGCTGGACTAGCTGATAGTGTGTTGACTCTCCAACTGTCTTTCAATCTTTACGAGTCCTCGAGCTCTGTAAGACAGGGAAAAGAGAGGGGTAAGCATTTACATGCTTAGTAAGCCCGAATAACTGGAAAGTAAACTTACCGATTAATTAGCATACAACCATATTAGGCAATAAAACCAACAGAATGGAATGGTTTCCCTAACACATGCACTCAATCAACAAGTTAGCCACATGACAATGCACCATGTAATTAATCTTAGATGAGCTCATCATTCAACATTTCCATTTATACATATCTCATATTATCCCGTTAAGTTTCTCGAAAATCTCGATGGATTATCCATTTACCGTCAAGTCATAAGAGCGATCATTTCATGTATGCACTCCCGCAAACCTCACATCTTACGGTGGGATTACCAATTCAAGATAAATCCCTCGTAATATAAACTCATGGAGTAATGTCGGGATTTCAACATTTCCATTTATACATATCTCATATTATCCCGTTAATTTTCTCAGAAATCTCGATGGATTATCCATTTACCGTCAAGTCATAAGAGCAATCATTTCATGTATGCACTCCCGCGAACCTCACATCTTACGGCGGGATTACCAGTCCAAGCTAAATCCTTTATGGAAACAAACACCCTTAATGAGCTCGGATCTGAATTACCAGTCCATGCTAAATTGGACCTAATCGGATTACCGTCAAAATTTGAATCCAAAATGCACACATATTCTTCGGGAGGCTCGATCACTCAAGGAACACCAGTCTGGGCTAGATCCTTTCTATATTTGAGATCAACGGATTACCCGTCTGGGCTAAATCCTTTTCTACAGCACATGCAGGATCTCAAGTCACATGTGAACCATGGTTTATCCATCGGACTTCCTTTTTAACCTCAACCGGGACGTTTATCATCATCATATTATTATTAACACATTTCATGGATTTTCATGCCATCATCATATACAATTATCATAAATTCATAAAACATGCAATTAATCATAATAAGAGTTTCCTCTAAGTTATTCTAACTTACCTGGTACTCGTCCCGGTATCGTGTTTCGGTTATTCCGAAACCTTTTGTTTTCCTCGATTGACCTCCGAAATTTGTTCCTCGGGGTCTATAACAATAAAAATGAATGATTAACAGCTCACATTATACTTTTCGAGTCTAAATTTCACCCCTGGTCTAAATGACCGTTTAGCCCTTAACTTTTTACATTTTACTATTTAGTCCCTAGGCTCATATAATGAAATGCATGCAATTTCTACCTTACCCAAGCCTAGCCGAATGTTCATTCCTCTTATGGCAGCCCACATTTTTCCATTATTCCTCATCTTTCTACCCATTTTTACAACTTTTACAAAATGGTCCCTAAAGCCATTTCCATGAAAAATCACTTAGTAAAAGTTGTTTACCACCTTTTAAACTTTCATATCCCTCTATAAACCATCAAAATACAAGTAACTCATGCATGGGTAAATTTATAAGCATGAACCCTAGCATGAAATATGGGTAGAAATAGAGGGAGCAAGTTACCGGGATTTTAAAAATACAAAGAACATTAAAAACGGGGCTTGGGAGCACTTATTATTGAGCTCGAAAATGTTGAAAGCCCTAGCTATGGAGAGCTTGAGAATTTTGGCTGGATGAGGGAAAGAATGGCTGATTTTTGGCTTATTTTTCCCATTTTATTTCAATAATTAGCCAAATGACCAAAATGCCCTCAAACCCTTTCCTTCAAATTTTATCCATATATACCCATTTTTGTCCAAAAACCTAAAAATTGGGAAAATTTCTCTTTAAGACCTTCTAACTAATAATCTAAAGTAAATTCATACAAATTGCTTCTAGAATCCAAGTTTTGCAATTTATTCAATTTGGTCCTTATTTTCCAATTGGACTCCTTACTCATAGAATTTCTTCATAAAACTTTAACATATGCATATTCTCATATTCTAGACCTTATAATAATCATAAAAAAAATATTTCAATGTCAAATTTGTGCTCCCGAAACCACTATTCTGACTAGCCCTAGTTTGGGATGTTACATACATTCTACATGTTGGTTACCTTGATGCTAAGAATGGGTCAGCAACAAGTCAACTAGATGGAGGTAGGACACGTGTTTGTCGAAGATCTCAGGGATGCAATGGTTGCAAACCATCAGATAGCGAGGTTGATGAATGTAGAAGTATATTCATGACATCTTGAAATGTTTTGAGTTATGGAGACCATCGGTTGTCGACCCGGTATACCACCTAGGTCCTATAGAGTTGATCTCCAAAATAGACTGTGCGATTGCAGAAGGTTCCAAACATTTCATTATCCATATATGTCATAGTAGTGTATGTTAAAGTCTCGCTCAATGTTGAACAATTGTCGATGATATGTACACTCTTGAGCTCACGTTGTGTGTTTAGGAGAATGAGTTCCCCGTCCTACTTAACCTGTCTACGTGGAGGGTGCCTCCGATGACTTTTGAGCTTGTCCCAAACAAAAGTTTGCGTAGGAATCTAAAAGTTCATCCGCAATCATCCAAAATCCATAATGAAATGGATATTAGGGAGAAATCCGACGGTAAGCACTATGGATTATGCAGATTAGCCTGTCATAATCGGCGTAAATGCCCACAGTGAAACTACCATATTAGACAATCGTCGCGATTGGGTAGAAACTGAGCTTATGTAATCCAATGTACCTAAATTATATTACAAAGTTTGTTCCAATTTTTAATGTTGTAATGTATTTAATTTATATTACAAAATTTATATTACAAAGTTTATTCCAAGTTTTAGTGTTTTAATGTTGTAATGTTGCAATTAATCTAATTTATGACCACAAAGTTTGTTCCAAGTTTTAATGTTGCTATTAATCTAATTAAATAAATACAAAGATTGTCTTTTTCTTGATTATATTATTTTAGAGTAAAAAAATATAAACTTTGTAATATTTAAATTGCAAGAAACCCCTAAAATTGATGTTTTGATGGTGTGGTCCTAGGGATATATTTCTGCAGGGGTCAACATTCATGTTGTGGATGACCGCAGCGATCAACATCCTCTTCAATCGTAAGTGGAGGTGTGCGAAACATGAAAGAAAAATCATATACCCGGAACGCCATCGATGAACTTGAGCCGAGAGGAGTGTTGTACTACTGTGGATACAACTCAGGAGGAGTGGAGTAATGCAGTGGATACAGGCCGGGAGGAGTGTTGTACTGCGGTGGTACTAGACTAAAGATATCAAACCCAGAATGATATCCGTGTCCTAACGAGCCCAAGAAATAGTCATTGACCCGTAACTCCGGATGATAAGAACTATCAGTGAAATGTGTATGCGACCGATTGGGCTCGGGTTCTGGCTGTTGCTCGGGTTCTGGCTGTTGCTCGGGCTCGGGCTCTTGCTCGGCCCTTACATCGAGCACTGGCTCGTATGCCCCAAGTCGATGCTTGTACGAAGGGACTACAGTCAACTGCCCACTAAGTAAATATGGTTTTCCTGTACTAGAGTACCATTGTATGTATTCTAACAATGGTTGCAAATCGAAAGAAATATCCATCTGAGGTCTCTGCGCCATCCAATTACCCCATACTGCAATATATTTCTGGTGCACAACCTCCCAATTATTTCCATGTTTTCCTCTCTTGTTGATCCCGTGAATCTTCCCCAACTGCATTGGTGAATCCGGGATATACTGGAAGCAACCAAACTACCGGAGTACTCGATCCCCGTTATACCACTTGACTGTTTGAAAATTGATAATTGCCACGTTAATACACCACATGTAAGGATGAATGTGGGTAGATGAGGGTATAACAGACACTATTTTTGGTCTCCGATACGACATCCAGATAAACTACATGATTAATAACATGGTTAAAATTTAACACGGTTCGAGTAAGATATACAAAGTAATAACATATCACAAATATTGGAATAGCTTACCCCTTCCCCGGCATGTTGTTTAATCATTAAACGATATATCAGGACAGTGTACGACCTCCCGATACCTGGATAAAAACTTCATCTACGAAAACAAATTACATGTTAGAATAGTATCATTAGAATAGTATCATTAGAAAAAAATGTCAATTAATAACAAGTTAAATTTTATCACCTGTTCACTAGTGGAAATATGTATGGTTGGTGTCTAACCGATGCCAAGAATGGCATCCGATAAAGAGCCCATGACTGCAGCAATACAAGCCATCCGCCTATGTCTATGGCATCAGGCTTTGTTGTCCGACAAAGCTTAAGATACAACATTGCCAGAACTGCGGAACCCTAACTATACGAGTGAACATTCTGCAAATCAGCTAATAGGGGTAAATACATCAAATGAACCTTGTTGTTGTTCGCATCTGGCATCATTACACCCCCTATAATATGCATAATGTACACTCGAGCTGCGCACATCACCTCCTACTTAGTGGCATTAATTGATAAACGTTCAAAATTGGCTTTCAGCTATGAAAATCTCAAACCTGTAAATTTGGACTCAGCATCGTCGGGCAAGACTCCTAGTAGGCTATAACAAAGGGCAGCTGGCTCAGCTGTCGTACTTACACCCGTTACGACACTCCCGTCAATTGGGAGCCCAAGTTGCAATGCAACCTCCTCCAGAGTGACAGTACACTCCCTACATGACCAATGAAAAGTGTGGGTCTCCGGGCGTCAACGCTCGACCAATGCAGATATTAAATAGTATCGTAAATCAAACGTCCAGACCAATGCTGCTGACTCGAATCCAACTAACTCCGAGTATGGCATCAGTCGTTCACCCGAAGAATATCCTAAACCATTCAACCGACCTCTTAATGTGCGATACGGGCCCTAACAGTATTAAATTACAAAAAAATATTTATAATAACATAATTTATTTCTGTAAATTATGTATATCTTTTTTTAAGGGAACCCGTGATTAACAAATAACAATATATTACCATATTATTAACTACGTTTGATATGTGACCATTTTTCTTAATCAATGAACCCATTGCGATACCTGCAATTTCAAAACAAATTTCGGTTCTTAATTTCAAAGTTTGATGGGTTTTAAATATTTATCAAAATACCTAAATTTTATATATTGCTTTTAATTACAAAAAAATAACAAATAGTTTTGTCCACATCATATTTTTTTGCTATACTATATTAACAAAATAAATATATCTTATAAATTTCAAACTCAAACTCCAACTCAATAGTCCCATTCACAAATTCCATCTCAATGGTTTACAGTTTGTTTGGTTTAATGTAATAGTTAAACCATTACAATTCTATTCAATGGGCCCCACCACAAACAGCAGTTTGTTTGAGTGGAATACCCTGTTACGGGTGTATTCCATTATAGCCTTATGCAGAGAATAGAGAGCATTTCTATTCCCTCTCCTCCCCACCGAATGATACATTCGTTGTTTAGAAAATCACTCATCTCCCCAATTTTACCCTCCCCAATTGCTCACATTCCTTCCTTTCTGTCTTCCTTAAACTCCAACCAGTAGCACTCCTCTCACTCATCTCCTTATGGTAAACATTTTCCTCTCTTCCTTTGTTCTTTTCGTTTTCCTCTCTACGAATTTTTCTTAGCCTAAAATTTTTCTTCTCTTTTTGTTTTCCATTTGAGTAGATTTTGCTTCCTTCACCTTCATCGGAGTCTTCTTCAAGTAAATCTTTTCACTTTTCCATTGTTTCTTTCATTTTTCTCTCTGCCAATTTAAGTGGAGTCTGTTGTAGATTTTTTTTCCTTGATTTGATAGCTTACTTAAATGGCCAGTCATGGCTAAGAACAACACTAGAGAGATTAAAAGCTTCATTTTTTATTAAAAAATTCCCCTCTGTAAGGCCCAATTTTGGCCCGGGCCTAAACCAACACTAGAAAACAAAATAATAAAAACCAAACAAAAAAATAAAAAGTCCAAAATACAATGTCCAGTTACACCAAGCCCAATTACATCAACCCTCAGACCCAAATCAATAGCCCAAATAGAAATTGACCCAAAAGGCCCAATAACTAAATTTCTTTTAGAAACCCTAAGGGTTTTTGAAGTTTCCTCGCGCCGCAGCAATGGCCTCCGCCCCAACAGCTCGACTTTGGGATAGGCACACAGGGCCCAAGTAAGGTGAAGGGGGAACAGACGCATATTGAAAAAATAGAAATCAATTCAAAATCAGTTTTTAAAGTGATTTTAGATCTCGTTCTTTTTTTATTTTCATTTCTATTTCCTCAATCTTTATTCAATGCATGTAAAAATTTATAAAAGGGAAGGGACGTACCTTTTAATGGCCTTCGAATCCTTATTTGCTTCGTTGAAATTGAAGCTCGGATGGGGATTCAAATGAGGTCGATGGCAAAATGGCGTTTAGGGATGGAGTGCTTTGTGATTCGGGCGAACGAGGGAGATGGAAACTTAGGGTTTTGTTGTTTTGATTTTTAGAGTGTTTAGATGCTTTATTTTAGGGTTTTTTTTATTTTATAAAGGGCGTGAAAAGGCACCGTTTAGGGCCTGCTTTAGTGGCTCCAAAATGGTGTCGTATAGCGGCATGACCCGATGACCCAGCCCATGCACGGCTGGGATCCGCGCGTTTGGTCTTTGAGGGATATTTCCACGATTGGTCCCTCCCTTTCGCATTGTCATTCAATTGGGCCTTATTTGTATTTTCTTTGTTTTTTTAATTTATTTCTATAATTTTCGCATAAATGTAACTTAATCCTTGCCTAAACGCAGCGTTTTGGGATTTGGGACATTTTCAGTTTTAATCCTCGAACATTTGTGCGCATTTTATTTCGGTCCTCGATTCTGTTTTAATAATTTATTTTGTTTATGAATTATCCTTTTGATTTTTTTTATTTCAATTAAGTTTTTAGCTGTTCACTTTTAAACATAGTATTTTAATATATTATTTTGAATTATTTTATTGATTTCACATTGTTTTTTTATTTTCATTTGTATATCTTTATGTTTTATTATATAACGTACTTATTTTAAAATTTTCTTTTATGAATATTCTTTGTTTTAATATTACATTATTATTTTGGTATATATATTAAATTACTTGTATTTTATATATATTATCCATTTTGGATTGACATATATATATTGTTTTATGTATTATTCATTTTAACTTTCTTCTCACATGACATTTATTCTAAAATTAATTTATATATTATTATTTTACATATTATTAATTTTTGATTTTTTTGGCTTATTTCAGACTTTTACATGTATTACTTACTTTAAATTTCTTTGTACATATAATTTATTCTTAAATTTTTCTATTTTCATCCCAAACACACCAAATAAATGCATTTTGATCCGCTTTTATAATTGCCTATTTGAAAATTTCTTAAAACAAAGGCAACGTTTGATGTTTGGAAATTCGGGAAATCGTGCCCTAACGTGTTGGGTTTCGATTTTCCATTTAACCAAATAATCAAACGTCCTTTTAAGATTTCGCTCGTGTTTTCTTAACTTCAAAACAAGGCAATGCTCCATGTTTCGAAATCCGAGGAATCATACCCTAACATGTTGGGCTTCGATTTTTTGTTGGACCAAATAACCGAATATCCTTTTGTAATTTTTAAATGTATGAATGTTTTGAAGATCAAGAGTTGATTTTGGCTTCGAGGGTTTAAAATGTCATGTCTTAACGTACTGGATGTGATATTTTCTTCCTTCATAGCAAGAGAATTTTTATATCCAATTCGAGTTATTCAAATGTTTTAAAAGAAACTGTATTTCAAAATCCTTTTAAATTTTAGACATAAGGACATTATTTAATAAATTAGGTACCAATTCTGGGCGTAACGAGGGTGCTAATCCTTCCTCGTACGTAACCGACTCCCGAACCCGTTTTCTTGATTTTCTTAGGCCAAAATTGATATTTTAATAAAATTAAATGTTTTATTAGGTGATCCGATCACACCTAAATAAAAAAGATTGGTGGCAACTCCATAATTTGTTTTAAAGTCTATCCCTGTTTTTTCAAACTTAAAAATGGTTTCGACACCCTCTTTTGTTTTAAAAGTAACCATCCATTCTTCAAAGAGGAGTACTCATTTTGTTGTTGCTTCTAAGTTTTGACCTGCTAGCTCTAATTTGAGTTTTTCTGGGTTTTTTTTTTTTAATTCTCATGTTTTCTTTGCATTTTCCAATTTTTCCTAGGTTTTTTACAACTTCGATAGCTGGTAAATGTTATTTCTCTGTTTTCTTTGCAATTTTCGATATTTTTCTGGGTTTTTTACAACTTTGATAGCTGGTAGATGTTAATTACTTGTATTCGGCTATGTCTAAAGGAGACTTTCGTTTTTTCGAGTTTAACAGTTGATTTCTTTATAAATGGGTTGTGGAATCATTGATCAAATAATTTCCCTTGAGAAATGGCCAAATGAGAATGATTGGAAAAATTTTGGGTTTTTGACAAAGAAAAAGAGATTTTTTTAATGATTAAATTATATGGTGCTTGTTGAAAAGTATTGTTTTATGTTATGAATGTTGATATTCAATTCTTCTTGTGTAGAAATTGGACTTCTTCTTTTTTTATCTCTTTCCATAGTCTAGCTACTTGATTTTTTTTCTATTCAATAAAGTATTGCAATTTGAGATTTGTGATATTGACCAGAATTTCTATGCATCATATATGTTAAAAATTTATAGTTTGAAGTACCATGTAGTGTAGGATTAAATTGGGTTTGGTAACCATTGATGAATGAATTTGAATAGAAAGTTCAAAATTTACCTGTAGTTGACATGCTGAAAGGGGTTAGAATGACCACAATATCATGCATTTTTGTTTCTAATTCAAACTCTAAAATGATGGTTAGGCTATGTGCTACTTTATTATCATGCTTGTGGATGAATGTAGACTCAAATAAGGGCATCAATGATTGTTTTCTACGCTCTCTTTTATTTTTTTGTTTCATCATAGAAACCGAAGGTATAAAACTCTTCTTCAAGTCTCTTTTATTTTTGTTGATTGTTTATTTGTATGGTTGACTATTTTCTGTTTGTGTTCATTGAATATTTGTATTGATTCTGCAACTTGTGTGTGTAGGGAAACCTACCAGTCGTATTGCAGGTCTCTTCTTGAGGATCCTTTGCTGGAATGCTTTGGGCTCGTTGATGATTTCAATTTTCAAGGTTTGTGGATTATCTTTCTCTATGTTTTATAATTTGACATTGGTCATGACTCGGATGCATTAAATTGGCTTTGGATAGGTTATTTTGTATGGTATGAGTTATTGAATTACTTCATTAAAGAACTTTATAAGGGGAGGGCGTCATAATTTAATAGAAATGTGCTTCTTTGTTTCATGTTGTTTTCTATATATGTTAAGACATTTGATGTTGCTCAACTTGTTTTAGAGGAGTTTGGTCGAAGCATCGATGAAATTTTTTAGAATTTTGATGTAAATCCTCTTGGTTCTGCATCAATCGCATAGGTATTACTTTTCCATTTCTTTACCTGGCTTGAAGTTTTATATGAGCATGCTGGAAAGGGTATAGGTTTATATATTTAAACATATAAAATCTTTGAAGGCTGAACATTTTCATTAAATAAGCTTCATGCTTTCCAACATACAGCAGGATATGACACATTTGCTCTTTTAGTGCTACTATAAAGTTTAACAGTTTTGCAGGGTTCTCGGTTCTGGAAATAGGATAATGCTTACAAGAACCGAGTGGATATACCTTAACATATGTTCATATTTGAATTAGGTTCATCAAGTAGGATTGAGAGGTGATAAGATTGATGTTGTTGTTAAGGTAAGTCCCCTTGAAAATGATTTTAAAACCTCATATGTCTATGTGATTTTGACCATTCAAGTTTATGGCAAGTGCAACATCCAGGAATCCAGCATCTTATGATGACCGACATCTGTAACTTGCAAGCATTTGCACTATGCATTCAGAAGAATGATATCAAATTGATATGTTTTCCGGAAAGGGAAAAACAAGTATCTGTATTCACACTGATTTTCCTTGCAAAACACATCTATCCTTCTTTTATGTATTTTTCAGATCATGTAAATTGAGAGTATTGTTCCACTTGGATTTGGATTTTTTTTTCTTCTGCATGTCGTTAATTATTTATCCTTTGTGTTGTCAAGATTGGATATGAGTTTGACTTTCTAAGAGAAGCCAATGCTATGGAGAGAATTTGCTATTTCTTATATGAGAACAACATAAAGAACTATGAGTTTTTGAATAACGTAAAATGAAGAATGGCTTTTGAGACAAATGGATTACGGATCTCAGCTCCTTTTGTATTTATGTCGAGTTTTCTTCATGTTTTTGAATAACATAAAATTAAGGATTATGGTTTTTGAATAACAAAGGACTATGAGTTTTGATTTTTTATTTCACATATGAAAAGAACTAATGTTACTAAAATTTAGTAATTTTTATGTAAAACTTGAAGGTTTTTATTTAACCAAAAGATTGCTATAAATAAATAATTAATTAAAGAGTATACCTTATAATTAATTGTTGTTATCATGTTATTATAAAGGATAAAATAAAATATAAAAAATATGCTTTCTATTAAAATTGACTATTAAAATAAAATGCTATTAGAGGATTATCATATCGTATGTTAAACTCATTTTTATATTGTCGACTGTGACTTAAGAGAATAGGTGAGAGGCTAGATTAAAGCAAATATATTAGGCATTGAAATATTTTTAATAATTATATTAAGAATGTTATTAAATTATATATTATTTTATTAAATTGTATTTAATAATAATTATGTTAAAATATGATTAAATTATTTATTTTTATTTTTATTAAAATATATTTAACAATAATCTTATTAAAATTTAATAACAATAATCATCTACCTACAAAAATTCTGTTAAGGATACTTTGGTCATTTAAGCCTTTTTTCTTATACTATTACAACATCTATTCCATTCAACCAAACACAAGAATTCTATTACAGCTCTATTCCATTCCATTCAATCAAACAATTGAATTACTGATTACAACTCTATTCTATTACAACGCTATTCAATTACAGCCATATTCCATTACAGTAAACCAAACGTACCCTTAATCTTTTACCTACATAAAAAGTAAAAAAAATAACATGCCAATAAAAAAAAATATAACAAAAATATAACATAAATGATACATAATAAATACGAATATTTTTATTATTATTTTAAAATGATAATAAGTAAAATGTATTGGTTTAAAATATAATATATATAATAACATGTCAATTTAATTATTGTCAAAAAATATAATTTTTTTTGCATAGAACTTCAAAAGAAATTTCATTTATAATATTTATAAAAAAATTTAAAATAAAATTTAAAAATATAAAATCTTATTCTCAATTATAAAATATTAAAAAATTAGAACATATAAACTTATTCCTAATTTATTTCATAAATTCCAAATTCCATATCAATGGTCTCATCTTTTACCTACATAAAAAATAAAAAAATAATATTAAAATAATCAAAATAACATGCCAAATAAATTACATAAAAAATAAATCTAATCAACCTAAAACATACATAACAAATAAATTATGTAAAAAAATAAAACATTCTTTGTACATAACATAAATAGGCTTTTTTACTTCAATAAATATTAAAAATAAATTATGAATGAATGAAAATATAAAATAAATACAAACATACCTTAATAGCTCTTTATAACCAAATAATACCTTACAAAAATAAAATCAAATCTGAATTAAATCCAAATTAAATCAACAATAAGAACAACAAAAACAAATTAACATTAACATTAATTTATAACAAAAAAAATTACCTTTTCTTAAACATCTAATATTCCCTAAACAATAAACTCTCCTTCCATTTTCTATTTATTTTTTTTTCCTTCTCTTTCTCCTTCCCTCTCTTTATTCTCCTTCTCTTTTTTTCTCTTTTTCCCTCTCCTTCTCTTCTTTCCTTTCTTCAAAAATTCTCTCTTCCTACCAAAAATGAGCATCAAGGACCATTATAAGGTCCCCAAACACACATATCAAATACACCGCCTGACACCGGCCATGACTTGTCCCATCTCTCCCACCACCTGACATCGGTGATGCCGCCTCTTCCCTAGGCGCGACCCAGTGTGTTGTCCCATCCATGACAGCAGGTCAAGTTTTGGGTCCGATTTTTACCGTATGCAACCCGTATTTGACTCAGTGTGCCACCTATTAAGCTGCCTCAACCATGTATTTATTTTTTATTTTTTGTTTTCATGCAAATTCTGTCAGAATACCAAGGTGGTGCCACCTATGCACCACCTTCCACCCCTTTGAATGTACCATTTTGGTACATAATTTTTGAAACATGTCATTTCGGTATTTTTTTAATATTATTTAGGTAAAAAACTCGTTTATTTTTCTTATTTCACAAAAAAAAAAAGTAAAAAAGAAGCTAACGGCTGCCACATGATTGTAAAACTACAATTTGTAATTCATCTGTTAATATTAATAAATTAAAATTCTTTTTTAAAAAAAAATCGAAAGTAAAAACAAAAAATAAATTTAAAATTAAATTAATAATGGAAATAATTGAATATATTGATGGAATTAATATCTGTACATTGTTTTCTTCACCAATCAATAAATCTCAGAATTTACACAAAATCACTTGTTCTTGTCTTGTTCTTGAGACTTGAGTTGAGAATAGTCTCAATGTCTCGACTCGATACCTTTTTCGTTTGCTCCCATTCCGATTCAAACTCGGGACGACTCGGTGGGTAGCTCACCCACCTTTCTCTGCCATCTCCATGCATTTCCGGAGTTATCATTATTGACTCGGTTCATTTTGCCCCCAATTTCTTAAAAAATAAAAAATGAGAACCCCACTATGAATTAGTAACCAGCTTCTCAGCTCGGCCAACTCGCTTGCTTCAACAGCGTATAATGAATTGTTCACTTGAGCTAACTCAGAACTGAGTGAAAAAACCGGGTAAGAATCAAAGCGGTTTCCTTTTTGTTCTCACTGTTTCCTGAATTACCAAATTGTTTTCTCAACGAACCCATGAAGTAACGGTCGAGATTCGGTCCACAAATCGAACTTACTCCTGATTCCTACGTGACAGTTTCCTTTAAAGTCCTCGATGCACGTGAACTTACCGGAGTGACCCGAGTCCGAACGGGAAATAAATCGGATCACTTCTTCGAAAACGGTCTCGTCGCAGGGGATCGACAACGGGCCTTGATTAGTGAAGCCGTACTCTTCCTCGGCTTGGATAAGGAGTTTCTTAAAGACGGGGTGGTTCAGGTACGTCAACCGCACCACGAATCTCCTGCAACTCGTCCCCACATAGACCGCCACATGTCCCGCCGGCACATCGGACGGGATGCGACTGGCCGACTGGCGGGCCTTGTTTCTCCACCGCCGCAGCATTTGGCGAAGCCTCACAATGTGGCGGATTTTGCTGCATTTGCCAAGCCCTGGCGACATATTCCCGGCAAATTATGAAATCAACGAGAAAAAAATGAAAGTGGCTGGGTATTTGAGGGGAAAGATTGGAGGGTGTGAATTGAAGGATGGAATTTACGAGGGAGGATTTTATAAAAAGGAATGTAGAAGAATGCCCCTAAAGTTTGAGAAAACTACAAGGCTGTGTCTGTTGTGCTATTGGTGAGGAATTAAATAAAAACTTAAAAATGTCTTTTGGCAATTGGCATACCATATCATTATCGGTAAATAAATCAACAATTTTAATCACCAACAATAAATATATTTAAATGGTTTTATATTTTTTTGGATGATGAAAATAATTAAAAATCAATTCTATTTTTGTCATTCAAAATTAAATGATGATGTAATCTTTTTTTTTCTTTTTTTATTTGTATAATAACATAATTGCACATTCTAATAAATTAATTATAATTCAACAAATTTAACTTTCCACCCAAACACATATTTTAAAGACATTTCATAACTTAATAAATCATGAGTAATAAACAGTTAGGAACTTGATCATAGTAAAAAGTAAAATTTTCTTGGTTGAAATCATCATTGCAATCAAAACAAATTCGACATACTGATGTTTTTGCTACAGGAATTCAACTCCATACAATTCCAACTTTGAATTCCCCATTTTAATTTAATTTAATTGAGGGTGGATATTGCTAATATATAATAAATAACAAATAATATTTAATGTTGAAAACTCAGAAAAAAACACAAAGGATGTAATGAAATAAATTGAAGCCTCGAGAAAACCCACCACATGCACATAGTAGAAAGCAAAGTTGATGGCTTTACAAGTGGTTGAGACAATCGGAAGCTGCTTTTTGTTTTCTAAATCATATAATAAAAAAACGATTTTGTATTCTCCGTATCTGACTTTGCCATCCATGTGCCAGGATACCCCATCTCTATTCTTTTCTTTTCTTTTTTTTTTAATTTCCTAAATGTATCATTTATGGAAATTATTTCAACATATATAATTAACACTCATATCAGTATACATTTAAATCATTTATATTTTATTTATACGTAAAAAGTATTACGGAAGCTTCTATATTAAGAATCGAATTGTATTTTATTTTTTCTATTAAAAAATGAATAAATTGGTCTTTTTATATTAGATCAAAGAATAAATTACTCATTTTATTAAAAATTTCATCTATTTTTGTTCTTAAAAATTGATTTCTATACATTAACATAAGATATGCATTGATTGATTATTTTCTAAACCAGGCAAAACACGTACACTAAATTTGAAAACATATAAACTCTCTTGCCTCCCATCTATCCCAAGCTAACTCAAGTTTCTTGTGACGATGAGCATTAAAAATTTTAAAATAATAAAAAAATATTTGATAGGAGGTTTTAAACTTCACAAACATTAATAAATGTTGTATAAAAATATATAATAATTTCCAAGTAGGAAATAGTAAATCATATTTATAAAAAAGCAATCATTCATTTTCATATATTTTTTATGAAAGGTGATTGGATTGATGGGTCCACGTGCATGTTTTGGGCAGGTAGGGTGCATCCCCCCAAACGTCATAGTATGTGCACGTTAAGGAGTGAGAAACAACCCCACTTGCTAGGATTTAAGGATCATATCATTTATTTCGTTTTTATCGCAAATGTCCTTCCAATTTCAACATAATACATCCCCATATATAGATATTGTAAATATTAATCAAAAAGAAAATGCCAACACACATTAAAAAGCTGTAATAATACTTTCATTATTTTTTTTCCATATCACAAGTTTTTCTGCATAGAAAACAATAAAATTATGGCCAACGGAAGGAAACAGGTGGAAAATTGAAGTAGTAGAAGTAAAAAATTAAAAAGTCAAACACTATAAATTGAAGTTTCTCTTTTATTTTATAAAAGTGTATAAAAAAATTTTAAAATCTCATTTCACCTACACTTTTTTATATTTTCAAGCCTAACACTTACATGTCAATCACACACAATAGTATGATACTGGAGTTGATCCAGACCCCTAACATTCCAACTTATAAGTATCATAGTGATGGGAGATACAGCCTAGCTAAACCCATATTTAGATAGTAGTAGAATCGACAACAACTTCAGACCCAATAACACTAATCCTATGTGATTTACTTCCCAACTCTATCCTCTAAGTTCATTTCCCTACCCAAATCACTAAAATCAATATTGTTATCAAGACAAGCAACAACTACATTACCATAGCATTGTCTTGGTTGTTTTCCCTTGCACCCATAGCATAGTTTTCATTCCTTGCTATGCCATTGAAATCATCAGGAGAGTTTGAATTTAAAGAATTTAAACCCCCTTTGTTCTGATTGGGTCTTCTCATCGCTGGCCATCCTTCAACTATCGAATGCTGGATCAAGTTCGATAAAAACATTATCAATACCATTACCATTATCATTCTTAACATGTACCATCTCATTATCAACATTTTGCTCACCTGCTCCAAACTGAAACTTGTTTCTCTAGAACGAGTAGGAATTATCACTTGTAGTACAACATTTAGCCTAAGTTCCACATATGTTGACCTCGTAGGACCATGACTCCTTATAGCCCATATCGTACCATTAAAATGGATCTAGTAGACATTAGACTCCATCTAAAAACCTAGTCGCAATATGATTTCTCCCATTTGTTCATTTAACTGTTCTTCCATTCCAATCAATGTGAAGAACATTGCTTGCTATTTTCCCTAGCCTTGTTGCAATGAAAGGCCTCATATACTCCAAAGGGAGCCCCATATCTGCACTCATGTAAAGAGAACCATACTTGGATGAATATTTGGAGACCATTAGGTAACCATCAACAGGGCTCTTTCGATTACCCAAGCCCCCTCTTTATGTATAAACTGAAGATGTACAATGTTGTCGAATCGTAACACAAAAATACCCATCTTTAGAGGGTACAACCACGCACTCTTACTTGTTTATCTGCATGTGGAGATTAAACCAAAAATTTCTAAAATCATGAATATAAGCAATCATATAGTGACTCCAATGTGTTATACTTAAAGCAAGGTCCTCCTGGTCGAAGTGCACCAACAATCCTTTTTCTCACTTGAACATTGTTTAGTTGATGGAGTTCCATCTCCAGGGTATGTTGAATATGGGATTCCTTGTCCAATCCTCATTACTCTCTGACCAATTGCAATATTTTACAAGACTTGTAGGCATTTTTGGTTTAGTAGGATTTTTAAGACTGACAATGAGGGAGCTTGAAAAGGAGTAAGAATTGGTTATGAATTACGCGGGCGATGACTTGATGATTATTTTCTATTCATCCCCTCTCACAATTATTATTCCGAATAGTATAGTGTTTATCCACACTAGTGTCAAGCCATCGTTCTTCAATAGCAAAAAACACATACAATATTAAGCACAACATCAAAATGGTATTTTATGAAAACAATACGAATGTATAGTTAGGGGCCTCCACTTATTGTTTTCGGAACTTTTTAGATTTAAAATTTAGTAAAAAATAATTTGCCCTTTCAAAGACTATTAAGTTTTGGATAAATTGCAAAAATAGTCACTTTTATTTGCCTCAGATTACATTTTAGTCACTTATGTTATCGTTTAGTTACAAAGAGGTCACTCTACCGCTAAACTCCGTTACCTCCCTAATGGCAGTCCTACATGGCAGTCCAAATGGGTTTTAAATGCTAACTTGGATGTCTAGTTGCTGGGATGAAAATAGGCTTTTAATTAAATAAATTTAATTTGGACTGCCACGTAGGACATTTAAGTTGGCATTTAAAATTCATTTGGACTGCCACGTAGGACCACCGTTAGGGAGATAACGGAGCTTAACGATAGAGTGACCATTTTGTAACAAACGATAATATAAATGACTAAAACGTAACATTTTAAACATAAATGATAAAAATATAATCTAAGACAAACAAAAATTACTATTTTTATAGTTTAGCCTTTTAAATTGTTTTAGTATTTAACTTCACCGATTATATTTATAGAAATATGATTGTGAAGTAGGACCCTCCATTCACAAATGGGCCAATAAGATTATATTCTATGTGGCAAGAGAGGCTATTTTTCTTTCGGAAATTATTATTTTTATAAAAAAGGATGTCTAGGTTCATAGCTGCTTAGTTGTACTGAAACGTGTCACGGACCTCACGGTTCCAGACCACACCACACGCCCACGCCTTATTTTGGCTTCGCATCCCTCTTAGTTATTTATATTTGATCACAAATAATTAAAAAATTATTACATGATTCAATTTTTTATTTACTTAAAAAACCTTTCGCATGTTACCTTCAAATAATTTTTATTTTTATTTTTATAATCTTTCGAATTCTAAAAGATATAGGAGAATGGATCAGAATTTATGGTAAATAAGCTAACACTTACTTCGCCATTTAATAATATTTTATACAATTTTTAGTATTATTATTTAATTAAGACTTTTCAAGAAAAATATGCATTTAAACATATTCAAATTTACGTATTTCTTGTTACAATAATTACTATATTGATTGAGCTGTGACTTTAACTTGATAACTTTTAATATGATATTTTCTTAAATGTAATATTTAATGTGTTAATTTTTACTGTAGAAAAAGTATTCCTATTTCTTAAAGATAAAATATTTATATTACTTTATTATAATCCATTCGGGTGAAAAAGTAAATTTATAGAAATAGTATAATTAATACCCAAAATATTATCTATTTACTTAATATGAAAATGATGGATATATTAGTCCAACATTAATTATATTAGCTCGGTAAAAATATATATATATTTATATTTTAAATTAATGATAGTTTTTTAAAAGAGAGTGTATTTTTCCCAAGAAGAGTCATTTTTAATGGAAAATTTTCTTATAAGTTGAGTTTTTACTTTTAAAAAAATATTTTTCCTAAAAGCTACTTGGAAGGTTGAGAAAAAGAATTGAGCAGTTTAAAAAAAAAGCTTTTTAAATAAAACTATTTATATAACCCTATTGTTGTATTATTATTTTTTTTTTAGAAATTTAATTTGTTTTTCTTTTCATTAATTAAGTTGACGTTTGATTCATCAGTTACACTAATTATTAAAAATAGAGAAATAGATACAATTATATATAATAGCTTTAATTAACATTTAATTAAAAAAGAAGAGAAAAAGCATATCAGTCATCATTAATTAACATTAATTAAAGAACGGAAAGGTTGATTGAAAAAATTATTGATTTGTAAAGATGGAAAGTCAAGAGAAGGGAGTAGAGAGGACAAAAGAATAAAAGCAAGATGATATAGATTCAAGTGTGTTGTAGTGTATTATCTTTATATTTATGATTAGGGGAAGACTAATAACTTTACGTATTATATCAATAAAAGTAGTAATAAGAAGAAGCTATAATAAAATTAATGTTAAAAAAACATAAATAAAAAAGCAGAGGAAAGGCAATTAATGGAAGGAATGAAGGAGGAGGCGTGTGCTCTTGGTTACCTTACTTCTTTAGTTAAAACAGAAATACCTTTTCCACCTAAATTATACTAATCTCTGTTTGTTTTTAATCCGGAATATAGAATCTCATCCACACACAAATATATATATATATATATATATATATATATAAAAGATGTGTGGGAGAAATTTTATGTATTTATTAAAATTTACATAAAAATTAATTGATGTTGTAATTGTAATAGCAAAATTAATTATTTATCATAGGTGATGTTTTAGATTTTAAGTCTTATTATAATCAATTTTTTATTGATTTATTATCTAAAAAAGATAAAAGCATTTATAAAAAAATATAATTTAATTTGTATATAACAAAGTATTTTAGTAATTTCATATGTTCGATTGACATGTGACATTAACTCAATAAAATGTTTAAATAAATATTAGAAATCTTATCACACACGCATGCGTGTGGAAACTACGTATTTGGAACACAAAAATGTATTTGAAAATAATATAAAATAAATAATGAAACAACAACATTTTGAATCAAGTTAAAAGTTAATTTAAAAATTATTAATGGTGTGGTGGTAAAAAATTGTTAAAAGTTCATTAAACATGAGTTCGATTCTTAGATATATTAATTCTAATTCTTTTATTTTAAATTATATAAAAATATGAAGACAAATAATAGTAATATAATAGTCATTTAATAAAAAAATTATATTAATTATTTCTAATTAAGTTAATATTCGATTAATTCATGAATATTTATTCAAAAAATTTATTAATAAGATAGATAGGTAATTAGTTGGATTAAGGCAGACAGTTTTTGGGGGTTATGAGAAATTAATAAAGCTGGCATAGTATTAGTGCATAGCCGCTAACCATAGAGCCTATAGTTTAGAAATTTAATTAGGAGAAATGTTTTTAATTATTAATACTTAATCATATATTTTTATCTTTCACCCAGTTTCCACATTACGCAAAACATCTTTCAGAGGTTCTGTTTTTCATTTGTTAAATTTCTTTAAAAAACTTGTTAGCTAGGGCCTAGAAAACAACATTAAAGTTATTAAAATTAATATGGTTTTCAATTTACGTCTCGGGTTGGGTTAATTATTTTTAGACTAAATAATTAAAATTTAAAGGTTATAATATATTTTAAGTTTTTGTATTCTTTGTATATTTGAAGTTCAATCTCTAAATTTTTATTTTTATGAATTTAGTCCCTCTATTTTTAGAATTTAAAATTGAAGTTTATTTGTTAATACTGTTAATATTTTTTTTATTAAATTTGCTGTTGTGACATTATAAGATTTTAACAAAGTACACACTCGATAATCATGTAACAAAAAAAAATGACATTTTAATAGACCTAAATTTAACAAAGAATTTCAATGAAATTAAAATTTTTTAAAATTCTCATAAGCATTTTAATTAAAATAAGATATTTCAATTAACTAATAGCATTATAAACATTGAGATACCAAATTATGTCAAAAATTAAAATATAAATATAAAATCTCAAATTTAAGAATAGTATAAGGACCAAAATTAAAATTTGACTATTTTTATATAACGAGACATTATAAAACTAAAAGAATTATAGTAAGAATAAGAGAGAAGGTTAGACACAAAAGTGAAAGGATAATTCTACTTTTTCTTAGATTCAATAAGTTTGTACATCTCATTTAATTATAGGGCCTCAATCACTATATTTTACAAATATATAATAAAGATAATTAAGGTACCTATAAATAGGGGTTACAAGAGTTACAAAAGAATGAATTTAGAGGTTTTGGGAGTTACATGGGCATCCATTTATCAATAGATTTATAACATTCCCCTTGGATGCCCATTAACAAAAATGTGCCTCGTTAAAACCTTATTAGAAAAATCCTGTGGAATAAAAAACCTAATGAAAAAAAAAAGTACACAATCTCCTGTTACAAGTTGTCTCATTACAAATCTTTACTAAGAAAACCCAGTAGGACAAAATCTTGGTTAAAAGAAAAAAGTACAGCGAGTTTTAGACTCCCCTAATGGCAAAATCACATTACATCTTTGAGTCGACGTTTTCAATCTTGTATACTAGTCTTTCAAACTAGAACGAATTTGTTGAACTTTTATATTATCTTTCTTCTCAAGATCATGAGTGAAGAATAATTCGGGTGAAATATGTTTCGTTCTGTCATTTTTTATGTAATCACCTTTCAATTGAGTTATACATGATGCATTATCTTCATATAAGATAGTTAACATCTTTTCCTATAATGGCAAATTACATATCTTCTGGATATGTTGGGTCAATAATATTAGCCAAATACACTCTCGGCTTGCCTTATGCATTGCAATTATTTTTGCATAATTTGAAGAGGCGGCAACTAATGTCTACTTTGTTGAATGCCATGATATAACAGTATCTCTACAAGTATAATTAAATTTACAAATAATTTATATGTAATTATATTAAATTATTTAAATATCACTTAAATTAATTTATCTTTTACTATTCAACATCAAGTTTAAATAAACATTTTAACTTTTCACCTTCTAAGAATAATTTCAAACACTTTAAATTAATAAATTTTATTAAACTTTTTTAACGCATTTTATCACAAAACTTTCTTTAAATTCAACTTTTCAAAAATCATTTCTCCAAACTGGCTCTAAGACAAAATTATTGGCCTTGGTTACTACTTTGAATAACTCCACGTCTCAATGTTGGGTTAATTATGTAATAATTCTGTATAATATTTTTGTCATTAATCCAAATTCTTTACCTACACCATAGCAGAAGCAGGTTATTGGTGCTTTGTTTTAGATAGTTGTGAAGTTTGTAAATGAAAAACGTGGGAAATTTTTTTTATACAGACTAGTTTGTATATCCATACTATATATATATTAATTAAAATGTATTGAAATATTTTTATAAATTTATTTAATTTTTGTATTGTTTTCACTAATAATTTAATTACGAAATTAGATTATGTTGATGTGTTGTGTAGACACCCAATTTTGGTCGGGCCCAGAAATAAGTCCAAAAACAAAAATAATAAACCAAAAAAAAAAAACGAAGTCTAAGTTCAGTCCAGCATTACAAATATAATTTGGCCCGATCGGAATGACCCATTACTTGAAAAAATTTAAGGTCTATCCACAAGCTTGACTCATATGGAAATATAATCTTCAATGATATGCAATCTTAGATGTGATATGCAATCTTAGATATGATACAATCTTAGATATGATTGCAATCTTAGATATGATATGCAATCTTAGAAGATATGATTTTGTAATCTTAGAGATTTAATTTGTAGATTCCTTTTAATCTTAACCGTTGATATAATTGATCTGTACCGTCGGATTTGAGGAGGTTCAACTATAAATAGAGGCCTCTCTCTTCATTGTAAACACACTTGAGTTTTGGGAAGCAATAAGAATTCTTAAGAGCATTCACTCAAATTTCTCTCCATCTTGCGTTCTTACTCTCTGTGGTTTGTTCTTATTTTATTCTTCGTCTATTTTAGTTTTTCAACCTTTTTTTATTTTAATTTCTTCATTTTTCAAATATGTATATTTATTCCTATCTTTTATACATTTGATTATGTATTTTATATATTATAATATTTAACCTTTTTATATAGTTTATTTTCAAATATATATTTTCTATGCATGTATATATATTATATTATCATTTCATGTATTTTGAACTATTGCATTATATTTTTATAATTTGTAAATGTTCTATTTATTTATTTTTTTAGTGTATGTCATTTATCTTATTTGTGCATAGTTTCATTTTTTTATATGCTATGTTTAATTATTTCTTTTATGTGCTATTTTATATTATATTGTTGTATAATTTTTGCATGTATTATGTTTTTCTTTTAGTTTACTTATCTTTTTATTTGTTTATTATCTTTTATTTACCCTAGTATGATTTTTTTCATTAAACGTATGTTCATGTTATTTAGTTTTGTCTTAATGATATTATTTATGTTTGTATGGAAATGTTAGAATATTTTGTACATCTATACTTCATGATGCATTAATATGTCATCCTAAAATGTCATTTAAAATAATATTCCAAGGTGTTTTTTTAAAAAAAATAAAAGGCAATGCTTGATGTTTGGAAACTTCGAGAAAGGTAGTGCCCTAACTTACTGGGTTGCGAATTTTCTCGTTGAATTCGAATAGTCAAGCACCCTTCTAAGTGATTTTGAGTTTTCAAAACTTAAACAATTATTTCGAGATTTCAAAACATAGTGTCCTAACTTATTGGATATGGCGTTTTGTTGTTTCGAGATAGAGATTTTCGAAAGATGAGCTTAGTTTCGAAGGTTTTAAAATGTTACGTCCTAACTTACTGGATGTGATGTTTTGACTCATTTGAAATAAGTGAGCCTTAATTTTCAAAATTGAGACATTCTAATTAAAAGAGGTTTGCATCTTAAAACTTTCAAATTTTCGACATTAAAGACACTTGATAATCAATTAGGTACCAATTTTTGGGCGCATGAGGGTGCTAACCCTTCCTAAATGACGTAACCGACTCGAATTCGTTTTCTCGATTTTCGTAGACCAAAATTAATGTTTTAAAACAAAACATTTTATAAGGTGATCCAATCACACCTAAAAAGATTGGTGGCGACTCCCGTTTTCGTTTTTCTTAAAGTCGATTCCTATTTTCCAAAACTTGATTTAAAAATAGTTTCGACAGCTTGGCGACTCCGCTGGGGACTAATAAGAGAGTCAAGCTGTGTAATTGATTATCTCTTGTCTTAATGTCAGAAATTAAAAATTTTAAAATTTAATCCTCTTTGCATTACATGTGTCTGTATTATTGCATGTGTTGCTATATTCTGATACGCATTACTTTGGATCTTTTAAACACATGTTGAACTCAAGAAAGTCTTCATGGAGCTGGTGTATAGACGCTCAAGCAGCGATATCTGGGGCATCTGATTTCTGTCCTATTTACTATCTTTGGATTCTTTTTCTTCGCAAAGATATGTTCTCAGGTTAATCTTTTTGCATTCCTTCCAATAATTTGTCCAAGTCTAATTATCCTCAGGATCAATTTATTTGTCTCCCTTTATTCATAAAGCGTGTTGCATTGAAATAATGATAGATGAACTAAAATATCTTCACAAACGAAGTTTTGCATATTACTCTGGAAATTTCTAGATAATACAAGAAACTGAAACAAGACAATTGTTTAAGAAATTCTCATATGTATGGGTTAGAGATACTCGAGAGGTTTTCTCCTTCAGTCCAAAAGGTGGTTGGACGTTTTAAGCAATATTGATCTTAAGAAAGGATCATTTCATAAACATCCTCAGTAGATCATAGCGTTTGAGGAAGGGTACAAGCCTACAGGCTGAGCAAGAGTAATACTTTGAGAAAAGAAAAGACAAATGAAGGAATGAGTGATGACGTCTAGGATAGGGGTCATGTTCACAACATTTTGCATCGTAGCGTGTTTAATTAGGAACATTCGACTCATTTCGATCATGGCATCCTAATTATCAGGCAAAATCATTCTACAGGTTATCAAAGAGAACGCGCCTTAATCCCCTAAGTAGTAGGGTAATAGGACGCAGCATAACAGATCTGGCCTTCAGATGTTTATACTGAAGCAAGATCCAAGATAGTTTGGTATCCTTGTGCTTACAAGGAACAAATCGAAGACATAGCTGATTTGGCTTTCACGTATTTACGTTGAAGCAAGTCTAAGATGATTTGGCATCTCTGTATTGTCAGAGAACAAATCGAAGTTTGGCATCTCCATATTCGACGGAGGGCAGGCACATAGCAGATCTAACCTTGGATGTTTATCTTGAAGCGCATCCAAGATGATTTGGCATTCTTGTGTTTACAAGGAACAAATCGAGGACATAGCAGATTTGACTATCAGATGTTCTCAAACAGATCTAATATGATTTGGTATCCTTGTGCTTACAATGAACAAATCGATGACATAGCTGATTTGGCTTTCACGTGTTTACGTTGAAGCAAGTCTAAGATGATTTGGCATCTCTATATTGTCAGAGAACAAATCAAAGTTTGGCGTCTCCATATTCGACGGAGGGCAGACACATAGCAGATCTAACCTTCAGAGGTTTATACTGAAGCAGATCCAAGATGATTCGGCATTCTTGTGTTTACAAGGAACAAATCGAGGACATAGCAGATTTGACTCTCAGATGTTCTCAAACAGGTCCAAGATGATTTGGTATCCTTGTATTTACAAGGAACAAATCAAAACCATAGCTGATTTGGCTTTTACGTGTTTACGTAGAAGCAAGTCTAAGATGATTTGGAATCTCTGTATTGTCAGAAAAGAAATCGAAGTTTGGCGTCTCCATATTTGACGGAGAGTAGACACATAGCAGATCTAACCTTCAGATGCTTATACTGAAGCAGATCCAAGATGATTTGGCATTCTTGTGTTTACAAGTAACAAATCGAGGACATAGCAGATTTGACTCTCAGATGTTCTCAAACAGATCCAAGATGATTTGGTATCCTTGTGTTTACAAGGAACAAATCGAAACCATAGCTGATTTGGCTTTTACGTGTTTATGTTTAAGCAAGTCTAAGATGATTTGGCATCTCTATATTGTCAGAGAACAAATCGAAGTTTGGCGTCTCCATATTCGACGGAGGGCAGACACATAGCAGATCTAACCTTCAGATGTTTATACTGAAGTAGATCCAAGATGATTTGGCATTCTTGTGTTTACAAGGAACAAATCAAAAACATAGCAAATTTGACTTTCGGATGTTCTCACACCAAAGCAGATCCAAGATAACAGATCTGGCATCTCTATTTCGACGGAGAGCAGATACATAGCAGATCTAACCTTCAGATGTTTAAACTGAAGTAGATCCAAGATGATTTGGCATTCTTGTATTTACAAAGAACAAATTGAAGACATAGCATATTTGACTTTTGGATGTTCTCACCCCAAAGCAAATCCAAGATAACAGATCTGGCATCTCCATTTCGACGGAGAGCAGATATACATATGATCTAACCTTGGATGTTTATCTTGGCGGATCCAAGATGATTTGGCATTCTTGTGTTTACAAGGAACAAATCGAAGACATAGCAGATTTGACATTCGGATGTTCTCACGCCAAAGCAGATCCAAGATAACAGATTTGGCGTCTCTGCATTAGACGGGGAGCAAATCAAAGATAGCAGATATCGCCTTCCTGAGTTGCAATGAAGCAGATTGAAGCCATCAAGAGGCCATTTAAAGAAGATCAAGGATCAAGAACTCAAGGCTCTGCGAGCCCGGGCAAAATTGGTCCTTTTATAGTCTTTGCTTTATTCCTGTTACACATCAATGAGCAAAGAGGGGCAGCTGTAGATATCCAATTTTGCCCGGCCCAGAAATAAGTCCAAAAACAAAAATAATAAACAAAAAAAAAAACGAAGTCCAAGTTCAGTCCAGCATTACAAATATAATTTGGCCCGATCGGAATGGCCCATTACTTGAAAAAATTTAAGGTCCATCTACAAGCTTGACTCATATGGAAATATAATCTTCAATGATATGCAATCTTAGATGTGATATGCAATCTTAGATATGATACAATCTTAGATATGATTGCAATCTTAGATATGATATGCAATCTTAGAAGATATGATTTTGTAATCTTAGAGATTTAATTTGTAGATACCTTTTAATCTTAACAATTGATGTAATTGATCTGTACCGTCGGATTTGAGGAGGTTCAACTATAAATAGAGGCCTCTCCCTTCATTGTAAACACACTTGAGTTTTGGGAAGCAATAAGAATTCTTAAGAGTATTCACTCAAATTTCTCTCCCTCTTGCGTTCTTACTCTCTGTGGTTTGTTCTTATTTTATTCTTCGTCTATTTTAGTTTTTCAACCTTTTTTTTATTTTAATTTCTTCATTTTTCAAATATGTATATTTATTCCTATCTTTTATACATTTGATTATGTATTTTATATATTATAATATTTAACCTTTTTATATAGTTTATTTTCAAATATATATTTTCTATGCACGTATATATATTATATTATCATTTCATGTATTTTGAACTATTGCATTATATTTTTATAATTTGTAAATGTTCTATTTATTTATTGTTTTAGTGTATGTCATTTATCTTATTTGTGCATAGTTTCTTTTTTTTATATGCTATGTTTAATTATTTCTTTTATGTGCTATTTTATGATATATATTGTTGTATAATTTTTGCATGTATTATGTTTTTCTTTTAGTTTACTCATCTTTTTATTTGTTTATTATCTTTTATTTACCCTATTATGATTTTTTTCATTAAACGTATGTTCATGTTATTTAGTTTTGTCTTGATGATATTATTTATGTTTGTATGGAAATGTTAGAATATTTTGTACATCTATACTTCATGATGCATTAATATTTCATCCTAAAATGTCATTTAAAATAATATTCCAAGGTGTTTTTTTAAAAAAAAATAAAAGGCAATGCTTGATGTTTGAAAACTTCGAGAAAGGTAGTGCCCTAACTTACTGTGTTGCGACTTTTCTCGTTGAATTCGAATAGTCAAGCACCCTTCTAAGTGATTTTGAGTTTTCAAAACTTAAACAATTATTTCGAGATTTCAAAACATAGTGTCCTAACTTACTGGATATGGCATTTTGTTGTTTCGAGATAGAGATTTTCGAAAGACGAGCTTAGTTTCGAAGGTTTTAAAATGTTGCGTCCTAACTTACTGGATGTGATGTTTTGACTCGTTTGAAATAAGTGAGCCTTAATTTTCAAAATTGAGACATTCTAATTAAAAGAGGTTTGCATCTTAAAACTTTCAAATTTCTGACATTAAAGACACTTGATAATCAATTAGGTACCAATTTTTGGGCGTTACGAGGGTGCTAACCCTTCCTTGTACGTAACCGACTCCCGAATCTGTTTTCTCGACTTTCGTAGACCAAAATTAAATTTTTAAAACAAAACATTTTATAAGGTGATTCAATCACACCTAAAAAGATTGGTGGCGACTCCCGTTTTCGTTTTTCTTAAAGTCGATTCCTATTTTCTAAAACTCAATTTAAAAATGGTTTCGACATGTTGGTATATAATAGGTGATAAATGTTTTAAAACTAATTGTTATTAAAATTATTTGAAAACTATATTTTATTATATATATATGCTGTATATGATATGATATGTTTATGTATGTTATCATATATATAATAAACAAAAGAAATAAAATAATCTTTTTCTTGATTTTTGTCTGACTTCAATAAAAAATAAATGTTATATTTAAATTATATTATTATATTATGTCATTAATAGTACATAATATTTTAATTAAATTAAATTAATTATTATATAATGTGATTAAATTAAGTTAATATTATATATATATGTAATTAAACTAAGTTAATAGTAGATCCAATAATTATAGGTTAATGATTAAGAAAATATTTTGAAACTCAAACAATTAACTTAGAATTAAAAGCTTCCTAAAATTTCATGTTCCTTACTTTATATTATATTATATATAATATATATACATATATATATATTATATTACAAGGTTATAAATAAACAAGTGTGTTCAGATTATGTTTTTTTTTTTACGTGTGGCATTCCTTATTTTAAGTATTTATTTTTATTTTAGGTAAATTACTCTTTTACTTCTTGTCTTTTTAAATTATATTAGATAGTTTACTTTATACATGACTTAATTATCATATGTACATTACAATTTATAAGACTCTTTTTTAAATTAATATTATTGTTATTATTTTCCATAATAAAATTCTTTTTTGTTACCATTAATTATTAATTATAATTGTTTTTCATAAATTAATTTATTTGTTATTGCAAAATTTTATAATAAAACATTGACATATCTATTTTCTATAATCTTTTTGATATAATATTTCAAATTCAATTTTTTCCGATTTATTTTAAAAATTGATATCTCTATTTATTATAATCATTTTAATATAATATTTTCAAATTTCATAATAAAACATATATTTTATATACTATTCATATGTAAAATTGATTTAATATGTAAAATAGATTTTTATGTTAAGATTAAATGTATATTACTTTTTATTTTGTTTTAAAAATAATTATACTGACAAATAATATTAATTTGTGCATCGCATGAATATACAAACTACTTAATAAATGTGGGCATTTGTAATAAGAAAAAAAAGGTCGGTGACTTATGGACTTTTTTACTAGCTACAAAAGGGTAAAATATCAAAATAATCACTTTTGTTTGCCTCAGATTATATTTTAGTTATTTATGGTTGAAATGTTACATTTTAGTCACTTACGTTATCATGTTGTAGCATTTTAGCCACTGAGCCATTAATTGCTGTTAACGGTGTAACGGTAATCTGATGTGACACATTAAATCATCATTTCAAACAAAAATTTTAGGTTAAATTATACAATTGGTCCCTATAATTTTTTATTTTGAGCAATTTAATTTTTTCTTTTATAGTCTTTTAATTTTCCTTTTTTTTATTCATTTTTCATTCTCTTCTACTTCTCCTGTTTTCATCCCTTCAATTATTTATGTCAGCAACTGGAAATGACTGGTTGGTTCGGAAAAGAAATGAACAATGATATAAAACAGCTTAAGATAGCATACTCAAGTGTATGATAGCAGAAGATTCCCAAAACACGAGTAGAATGAAGACGAGCAGCCATGTCAGAAGCCTGGTTTGAGAGGTTAAAATCTGCAATCTTCGCTTTGAAGTCTTTAAAAAGAAGGACATTGCTAGATCTGATATATTTGTGGATAATCGAAGGTTGAACCTTCTCGTGCAAATATTCCAAGCCCCTTGCCACATCAACCGCAATTCTTACCCTCTGCATCTAGTCAAGAACCAGACCTAGTTGTGCCTCTTGAACTCCCTTCCTTCCTGTGATTCCCAGAAGCAAGAAACAAAAAATGTCAAACTAAAAGAGCTTAATCTATATGCACGGATGTTTTAACGGATGGAAATAATAGAAAAACAACGTTAAGAGAAATGGAGAAAGGAGGAAAATAGAAGGAGAAGCAGAAGAGAATGAAAAAGAAAAAGAAAAAAAAGGAAAGTTAAAAGAACATAAAAAAATAAAATTAAATTGCTCAAAATGAAAAAATAGGGACCAATTGTATAATTTAACCTAAAATTTTCATTCGAAATGATGATTTAACGTGCCACGTTAGTTTACCGTTACACCGTTAATGGCAATTAACAACTTAGTGACTAAAATGTAACATTTAAAACATAAATGACTAAAATGTAATTTGAGACAAATAAAAGTGACTATTTTCATAGTTTACCTGATGTAAATACAATAAAACAGGCACATGAATGTATATTAGTGATGTGTATGGTGAGAAAGCTGTTGATGACATAATTTAGCAGCGTTGGCTGGTAAAAAACGCAACTAAATTACATGTCATTAGAGACATTCCTTTTTATATATGTGGTAATGTTTGGGGAACTTAGAGGTGTGCATAGGCCCGCTCGAAAAATGGGAGGGTTCGGGTAAAAATATAGGCCCGAAATATGGGTTTGGGCAAAAAAAAAAGCCCGTTTAGAAAATGGGCCTGGCTCGGGTAAAACTTTTTTGGCCCGGTCCCGGCCCGGCTCAAATTATATACTAAATATATATATTTTTTATTTTTAATCATATTTACATTTTAATTTTAATTTTAATATAATCACTTGTTACTATATTTTCAATTTGTGTATTGTTTTAAGAATTGTTTTAATATCATTTTTTATTTGTTTATTGTTTTAATATTTGTTTTAAATGTATTTGATGATTTATTATATTTTAAAATTTTTTATTTAATGAAATAAGTTTAAAAAATTTTAATATGGGCCGGGCCGGGCCGGGCTCGGGCTTAACAATTTTATTTCGGGTTGGGCTTGGATAAATTTTTAGGCCCATATTTCGGGCAGGGCCTAGAAAATGGGCCTAAAATTTTGTCTGGGCCCGGCCCGGCCCATGCACATCTCTAGGGGAACTACTTTATAAATAGATTTGAATTTAATTATTTGTAATTATATAAATGTATTATGTTTAGAAAATCATTATAATTGAACTCCATTAAATTAAGTATAATTGAAGCACTCCGATTATATTTGCTAATTTTTAAGGAGAAGTTGAGAATTAAAGTAATTATATAGATAATTACAAGTAATTATCAATTAACTTTTGACTTTCCAAACACACATAATTTAGATTTAAGAAATATTTTTTACACAAGTTTATTATTGGATTATAATAATTTTAATAATATAATTATATATATATTTATTATTGGATAAAAATTTTGCCATGAGACGTATCAAGTCAAAATATTTGACGCAAATTTTGAGCTAATAGCAAATTAAGTTAGTAAATGTGTAAATTATTTATTATTCTTACATGAACATGTATTTGAGCACCTTAGTGTAAGTGTAAAAAAAAACTGTAGAACATTTTATAAAACTTTTTTTTTAATGAAGTCTATATTATAACTTCTCCATGATTTTTTAACCTAGTTTGCATGGAATAATATTAACTGAAAAATTATAAAAAAGGATTATAAAGTTGGTTTGTTATTCGCTAGCATAAGTCAATTGCAAATTAGGCTTATAAAAACTATTGAATTATAAAATTGGTTTGTGCCTTAAATTCTAAAGTGCTAAAAAATGTTGCCGAAGAAATCCCAAAATATGTTAAATATTGTACTTGGTAGTCCACTAATATTGTCATCATTATTTATTTTATTTTATTTTTCTTATAAATTATTTAAAATTTTAAATGTTATTTTTAAGAAAAATATTATATAATAGATATTATTTATTTAAACACAAAAAGTTTTCTTATACCATATTGTATGGTATGATACCATTTGAGAGAATGGAGCTAGACAAAAGCACTAAAGATGACTCACAAACTCTTTAATTTAAGACATTCAAAGTATCGAAACATGGTTTGTAGCACATCATACTCGACTTAGACATTATGGCCGAATCCTAAATGATTATATTTGTTTGTTTCAAAACTAGAAATATAAAATTTGAAAACGTAACATAAAACAAAACTTGGTAATGATATTTCTAGTTTTTAGGGAAAAACACCTTATTCGGTTAATTCATTTAAATTACAGAAAAACACTTATAAGATTACTTAATTTTGCAACAAAAATCTTAAATTAAACATAGTTTTAAAAACCGTAGTTTGATTTTGAAATCCATTGCATTGTAGTTTGAAATAAAATATTCAAAAAAAAAGATAAAGAAGTCCAAAGTGAAGAATAAAATCCAAAACAAATAACAGTCCCCAAAAATTTCAAAAATAGTCCAATTGAAAATAATACTTAAACTCAACAGAATTTAAAAACAATAATTTAAACCGAGCTCTTGCTACGCTGATCTATCCCAAGTTTGTTGGTTACCTGAGAGGAAACATACAAAAAGTGAGCTTATGAGCTCAGTGTGTAACAAATCCCAAGAAACAATCAGATGTGCAAAAATTAACAGATACATTTCAGATGCATGATCAGATACATAATCAAATGTGTTTTCATTTCAGATACAAAAACATATTCAGATATGTAGTCAGATGCATATTCAAATCCTATCCCCATACGCTACACACCATCTCCATTCATTCCCACACACCAAATAAGGTATTAAATACCCCTCCAACCCCATACACCAATAAGTGAGCGTATGTCACTTTTTAGAAAAATGCAATCAAGCTGCCAAAACAGATACATGGTCAAGCCACTAGAACAAATATATATGGTTTAAACCACCAGAAAAGGAAAATTATTAAACTGCCAACACTTTTTCCATCAATTCATATTCCCACCCGAATGCTCATGTAGATACTAACAGATATCACATGCACATATGTCATGCATGTTTTTCACATAAGACATGCTATCAAAATTATCATAATACAAATTATTCACATATATTTCACAAATCATAACCACAATTCATACAGTAGCATACTATTAGATATCATGTTTTCAAGCCCTATTTATATAGTATAGACCCTACTGAGCGGCTAAATACGCATCACAGATCAATACGGCCTTAGGTGAAATTTTCCAAAAAAGGGCCCACACGCCCGTGTGGCCAACACAGGCCAACTAGCCCAAATAGCCCAACTCGTGTGGTCTACACGGTCTAACACATAGTCGTGTGATGCTGGTAGTGGTTTTTTAGGCTTTCTGACATTCGCTGTTTTTACGGATCGAGTCGCACACCTAGTTAGTTTCCGATGTAGATTCAAGAACGAGTACAATTCACATGAATTAATTAGCACGGTTTTTACCAACCCGATGCACTAATTTGGTACAACCATCAACAGTCGAACCCAATTACAAAAACAAAACAGCCCCTATAAATGGCGAAATCACTTAACCTTCAACGAAACAACAACCTAAATAAAAACTTAGTTTGCCGGAGGATCAACCGTCTCAGGATCTTCTCCTAATTGCACCAAAACACATAAATTAAACACTAAAACCACTTTTTTCGTAAAGAACCTAATAACCAGATATTACACATCAACCAAAAAGAATTATAGTCTTATCGAATGCCACAAATATGTACAGTCAACACCCAAAAATTGGAACAACCTTAAAGGATTCAAACAAAGAAACTCACGCCAACTAGCACAGAGTTTGGAACAATAGAGAAAGAGTTGAAAAAAAATGTTATGAGCAGAGAACAGTTTCGGTGAGTAGAATGAGAAGGAACAAAAATTGAAAAGGAAAATTTTGAGGAAAGTAATAGTATAGACGGCAAAAAAGAAAAGAGACAAAGGGAGTGGGAAAAGTGGAAGAGATTTTTTTGGGATTTTCTTGGAAATAATTTAAAAACAATATCCACATAATCCCACTACTAACCACTTATCAGATTTTAGAGTTCAAATTCACCCTAATTCTACCATATGGACAATGTCGTAACCTCATCATTAACGGGTTTTGAAAGACAAAAACGGGAGTCGCCACTAACCTTTTAAAGTGTGATTGGATCACTTTATAAAATGTTTTGGTCTACGAAATTATGAGAAAATAGGTTCGGGAGTCGGTTACATACGAGGAAGGATTAGCACCCTCGTAATGCCCAAAGTTGGTACCAAATTGAATAATTTTATCTTAACACCAGAAGTTTGAAAGAATTTAGAAATGAGATCTTTTTTTTAAAAAACCGTAATATTTTGAGTTGAAAATAATCAAGATTCCTTAACTTCAAAAGAGTACAAATATCACATCCAGCATAATTGGACACGATATCCTTAAACTTTCGTAGCTAAAATCACCTTGTGATTTGTAAAACTCGTTTAAAAAGATATTTTAGATATTTAGACAAACAGAAAATCGCAACCCAGTATGTTAGGGCACTACTTTCTGAATTTCTAAATATCAAAACATTGCCTCACTTTTTAAAATTCTTTTTGAATTGAATGAAATGTGATTCTTGATTTTAAAAGTAATGATGTGTTTTACATATTAGAAGAAATTAAATAAACCTAATTACAATATACATGCTTTATCATTTCATGCAAATATAGTATGGAAAATAGGAAATAATGGCACAATTTGCACAATATACATTATCATTTTATAAACATATTATTATAAGCACAAATATACGTACATTATCATTACATGCAAAATATAACATAGAGTATAATGAATTTAATAGTATAAATTGTATAACACACATATATAACGCCATTTTATACAAATGTACCTTAAATCATAAATGACTAATTTTCATGCAAATATGTAAAAAATAAAATCAAATATTATATGAAAACTAAACCTACTAAACAATATTCAAAAAAAAGAAAGAAAAATAAGTCAATTAAAATGTATAAAAGTAAAAATCAAATAAAAATCAATATATTTAGAGATATATTGAATATTACAAAAATAATAAAAGAGAACTCCTTTTGATATATATATACATATATATAGGTTATACTATAAGGTATAATAACTATAAAAATGTACTAAATAAAAAAATTTAAAATGTACATAATTTATAAATAATAATATGTATACTTTATAATAAGATAAAGGTAATGTAAGGAAATATAACAAAATATATAGTGTATAATATAATTTACAAATAAAATATATAATAATATAAATCATATAATAAATAATGCAAAAATATTATAAAACGTATATAATAATATATATAAGAAAAATAAATATTATAAGGAATAGTATATAATAAAATATAACATGTAATGAAAATATATAGAGATAATATAATGAAATATAATGTAATAAGGAATATATAAAATAATAATAATATAATAAGTATTTTACATATAAAAATATAGTAAAATAATAATATGTAATAAAAATATATAACATATAATAAAATTTATAAAAATGTATATAATATTATAAATAATATAAATAAAATAATATATTGTTATATACATGACTAATGTTTATAAAAATATATATAAAATATTTTTAAATAAATTCAATTAAATATATGAAAGGATTAAAATTGAATTTAATTAAGAAATCGGGGGTTAATTTGCAAAATAATAAAAAAATTGGACTTAATTAAAACACAAGCTAAAAATCGAGGGACTCATTGGGTAATTAAATCCTAATCCCAAAACGACACCATTTCTCAAATACCGTTTAAAATTACTGTGAGGACTAAATTGAAACAAAATTAAAACATTAGAGCTAAATTAAAAATAAATAAAATGAAATTATAAATATTAAAATTGCGGATCCTCCCCAGGTAATCGGGTCAACACGCGGATCCTAATGCTTCGAAACGACGTCGTTTTTAAGCTTATTGAATTAAGCTAAAACGGCGTCGTTTTACCGATGTTATAAAAGTAAAAAAAAACTTAAAATTCTCATTTTAAACACTCAAAAAAAAAACAGAGAGAGAAATCTAAAATTCTCTCAGAGCTCCGACCTGTGGCCATCCTAGCTCGTCCCGGAGCACCACTGCCTTCGGCCACACGCGCCTCACGCGCCACCGTCTGAGCCACCGTGCCAGCGGTTAGGGCTTTCAAAGCCCTATTTTTTTTGCAGCGAATCAAAAGGTAACCCTTTTTACTGTCTTTATAATGTATTTTGCTATATGCTGTATCAAAAAGATAATAAATAACGAAAAAGAAAATTAAAAGTATCACCTCTGTTCTTCAGTTTACTCTTTGATTTCTTTTTTTTATTTTGTATATATAAAAAAACGTAGTTACAGATTAGAAAAAGAAGGGGTTTTTATAACCCTTTGTTACATTTTAGGAAAAGAAATCCTTTGATTTCTTTCCAAATCTATCTCTTGGTTGCTGTTAGTTCTTTCTTCCTTTTTTTGCAGGTATCTAGCGAGGAAATCAACGATGGGCGGACTCTTTCGACAGCACCGGCATTGATTCAGCTTCAACTACAGCCAGATTTGAGGCCTGGAATCACGACGTTGATGGGGGTAGATGGAACGTCACGAGCTGAAAGGTCACGTCGCTTGGAAGAGACGCGTTGATTGCGGCACAAACCCTGACTAGGGTTCCCTGAAGCTGAAGATAGATTGGACCGATTAAGTCTTAGGCTAGGTGGGGTGTAATGGGTACCGGGTGGTAGTATAATTGGGTATGGGCTATCGGGTGCAATCGGGTTGTTTGGGTTTAAGCTAGTTGGGTTTTAACTTTTGGATTGTGGTTAGTGGGTTTGTATTTTGGGTTCTGTAAAAGGACTTTAAATGGACTGTTTAATTTTATTTTTTTGTTTATTTATTTATTAATTTATGGGCCTGGGCAAATTTAGGTTATTACAGCTGCCCCTCTTTGCTCATTGTTGTGTAATAGGAATCGAGCAAAGACTATAAAAGGACCAAATTTGCTCGGTCTGTTTAAGTCCCAAAATCTCAATCCTCATTTTCCTCAAAGGTATTCTTGATATCTTCAGGAGTGTCAAATTGGCTATCTTCAACCTGCTTCTTGAAAACTAAGGAACACCAATCTATTATTTTTGATCTGCTGTCTGACAATACAGAGACGCCAAATCTGCTATATTCGATCTGCTCCTTAACAATACAGAGACGCCAAATCTGCTATCTTCAATCTGCTCCCTGATAATACAGAGACGCCAAATCTACTATCTTCAGTCTGCCCTCTGACAATACAAAGACGCCAAATCTGCTATCTTCGATCTGCTCTCTGCCAATACAGAGATGCCAAATATGTTATCTTTGATCTACTCTCTGCCAATATAGAGATGCCAAATCTGTCATCTTTGATCTGCTCTCTGCCGATACAGAGACGCCAAATCTGCTATCTTCGATCTGCTCTCTGTCAATACAGAGATGCCAAATCTGTCATCTTTGATTTACTCTCTGCCAATACAGAGACGCCAAATTTGCTATCTTCGATCTGCTCTCTGCTAATACAGGGATGCCACGTTTGTCATCTTTGATCTGCTCTCTGTCAATACAGAGATGCCAAATCTGCCATCTTCGATCTGCTCTCAGCCAATACAAAGATACTAAATCTGTTATCTTTGATCTGCTCTCTGCCAATACAGAGACGCCAAATCTGCTATCTTCGATTTGTTCTCTGACAATACAGAGATACCAAATTTGTCATCTTTGATCTGCTCTCTGCCAATACAGAGATGCCAAATTTGTCATCTTTGATCTGCTCTCTACCAATACAGAGATGCCAAATTTGCCATCTTCGATCTACTCTCTGCCAATACAGAGATGCCAAATCTGTTATCTTTGATCTGCTCTCTATCAATATAGAGACGTCAAATCTGCTATCTTTGATTTGTTCTCTGACAATATAGAGATACCAAATCATCTTGGATCTGCTTCAGTGTAAATACTTGAAGGTCAGATCTGCTATGCTTCAGCCTATTACCCTACTGCTTAGGGGGTTAAGGCGCACCAATCTTCATTGTCCCTTGAAGGACATGACCTGTATAATGTGTATGATTTCATGGCTAATGGTTAGGATGCTATGATCGAAATGAATCAAATGCTCCTAATTAAACCTGTTATAATGCAAAATGTTTATGAACATGACCCCTATTCCAGATGTCACTACCCATTCCTTCGTCAAAGCTCCTCGGAATATCATTCTTACTCTGCCCGTAGGTTCATACCATTCTTCAAATGCTATGACCTATCAAAAATGTTTGCAAGATGATCCACTCTCAGGATCAAATCGTTTGATTTGTCCAACCATCATCTTAGACCAAAGAAGAAATTTCGTCGAGTTCTTTTAAACCTCACTTACGTGAATTCCTTGAACAATTGTTTCGTTTTAGTTTCTTGTATTATCTAGAAATTTCCAGAGTAATGAGCAAAACTTCATTTGTGAAAATTATTTAGTTCATCTATCATTATTTAATGCAACACACTTTAAGAGCAGTGAAAGATGAATTTAATCCTGAGAATAATTAGATTTGAATGAATTTGTCAAAAATACAAAGGAAACTAATCTGAAAGTCTATCTTTAAGAAGAAATAGAATCTAAAGATAGCAAACAGGACAAGGGTTAGATTCCTTAGATATCGCCGCTTGAGCGTTTATACACCAGCTCCATGAAGTCTTTCTTGAGTTCAACATGTGTTTAAAAGATCCAAATTACTTTGTTGATGCCCCAATATGCAACGCGCTTCTCTCTTTGTTGAATAGTAAAATTACTGTATACTCTTTAAAATTTTAGCTGCCCTTTCGGGTTTTCAACTCAAAACCCCTTTGGTCACAAGGCACCCTTTGCGGGTTTTCACCTTGGCCTCTCCAAATTTTTTTTCTGAAACCTCAAGGTGCCCTTTGCGGGTTTTCACCTTGAATTCTCCTCTTCTTTTGACAAAGTACTTTTTGACTGAATCTGAATTTACTGGATTGGGTAAACTCTTCCTATCAATTTCCATCAAGATCAATGCACCTCCAGAGAAAGCTTTCTTCACGACATATGGCCCTTCCCAATTTGGCATCCATTTTCTTCTAAAGTCCTTCTGAATGGGAAGGATCTTTTTTAGCACAAAGTCCCCCTTATGGAACTCTCTTGGACGAACCTTCTTGTCGTAAGCTCGCATCATTTGCTTCTGATACATCTGCCCATGGCGAATAGCTTTTAGCCTCTTTTTCTCGATCAAATTCAACTGGTCATACCGTGATTGAATCCACTCTGCCTCATCCAGCTTTATCTCTGACAAGATTCGAAGAGAAGGTATTTCAACTTCAATAGGTAACACTGCCTCCATCCCATAAACCAGTGAGAAAGGAGCTGCCCTAGTAGAGGTTCTGACAGACGTTCTATAGGCTAAGAGTGCAAATGCTAACTTCTCATGCCAATCTCTGTAGGTTTCAGTTATTTTTCCCACTATCTTCTTGATGTTTTTGTTAGCAGCTTCCACTGCCCCATTCATCTTTGGGCGATATGGCGAAGGGTTATGATGCTTAATCTTGAACTGACTGCAAACTTCTGCTATCATTTTGTTGTTCAAGTTCAGTGCATTTTCTGATATGATCCTTTCAGGCATCCCATACCGACAAATAATCTCTTTCTTCAAGAATCGACTTACAGCCGACTTAGTAACATTTGCATAAGAAGCAACCTCTACCCACTTCGTGAAGTAATCAATGACCACAAAAATAAAGCGATGCCCATTTGAAGCTTTTGGTGATATTAGCCCAATGACATCCATGCTCCACATAGAAAAAGGCCATGGAGAAGTTATAACGTGTAGAAGTGAAGGTGGTACATGAATTTTGTCTCCATAAATCTGACATTTATGGCATTTCTTGGCGTAGTTGATACAATCCCCTTCCATAGTAGACCAATAATATCCAAACCTCATGATTTATCTAGCCATCATGAAACCATTTGCATGTGTCCCACAAACACCCTCGTGAACTTCTTCCAAGATTAACTTTGCCTCCACAGTATCAACACATCTCAACAGGACTTGATCCTTTCTTCTTTTGTACAAGATGTCACCAACCAAAACGTAATCGCAGGCTAATCTTCTTAAAGTTCACTTATCATTTTGAGTTGCCTGTTCTGGATATTTACGATCCCTCACATATCGCAATATATCCTGATACCAAGGGTTATCATCTTTTTCTTCCTCCTCAATATTACAACAGCTAGCTGGAGCTTCAAAGATACTCATCTGAATGGGTCTCATCTCTTCCTATTTATTCACTCTAATCAATGAAGCCAAGATTGCTAGAGCATCTGCCATCTGATTTTCATCTTGTGGGATATAATTGAAAATGACGTCATCGAACTCCTCAAGTAACCCCAAAACTATCTTTCGATAATTAATTAATTTAGGATCCCTTGTCTCCCATTCACCTCTAAGCTGGTAAATTACCAACGCAGAGTCTCCATATACCTCCAAGGTTCTTATTCCTCGCTCTATAGCTGCTTCGAGTCCCATGATGCATGCTTCATAATCAGCCATATTATTTGTGAAATCAAAATCCAACTTGCATATGAATGAATAATAATCGCCATTCGGGGATATCAATACTGGCCCAATTCCATTTCCTACTGCATTGGATGCCCCATCAAAACTCAACTTTCAAGAACAATCCTCTGTAGTTGCCACACACATCAACTCCTCATTTGGGAAATCAAAATTTAACGGCTCATAGTCCTCTAGAGCTCTACTAGCCAGAAATTTCGCTATCACGCTTCCTTTTATAGCCTTCTGGCTCACATAGACTATGTCAAACTCTGAAAGTAGAATTTGCCACCTCGCCATTCTCCCATTCAAAGCTGTTGACTCCATCATATACTTCAAAGGATCAAGTTTTGAAATAAGCCAAGTAGTATGATATAGCATGTACTGTCTTAACCTTTGAGTCGTCCAGATTAAAGCACAACACAATTTCTCAATTGGCGAATATCTCATCTCACACTCTGTAAATTTCTTACTGAGGTAGTATATCACCTTCTCCTTTCTTTTCGACTCATCATGTTGACCAAGCACACATCCCATTTAATAACTAAACACCGACAAGTACAGAATTAACGGTTTATCTGGACTAGGTGGAGATAGTATTGGAGCGTTTAACAAATATTGCTTGACTTTATCGAAGGCATTCTGGCATTCCTCATTCCAAGTACCTTGATTGTGTTTTCTAAGGAGACGAAATATAGGGTCACATTTCTCAGTTAATTATTAAATAAACTGAGCAATGTAATTCAACCTTCCAAGAAAACCCCGAACTTCCTTTTGAGTACGTCGTGGAGGTAAATCTCGTATAGCTTTAACTTTGTCTGAGTCAACTTCTATTCCCTTTTCGCTGACCACAAAGCCTATTAATTTCCCTGACCTAGCTCCGAAAGTACACTTTGCCGGATTAAGTTTTAACTGAAATTTCCCTAATCTCAAGAATAGTTTTCTTAAAACTTCAATATGTTCCTCCTCCGTTTGAGATTTGGCAATCATGTCATTGACATACACCTCAATTTTCTTGTGCATCATATCGTGAAATAAGGTCACTATAGCCCTCTGGTATGTTGCCCCTACATTCTTCAATCCAAAAGGCATTACCTTGTAACAAAAGGTACCCCACAATGTTATGAAGGTGGTTTTGTCCATGTCCTCAGGATGCATCTTTATCTGATTGTACCCTGAGAAACCATCCATGAAGGAGAACAAAAAATATCCTGATGTATTGTCTACCAAAGTGTCTATGTGTGGTAGAGGAAAATTATCTTTTGGTCTAGCTTTATTCAAATCTCTGTAATCAACACACATTCGTACCTTCCTATCTTTCTTAGGAACTGGTACAATGTTAGCTACCCATTCGGAGTACTTCACCTCTTGCAAGAATCCTGCATCGAACTGCTTCTTGACTTCATCCTTTATTTTCAACATGATATTTGGCCTCATTTTTCGCAACTTCTGTTGAACTGGCTTGCAATCCTATTTTATTGGGAGATGATGCACCACAATATCGGTATTTAACCCTAGCATATCTTGATAGGACAATGCGAAGATATCCTTGAACTCACATAGCAATTCAATCAGCCCTTGCCTCGTGTCTTTAGCAATATGCGTGCCAATTTTCACTTCTTTCCCTTCTTCTAGGGCTACATTCTCTATTGCCTCTTTCTCATGTGGCATGATTTGTTTCTCCTCCTGTTTTACCATCCTCAAAAGATCCAAAGACACATCACCGTCCTGGACATCCTCAAAATCCTAAGATTCTTCTAAACACATGTCTTGCTCATGAGAGAAATCAGGATTTGATATATCAGTGCTCATGTCATTGATATCTAGGGATTTGTGAAGTATAAATAATATACAAAGAATGAATGAATTTAAGAATGATTATTTATGTATTATGAATGAAAGAATAAGGATTGTCAAAATTTTAACAGAATATTGGTTGGTAAAAAATGAAACAATATTCGGTCAAATTGATAAAAGTTATGTTTTATAAAAAATAATAGATGATCATAAGCCTATTTCACAAATGTAATTCTATTACTCCTAGGCTCTAGAGTAACAAGAATGTTTCAAAAATTACTCTGAAGAATTCGTAAAGACTACAGGAAGTTCCTCCGCAGTCTAATTATTCAAAGAGCTTTCCAGTTCGTAAGGACAAATACCCTCAAGGTTTCCTTGTCTTGATCCTTCCCCTTGTACAACATTAATCTGATGACTTTCTTCTATGAGTGACCCTCTCGATATGAAGGTTTAAGATATTGGAGGGAATGTCATCGGTTCCCACTCCATTTCTCTTCTATTGAGGCATGCTCTTCTTCCCTCCTGGTGCTTCTCCACCTCCTTCCTCCTTTGCTTATAGTCTGGTTTGAAACCTAGACCAAAGCGATCTCTCTTCTCTTTACGTTATGGGATTTGAGTCCCTCCTTATAGGTATTTTTCTAACCCTTTTCCTAGTAAGGTCCCCTTTCCTGCCATCATTTGTAGAGCCATCCTCGTAGCTCCTGCTATCTTGGGCACCAGTAGCTGACTCCCTTCTAAAATGAAGGTTGTATTTATGAACTCTAAAGAGCAAAAAGAACACTCAATAGACTCTTCGTTTGTCTTGACATAGGGGCCTTGTTAGTGACTGCAGCTATAATGTCCTCCTCTGCATTGATGGTTACTAACCGTCTATCTGTCACTAACTTCAACTTTTGGTGCAATGATGAGGGCACCGCTCCTACTGAATGTATCCATGGCCTGCCTAATAAGCAATTATAGGAAGGCTTGATATCCATCACTAAGAAGTCCACTTCGTATATGTTCAGCCCAATTTTCAAGGGGATGTCAATCCTTCCCATCACCTTTCTTTCTGTGCCGCCAAAGGCTCTTACCACATTTTGACATGTCTTCATATGAGAATAATTAATAGGTAATCTATTCAATATGGACAATGGTAGAATATTCAAGGCTGATCCATTGTCAATAAGCACGCTTGGGAGTGTGTACCCCTTACATCGAGTAGTAATGTGCAAGGCCTTAGTTGACCCCCTGCCCCCCGGTGGAATTTCATCATCATTAAAGTAGATAAAATTATCCGCGCTTATGTTGTTCACCAGCTGATCCAGCTTGTTAACGAATATGTCATGGGTGACATATGTTTCATTGAGCACTTTCATCAATGCCTCCCGATGCGCCTCCGAACTCAAAAGTAGAGCCAATACTGATATGCGAGCCGGCTGCCTACGCAACTGCTCAACCACGCTATACTCACTATGCTTAAGGAACTTTAGAAATTCCTTAGCTTCCTCCTCTTTTACTGGCTCCTTGACAGGTATTTCAGCTTCCTTTTCCTTCTCGGTACCAGCATTCTTTGTTTTTGTGGGCTTCTCTTTAATACTCACTATATCATATCGCTTCCCACTCCGTGTATGGAAACCCTCCATTTGTACATCCTTAGACATACTGGCTACGTTCTCCTCCTCCAGCACTGTCATACTGCAGTCATAACACCATGGTACCCTCTTGTTATCTTTATAAGGGAACGGCATAGGTTTATGGATAATGACCTTAGGCACCATTTGTGCCCTCACTTCGTTATTCCCCGGCAAAGAAATAATAATCCTTGGCCAGCTAGTTCCTTTCTGGTCTTTCTTCAGCACACATATTTGTTTTTTACTAGAGCTACCTTCAAAAATCTGTAGCTCTTTATTGTCTATAAAGCCTTGCACCAAGGCCTTGAATTCCTCACAATTTTAAATTTCGTGGAAATCACCATAGTTTCTCTCGTTTTTAGAGGTTAACATACCTCTCTTCATCATCTCCTCCCAAATCACCTTCATGGGCATCCTTACCTCAGCAACATCTTCTTTGATTCTTCTCTCACTGGCTTCACCAATGGCATTCACTCCTTGGTCACCATGATTTGGCAACGGGTTTTCAGTACCAGGGGTATTATCAAACTTTACTACCCCTATCTTAATAAGCCTCTCTACAGCTTTTTTGAAACCGGTACAATTTTCGATCGAATGCCCCGATATTCCAGCATGGTATTCGCATCTAGTGTTGGCATCGTACCATTTGGGATATGGAGGCTACAATTGTTTCAAGTGGAAAGGAGAAATAACATGTGCATCGTATAAGCTCTGATAAAGTTTACGATACGTCACGGGGATAGGTGTGAATTGTATCATTTCAGAATTTTATCTTGTACCCGGCTCCTTTTGAGAACTTTATTGCTCAACCGCAGCTATTTTAGGCTGACCAACTGTGATTGCTCTCGTGTTGTAGGTACTCGTGTTATTCACTTCACCATCCTTTCTCCTTGGGCCGATCTTTTAGTCGCTTCCCCCTCAATTTTGCTGCTCCTTATGGCATTCTCAATCATCTCTCCTGCCATGACTATGTCCGCAAAACTTTTGGTAGTGCTTCCAATCATGTGAGTAATGAATGGACCTTTCAGAGTGTTGATGAATAACATGGTGGTCTCTTTCTCTAGCAGTGGTGGTTGAACCTACATTACGACCTCTCTCCACCTCTGCGCGTATTGCCTAAAATCTCATTAGGCTTCTTCTCCATGTTTTGCAGAGTGATCCTATCAGGAGTCATGTCAGTCACATGATTGTACTGCTACATGAAAGCTTGCGCGAGATCCCTTCATAAATTTATTCTAGCCCGGCTCAACTGATTGTACCACCTGGCTGCCGCTCCCACTAAACTGTCTTGGAAACAATGTATCAACAGCTGATCATTATTTACGTATCCGGTCATCCTTCTACAGAACATCGTGATGTGAGCCTCTAGGCAAGTAGTACCATTTTACTTCTTGAACTCCGGCATCTTGAATTTTTGAGGAAGCACCAAGTCTGGGATTAAGCTTAAATCTTTGGCATCAACTCCATGATGCCCATCAGCACTCTCTAAAGCTTTAAATTTCTCCTCCAACCATCAGCAACGTTCCTCCAACTGTTTTACAGCTTCGACTCTCAAATTTTCTTTTTCAGCTATATCCAAGTCAGGAATGAGAGGATTGGTAGGGTTATTACCCAAATTGAATCCTGAGCCAGTTGGGTAATTCATATGGATCCCAGCATCAACCGGCCCATGTTGAGGCCTTATATTGACAGATGGTCTTTTAGGAGGTGCCTCGGTTTGTGTAAGCCCGTGGGGTGGAGTAAACCCTAGAGGATGGTCTTCTTCTCCTCACCAGTGATTGCCATAGGGGCTTTTCCCTTATCAGTAGCCCTCAGCAACTGAGCCATCTCAGTCATCATATTCCTCTGAGCCTCTAGCATTTGCTCCATTATATCGTGTTGCATCTTGGCCAATTGCTCTTGTAATTGGTCCTGCATGTCCTTTTGTAGCTGTTCAAACTTTTGATCCATATTCCTAGATTTTGCACGAGTTCCGTACTGATGCGTGGTTTCTAAATTTTCTTTTCTACTTCTGTGGTAATTTTAACTAATTAGGGTCTTTCTATAACTTTGAATGCAAACGATGCGATGAAATGCTATGAGATGCAAATGCATGAATGCAAAAAGATGTCGATTCTGATTCAGTTTCATTTTAGAAAACGTTATTTAAGGAACAAAAATCTTTTCATAAAACGGATTACAAATACACTTTTGCACGTAGGCCTAGAGTTTTAACCCTATCTAATAATAATGCTAACTTTCGTCCTTTGTCTGATGATGACTCATACATCATACTCAGCGTTCTAGTTTGTATTGCCAACTCCTGCAAGTGTTCAGCAACCTCTTGAATCTGAACTAGGGCCTGTTCCATGACATGATCTCTATCCCCCACTTAATCCCGAAGATGGTAAAGTTTTTCCACTGTTCTTCTCTTGCCTCGAGCTACTCAATCCTTAACTCACAATCCTAAAGTGCTGATTCTAACCCTCTAATATTGTGCCTCATTTCCTCGATCTTGTTTAGACTTGCTTTTAACTCGGCTGCAGAGTTATGACCTCGATAATGATGAAGTGATCATCCAAGCTCTGTCACCCTAACTTTTAGTCCTTGATTTTCTTCTTCTAGGGCCTGATTACGTGACTGCATCTCTTGGAACTTCTTCTCCCAATATTCAGCTTTGGCTTTTTCCTCTTGCATCTCATGCTACCACTGTTCTGAAGATCTCCCTAATCCGACCCTTTTCAACGTTACTTGGGCTTTTTTGTAATGTATCTTCAAGTCATCTTGATCTTTCTCGATCTTTGTCTTTTCTTTTTTCACCTTCTCGACTTCCATCTTTTAAACATCGACATCGAGACTCAAGCACATTTTTTCCTCTTCGAGCTTCTCCATCCTCTTTTCAAGCTCTGAATTCTTTCTCTCAAACTCTTGCTTCATAACTTCCACTTCTGATGGAATTACTCGTAAGCTTTCCTCTAATGATCGAACCACTCCCGAAATTGGCCTAAGGATATTATCATTGACTCTCTTACTAAACCAACTTTTATATTCGAGGGTTGACGTTAAGCCTTCAGTCAAGATCTTCATACAGAAAGGCTTCTTCTAAGCCTCAGAAATCTCTCGCATCCTCTTCTTGTAGTTATATCCTTTATAAGAGAAATCACTCTCAGCTAAACCTTGTGTAGCCGGTATGAACTGCCTTGCTTGATACTGCCTTAGGACAAGCAACGGTGTATATCCAACAGCTCCCCAAATTCCTGGCAAAGGGACCCAATCAAAACTGCCATATCGGTAAAGGACTTCACTAGGAACCAACCAATGAGCCTTCCACATAACATCTTCCTCTCGAAGGTTCTGAAGAATATCAATCCACCTCTCTTCTAAAATGTCATCTCTCCTAGGTCTGTCCACTGCCTCCTTTAAGGGAGAATAACCCTAAAAAAAAACTCGACAAGGAACCTTATCAAGCTTCTAGAAGTGGCTATGAAACCAAACCAACAGCAACTGTGCACATCCAATGAACCTTCCTTCACCAGCCCTTCGAGGATCGTATCGTCTCAGCTAGGATTGCAGGAACAGGTGTGTTCTGTTTACCAAGGCGATTGAACAAATTTGCAACCGCCTCATCTATGTGCCCCAACGCCTTTAGGAAAATCACCATGCCGTAAATACTCAAAGCCAGGACGTCGACCCTTTTCTTTACATCTGGATGCGTCGATATCAAATCCCTTAGAACGGCCCATGGAATGCACTTACTATCACCCTTTTGCTGCACACAAGCTACATCCCACTGCTCACCCATCCCAGTAATCGTTACCAACTTCTTCGTAAAAGTTGAAAGACTAGTAGGCCTAACATAAGCCTTGTAACCCTGAATCCTCGGGCAACGTAGTAAAGTTGCATACTCCTCTAAATTAGGTACTAGATCAACATTACCAAATGTAAAGCAACTATAAGCAGGGTTCCAGAATGTACCATGGCTCGAAACAAGTGTCTATCTACTTTGACGTCTAGCAAATAGAGAAGGTCTCCGTAATTCTGATAGAAGAGCTGCTTAGCCTCGTCATCCCATTGGGCCCAAATATCTCTAAACTCCTGTAACTCATTCTGCGTCGAATTAACACGAGTAAAGTCCCATAACTCTGACATATACCCCTTGGTGACACTATCTCCTTTTTCCAACTGGGTTTTCTCTGACCAGGTACAGACAAAAGCATTGTCCTCCACTTTATTAAGGTATTCGTTCCTCATTACAAAACTTTTTAATCTAGAAATCGAGCCGTGAATCGACACCTTTAAATGCCAAATGACATGCAATAACAACAAAATAAGAATAGGTCAGTATCATATATAAAGAAAATGATAAACAAGTACTTACAAGGGTAATTTTCTAAAGGTTATCACTATTTCCTTAGGGTAAGCACTTAAAGGTTCACTATATGAGTTTTAGCTCTAAAACAAGGGTACTTGAACCAGCAGATTCCTCGGTCCTTACCCATTATAGGCTCATGTAGACCAAGTTCAGTTCAGGGGGACACATTCCCTATGGCCATACGGAGATGAAAATCTCACGAAGACATAGGTACAGTATCCCGGAAGCAATCCACTAGCTCATACGAAGGTGAAAACCTCACGAAAGCGTAGCTTCTCACTCCCACTTAAGGGTATGACCACAACAGTCATGCAAATGCAATGTACAGCAAAAAGATAACAAACATATGCAGCAAACACATGTAAAACAGGATTAAATTTTTAAATTTTCCAAACTTTCGACATTAAGACATAAAATAATCGATTTCTTGGCTGGACTCTCAAATGTCCCCAGTGGAGTCGCCAAGCTGTCGTAACCTCATCATTAACGGGTTTTGAAAGATGAAAATAGGAGTCGCCACCAATCTTTTAAAGTGTGATTGGACCACTTTATAAAATGTTTTGGTCTACAAAATTATGAGAAAATAGGTTCGGGAGTCGGTTACGTGCGAGGAAGGATTAGCACCCTCGTAACGCCCAAAGTTGGTACCAAATTGAATAATTTTGTCTTAATGCCAGGACTTTGAAAGAATTTAGAAATGAGATCTTTTTTTTTAAAACCGTAATATTTTGAGTTGAAAATAATCAAGATTCCTTAACTTCAAAAGAGTACAAATATCACATCCAGCATAATTGGACACGATATCCTTAAACTTTCGTAGCTAAAATCACCTTGTGATTTGTAAAACTCGTTTAAAAGGATATTTTAGATATTTAGACAAACAAAAAATCGCAACCCAGCATGTTAGGGCACTACTTTTCGAATTTCTAAATATCAAAACATTGCCTCACTTTTTAAAATTCTTTTTGAATTGAATGAAATGTGATTCTTGATTTTAAAAGTAATGATGTGTTTTACATATTAGAAGAAATTAAATAAACCTAATTACAATATACATGCTTTATCATTTCATGCAAATATAGTATGGAAAATAGGAAATAATGGCACAATTAGCACAATATACATTATCATTTTATAAACATATTATTATAAGCACAAATATACGTACATTATCATTACATGCAAAATATAACATAGAGTATAATGAATTTAATAGTATAAATTGTATAACACATATATAACGACATTTTATGCAAATGTACCTTAAATCATAAATGACTAATTTTCATGCAAATATGTAAAAAATAAAATCAAATATTATATGAAAACTAAACCTACTAAACAATATTCAAAAAAAAGAAAAAAGAAAAATAAGTCAATTAAAATGTATAAAAATAAAAATCAAATAAAAAACAATATATTTAGAGATATATTGAATATTATAAAAATAATAAAAGAGAACTCCTTTTGATATATATATACATATATATAGGTTATACTATAAGGTATAATAACTATAAAAATGTACTAAATAAAAAAAAATTTTAAATGTACATAATTTATAAATATAACAAAATATATAGTGTATAATATAATTTACAAATAAAATATATAATAATATAAATCATATAATAAATAATACAAAAATATTATAAAACGTATATAATAATATATATAAGAAAAATCAATACTATAAGGAATAGTATATAATAAAATATAACATGTAATGAAAATATATAGAGATAATATAATGAAATATAATGTAATAAGGAATACATAAAATAATAATAATATAATAAGTATTTTACATATAAAAATATAGTAAAATAATAATATGTAATAAAAATATATAACATATAATAAAATTTATAAAAATGTATATAATATTATAAATAATATAAATAAAATAATATATTGTTATATACATGACTAATGTTTATAAAAATATATATAAAATATTTTTAAATAAATTAAATTAAATATATGAAAGGATTAAAATTGAATTTAATTAAGAAATCTGGGGTTAATTTGCAAAATAATAAAAAAATTTGGACTTAATTAAAACACAAGCTAAAAACCGAGGGACTCATTGGGTAATTAAATCCTAATCCCAAAACGACACCGTTTCCCAAATACCGTTTAAAATTACTGTGAGGACTAAATTGAAACAAAATTAAAAAATTAGAGCTAAATTAAAAATAAATAAAATGAAATTATAAATATTAAAATTGCGAGAGGACCAATTGGGCAATTAACCCATTTTACAAAAACACGCGGATCCTCCCCGGGTAATCGGGTCAACACGCGGATCCTAATGCTTCGAAATGATGTCTTTTTTAAGCTTATTGAACTAAGCTAAAACGGCGTCGTTTTACCGATGTTATAAAAGTAAAAAAAAAACTTAAAATTCTCATTTTAAACACTCATAAAAAAAAAAAAAAAAGAGAGAAATCTAAAATTCTCTCAGAGCTCCGGCCTGTGGCCATCCTGGCTCATCCTGAAGCACCACCGCCTTCAGCCACACGCGCCTCACACGCCATCGTCTGAGCCACCGTGCCTGGCGGTTAGGGCTTTCAAAGCCCTATTTTTTTTTTTGCAGTGAATCAAAAGGTAACCCTTTTTACTGTCTTTATAATGTATTTTGCTATATGCTGTATCAAAAAGATAATAAATAACGAAAAGAAAATTAAAAGTATCACCTCTGTTCTTCAGTTTACTCTTTGATTTCTTTTTTTCATTTTGTATATATAAAAAAAACGTAGTTACAGATTAGAAAAAGAAGGGGTTTTTGTAACCTTTTGTTACATTTTAGGAAAAGAAATCCTTTGATTTCTTTCCAAATCTATCTCTTGGTTGCTGTTAGTTCTTTCTTCCTTTTTTTGCAGGTATCTAGCGAGGAAATCAATGATGGACGGACTCTTTCGATAGCACCGGCGTTGATTCGGCTTCAACTACGGCCAGATTTGAGGCCTGGAATCACGGCGTTGATGGGGGTAGGTGGAACGTCACGAGCCGAAAGGTCACGTCGCTTGGAAGAGACACGTTGATTTCAGCGCAAACCCTAACTAGGGTTCCCTGAAGTTGAAGACAGATTGGGCCGATTAAGTCTTGGGCTAGGTAGGGTGTAATGGGTACCGGGTAGTAGTATAATTGGGTATGGGCTATCGGGTGCAATCGAGTTGTTTGGGTTTAGGCTAGTTGGGTTTTAACTTTTGGGCTGTGGTTAGTGGGTTTGTATTTTGGGTTTTGTAAAAGGACTTTAAATGGACTGTTTAATTTTATTTATTTATTTATTTATTTATTAATTTATGGGCCCAGGAAAATTTAGGTTATTACAGACAACACAAGCAGAACATTGCAAAAATATTTTTGTTTTACACATACAAGGATTTGAACACAATATTAAAGGGTAAGCTAACACCTTACCATTAAACCAATAGACTCATTTTATCTTTAGGTGCACGAAAATAAAATTTAAGCCCAAAGTTAAGAGATAGGGGTTTAGACAAAAAATAACAAAATTCAAAGGAAAAGGATTCGAATCCAAAACCTCACACACACAAGTACAACACCTATCCACTAAATCGGATTAAATCACTTTAATAATTTTAATAATTCAAAAACTAAAATTTTTGGGTGTTACATGGTTGAGAGGACACTTTTTGTTCTCAAAAAATTATCCACTTTAGTATAGTCTAATAAAACAATGTTGAATTATGCTAACATATTGCATACTTTCTAACTTCATTGATATGTGAAATGACCTATACTTTGAAGAGTATATGGAAGAAAAAGATCCTATTAATTCTAATGACGCATAGTCAAATTCCAATTCAGATGATGAACTAATTAGCCAAAGATCAACTGATGATGATAATAAGTATATGTTAAATGTTACACAGGGAATAGGCTAACAAATATGGAATGCTAGAGCAATTATATAAAATTGCATATGATACTTATTTTCTTGTTATTTTTATTTGTAATCATATTTTTTTACTACTTCTTCGACTAACATATTACATACAATTATATGATTTTGATATGTTACTTGTTTAGAGATTTTTCTTAAAAATATTATTGATATTTAAAAAAAAATTATATAACCGTGTAATTATAATTTATACTACTTAACATGATATAAAAAATTACAATATAATTACACCTTATTAGTCAAATATTTCTAGAGAATAATAATTTTTTGTAATTAAAAGAGGACGTAATTAAGAGATATAAAAAAAATTAAAAGATATAAACGTAAATGGAGGAAAATGATAGAAAAAATGTAGGCTTCTTTCGCACAGTGCGAGAATTATTTTATGCATTCCTGGGGTTTAGAAAATTTTAATTAAACAATTAATTGTGTTTTGAAACAAAATTTTAATATATTAGGCTTAAAGGTATAAAATGTTAAGTAAAAAAATTAAGATTTTCAATTTAATTTATACTTAATTGAACTGTTTTATTAACATAAAATTTTAATTAAGCCCCTCTAATAATGATTTTTTTATTACATTGATTGTTAAAATTAGCTAACACTAATTAGAAAGTTTGAAAACAAGGAGTGTGATGTTGCGGCTGAGTAATATGGAGGATGATGAAGTTGTTTGCATGTTGGGTGAAGGTGATTTGGATGGTGATGGCACTTTGAACCAAGTTGAGATTTATTATACTTTTTATATTAATATATTTTATAACTTTTTAAATAATTTTTACATGTTTATATAATTTTAAAATAATTTTAAAATAATTTTAAATTTTTTATCCTTTTTATATGTTTATATAATATTTTACAATTTTTGATGACTTTTTTTATACAAATTTTATGATTTTTGTTTTATAAATTTGTATTAGAAAAATGAACCATTAAATCTCGGGCTGCCACGTATCTTCATCTATTTGGTCTACCAATTGATTTAATAATTAACATGGTTTAAGATGGAAATTATTAATGGAGGAGTTTAATTGATTTGCGGGTTATTAACAAGAGCTCAATTGGATAGGTTTAATTAATTGTTTTCTGATTTTTTTTCTTAAGGGCTTCTTATACCTTTAAGCCTAATATAATACTAATATAATTATGGTTTAGAATAAATTATAAATTTAAATCATTCGCGAGTGTCGATCAATTCTTTTAAATACGATGTTAGAAATCATGAAACTTTCTTTTAAAGTAAGATAGATACAAATCTAATTAAGCTCTCAAGTGAGAAAAAGAGAGAAAGATCGAAGCACCTTGAAAAACAAGTGCATTGGTGATGGAAGTAATTGGTGGCTAAAAGAATTGAAAGATGTGGTGGTGGCTGTGATTGTTTAGAGAAAGATGCATAGAGAACTTAGAATATGTTTAAGCTTGGCAAACAATCAAAAGAGTCCAAATGAAATATTTAAGCATTTATTTATAGTTCTCCGAAAAATTTATAAAAAGAGCAATTATGAAAGTAGAGGCGAATGAACTAAAATTATCAAAGTAACCATGTAACACCCCAAACCCGGCCTAGACGTTATGGCCATATCTGGCAAGATCACACGATAGTGTTTTTGAAACCTCGTTGTTACGATGAAAACATTCCATGTTATTATCTTTAGTAAACCTTTGTTAGAACTTAGAAAGTCGTCTTTATTCATTTAAAACATTTGTTTTGAAACATCCGTCGTTGCGGAAGTTTTAATAAAACAGTCTAAGTGATCATGCATTTAGAAAATACTTTAACTTTTTGAAAACCGAATTTCCTACAACTAGCAAGTATAAATCCATAAAGTAAAATAAATAAATAAAAACCCAAATTTAAAACCAAAGTCCCATAGGGTCCTCAAATTACAACCCAAATAATCAATAATAATCAAATTATAAATCGTAAATTGAAAACCATGAAGTCCAAAAATTACTGTGGTCACTGCTGAATCCTCCGTCGCACCGATCCGTCTAAGTCCGGGGATTATCTGTGCACATTAAACAAAAAGGGTGAGTTTACATAAACTCAGTGTGTAATCTCACAGAAACAAACAAACAATCAGTATTCACAGTGCCTAGTTGAACAGTCTTGGGCATAAGCCCTTTTTAGTATCAATGACAGTTTGGGCCTTAGCCCATCACAAGATCGTGATCGATGAGCGAATACATGATTATGCAAAGAACAAAATCCTACCCAACTAGCCTCTACACACTATCTCCGTCCAACCCTACACTCTATATGGGGATATAATCAACCCACCCATCCCTACACTCCAAGTAGTACCGAATGCGGCACAAAATAGTAGTTTGCAGCTGAGCTGCCAGTAAATTAGGCTTAAAGCCTTTCAGTACACTTCCTCCAAATAACAACCCCCAACCCAATGAAATGCAACATACAATGGATGATATGCTATTATGCAATTTCAGTACATATATTTAGTTCAGATATAAACATGCTCAGTACAGATATCATTCAGTCAATTTCACACATTTAGGGGTCTAAGTAGCACTTACTTACCTTACAGTAGGTTCACAGTCGACTTGGGTGGCCCGTGAAACCTTAGAAACATTTCGGCGAAAATGGGCTCACACGCCCATGTGATCTGCCCGTGTGGGCCCACACGCCCGTGTAGCCCACTCAGCCCAAATTGGCCTTGGCCGTGTGATCCATTTTTAATGTAACCTAAGCTAGCTAAATATTCATATATGTTTTCACTATTTACTTATATGTTCATTCAAAGCTATCTACTTGAGTCATTGTCACTAAATTATTTATATCTTGAGCTACAGAATTCTAAATTAAGATCGCATGATGTTTTTGAAACTAGACTTATAATACATTTCTTCCATAAAATTTTCAGAATTTATAGTTTATCAAATAAGTACAGTAAAATCTTCAAATTTATCCCTATTCTACTATTTGACAGTTTCAACCTTTCCTTACTAAAAGTTATTTATCTCTTAGTACAGAATTTGGATGATGTTTCTGTTTGCTTCTCTTGAAAATAGACTCATTAAATATTTAAACATATAAATCTAAGCCCCTAATGATTTTTTTACAATTTTTTATTATTTTCCGAAGTTAGAATAGGGGAACCAGAAATCATTTTGACCTTGTCTCACAAAATTTATTATATCTCATAATTTACAATTCTATTACTTACACTGTTTCTTCCGTGAAAAACTAGACTCAATAAAATTTAATTTCATATTTTATTCAACCTCTAACTCAATTCCACTATTTTTGATGATTTTTTCAAAGTCAGACTACTGCTGCTATCCAAAACTATTTTAGTGCAAAATGTTGATTTCCAAGTTTATAGCATCCTTATTTCCTTTCTCTACAATTTTTTTCGCATCATTTTCTCTTATTTCACTTATTTCTCGACAGCAAGCAATTTTGGCTTTTCGGCGAATCTCGTTTTCTGTGTTTCGAGTGCACACCTGGTATCGTTTCTAATGCATAAGCACTTTTAAGCCTTCAAAACCTAAGAATCAACCAATATATCTCCAGATTAATCACTTAATTTGTTTTTAATCAACCAATTTCAGAAGGAACTCGACTAAAAACCTAACAAAACCCTTACCTCGCTTGAGTAACCACGACTTCGTACAATCACAGCATTGATTCAAAACCACTAGCCCTTTGATTAACTCCTAAACACCAAAAAGGAATCCCCCTTTTAGAGATTAACCAAAAATGATTAACAATAGACAAAACCGTTACTTATCTAACACGCACAACCAACAATGAACAACCGAATCAATTGGAAAAAAAAAAGAAAGAAACGGAAAGGGAAAAAATAATGGAAATTTTAGCAGCAACTAAGGGAAAGAATCGATAGAGGAGAGAAAAGAAGAAGAAGAAGAAAACGTCAAAAAAAGTTTGTGGAATTAGAGAGAAAATCGAAACTCTATTTTTTTTTTTTGCAACAAAAAGATAATCAGATTATTTTCTGATAACCCCTCTCTTAGCCAAAATTAGAGCAAAAATACTATCTCTATGCCATCACAAAGAATTGAACACAGGACCTCTAGCCAACTAACACTCAACCTAACCACCAAACCAACAAACCCATTCTGATATAAACTTACCAACAATTAAACTTAAGCCCTTTGCACAAGGTTAAGGTTTTATTTATAAAAATACCAAAATTTTCCCAAGTAAGGCTTGAATTTGGGACCTCACACACACACCCAGAACAGTTAACCACTGAAGAAGATACATACTTGTGTGTCACACATACATGAAATCAAAAATTAAAATTTTGAGGCGTTACAAACCATATATATATAGTTGGATAGTAACCAAGTATTCAATTCAAAGGACAGTTGAAACTAGATCAAGTAACTTAGTGGAGAAAGATGTCCTTACGACAAAGTAGTTGTTAAGAATTTTTTGCATTGAACTAACTTGTGGATTAAAATTTTATAGCATTTTGGGTTTAGTTGAAGTACATGGCATTGGCATAAAAAATGGTTTTCATACTTGTGCTTAAAATCTTTTTATCTTTTGATAGTTGTTTTGGACCAAACTCATCGCCACAACATTTTGCTTTTTAAGGAGCTTAATTGTTAAAAGACTTGAAAAGGTATTTGATAATAAAATAGTTGATAGGTTATTCATATATTATATTACATTGTAAGGGAAATGATTGTATGAAATAGTGACGCCACGTCATTTGTATCCCTTTTCAACAATTTAATGACATTTCAGTTAATTTTTACATGTCATTCACACCTCATTTAATTAATTTTTTAACCATAAATCCCTAAAATCTCAATTAAAAATTTCCCGCCACAACTCAATCCTAATTAAGAATTTCTTTGCACTTCTTTGCAACAGTTGGCTGTTGCTATTCATCTGTTGTTTCTCTGGAAACTACTGGTTGCTGCTATTTTGCTATTCAATTGCTAGTTGTTGTTATTCAATTGCTGTTTTTCTTGGCACTTCACTGCAACTACTGATTGCTACAATTCATTTGTTTTTTTTTCCAGTAACTGCTGCTATTTTTCTATTCAATTGCTGGCTGCTGCTATTCAATTGTTGTTCTTCTTGGCACTTCACTGCAACTACTGACTGCTACAATTCATTTTTTGTTTTTCCAGTAACTGCTGCTATTTTTCTATTAAATTGCTGGCTGCTGCTATTCAATTCTTGTTCTTCTTGGCACTTCTCTACAACTGCTGGGTGTTGCTATTCATTTGTCGTTTTTTCGGCAACTGCTGCTTGCTGCTATTTTGCTATTCAATTGTTGGCTGCTACTATTTAATTGTTGTTTTAAGATAAGTTCTAATTCTAATAGTTTCTATTTTCACAATACAATAATGATGATAATGATCATTGAATCATGAAAATTGAGAAGAAGATAAAATAATTCAAAGTTATTGGCTGTTGTTATTGGTTGATTTTTTTTTATATTAGACATATGATTAAATTAAATATGCATTACACCATTGCAAACCATGGAGATTTTCTGGTTAGTGATCGTGTGCATGTTCTAAAGATGTTTTTTTTTTTTTTTAAGTTTGGTGTGGAATTATGTTTGTTTGGGATGTTAAGTATTTCCACTTGGTTTTCATTTGTTTGAAATATAGTATTATTTAGAATCTTTGAAAGAGTTGTGATTTTTAATAATAATGATTTAGCTTGGTGAAAAAAAATCTATATGGTTTTCAACCTGTGTTTTTATTATATTTTAATTGAATTTTAAAAATTTTTAGCGATTTCTTTTATTATCATGGTTTTTTATTAGATATTAAAATTTCTTCCCAGAATTTGTTAATTTATAATTTTCATTTATGGAGACACATCAAGACAAAATAGTTCATCTTGCAGATAAAAAAGATAATTCCGTTGAAGAAATAAAAGTGGGACTGAAAGTGCATTTTGAATAAAAGGCTTATAATATTTATAATCAGTTTGCTCTGAGTAAGGGGTTTAGTATTCGAAGAGGAAATAAGAAACGAAGTATGACTGAACCTATAAGACAACATGAATTTTTATGCTTGAAATCTGGGTATCATAAATATGAAGATATTGGCAAAAGTGAAAAAAATTTAATCGTCTAGAGACAAGGACAGGTTGTCAAGCTAAAATTCGTTTTACAATAGAAAAAGGTCTTTGGATTGTTTCTTACTTTAATGATTATCATAATTACCACTTAACAACTTCAAAAGAAAGAATTAATTTAAGATCAGGAAGAAAAATTTTGGAAGGACATGTAGATGTTATTCATTCAATGGTTGCTGCAGGAATCAAACAAACAAGTTCATATTCATTTCTCAAGAAAGAGATTGGGTTTGAAAATATTACATTTACCAAATGAGATTGTCATAATTTCTTGCGAATTGAAAGAAAGAAAATGATTGAGGCAGGGGAGCATTATCATTTTTTTTCAAATATAAGGAAGCTAAGACCCTATGTTTTTCCTTCAATGCACGTGGACCAGAATAATCGACTAGCTAATTTTTTTTGGATAGATGAAAGATCAAAATTGGATTACAATTGTTTTGGAGATGTTCTTGTATTTGATACACATATAGAACCAATAAGTATAATTTGGTTTGTGATCAGAATCAACAATCACTGGAATACTGTTTTGTTCAGTTGTGTTTTCTTTATCAGATGAAACCACTGAGTCATTTACTTGGCTATTTGAAACATTTTTAGAAGCCCCGGGCCACCGACAACCGAAGAGTACTTTTACTAATCAAGATCAAGCGATGATGAAAGCAATAGAGGTTGTGCTCCCAAAATCTTCTCATAGATTATGCACGTGGCACATTTCAAATAATGCTAAACAACATCTTGCTAGTAGTTTTGCCAATGCTGAGTTCAAAGCACAATTTAATAAATGCTTTTGTGTATGTGAAAGTGAAAAAAAAATTGAATCAAGTTGGGATACCATGATTGAAAATTTTGAAATTCAAGATCATACTTGGCTCAAGAGACTATGAGCTTCGCGTAAAATGGTGCCCTGCCTTTAGCGTAAATATTTTTTCGAGTTGGATTAGATCCACTCAAAGAAGTGAGAGTATAAACAACATATTACATTAGATTATGAATTTCTCTTTGTCTCTTATTTAGGTTATACAACATTATGAGGAAAAGGAAAAATAATTTCACCAAATAGAGTTAAATCAAGATTTTTTATGTAAAAATAGGGCACTAAAAAAGTTAATGAATGTGGGATTTTGAAGCGTGTATCCGATGTTTACACTCTTGCTATGTTTAAAATGTTTGAAGAGGAATTGATGGATTGCATAGGCTTGAATTGAGTTGAAGTTAGCAACATTGAAAATTTTTCTTTATATCATGTGACTGAAGATGGACGTGAAAGAATTTACTGTGTGGAGACTCAAATTGTCAAAGAAAAACTATTTGAGGCATTGCCGTTAGTTGAAAAGGAGATGGCAATTATGCAAGAAGCTAAAGATTCGAAAATTTCAAAGCATACATCTTTTCAAGATGCTATCAATGATGCCAATAAGATATTAAGTGAAAAATCAATGTTTGATCCTATATGTGCCAAAACAAAGTGTTCAAGAAATTCTCAATTAAAAAGCCAACTCGAGCAAAATAAAAGAAAAAAACAAAGAAGGAAATGAACTCTCAAGTTTCAAAAGATAGGGAAAAAATATCAAGTGAGTATGCTTTCCTTTAGTATTATATTTGCATATATTTGATATGTTATTTAATTAATTTATGTCTTTATTTTAATGAAAAAAATAAAGAAATAGTTAAGTTTTGCTTTACTATACTTTAATTTGCATCTTGTCATATTTAATTTTAACAAATAATTGTTGTTTATCCTTCTTATCATCAAATTTCAATGTTAATGACTCCAAACTACTATAACCATTTTTTTCATCCTCTACAGGTATTGATTGAAAGCATTATTCTTTTTAAATGTCAAAAGTCGTAAATACTTAAGCACATGTATTGTGAAAATATTTTTATATAGGATTTTTCTTCAAATAGGAGGTTCAATTCTTCATGTAACATGAGTTATACTAAAATGTTGGAAAATAATGATCCATCGCTATTCAAGACTAAAGTAATATGTTTTTACTTTTATTGGATGAAATTATTATACGTATAATTTAAGGGTTTATCTAACAATATAATACTTGTAATAGCCCAAATTTGACCGGGCTTAAATAAAACAAAAGAAAATAAATAAATAAATATTTATTTAACAGTCTACAGTCCATTTACAGCCAAGGCCCGTTAAGCCCAAATACCTCAGACCCGTTACACACACAGACTGGTTATAGCCCAATAGTCTAGACTACCCGTATACCCAAATACACCCGTAGCCCAAACCTAAACCAGACCCAAATAATAGACGCCCAAAACTTAAAGTTACCAACTAGGGTTTCCAACCCTAGCTCCTTCCTTCTCGCGCCGCAAACAGAAGGTTCCAGAAGCCAAACCTCACGACCCTTCGGTTTTCGTCGTTCCAGTTACCCCCCAGCAAGGCCACGATTCCAGGCTCCGAGTCACGCCGAGATCAACGCCACCGTTAGACCATCGTCAGGCCTTCGTCATCGCTGGATTTCTCGTGAGCACCTACAAAGAAAGGAAAGAACCACAGCAGCAAACAAGCAAAACAAAGATGGAAAGAAATAAAAAGATTTCTTTCCCAATTTATGTAATAACAACAGTGGCTATAAAAGCCCGAATCAAAACCATGTACGGGGATCCGATTTTTACAAAAAATAAAATACAGATACTTATTCATAAAAAGGGTTCAAGCAGTTTCTTTAGGAGGTGATACACTCTTACTTCGTTTCATTTTTCTTCACATGCATGCAAATACCATTAAAATAAAATAAATTTACCATCGAAATTGTGTTGAAAATCGAGGTTTTGGGCTTCCAACCACCGTAAGGGGAGGAGTCGGCGACGGCGCGTGGACGCGTGAGGCCGACGACCAGGGGTCGGCTCAACGGAGACCAGAGCCTAGATCTCTCTCATTCTCCCCTCTCATTTCAGAGAGAATTTTAGATTTTTTTTTAAACTCGGGTTGCAAATGATTTTAAAACTAAAAGTTTGACTTATATAGCATAATTGAAACGGTGCCGTTTTGGCTTAATCTGATAAGCATAAAACGACGTCGTTTCTTAGCACAGGATCCGCTCGTTGACCCGATTGCCCGGAGAGGATCAGCGTGTTTTTTTAGGATTGGGATAATTACCCAATTAGTCCCTCCACCTTTCTTATGTTTACAATTTTGTTTTGTTTTATTTATGATTTAGCCCTGATATTTTGTTTCAGTTTTAATTTAGTCCTTGTAGTAACTGTTTTAAGTCCTGGTTTAAAACGTTGTCGTTTAGGGACAAGGGAAAATTTCCCGATGAGTCCCTAGGGTTTTAATGGCCATTTCAATTAGGTCTGATCTCAGTTATTTTTCTTATTAAATTAGCCACTGACTTTTATTTATGTTCAATTTAGTCACTTTTATCCCTTTTAATCTATTTATAACCTATTTATTTTAAACTTTATACATATACTATTCTATTTTAATATGAATATACGTATTATATATCTTATAATTATTTACTTATATTTTATTATATTATATTACTTCATATCTTTCTATTATCATATTAATATATATTAACATATATCATTACTTATTATTTATTATAGTATATTTTTATCACATAATGTTTATATCTTTATACTATTATATTATTTTACATTTTAACAATATTATTTCATATTATTATTATTTATTATATATTATTTTTTCACAAATTATTATTATTTTACATTATTATTTATATATTATTATTATATTTTTACTTATATATTTATTAATTATTAATTATTTATATATTATTTTTACATATATACACTTTCATATTATAAATTATAATTATTTTATATTATGTCATTTTTTTATACCATTATATATTTTTATCTATATATTATTATCATTAAAGGTTTTAACTTGTATTATATACGTATCTTTATTTATATGTTAATAATTACTTTACTCCTATTCTGTTATTACATATTTTGAAGATATTATAATATTATAATTTGTATAATACGTATATTTCATCATTAATTACTTATTTCATATTATTCTAAACTTATATATATATTATATAATTATTTTATTGTGAATATAAATTCTTTTACATATTTGATATTTTATATATTATTTTTCTAAATCGATATATTTTATTTCTTTTGTAATTATTATTCTCATAAATATATTTTTATTATATATTATACTTTTAAATCTATTATTAAATATCACATTTTTATATATGCTCATTCTATTTATCAACTGTTTATATTATACATGTATTTTTTAAAAAACTTATGCTTTATTATTATACAATGTTTGCTTTTACTTTAGAATTAATGTTTTTTATATATTATGCAATATCTTAGACTTTTATAATTTACTTTCAAATGCATATTTTTATTTTATATGTGTCAAAATTGTATATCATGCATCATTTATATGTTTAAATATATGTTGAATTACATGTTTATGAGTTTTTACCTATTCTTCTTAAATATATATTGCGTTTTATGTATATCTTTCTTTCTTTTTTTTGTCATGTTTTATTTCTTATATATATTGGTTAGTATATAATATTTATACTGTTGTGCTATTATTATAATATGTTATCTCGTATGTTATGTTAATATGCTCCTTCATGCATCGATTTTAAAAATGAGACTTCAAAGTTTTCAAAAAATGAAAAGGTAATGCTTGATGTTTGGAAGCTTCAAGAAAAGTAGTCCCCTAACTTATTGGGTTGCAATTTTTCTCGTTGAGTTCGAATAGTCAAGTACCCTTCTAAGTTTTTAAGATTTTCAAAATACGAGCAACTGTCTTGGAATTTCAAAGCGTTGTGTCCTAACTTACTGGATGTGGCGTTTTGTCGTTTCGAGATAGGGATTTCTAAAAAGGCTAACTTAGTATCAATATTTTGATACAAGCGAACCCCAATTTTCAAAAATCAAAATATTTTAAAGAGGATTGCATCTTAAAATTTTTAATTTCCGACCTTAAAGACATTTGATAATTAATTAGGTACCAATTTTTGGGCGTTACGAGGGTGCTAATCCTTCCTCGTATGTAACCGACTCTCGAACCCGTTCTTTTTATTACGTAGACCAAAACTAATGATTTTAAAACAAAATATTTTAAAGGTGATCCAATCACACCTAAAAAGATTGGTGGCGACTCCTATTTTCGTTTCTTTAAAGTCGATTCCCATTTTCCCAAAACTCGGTTTAAAAAAGGTTTCGACAATACTTTTAATGCATGAACATTTCTCAAATGGTTTAGAATCTCAAAAAAACTGATGATAATTTATGAGAAAGACTTCAATTTTATTGTTTTTTGTAATTATATAAGGTTTTGAGAATAATAGTATTATATGGTTTTTATAGTGCTATCTTGTAATTTTTTTTTTAGTTATTAGTTAATATGGAAGAAGTTCAATCAATATTATTGTAAGTATATTGTTTTGGTAATTCAATGTTAGTTTAGAAAACGACACAACTGGAAATTTTAATATTTTTTCATACTTTGCAAAAAAAGTTCTCAAAAAGAAAACACTTATATATAATGGGCATTTGTTTTGTGTAAATTCTAAAAAAAAAAAAAAACACTCATATATAATATGCATTTGTTTTGAGTATCTCTAAAATGAATAACACAATTAAATTCCACTAAACCTCCTCGACTATATACCCATGTACATAAAAAATAAAAACTAAAAGCAACCACATATAATATACATATATGCATCTGAATACCACACATCTCCATAGTGTTTTATGGGAGTTCTACCCATATTATAATGCACAATAGGCAAGAAAGTGATGGACTTCTTTGTACTATTCATACTAGCAAAAATGATAGCAGTGTTAGAGATACTTGGAAGCCTCTCTTTGAACACCTTTGGTGGTAAGTGATTCAAGTGGAGGTAGATATGATCCTACAAAGGTCTTATAGATATAAATATCACATTTAATAATTCCCAAGTTGTGAACTTATTCATATTATATTTGCATGTAATTGGAGTAAATGTCCACATCACACAACACACTAAATCAACAGATCTTTCTTATGCTACAAGCAACAACATATAGGAGTGTGAAAAATGATACCTAAATCTTCAAGGGATTAAGACTAAAGTTCAAGCAAAATGCCAGATAAAAACAACCACACATTTACTTTAAACCATAAGCACCATAATACAATACCTCCCAGTACATATTGCAACCTCATATACACTCCTTAAGCAAGACAAACATAGATGACATTGCATAATAAAAATGCATAAAATGAGGTGATAATCATACCTACACCACGACCTTCCCTGATTTCCATAGTCATGGATCTTGAAACAACATCTCTTGAAGCAAGATCCTTGGCATCACAACATATATTCTCAAAAGGAGGCCAACATCATAATTATCACCTATACATGAAGCCTTGTACATTTTCAATAACATCCCAAGATCGCACTGTCATGCTGTTGAAAACCAATCACTCATCCTTCAATTTTAAATCAATTTTTTTTTAGAAAATGGTTTCTTCTTCTCCATACAATGATGCTAATCCCCTACGATGCATACCCTTTGTAATGGCAGAACCAATGGCATAGAAACAACAACCAAACCCACCAAAAAAAATTCAATTGAGAGTTTTTTCTTTTATAAGGTACTTTTAGATTAAAATCAGTTTGGTTTAAGGCTTTTAAGTTATAATAACCAAAGCGACCAAAGAATTCATTTTTGCTAGTTTGAAGTAATGGTTACTTCTCTCTTTGTTTATCAGCTTTTTTCTTCCAACAAAAACATCAACCATGGAGAATGGAGAAATCCCAAAAAACGCCAATGAACGTATGTTTACTTCAATACAACAAATTAGCGATTGGAAAATTCATGAACCCTAAATCCAAAAATTGAATGAATCCATACTCATGATTGGCAACTGAATAACCCCAAATGAAATAACATTAAAAATTGAATGAACCCATACCTATAATTGGTGAATGAGTAATATCAAGAATAAATAAAACCCCTAAAAAATGAAGAAATATCGTACCAAAAATAACCAAATATCATGCTTGCTAAAAAACGAAAGGAAATTAAAAATTGAATCAACTCATACCTATGATTAGCAAAAAAGTGATGTAAAGAATAGAGAATTGAACGATAAGATTTGTGAATGGTGTTATGAACCCGACCAAGATTTCTATGAATGGTGATGTGAAATCAACGAAGAAATTGGTGAAATGGGGATACAAAGAATGAATCGGTAAATGAAATAGGATTTTAGGGATTTTAAAAAAATAATAACATAATTAGGATTTTAGGGATTTATGGTTAAAAAATTTAATTAAATGAGGTGCGAATGACATGTAAAAATTAGTTGACATGTCATTAATGTAATAGCCCGATTTAGACCCTAATAGGAAAGGTGGTTTCGGGACCACGAATCTAAGTCAGAAAAATATGTAAAAAGTATTTTCTGTGTCTATTTTGTGTGAATTTACATCTGTGAAATTTTCGTGCTTAAATTTTATCGTTTGAATGTCTGAATGAAAATTTAATGGTTATTTCTAAAAGGGACCGAATTGTTAATGGCTTTATTAATGAAAGCCTTTAAGTTGTAAATAGCCAGTTTATTTATTAGTGGGACGGTGGTAGGCATAAATTATATAGTTTTTATATTATTTCATTAAGGTTATATGTAAATTAAACTTTAATTTATAATAAGATATATATATATATATATATATCACAAAGCATAAAAGTGCAAGCCGTTTTCTGTTCATTAACCTATTGAATGGACGACTAAGGGCTTATGTTATATGGCTTTATTATAAATTTAATAAGGTTAATTTAGGAAACCAATAATAAATGTTATTATAATATAAAGATAAACATAAAAAAAAAAAAATCAAAGCCATTTATGTGTTCATTCTTTATCTCTTGCCGGAACTAAAACAAAGAAAAGAAATAAAAGAAGTTAGGGTTCGGTCATCTCTTAAGCTCAATTAAGGTATGTGTTTAGCTCGGTTTTTGATAATTTTTACGTTTTTGAGATCGTTGCTAAGTAATCTACAAGACCCATGCTTGAATTTTTTATTTTGATGAATATTTTGAGTTATGCCATTGATGAGAGCTTGTGATTTTTGTTGTTTGATGATGAAATATGAAAGATATGTTTTAGATTAACATGTTTTGTATTGGAGTTTTTGATGATTTTAAGTAATTAGGACTAAATTGCAAAAATAATAATTTGAGGGAATAAAATGTGAAATAAATGAAATATATGGGCTTGTATGAACATGAGTAAAATTTGGCCTAACATGAGTGTATTGAAATTTAGCATATTTTGTGTTTTGTGCAAAAGGGACTAAATTGTAAAAATTGTAAATGTCAGGGGTAAAATGGTAATTTTTCCATTTATGTGTTTTTGGACTAAATTGAATGAAAATATGTTTGAATGAGCTTAATTTGAATATGTTTAGATCAAGAACCATAGAAATTAGATTTGGATCGGGGGAAAACGAAAGTTGTCGACTAGTCGTCTCGTTCCGTTTTAAATCGTCCGAGGTAAGTTTATAAGTAAATCGAGATTGTTAATTCTAATTATTTATGAGTTTATAAGCTGAAATTAAATTATATGAGATTTTATATGTGAATGCCGAATGTGATTATGCTTGGGAACAATGTTTATGAATTTGTTTCGACCGAGTTACGACGTTCGAAAGCCCCGTATGAACCTTAGGAATAGCTAGGATACATATGTCATGACATAGGATTCCGATATGTGATGTGCGAGTAAGACCATGGCATCGATATGTGACTCCGATATATGCGTGCGAGTAAGACCCTGTCTGGGACAGTGACATCGATATGTGATTACATGTAAGACCACGTCAGGGACGTTGGCATTGTACGATGTATGTGTGATTATCCAAGTGTCCTATCCAATTCCGAATGGTTCATCGGGCATCGATAAGTTGGGATCCAATGTGCAAAATGAGCTAAAATGATCAGGTATGAATTGGTTTATTACCTACTAGAAACAAGGAAAGTAAGTCATTAATGTGAACATGTGTCTCTTGTGAAGTATATTCGGCCTTTGCTATGTATATGCATATGATATTATATTTTGATTCATGAGTATAAGTATATGTATTCATATAATGGTATTTAGCTTTGAAATTGAAAGATATATTTTGCTTATAAATGTGTATGTGTATTTGGCCATATAAAATAAATATATATGAGATTATTATCCTTTGACTTATGAATTTATGCATATAAGAGCAAATGCATTAGTTATGATAAAGATCTTTTGGCTTGAAAATTGAATGATAGTTTGTAAAAATATGTATATGCTCATTCGGCCATGAATAACCTACATGTGAAAGTACATATAAAATACTTGAATTTGTAAGTTTAAGATTTAAAGTAACTACGATAGTATAATTTGGTTTAAATGATTTGATTATGTTGTTAATTTGTTTATTTGCTTATGACTTCCTAGGCTATGAGAGCTTACTCTATGTGTGTTCATGCTTACCTCTGTTTTATAGATTTTGGATTCAAGTTACGAGTTCGGGAATTGTCAGAGGAGCTTATCACACTATCGACTGCCTTCGGTATTTTATGAGCTGAATTCTCGAACCTATGGCATGTATAGGCTAGTTGTAATATGTTTGATTTTGGGATATGTATATGAAAGCCATGCGAAAATGACTTGTTTAATTTATTAAGCTCAGTTTCAAGGTTTGGTCAAGAAACAGTTATGTTGGCTTTGGTTTTGAAGATTTAATTATATATGACTATATGATTCGGTATTAAAGTAAGATAGTTTTGCATATAGTTAAAGTGAAGATAATGTGGTATACTAATGTTGGAGGTTTAGTATGTTTAATATTGAATGATGTTTTAAACTTGGTTGATCTTGGTCATGATATATATTTTTATTGGATTAAATGCTGGTTATATATGTGAGAAACATTTGGAGAAAGATTTAATGGCTTGAATTAAATTGTCAATGTTCGAAGTTATTATATAAGTGTATGATTAAGTGTTTCGGTAAATGAGTAAATAATGGAAGAAGTTGTGTTTTAAGTATGTTTTGAGCTAGTTAAGTTATGATTATTGTCGAAACCATTTTTTGAAGACGGGAATCGACTGGATTTTGAAAACGAAAATTAAAAACGGGAGTCGCCACCGATCTTTATTTGGTGTGATCGGATCACCTTTGTTTTAATAAAACAGTTTGCTAAAATGACATTTTGGTCTACTTAAATTCAAGAGAACAAGTTCGGGAGTCGATTCACGTGCGAGGAAGGATTAGCACCCTCGACACGCCCAAAATTGGTACGAATTGATTAGTTAGTGTCTTAATGTCGAAAATTGAAAATCGGGAATGAGTTTGAAATACGATCCTTTTTATTAATATAGATTTTGAAAATGCTTGAATTAGGCAAATCGATTATTTAAAGATTTCCTTATCTCGAGATATCGAGTATCACATCCCGTAAGTTAGGACACAATACCACGAATTCCCGAGCGCAAGGTTGTCTTTTAAAATGAGAATTTCATGTGTTTTAAAACTCGAAAAGGATATTTAGCTATTTAGAAACAACAAGAAAATCGAAACCCCGTAAGTTAGGGCACAACTCCTCGATATTTCAAAATGCATAATATTGCCTTATTTGGAAAATTTTGTTTTTGAATAGTAGCGAATACAATATTTAAACGACGTGTATTTGTTAGATTAAAATAAGGTGATTTATTGGATAAACGTATTGCGGCCTAATTTGAGGTAATGATATGAAATGAAGTATAGTGCGACATAGAACAAGGATCCGCGCATAAAATATTCCACAAGCGCATGGCAATAATATGAACGTGAGTAAGCAAATTTTCATACATGCAATAGCAATAATTCCACAACATACATTATTTAACATTAAGCTTTAATAAATATAGAAATGAAGCAATAGTATGAAACAACTTAAATCAAATAATAAGATGATCTTAAATATTATATGCGTGAAAAGGTTTAAGATAAATACTATAAAAGCAACTTAAAATAAATAATAAAAAATAATTTAAAAACCATTAACGCAAAGTCTAAAATAAGTAATACGTAAAAATAATTTTCTAAAGAAATAACATACATAGTATATATAAAAACAACTTAACATAAATATATGTATAATAAATAATGTATAAAGAGCTTAAGATAAAAACATAAGGAAATTAAAAATAAGTGATCTATACAAAAAGAAGTTTAAGAACAAACATTCTATAAACTTAAACATAATAAGCTATTCAAAAATAATATATAAAAAGGGTTTAAAATAAATAAATAAAAAGCAAATGTAAAGTGATTAACATATATATAATAATTCAAAATGACATATATAAAAAAGGGTTTAAAATAAATGATATGTAAGACAATTTAAAATGAATAATACATAAAACAAGTTTGAAATGGATGATATATATAAATAAAAGTGTAAAACAAATAATATGGAATAAGTAGGATATGTTTAAAATAAGGTATAAAAATAACTTTGAACTAAATAATATATAAGTTGATCTAAAATAATAAATATGAAGTTTAAAATATATAATACGTAAAAGAATTAAAAATAGACAATACAAATATACTTTACAATAACAACTTAGATATAATATCTAAAGAATTATTAGAAATACATAATACATAATAACCCAAGAATAAACAACATAATATAATTTAAAATAAATATATAGCAAAAATAGTTTTGGAATAATAGCAAACATGTAGAAACTTGAAATAGATGATATATACAAACATAATAAGTAAAGATTATAAAATAAATAATACATTCGTAAAGTGAGTTGAGATAAATAGTAATAACTCGAACAAACAACATATTAAAGTGAGTTACAATAAATAATAATGATATGAACAAATAATATACTAAAATAAATTAAGATAGATGTGTAGAGAATGAACTAGATGAATTTAGGATATAGATGAAAATGAATTAGAATTTCAGAGTATAAATTTGAAATAATAAAAAAAGGCCTCCAAGGACTAAATTGAAACGTGCTGAGCACTTGCGAAGACCAACTGGAGTAATATTCCAAGTTTAATACGCTGCGTTTCATATGTTCAGTCCAAGGATCAAATCAGAGCTGGAATAAAACAATCGGGCTAGATTTAAAAGAAAAGAAAGCAAATCAGGACTAAGCCACATATCAGAAAAAGGGGAAGGGACCAAAGTGGGTAATTTCCCATTTAAGGGAAACATGCGTCCCCCCCTCTCAATGGTGCCGTTTGCCTTTACTGCTTAAGTCAAAACCCCTTTTTTCATTTCAGACCTATTTCTTTAAAAAAACAGAGAACTTCTTTGTTCTCTCCCTCTCCCTTTGCTTCAGCCGATTGGGCTATCCCACCGTCCACCGTATTGCCGTTGTTTTTGGTGGTCGGCGACGCACATCTATGGGTGTTTAGGACCCCGTTTAAGAGTCCTTCGAAGGCCGAGTATCTCGGTGTCTCTTAAGAGCTAAGGGAGAGACCCACAGCCCTCTCCTTCGAACCCGATCGCCACGATGGAGGAGGTTCCCCGGTGACGTGTCCGTGGTTTCAGGTGAGGTTTTTTATTTTCCTTTTACTTTTTCTATTTTCGTATATAAAAAGAAGAGAAAAAAAAATGAACTTCAAAACTTAAAACGAAGATGGAAAACAACCTTTTCGATTTCTTGCTATTTTTTACTTAATGTTTGTTTCTCCTTTGATTTTTGCTTGCTGAAAGTCGTAAAAAAATACAAGGAAACGCAAGTGGCTTTTTATAGCCGAATACACTTGTTCTATTTTTGTTTGTTTCTTCCTTGTCTACTGTTTTTTGTTTTTTTGCTTCTTTATTTTTTCTTCCTTTGTTTGTTCTTCGTTGTGTGCTTGCGTGTTGGATCTGTCTGCAGGTGACGTAGGTGGTCAGGCATGGTGGCTAGGGGTTGGCTCTTGAAGAGCCGGGGCAGTGCGCGTGGAGGCCTAGGCTGAGAGGACGGTGCCGCATGAAGGGGCCAATGGTGAGGAGCGGCGGCTGATGCTGGAAGGAGGCTAGGGTTGCTGAAAAATTTTAAGCAAATGGGCTAGGATTTGGGCTAGGGTTTTAAATGTAAATTGGGTTTAGTGATTTGGGCTGTAAATGGACTAAAAAATTTAGACTTTTTATTATTTTATTTGGGTTCATTGTTTTGGGCCAAAAATTGGCTACTACAATTATGCTATGTAGGCGTGATGTATTTGATAAAAGTGTGGGTTGCATTTGAATTGACTAGGATTTGGTTTAGTAAGGTGGTAAAATAATGGTTGCATATTTGGTTGTGTAATAATGTTGTATAAATGGAGATTAAATTTCATATACTTAGTAATGGAAAAATTTTGGTAAATTTGGAGTAGTGAAGCTATGTAATCTTTTTGTGGATGTGTTATTAGCCGAATGGAGGAAGCATAGAAATAAAATCTTGTATGTATGTTATGCATTATAGTAATATGCGGCATAGGTAGAACTTGAATGGTTTTATGTAGGTAGAACTTGAATGGTTTTATGTGCTTAACATGTCTTTAAAGGGTATGGTAAAATTTGCCATGAGAATTAAGTCTCGTAAACATGTGCTTATGGTATGTTTTGAGTGGTACAAATAGTGGTGGATAATGAATAAGCATGTAATTAAAATGTTTATATTCAGTCAAAGTTTTAGAAAATGACCAAATGAATAGTAATAATTTTTAAAAAGTATCATGATGGTTTAATGCAAATTGGGTGAGTTGTTTTTGAGTTTGAATATTAGTTTTATATATATACATATTGCGCATTGGTAATAATTGTAAATGATGTGATTGTTAGATAATTTTAGTTAATTGAGTAACATTTGAATCTTTTGTGAAGTTGATCTTTTTGGTCGTATATGCTAATGTTCCTAATAGATGTAAAATGCATTATTTGATTTGTTATGTGCATGATATATGTGATTAAAAATATAGATATTTATAACTCAAATTTTAGGTGTTCGAATATCATGGAATTACTGACCACATTGTTTAAAGTATATTAGAACGATTCAATGTTTGAATAAGTTAATGTTTTAAATACGTAATATTTGTGACTCATGTTAAGTGATGATCTATTGATTTGGTTTGTTTTATTGATTACTATAATAGAAATTTTTAATGCATAAAAAATGTCTAATGAATGCGTTAAGCTATGTCTTATGGTAATACCTCATAACCCTAATCCGGCGACGGATACAAGTTAGGGGTGTTACAATTAAATTATTGGAAGGGGATATAGATGACATAACATCAATATTTCATAGTTATTTCTTCTTACAATCTTTATATCTTTATATCTTTTGATCGTTCTTTTGGACCAAACTCATCGCTACAACATTTTTCTTTTTAAGGAGCATAATTGTTAAAGACTTCAAAAGGTATTTAATAATAGAATAGTTGATAGGTTTTTCATATATTATATCACACTGCAAACATATAAATATATTTATCTCAAAATGTATTTAAAGTAGCATTTCGTAGGGATAGTGAGAAAAGAAAAATGATAAATACCATGTCATATTTAAAATTCCGGACCATATTTAATATTTAATAGATGCCATGTTAGCATAGTCAATGGTATATTATCATTCACTGAAAGTTATGTACAACATCATCTATTTGGATGGTTTTCGTGATAAATGTTAATAATTTTATCAATCTGCTCGCATTTTAATAGTACAGGAACTAAAATACCCATTTTAAATAGAAACGTAACACCCCTTGCCCGACCCGATTAGCAAGTCCAAGTTATGAGATGCCACATCTGTTGTCAGAGTAACTTTTGATAGAATATAGTAAATATATCAATCAAACAAACATTTATGACTTAAACAAATTCATAATACGATTCAAAACCATATCCAAGCCTTAATCAAACTTAAGAAAGCTCTTTTGTTGACCCAAGCATGAATTAGGAAAAATTTGCAAAGTTTTGAAAATCCAAGGTCGACGTCGTGACGTCGCCAAATAGTTTGTCACTGTAACGCCCCAAATTTTATAAATATGTTTCCGTAATTAGTTGACACAACTGTGTATTTGCTTCAGTGGTTAAGTGTTCTGGGTATGTGTGAGAGGTCCCAGGTTCAAGCCATAGTTTGGGAAAATTTTTGGTTTTTATTTAAATAAAGCCTTACCTTTGGCTAATAGGCTTATAAGTATTTGTTTATTAAAATAAGAAAGAATGGGCCTGCTGGTTTGGTGGATAATTGGAGTGCTGGTGTGAGTGAGATCTTAGGTTCGAGTCTGAATGAAGGCAATATCTTTGGTGCTAGTGCCGTTGGAGTGTTTAAGTTGGCTTGGGATACTGAGTATTTGCAACAATTGAGGTTTAGTGGGAGCAAAATAAGGAATTTTGGAGTTACCTAAATATTCTGCTCTCCGTCTCTGTTGGATTTCCTCTGCTAAATTTCCCCTCTCCACTTTCTTTTCTTTTTCTTCCTCAGCTGAAAATCCCTTGTTTGCTGTCGATTTTACTTCATTTTAATATTAGATTTTGGTCATTTTCCATCATAATTACTTATCTTTGCGTTAGGTGCGAATTCGATAAGTGTAAGGGTGCATTTTGTCTCGTTTTTATGATTGTTGGGTTGTTAAGAGACTGTTTTCTATTTAGGAGACAATCAAGGTGCTGTGGACTACAAAAACGATGCTTTAGTCAGCGAGGAACTGCCGTTGATCGTTAGACGTAAGGTCGTCGTTAACTTTTAGTTTTTACCTGTAACACCCCAAACCCGTAACCGTTACCGAAATAGGTTAAGAGGCATTACCAAACTCGTAACTCATAACAGAACATCAAATATTGATTAACAATTCAATTCTATAAAATACCATTCATTCATATTCAAGACGAACTTTAACCTAACATTCAAGATCTAATTTATGTATCAAGGATGAAATCGATAACATATAAAAGTTTTAGAACTTATAAAAAAAATTCATCTTTTAAAAAGTCACACGCTCGTGTGAACAGGCCGTGTGCCTTACACGGCCTTAGACATGCACATGTGTCTAAGTCGTGGCAAAACAGGGCATACATACTGACTTGTCCACACGGCCACAAGACACGCTCGTGTGCTTTAACCGTGGTCGAGTCTGACTTAGGCCATACAGCTAGCCACACGCCCGTGTGATTTGGCTGTGCTCGAGCCTGACTTACAATTGTAGGGTACCCCAAGGGACACACGACTGTGCAACATAGCCGTGTGTGATACACGGCTGAGACACACGCCCGTGCCTCTGCCCGTGTGGATAAAAATAGGCCATTTGAATAGCCAACTTGCCACCCCAATTTGGGTCAACCTACAAGCAAAGAAATAAGTATATTTCCACCACCATTTCAACCAATTTTTATGCCAAAACATTCATCGTTCATATCATAACAATATCAACCATTTTCATACTCATAAACATTACCAACTCATGCTAAACATAAGGTAAGATCATACCAAAACATTTCCTTCCATACATCATTCAATCTCATCCTAAAACTACCAAAACTTTCCAACATTTACCATTTCTTTTGTCCAACTAAAACATACCACAGTTGCACATTAGCATCACATACCATAAGCCATTATCAACTGTGAGTTCAAACACAAACTAGCCAAATCACATGGCTAAGTATATACATCACAAATCATAATCCCACAACTACTAGCCTATACATGCCATACTTTTATATAAACATTTTTAAAGTACCAAAATAAGGTTCGATAGTGTGGTGACGATCCCTGAGCTTGCAGTAGCTTCGATATCTATAAAACAATGCAAACACACACAAAGTAAACTTTCAAAAGCTTAGTAAGCTCGTACTAAAATCATCAACAGTATATAAAACATAAAACATCAACACATAAGTATTTACAAATTCTCAATTCATCTATCAAATTTATAGCAATATAATCCATATGTTCATACCAATTCGATGAACTTCACATACATAATATCATCTACCACATAGGTACCGTACATGCCTGAATCTTCCCGTACTTATTCACTTTTATTCTCCCCTCTCCTTTGAATATTTTAAAACTTTCTGTAAATTATTCGTACTTTAAACATCCACACACTTAGTGCTATAAAGGTTAGCCGAAGCTAGAATGATTTCGCACACTTAGTGCCGTCTCAATTAACTGAAGCTAAGTCGGTATTGCACACTTAGTGCCTCATATAGCCGAAGCTAGTTTAAATCGCACACTTAGTGCCAAATACTATTGATTTATCATCGTATTCATCCAAACCAAACATATATACAATCTATGTATAATCAAAACATCAAAATATACTTAACATCATGTTTTAAGTATGAACTTACCTCGTACTCGGAATTGTCGACTCCGGCTATTTACTCTATAATCTTCGACTTCCCTCGGTCTAAGTCTGAATTCCTCTTTTCTTGATCTTAATCAAGCCAAACCATAGCTAAACCCTAACAAGCCTTTATCTTTTATTTTTCCTTTGATTTTTTGGCAAAACATGATGAATATGGCCTTATTTTATGTTATGTTTTATTTAACATATGTTTAATATGCTAATGACCATAATACCCTTTTAGTAAACCATTTAAAATCACATATAATAAGGTCATATTTGTCCATTATACAAGTAAATGACTTAATAACCACATAAGGACCTCTCAATTATAAAGCCAAGTCAAATAGGCACTTTTAACATCTAGCACACAGCTTTTATATTTTACGCGATTAGGTCCTTTTTCAAAATTAAACACACAAACGATTAAATTTTCAAACAAAACTTTCACACATGCTAATTCACACATCATAAACACATTTAATAATATTTAAACATTTTTTTGACTTGGATTTGTGGTCCCAAAACCACTATTCCAACTAGGGTCAAAACCGGACTGTTATAATTCTCCTTCCTTAGGGATTTTCGTCCCCGAAAATCTTACCGTTAAACAAATTCGGATATTGTTGTCTCATAGTATCTTCAGGCTCCCATGTGACCTCTTCAATACCGTGTCGATGCCATATTACTTTAACTAACGAAATTTTCTTATTTTGCAATTCTTTAACCTCGCGAACTAAGATACAGATCGACTTTTCTTCGTAAGTCACATCAGATTAAATTTCAATCTCAGACGGAGGAATCACATGCGAAGGATCGGATCTGTATCGTCGAAGTATCGATACATGAAACACAGTGTGAATCTTTTCTTGCTCTGGTGGTAACAACAATTTATATGCTACCAGCCTAATACGCTCGATAATTTCATACGGCCCGATGAATCTCGAACTCAATTTGCCTTTTCTACCGAACCGAAGTACTTTCTTCCACGGAGATACCTTTAAAAACACTTTGTTGCCGATATCAAATTCAATGTCTTTTCTTTTCAAATCTGCATATGATTTCTGACGATCGGAAGCTGCTTTCAAACTATCTTGGATCACTTTTACTTTATGTTCAGTCGCTTTTATCAAATCAACCTCGTGAATCTTATTTTCGCTGAGCTCAGTCTAATACAAAGGATTACTATATTTGCGACCATATAAAGCTTCATATGGTGCCATTTTAATGCTCGACTGAAAACTATTATTATAAGCGAATTCAATCAAAGGCAAATACTGTTCCCATGTACCTTCAAACTCAAGAATACAACATCTTAACATATCCTTGAGTGTCTGAATAATTTGCTCAGATTGACCGTCTGTTTACGGATGAAAAGCAGTACTGAAGTACAATTTAGTACCTAGAGCACTTTGCAACTTCTTCCAGAATCATGATGTGAATCTTGGATCTCTGTCTGGCACTGTAGACAATGACACACCATGCAATCTCACGATATCATAAATGTATAACTCAGCTAATTTATCAAGTGAGTAATCAGATCGAATTGGAATAAAATGAGCTGATTTCGTCAAACGATCAACTACAACCCAGATTGCATCTTTCTTTCTTAGAGATAGGGGCAAACCCAAAACAAATTCCATGGTCACTCGATCCCATTTCCACTCTGGAACCATAATCGATTGTAACAAACCAGATGACACCTGATGTTCAGCTTTAACTTTTTAATAGATCAAACATTTGGAAACAAATTTAGAGCTATCTTTTTTCATTCCGGACCACCAATAATGCTGTTTCAGATCGTTATACATTTTCGTACTACCCGGATACACTGACAAACGACTGCTGTGAGCTTCACTCAGAATCATTTGAATTAACTCTAGATTTCTCGGGACACAAATTCGATCTCGAAATCTCAAACAATCATCTTTGTCAACTCTGAATTCTGAAACAGACTCTACATCACACTGAGTTCGTTTAGCTAAAATCTCATTATCAATCTTCTGAGCTTCGATAATCTGCTATAAGAACAAAGGTCTTGCCTTTAATTTAGCTAAAACTAAACCATCGTCAGACAAAACCAAATGAGTATTTATCGTAAGTAAAGCAAACAATGATTTTCGACTCAAGGCATCAGCCACAACATTTGCTTTACCCAGATGATAATCTATCAAAAGTTCGTAGTCTTTTAGCAATTCAAGCCATCTATTCTGTCACATATTCAAATCTTTTTGAGTCATCAAATACTTCAAACTTTTATGATCAGAATACACGTGACATTTCTCACCGAATAAGTACTGGCGCCAAATCTTTAGAGCAAACACAATTGCAGCCAACTCAAGATCGTGTGTCTGATAGTTCTTTTCGTGCGGTTTCAACTGTCTCGAAGCATAAGCAATGAATTTTCCTTCTTGTATTAAAACACATCCCAAACCAATCAATGAAGCATCACTATAGATCACAAATTCTTTACCCGATTTAGGTTGTATTAATACCGGAGCTTCAGTCAACAAGGTTTTCAACTGATCAAAGCTATTCTGACACTTTTCGGACCACTCAAATTTCACATCTTTCTGTAACAGTTTTGTTAATGGAGTCGCAATCATAGAAAAGCCTTTTATGAACCTTTTATAGTAACCAGCAAGTCCTAGAAAACTGCGGACTTCAGAGATATTCCTCAGAGATTTGCAATCCAAAATAGCTAAAATTTTGCTCGGATCAACCCGAATACCAGATGCTAATACAATATGGCCCAGAAAACCCACCTCCCTAAACCAGAATTCACATTTACTGAACTTTTCATACAATTATTTATCTCTTAGAATTTGTAGCACTAATCTCAAAAGCTCGGCATGTTCGGATTCATCACGTGAATAAATCAATATGTCATCAACAAATACAACAACAAATTGATCTAAATACGGTCTGAAAATTCTATTAATCAAATCCATAAAGATAGCAGGTGCATTAGTTAATCCGAAAGGCATAACTAAGAATTAATAGTGGTCGTACCTTGTTCTGAAAGTAATTTTCGGAATATCTGAGTCTTTCACTCGTAACGGATAAAAGCCAGATCTCAAATCTATTTTCGAAAACATAGCAGCTCCTTTCAACTGATCAAACAAATCATCCATTCGGGGCAGAGGATACTTATTCTTGATAGTCACTTTATTCAACTGATGATAATCGATACACATTCTCATCGTACCGTCTTTATTTTTTCAAAAATAGCACCGAAGCACCCCAAGGTGAGAAACTCGGTCTAGCAAACCCTCTATCAGTCAACTCTTGCAACTGAGAATTTAATTCTTTTAGCTCAGTCAGAGCCATTCTATATGGAGCTATTGAAATCAGAGTAATACCAGGTACCAATTCAATGTCGAATTCCACTTCTCTAACCGGAGGTAATCCCAAAAGTTCTTCAGGAAATACATCAGAGAACTGATATGCAACAGGTACTGATTCAACTTTCTTTTTTGACACTTTCGAATCAATCACATAAGGGAAATAGGCTTCACAACCTTTTCTCACAATACTCAAAGCTTTCATCGAAGATATCACAGCAGGCAATCCATTCAAATCACTAGATTGAATTCTGACTATTTCATCATTCTTGCATCTCAAATCAATAGTTTTTCATTTGCAGTTCACCACAGCATCATGTAAAGTTAACCAATCTATACCCAAAATTAAATCAAACTCATCAAAAGGCAATAACATCAGATCAGCCAAAAAATGATTGTCTCGAAACATTAACAGACAATTCTTGCATACTTTATTAACCAGAACAAATCTGCCTAGGGGGTTCGAAACTCTAATTACAAATTCAGTAGATTCTACAGGAAAAGTCTTACTGTTCACTAAGTTCATGCATATATACGAATGTGTCGATCCAAGATCTATCAAAGCAATCACAGAAGTATCATAGAGAGTAAATGTACCCGTAATTACATCTGGCAATGAAGCATCCTCATGAGCTCGGATAGCATAGGCTCTGGCAGGTGCACGAGCCTTAGATCTAACAGCTGTGTCTTTCATTCCTCTTTGACTACCGTTTACATTTCCCATATTTCTTGGATCTCTACCGCGAAAAATGTTACCACTCTGCCTCGGATTCTAAACATTATCTTTTTCAGCTAAATCTGGGCAATCTTTTATAAAATGATTTCTTGAACCACAACTATAACAAGCTCAGTTATTACTTTTTCCCTATAATTTACTGAAATGTCGACTTCCACATTGATCACACTCAGGCTTTTCATTCTTTGCATTATCAACACTGGCAACAGACTTAGCTGAAGATTTGAAATTCGATTGCGATCTATTACGACCTCTGTTCGAATGTCCCACACTAGTCTTTGAACGACTGCTGTCATCTCTAAACTTCTTTGATCCAGATTGAAATGATTTGCCCAATGATCTCTTTCGTACTTCTCTAGCTTCAAAATCAGCTTTTCTTTTCTCTTGTCCAAGATCTTTAGCTTTACATGCTCGTTCAACAAGTACAACGAATTCTTTGATTTCCAGAATCCTGACTAACAAACGAATATCTTCGTTCAAACCATCTTCAAATCTTTTGCACATTATTGCTTCTGAAGATACACATTCCCAAGCATACTCACTCAACCTTACAAATTTTCGCTCGTATTCTGTGACAGACATATGGCCTTGTTTAAGCTCGAGAAACTCTTTACGTTTCTGATCAATGAATCTCTGACTAATATATTTCTTCTGAAATTCAGCTTGGAAGAAATCTCAAGTAACTCATTCACTAGGAACCACAAATGTCAAAATTTTCCACCAATGGTACGCCGTATCTCTCAGAAGTGAAACGACACATTTTATACATTCCTCAGTATTCAAATACAATTCCTTGAATACTCGTATTGTATTCTCTAACTAGAACTCAGCTCTTTCAGCATTATCATTTGTTGTAGCTCGAAACTCTTCAGCCCCATATTTTCTAATCTTATCAACTGATGGTCTACTGAACTGTACCGGATTCACTGGTGGCATAACAGGAGCTTAAGGAGGATTAACCCGGGGTGGAGGTTGTTGTACAACCGAATTGGTTCTAATATATTGGGTGAACTAATCATTCATCATCTGATAGAAAGCTTGTCTAGCCTCACCATCACGGCTACTCGTAGCCGGTCGAGAATCAGCTTGCAACGTCCCTTGCGCGGGAGCAGGCGCATTGCTTTTAACATCGTCTGCTACGGCTCTTTCGGGATTCATTTGCTATATAAAAGCACATTTCAATATCAGGATTCATCATACTATTGCAGTTCATAAATATGACATGTATAGCTAGACTCATAAACGCTATGGTAGTCCTAGAACTGACTAAACCATAGCTCTGATACCAAAAAATGTAACACCCTAAACCCATAACCGTTATCGGAATAGGTTAAGAGGCATTACCAGACGCGTAACTCGGAACAGAACATCAAATATCGATTAACAATTCATTTCAATAAAATACCATTCCTTCATGTTCAAAACGAACTTTAACTGAACATTCAAGGTCTAATTTATGCATCTAGGATGAAATCGATAACATATAAAAGTTTTAAAACTTATAGAAAATTTTCATCTTTAAAAAGGTCACATGCCCGTGTGAACAGGCCGTGTGCCTTACACGGCCTTAGACACGCCTGTGTGTCTAAGCCATGGCAAAACAGGGCATACATACTGACTTGTCCACACAGCCACAAGACACGCCCGTGTGCCTTAACCGTGGTCGAGTCTCACTTAGGCCACACGGCTAGCCACACGCCCGTGTGATTTGGCCATGCTCGAGCCTGACTTACAATTGTAGGGTACCCTAGGGGACAGACGGCCGTGCAACATAGTTGTGTGTTGTACACGGCTGAGACACACGCCCGTGTTTCTGCCCATGTGGACAAAAATAGGCCATTTGAATAGCCAACTTGCCACCCCAATTTGGGTCAACCTACAAGCAAAGAAATAAGCATATTTGTACCACCATTTCAACCAAGTTTTATGCCAAAACATTCCTCATTCATATCATAACAATATCAACCATTTTCATACTCATAAACATTACTAACTCATGCTAAACATAAGGTAAGATCATACCAAAACATTTCCTTCCATACATCATTCAATCTCATACTAAAACTACCAAAACTTACCAACATTTACCATTTCTTTTGTCCAACTAAAACATACCACAATTGCACATTAGCATCACATACCATAAGCCATTATCAACTGTGAGTTCAAACACAAACTAGCCAAATCACATGGCTAAGTATATACATCACAAATCATAATCCCACAACTACTAGCCTATACATGCCATACTTTTATATAAACATTTTCAAAGTACCAAAATAAGGTTCGATAGTGTGGTGACTATCCCTAAGCTTGCAATAGCTTCGATATCTATAAAATAATGCAAACACACATAAAGTAAGCTTTCAAAAGCTTAGTAAGCTCGTACTAAAATCATCAACAGTATATAAAATATAAAACATCAACACATAAGTATTCACAAATTCTCAATTCATCTACCAAATCTATAGCAATATAATCCATATGTTCATACCAATTCGATGAACTTCACATACATAATATCATCTACCACATAGGTACCGTACATGCCTAAATCTTCCCGTACTTATTCACTTTTATTCTCACCTCTCGTTTAAATATTTTAAAACTTTCCGTAAATTATTCATACTTTAAACATCCGCACACTTAGTGCTATAAAGGTTAGCCAAAGCTAGAACGATTTCGCACACTTAGTGCCAAGTTAATTAGGCACTTTTAACATCTAGCACGCAGCTTTTACATTTTACGCGATTAGGTCCTTTTTCAAAATTAAACATACAAACGATTAAATTTTCAAACAAAACTTTCACACATGCTAATTCACACATCATAAATGCATAAAATAATATTTAAACATTTTTCTGACTCGAATTTGTGGTCTCGAAACCACTATTTTGACTAGGGTCAAAATCAGACTATTACATTGCCTAGCCTTAATAACTCGATTTAAGGGACTAATTAAGTGACGTACTATTCGAAACTAGGTTTTGGAGTGCTCGTGGTTGCGTTAGCTTTGAAACGATACCAGGTGTGTACTCCAAACGCACTGAAATCGAGATTTGATGAAAGCCGAAAAATATTTTGTCGACACCACACGGGCGTTTGGTCACCCATGTGATAGGCCGTGTGGCAGTACACAGGCGTGTGGTTGATGAACCATGCCGTGCACACTCAACACGGGCGCGACAGACACGGCTGTGTAATGGTTGGTAGGCCGTGTGTGAGACGCGGGCTCGGTCAATTAGGCTGTGTGGGCTACATAGGTGTGTGGGCCCACACGGGTGAACCATACGGTGTGTGGGAATTTGGGCCAGGCCGTGTGATCTACACGGCCAAGGCCAATTTGGGCCGTGTAGGCCACACGAGTGTGTGGGCCTACACGGGCAGGCCACACGAGTGTGTGGTCCCACACGGACAGGCCACATGGGCGTGTGAGCCCATTTTTTATGAAAAGTACTGTAAGGTTGTACGGGTCGCCCAAGACGACTGTGACCTGTCGTAGGGTCGATAAGTATTACTTAGACCCCTATTCTATTTAGACCCCTATTCTGTGATATGATATCGTGATGTATGTAATAACATGTTACACTTAGTATGCATATATGTTATGTTCTGATTATGAGTATATGTCTGTTCATCTCCATTATAGGATGCCATTCTTCTATGATGCATTGCATCGGGGTGGGTTTGATGAAGAGAAGGAAGTTACTGAAATGCTTCATAAGTTTGTTATCTGGCAGCTAAGTTGCATACAAATGACATGTGTCGCATTACGGTACTCTATGGTGTGTAGGGTTGGATGGGTTGATTTTATCCCTATATTTGGTGTGTAGGGATGGGTGGGTCGATTTTATCCTCACATGGTATGTTGGGTTGGACGGAGTTGGTGTGCAGGGTTGATGGGCATGTTTCTGTTATTCTAATCTGTTATGGATGCTACATCTGAGATACGCTAAGGCCCTAAGCTATAACTGATTCTGTTTCTGAGTGGGCTAAGGCCCATACCAATTCTGTAAGGGCTCAGGCCCGAATTACGATTGTATTCTGTTATCTGATGGTACGCATGCTGAACTATGGGGATGCACACACTAAGTTTACGAAAACTCACTCCTTTATTTGTTTATTTGTTCAGGTAATCCCCAACAGTAGGCGGATCAATGCAGTAGAGGACTCGATGGTGACCACAACTACATACGTTTTGGTTTATGAACTTTCTACTTTGCTTATTCATTATTTTTGGGAATTTTGATGTAATTTTGGACTTGGACTTCTGGTTTTCATTCGGTTTTTGAGCTGTGAATATGGCTTATAAGTTGCAACATCAAAATATGGTTTTCCTTAAAGAAACTAACAGTTTTTTGTAAATAAAAACGGTTTCTTAGAATAATAATAAAAAATGGGTTTTCCTTAAAGAAAATAACATTTTTTCGTAAATAAAAATAGTTTTCCGACTAAGTAAAAGATAACAACTAAAATGATTTATAATTCGATACGGTTTGTTTAAAAACACTCTCATATGATATCGCTAGATTTGGCCATAACATCCAGGCCAAGTTTGGGGTGTTACAGTCATGTTGCGACAACCGACCACTCGACATTGGGACATTACAAATTGCCTGTCGATGTTGCGATGAGGAGAGTTTCTCATCTCGGTGTGGACTTTTTTTTTGGTACACTTTATACCATTAGTACCTATTTCATGTCAAGTCAAACCGTTAGCACAATTGATGTATAATGCACACTTATATCCTACATAAAACCAATTTAAAACATAGAACAAACATCCATTTTACCATCTCATAGCCATCGAACTAGTATGTACCAATTAGACACTTAAGCATGTCATTTAAACCTATGAATTCATAATCATTCAAACATACATCACTACTCATTCCAAACATGTTACCATTTCATCATTCATTCATTAACACCATTCAACCATACAACATACCTTATTTAGGTATCTACCATAATCAACCACTTAGTCAAAACACAAAAACCCGTGTTTCTTACTATCAAGTCATCCAAAACAACATATCTATCAATGCATTTAGCCTTTACCAATTCAAAACATATCAAAACAAGTACTAATTTAACCTACTTAACCATGCCATAAATCCATTTCAAGTTCTCATTCAATCATACCATTTAACATTTTCCAATCAGCTAACCAACATGCCTTAATAGGCACCAAAACATACCAATAACACTTAGCCAAACTTAGTTTATACTTTCATTCTTTCAAACTATTCCACATCAACATATACCATAATTCAAACATTATCCAAGTTCAAATAAAACTATGCAAACAAGGTAGACACATATAATAACACCTATGTACATGCCATAATACCGAGTTAAAATGAGAAATAGCCTAAAGAGTTAATGGAGGAATAGTGTGGGCTTCGTAGTGATTCAATCGACAAATTCACAAACAAAAATATATAGAGAAGGAAAAACAACTAAGCATTTTGAATGCTTAGTAACTCCATATGAAATAAATGCTAACATACCTTGACATACAAATTATACATTTCAAATTAATGGATCAATAGAGTAAACCTGGCATAGCATTTCACGGGAATAAGGTGAGCTCCACGAATAAGCGAGTTATATAGCATTATCACAAGTAATATATCGTTCAAGATATAACTGTACACATACATTATACAAATTCAATACCATTCATATAATTTATTCATCATATAACTATTTAAACATAGTCTCATAACATTTAATAATCATTTCCCTTTTCTATTAATCAAGTAGCCTGATGAACACTAATAAATCAATTTGGATACATGGATAACTAGCTCACACAAGAAAGCACTGTAGTGTTGTACAGAGGGACAAAAGTGCAAATCTGTACAAGTGCGCAACTAACCCTATTGACATGCCAATCGTATCCTAATAGTTTACTAAGTTCACAGCGCCGGTTTAGAATTCAATTCTAAGAAAGGGCTCAGGCCCTCCCCCCTCCCTTTTTTTTATCCCCGCGAGTATTAATACTGAATTCGTAACATTTATATCACTAGTTAATGTTCATGTACATATCATCTGCTATAACACAATTCTTGTCCCTTCAGCACTTCATACAAGTTTATAATTATCACATTTGTAATACATTACAAATTAGTCCATATCTTAGCCTTCGTACTAAATCGTAAAGAATTTCAAAGTATACATAATTCGATTATATAAAAATTTAAATATGATTGTACCATATAAACTTACTTGACAAAATCGACAGACAAGTTGAACTGCAAGGATTAATCAGTAGTTTTCCCTTTTTCTTGGTTATCCTCTACTTGATTCAAATCTTGATCTATATGATAATTAATTTTAATTTATCACTCCCAACTGACTTATAACAACTAACTATATGCATATTACATTTAAATTTTCATTTTAAAAAGTTCCCTAAAGTTTCACATTTTATTCAATTTAGTCCCTAAAACGAAATTGTCATAACTTACAAATTTGAGCTTCAATTTTGAAATCGATCTCAAATCCATCTTACCTAAATCAATAGAAGCACACATTATATAATTTTAATTCCATTATTTACAAATTTTACAATTTAGTCCTCTATGGAAAAATAATAAAATCTCTTTACGAATTAGTCCCTTTTTAAAAAAGTCAAGCTTAAAATCTAACCATTTGACACTAAAAGCTTAAAGAGATCAACAATGAAAACTTTTGAAAACTTTAATAGTTTTACAAATTGATACACGTGTTAGCTAAATCAAGCTCTTTGAGACCTCAAAAGCATAAAAAATACGAAAATCAGGCTTGTGAACTTACCAATTTGAAGGGAAAAAAGTTCAAAACTCAAAGCCTTATTTTTTTTCTTCTTATTCGATGAGGAAGACGATAGGAAGAGAATTTGGCTTTTGATTATTTTAATTTTTACTTTATGTACTTTAGTTAATTTGTTAATTAACTAAAATTAGCTTAATAAATCTTAATTATTAATCTTAATTAAGCTAAATAACATTACTGGCTGTACAATGTCTTTCACTATTGATCAGCATAATAGTAATTGGTCCTCCAATTACTTAAAAATCCAAAGTGATTAACTTTTACCACTTTTACAATTTAGTCCTTGTATATTAATTAATCACTAGTTCGATAAATTTACTTATTCAAATTCAATTAACCTATACAATAACTCCATAAATATTTAATAAAAAAATTTACGGGCTCGATTTACAGAAATAATGTAACACCCAAACCCAGCCTAGACGATATAGTCGAATCTGGCAATGTCACATGGAATGGAATTTGAAATCGAATTTATAAAGTTAAAACTGTTTCCGTTTATTAGCTCTTATTTATCTTTCATCAATTTCAAAACTATTGTCTCGTTAATTTGATTCGCTTTAAAAACATATTCTGTAGCAAAAGCTTTTAAAATTGTGATATTTTAAGAAAATCATTCGCGTTTAAGAAAAATGTTGTATTTAATAAAACTGAGTTTTCATTGCAGTTCTGAAGTTCATGAAAATATTTAAAATCCAAAACAAAGGCAAACAGTCCAAAAGTCCCAAATTACATCAAAAATACCCCATAAAGCAAATGAGAAATAAAACCATAAATGAAATTTAAATAGTTCAATAATCATGTGGTCACTGTTGAGCCCTTCGCCGCACCGATCCATCTAAGTCTGAGGATTACCTGTACAGATAAAACGGAAAGGGTTGAGTTTACGTAAACTCAGTGTGTAATCCCCACAGAAGACATACATACAGTCAAACAACGGATATTAGTCAAATGTAGTCTGGGCCTAAGCCCATTACAGATTCAGATACAGTTTAGGCCTTAGCCCATTCAGATACAGTCTCAAATATAAATTAGGGCCCTAGCCCATCTCAGATACAGCATGCATACAGTAACAAAAATCAGTATCTTACCTACCAGACTCTACACATAATCTCCGACCATCTTTACACACCATGTGGGGTTTAAAACACCCACCCAGCCCTACACCAAGTTGTACCAAAAGCGACACATATCAGTAATATTGCAACTGAGCTGCCAGATAGTAGGCATGAAAACCTTTCAGCACACTTCCTCTAATAGTCAATCATCCCACCCCAATGCAGATGCAACTAAACATGCTCAATGCAGATATACAGAAATACATGCTTACATGCTAATATTCAGTTATCAGTCATACATACAGATCAGTAAACATGCATGTATTTAACATGCTCAATACATACATTGTATGTTTAGATCACACGATTTAGAGTCTAAGTAACGCTTACCGATCCTATAGTAGGTTCACAGTCAACTTGGGCGATCCATGCAACCCTAGGAAACATTTTAGCTAAATGGGCCCACATGCCCATGTGGGCCCACACGCCTGTGTGGCTTACACGCTCAGATTAGCCTTGGTCGGTGTGGATCACACGGCTTGGCCCAAATCCCATACGCCCATGTGGACCACTCGTGTAGGCCTACACGGCCATACCCCGGCCATCACACGATCGTGTCTTGTGCAAAGCTTGGCCTTCGTCGATCACACGGCCGTGTTATCATGCACGGTCTACCACACGAACTACCATACACCTGTATGGCATCGACAATGGGGTTTTTCGACTTTCGCTGAATTCTATTTTTCTGCGTTTCGGGTACACACCTGGTACTGTTTCATAGCGAAAACACTCTCGAGCCTTCCAAAACCTAAAAATCGACAACCTAATGCTTAGAGTCAGATTTAATTCGTGACTAAACAAAACTACGAAACCAATACCAAAATCCAACACTTACTCAGTTACCTCGACGATTCGATCACGATTCCACACAAGAGAAACCCTTATTCATTGGATTTGTTGCTGTTAAAACACAAGCACAAAATTAACAGAGACAAGGCTTAAAAGAGTAGACAAAGGCTTCCTCCTCAGTATAACTTACTACCACTTACCAACGATAAGTACAATCCAAACTCCCGCGATAAGAACACAAGATTTTTGCCAAAACGATTAACGAAGAGAGAAAAAAATATTGTGTTTGAAAAAGAAAAAGAAAAATATGGCAGAGGGAAAGAAAAAACATCAAAAATTCTAAGCAGAATTTCGGTAGGAGAGAGAAAGAAATTTTTTTTGGAACAAAAGATAAAAACTAATTTTGTTTAATCCCTACTAATCACTCATCCTCAACCACTGGAACTCCTACGCAGAGCCAAACAAAAATAAAACTCCCTTACTTGCGCAAGGATTTGAACCCAGAACCTCCAACAAACCAACACTCCTCCTAATCACTAGACCAACAAGCCCATTTTGATATATTTCTACAATTAATTTATTATAAGCCCGCTGAACAGGTATAAAGCTTAAGTCAGAAAAATACCAAAATTTGCCAAAGAAATAGCTTGAACTTGGGACCTCACACACACACCCAAAACACTTAACCAGTGAAGTAGATACACAGTTATCACATTTTAACAGAAACAAAAATGAGAATTTGGGGCGATACAAATAAGGTCCCGATATCCCATTTTTCAACACTAATGACTTTAGGGTCGTTACATTTATACCTTAATATGATCGTCACATTCTCAAGCCATGTGAGTGTTTATAGCTTTTAGAGCAAAACAAAGTTTTCTGACTTAGTAAATCAGTCACCACATTAGCTATAATTAATTATAATTATAATTAAATAAATTTATGGGTATTTATTTATAAGTTCTTAAATATTTTATTATTTTATTCATTGATAAAGTAATTTAATATAATTTATTGATAGTATGTACTAAATTACTGTTTTATAGTAAGTATAGATATTTAACAATAGAGTACTTGACAAAATTTACTGAGACTCGGCTCAACACTTAAGACACATAGCTTACAAGTCAACCCAAATTATGTACTAAGTAATTGATTCCTCTCAAGGAAAGATCATTCCCTCTTTAAAAAAAGTATTGATTTTTGTTTTGTTCTTAAAAGAAAAAAAAAAGGTTTAGTTGAATTCGATCAAACTATGTCATATTTAATTCTTATATGTTCTATAATGCCTCAACTTTTTATTCACATTTTTAAATATTACACCAACACTTTGAAACAATTGCAACTACATTTGGAAGCACTCGCTTCAACGTTTGGTGACAATAGATTAACAATTTAGGCTAAATATTTAAATTGACGTTAAACCTTTCAAGAGTTTTGTATTTAAATACAAGTTTATATTTTCTTTGAATAATCTAATTATAGATTCTAATTATATAAGTTTTTTTTGACACAATGTCTAGATTTACCTATAACCCTCCCCAACTCATAAATTAGAGGATAATAAACTTCAACAGACTTAAATCTACACCCCTGCATTCGCAACAATACTCATATCAATTGATAAATGTGTTTAAATAAATATTAAGTTTATAGTACAAAAATAGATGAATGCTAACATATTTAAAATATAATACATGATTGTTGAATAAAATATTAGTAAAAGAATAAAATAAAACAAAAACATAATTTGATACATGACGGATAATAATTAAACATTTTATTTGATTATTTTTTTACTTCTAAAAATATTTAACTTTTGTTTCAACAATCCAAAAAGATTTAGCCCTTCTTTAAGAAAATTTAAACATTTAACCAAGACCTTTTAATTTTTTTAAAATAAATATAAAACTATATTTACGTTGGCCTACCATTTTAATAAAAAGAGAGAGTAATTAAATATACTTCATGGGACCTTTCAAACATTTATATACTTGATGGCATTAAGATTTCAAAATAAAAATTGACCAATAATAATTAATTCTTAAAATAATTATATCTTATTCCATGTTTGATCCACAACACCTATCACTATCAAAACAGCATTCAAAAACAATTTTTTGACTTTCTTATACGACAAATTCGTAAACTAATTACAATTTAAAAAGTTTTGTTTGATTATTCTTTTGAAGTTTTGTGATAAATTGTTACTTTTTCTTTTCAATTTGTGATAAAGTACTACGAAACCAAGCTTTTAAAAACTCTTATGAACACAAACTTTCCCAAAGTCAATTTTCACGACTGTCTTTATTTTTCATTTTCAAAATTTTGTGCTTTATTGCATTGTAATCAAGCAGCACTTTTCATCGATTTTGACCATGCTTTATTCCAATTTGGTTGGAAAAAGTTGGTAAAAGTATATAATATGTTGTACTATTGAAAAATGGATGTAATTAGATAAAAGAGCAACATAATCCTTTGATAAAATAATATTTGTAATACCCTAAATTCGGCCTAAACGTAAGCACTAGATCTTAAAGAATTACATTAACTTATTTTTTTTAAAAAACTTTGATTCAATCAAACTCAGTGTACGTTTCAAAAACATTAATTTTGGTACAACTCTAACAAAATTTTTTTTTTTTTAAAATTATGTTAGGAAACAACTATTTTTAACCCAAAATTTAATTCCGACATCTCGTATTTTGAAAGCATTAGTTCCGAAAAATTATTTTCTGTTCAAAAACAAACACTCGTTTTAAACTATTTGTTATTTATAGAAAAAATACTTAAACATTTACTTAATTTTGCAACGGAAAACTTCCAGTCAACTGAGTTTTAATTTGTTATACTTGAATGATTTCGCAGTTTAATGTTAAAATACCAAAAGTCAACGAATGAAACACAAACCAAAACTTAGCTAAAAACAGAATTACAGTCTCGAAATAGTTAATTATGAAAACCACCTTATTTTAATTAACTGAAAAAAATTTGAGCTCCCGAACACCGTTCGATTATAAACTTACTGATTACCTGAAAAGTCAAAAAAAAAAAAAAAAAAGGTGAGCTATAGAGCCCAGTGTATAACGAAACTCAAACATAGAACACACATATCACAATATACAAATAAGAGTATCACAATCACGAGCAATTGAGCAAAACTGAGAATGCATGATTATGTCTGTAATAACCCGTTTCTGCCCGGGCCCGTGAAATAAATTAAAATAAATTTAAAATAAATAAAAGTTTAAACAGTCCATTTACAATAAACAGGCCTCAAGGCCTGATAAGCCCAAATACCTAAACCCTATATCCTTTTGTAACCCGATACACCCTTAGCCCAAAATATACAAGGCCCAGATGGCCCAAGCAGACCCAAAGTAGAGAGGCCCGGATGGCCCAAATGGTTAGCAGAACACGGAAGACCTAGGGTTTCAGAAACCCTAGGCGCCGCAATCATTTGTCGATTCGTCTCGCGACGTTCCAGCTGCCCGTCATCAATGCCATGATTCCAGGCTCCAAAATCACGCCGTGATCAACGCCACCGGTAGATCTACGTCACCAGCACGATCGTCGCCGGATTTCCTTCGATCACCTGCGAAAATGGAAAGAAACAACAGAGACGAAACAAATATGGCAGAGAATAATTTTAAGACATGTAAAATACTATGTACAGTGGCTATAAAAGCCTGAATCAGAACAACATAAAAGGGGGGATTTTTTTAAAGAAAATAAAAACAACAGATACGAATACATTCAGAGATACAAGCAGTTTCTTAAGGTGATTTATATTTGATATTCTGTTAATTATTTTTTGATGGGTATATGAATCATTTTTATCAAATAAACTACTAAAATATTAAAAGGAAGAGGGTTACCTGTATTTCGCTTGAAAGGGCGAGGGTTTTTGACCCTCCGACCACCGTGTGTGGTGGCGCGTGAATGCGTGAGAAGATCGGGGACGGAAGCCCGACGGAGCTCCAAGGCCGACCCCCAAGTCCGCTTTCAGAGGATTTCTTTAAGTTTTTTTTTAAACCGGGTGTCCAAATGATTTTTAGGTTAAAAGTTGGCTTATATAATCTTATCAGAACGACGCCGTTTAGCTTAAAGCAATAAGCTTTAAAACGGCGTCGTTTCAGGGCTTAGATTCCCGTGTTGACCCGATTACCGGGGGAGGATCCGCATGTTTTTATAAATTAGGATAATTTCCCAATTGGTCCTTTCGTGTTTTTTATTTTCAAATTCATTTTATTTTATTTTTAAATTGGCCCTAACCTCTCATATTTAATTCAATTTAGTCCTGAAGTTCATTAAAATCAGTTCTAGAGAACGACGTCGTTTTGGGATTAGGGTCGAATTACCTAATGAGTCCCTTGACTTTCAGTGCGTGTTTTAATCAGGTCCAAAAATTTTTACTATTTTGCAATTAACCCCAGATTCTTCAAATAAATTCAATTTTAATCTTTTTTTATTCTTTATTTTAAATACTTTATATTTTTTAATATTATTTATATAAAATAGTACATATTATTTTTTTATTATCCATTATACTATTATTATACATTTTTTAAAATTTTTATCATATATTTTTATTATATATATTATTTATTCTGTTATATTTATATTTTACTATATGTTATATATTTTTATTATATATTATTTATTTTACTATATTTTTATATGAAAAGTACTTCTTATATTATTATTATTTTATATATTCTTTATTATATTATATTTCATTATATTTTATTTATGTATTTTTATTACATACTATATTTTATTATATATTATTCCTTATAATATCTATCTTTCTTATACATATATTATATTATATACATTTTATTATATATATTTTTATATTATTTATTATATGATTTATATTACTATATATTTTATTTGTAAATTATATTATACGCTCTATTTTACCATATTTCCTTACATTACCTTTATTTTATTATAAAGTATACATTTTTTATTACTTATTAATTATATACATTCTTAAATTTTTCTTTTTAAATAAGTGTAATATCAATATTTAGTACATTTTTTATATAGTTATTATACCCTATAGTATAACCTATATATGTATATATATCATTTTAAAAAAGGGTTCTCTTTTATCATCCTTATATTATTCAATATATTTCTAAATACCTTATTTTTATTTGATTTATATTTTATACATTTTAATTGGTTTATTTATTTTTGAGTTTTTTCTTCTTCTTTTATTTTGATATTGTTTAGTAGATTAAATTTTTATATAATATTTGTTATTATTTTTACATATTTGGATGAAAATTAATCATTTATGTTAATTTAAGGTACATTTGCATGAAATGTTGTATATATGTTATACAATTTATACCATTGAATTCATTATACTCTATGTTGTATTTTGCACGCAACAATAATGCATGTATATTTGTGTTTATAATAATATGTATATAAAATGATAACGTATATTGTGTAATTTATGCCATTATTTATTGTTTTCTATACTATATAAAGCATATATATTGTAATTAGGTTTATTTAATTTCTTGTAATATGTAAAACATATCATTACTTTTAAAACCAAAAGTTATATCTCATTTAATTAAAAAGGAATTTTTAAAAAGTGGGGCAATGTTTTGACATTTAGGAATTCGGGAAATAGTGCCATAACATGCTGGGTTGCGATTTCTCGTTTGTCTAAATATCTAAAATATCCTTTAAAATGAGTTTTACAAATTACGAGGTGATTTTAGTTACGAAAGTTTAAAGATATTGTGTCCAATCATGCTGGATGTGATGTTTGTATTCTTTTAAAACGAATGAATCTTGATTCTTTTCTCAAAACACTACAGTTTTAAGGAAATCTCATTTCTAAATTCTTTCCAACTTCTGACACTAAGGCAAAATTATTCAATTTGGTACCAATTTTGGGCGTTACGAGGGTGCTAATTCTTTCTCGTACGTAACCGACTCCCGAACCTATTTTCTCATAATTTCGTAGACCAAAACATTCTATAAAGTGATCCAATCACACTTTAAATGATTGGTGGCGACTCCCGTTTTTGTTTTTTAAACTCATTCTTTGAAAAGGGGTTTCGACAGCTTGACGACTCCGCTGGGGACTTAAGAGAGTCGAGCCAAGAAATTGATTATTTTATGTCTTAATGCCGGAAGTCTGGAAGATTTAAAATTTGATCCTGCTTTACATGTGTTTGCTGCATATGTTTGTTATCTTATTACCGTACTTTGCACTTGCATGACCATTGTGGTCACACCTTTAAGTGGGAGTAAGAAGCTACGCTTTCGTGAGGTTTTCACCTTCGTATGAGCTAGTGGATTGCTTCCAGGATGTTGTACCTATGTCTTTGTGAGATGTTCATCTCCGTATGGCCATAGGGAAATGTGTCCCCCTGAACTGAACTTGGTCTATATGAGCCTATAATGGGTGAAGACCGAGGAATCTGCTGGTTCAGGTATCCTTACTTTAGGGCTAAAACTCATATAGTGAACTTTTAAGTGCTTACTCTAGGGAAATAGTGATAACCTTTAGAAAACTACCCTTGTAAGTACTTGTTTATCATTTTTATATATATGACACTGACCTTTTTTTTATTTTGCTATCATTGCATGTTATTTGGCATTTAAAGGTGTCGATTCACGGCTCGATTTATAGATTAAAAAGTTTTGTAATGAGGAATGAATACCTTAATAAAGTAGAGGATAATACTTCTGTCTGTACCTAGTCAGAGAAAACTCAGTTATAGAAAGGAGATAGTGTCACCGAGGGGTATACTCAGAGTTATGGGACTTCAACCGTGTTAATTCGACGTAGAATGAGTTTCATGAGCTGAGAAACATTTGGGCCCAATGGGATGACGAGGCTAAGTAGCTTTTTTATCAGAATTATGGAGATCTTCCCTATTTGCTAGACGTCAAAGTAGATAGGCACTTGTTTCGAGCTATAGTACAGTTTTGGAACCCTACTTATAGTTGCTTTACATTTGATGATGTTGATCTTGTACCTACTTTGGAGGAGTATACGACTTTACTGCGTTGCCCTAGGATTCAGGGTCACAAGGCTTATGTTAGGCCTGCTAGCCTTCCAACTTTTACAAAGAAGTTGGTGATGATTACTGGGATGAGTGAGCAATGGGCTGTAGCTCATGTGCAGCAAAAGGGTGATAGTAAGTGCATTCCATGGGCCGTTTTGAGGGATTTGATATCGACGCATCCAGAGGTGAAGAAAAGGGTCGACGTCCTGGCTTTGAGTATTTATGGCATGGTGATTTTCTCAAAGACGTTGGGGCATATAGATGAGGCTGTTGTGGATTTATTCGATCGACTTGGTAAACAGAATACACCTGTGCCCGCAATCTTAGCTGAGACGATAAGATCCTTGAGCGCATGTCGAAGAGCTGGTGAAGGAAGCTTCATTAGATGTGCACAGTTGTTGTTGGTTTGGTTTCATAGCCACTTTTGGAAGGTTGATAAGGTTCCTTGCCGAGTATTCTGTGAGGGCTATTCTCCCTTAAAGGAAGCAGTGGACATGCCTAGGAGAGATGACATTTCAGAGGAGAGGTGGATAGACATTCTTCAGAATTTTCGAGAGGAAGATGTTATGTGGAAGGCTCCTTAGTTGGTTCTTAGTAAAGTCCTTTACCAATATGGCAGTTTTGATTGGGTCCCTCTGCCAGGAATTTGGAGAGTTGTTGGATATACACCATTGCTTGTTCTAAGGCAATATCAAGCGAGACAGTTTATATAGGCTACACAGGGTTTAGCTCAGAGTGATTTCTCTTATAAAGGAGATCACTACAAGAAAAAGATGCGAGAGATTTTTGAGGCTTAGAAGAAGCCTTTCTGTATGAAGATCTTGACTAAAGGCTCGACGTCAACCCTTGAGTATAAAGGGTGGTTTAGTAGGAGAGTCAATGATAATATTCCTAGGCCAATTTTGGGGGTGGCTCGATCATTGGAGGAGAGCTTACGAGTGATTCCATCAGAGTTGGAGGTTATGAAGCAAGAGTTCGAGAGAAAGAATTCAGAGCTTGAAAAAAGGATGGAGAAGCTCGAAGAGAAAAAAATGTGTTTGAGTCTCGAGGTCGATGTTTAAAAGATGGAAGTCGAGAAGGTGAAAAAGGAAAAGAGAAAGATCGAGATAATTTAAAGACGCACTATAAGAAAGCCCAGGTAACGTTGAAAAGGGTCAGATTAGGGAGATCTTCAGAGCAGTGCCAACAAGAGATTCAATAAGAAAGAGCCAAAGCTGAGTATTGGGAGAAAAAGTTCCAAGAGATGCAGTCGCGTAATCAGGCCCTAGAAAAGGAAAATCAAGGATTAAAAGTTAAGGTGACAGAGCTTGAACGATCTCTTCACCATCATCGAAGTCGTAATTCCATAGCCGAGTTAAAAGTAAGTCTAAACAAGATCGAGGAAATGAAGCACAATATTGGAGGGTTGGAAGCAGCACTATAGGACTGTGAGCTACAGATTGAGCAGCTCGAGGCAAGAGAAGAACAGTGGAAGGGAGAACTTTACCATCTCTGGGATCAAGTGGAGGATAGAGATCATGTCATGGAATAGGCCTTAATTTAGATTCGAGAGGTTACTGAACACTTGCAGGATTTGGCAATACAAGCTAGAACCCTGAGTATAATGTATGAGTCATCGTCAGACAGAGGACGAGAGTTAGCATTGTTATTAGATAGGGTTAAGACTTTAGGCCTGTGGACGAAAGTGTATTTGTAATCTGTTTTATGAAAAGATTTTTGTTCCTTAAATAACGTTTTCTAAAATGAAACTGAATCAGAATCGACATCTTCTTGCATTCATGCATTTGCATCTCATCACATCATATGCATTCAAGTTTATAGAAGGATCCTAATTAGTTAAAATTATTAAGGGAGAAAGAGAGTAAGAGAAAGAAAATCTGGAAGCAACACATCCTTACGGTACACGCGCTAAGTCAAAGAATATGGACCAAAGATTTGAACAACTACAGAAAGACATGCAGGACCAATTGCAAGAGCAATTGGCAAAAATGTAAAATAACATGAAGGAGCAAATGTTGGAGGCTCAAAGGAACATGATGGCTGAGATGACTCAACTACTGAGAGCCACTGATAAGGGAAAGGCTCCCATGGCAATCACTGAAGAGGATAACGAGGGTCATCCTCCTGGTTTCACTCCACCTCACGTACAAACCCAACCTGAGACATATCCTCGAGGGCCGTCTGCCACAATAAGGCCACAACAGGGTCAAGTCGATGCTGGGATCCCATAAATTTCCCAACTGGTTTAGGATTCAATTTAGGCAACAATCCTGCAAATCCTGTCATTCCTGACTTAGACATGGCTGAAAAAGATGATTTAAAGACTGAGGCTGCACGACAGTTGGAAGAACACTGCAAATGGTTGGAGGAAAAATTCAAGGCTTTAGAGAATGCTGATGGGCATCATAGGATTGACGCCAAAAATCTAAGCTTGGTCCCAGACTTGGTGCTTCCTCACAAATTCAAGATGCCAGAATTTGAGAAATATAACGGGACTACTTGCCCAGAAGCCCACATTACGATGTTCTGTAGGAGGATGACCGGGTATGTGAATAACGATTAACTGTTGATCCACTGTTTCTAAGACAGTTTAATTGGAGCAGCAGCCAAGTGGTATAATCAACTGAGCCAGGCCAGAATAAGTTCATGGAGGGATCTTGCACAAGCATTCATGCAGCAGTACAATCATGTGACTGACATGACTCCAGATAAGATCATGCTGTAAAAAATGAAGAAAAAGCCTAATAAAAATTTTAGGCAGTATGCACAGAGATGGAGAGAGGTGGCAATGCAAGTTCAACCACCGTTGTTGGAGAAGGAAACTACCATGTTGTTCATCAACACTCTAAAGGCTCTATTCATCACTCACATGATTGGGAGTACTACTAAAAGTTTTGCGGATATAGTCATGGCAGGAGAGATGATCGAGAATGCCATAAGAGGTGGCAAAATCGAGGGGGAAGCAACCAAAAGATCGGCTCCAAGGAAAAAGAATGGTGAAGTGAATAACACAAACACCTACAACACGAGGGCAATCACAGTTGGTCAACCTAAAATAGCTGCGGTGGAGCAACAAAGCTCTCAAAAGAAGGAGTCGGGTACAAGGTAGAATTCTGAAAGGATGTAATTCACACCTATCCCCGTGACGTATCGTGAGCTCTATCAAAACTTATACGATGCACATGCTATTTCTCCTTTTCACCTGAAACCACTACAGCCCCCATATCCCAAATGGTACGACGCGAGTGCCAGATGCGAATACCATGCTGGAATACCAGGGCATTCGGTCAAAAACTGTACCGATTTTAAAAAGGCAGTAGAGAGGCTTATTAAGATGGGGGTAGTGAAGTTCGACAATACCCCTAGTATTGAAAACCCGTTGCCAAATCATAGCGATCAAGGAGTGAATACTATTGGCAAAGCCAGTGAGAGCGGAATGAAGGAAGGCATGGCTGAGGTGAGAACGCTGATGAAGATAATTTGGGAAGAAATGGTGAAGAAAGAGATGATAATCTCTAAGGAGAGGAATAAAGGAACAAGGGACTACTGTGAGTTCCATGCTGAGGAGGGGCACAAAATCCAGGAATGCGACGAGTTTAAGGCCTTAATACAAAGCCTTATGAACAATAAAGAGCTACAAATTTTTGAAGGTAGCTCTTGTGAAAAACAAGTATGTGCGCTTGAGGGTGAACAAAAGGAAATTAGCCGGCCAAGGATTATTATTTCCCTACTGGGGAATAATGAAGTGGGAACACAAACGGTGCCTAAGGTCATTATACATAAGCCTACGCCTTTCCCTTATAAAGATAATAAGAGGGTACCATGGAGTTATAACTGCAATGTGACAGTGCCGGAGAAGAAGAGTATAGCCAGTACGTCTAAGGATGTACAAGTTAAAGGTTTCAATACACGGAGTGGGAAGCGGTATGATGCGGTGGGCGTCAGAGAGGAGCCCACAAAAATAAAGAATATTGGTGCGGAGAAGGAAAAAGAGGCTGAAGTGCCTATCAATGAGCCAGTAAAGGAAAAAGAGGCTAAGGAATTTCTAAAGTTTCTTAAGCATAGCGAGTATAGTGTGGTCGAACAGTTGCATAAGTAGCCAGCTTACATATCAGTATTGGCTCTACTTCTGAGTTCTGACGTGCATCGGGATGCATTGATGAAGGTGCTCAATGAAACATATGTCACCCATGACATATCCATTAACAAACTAGACCAGTTGGTGAATAACATAAGTGCGGATAATTTTATCTACTTTAATGATGATGAAATCCCACCGGGGGGCAAGGGGTCAACTAAGGCCTTGCACATCACCACTCGATGTAAAGGGTACACACTCCCAAGCGTGCTCGTCGATAATAGATCAGTCTTGAATGTTCTACCGTTGTCTACATTGAACAGATTACCCATTGACGGTTCTCACATGAAAACATGTCAAAATGTGGTACGAGCCTTTGACGGTACAGAAAGGAAGTCGATGGGAAGGATTAACATCCCCTTGGAAATTGGGCCGAGTATATACGAAGTAGACTTCTTGGTGATGGATATCAAGCCCTCCTACAATTGCTTATTAGGGAGGCCGTGGATACACTCAGCAGGAGCGGTACCCTCATCTTTGCACCAGAAATTAAAGTTAGTGACGGATGGACGATTAGTAACTATCAATGCGGAGGAGGACATTATAGCCACAGTCACTAGTAAGGCCCCTTATGTCGAGACAGACGAAGAATCTATTGAGTGTTCCTTTCGCTCTTTAGAATTTATGAATGCAACCTTCATTTCAGAGGGGAGTGAGTTACTGGTGCCAAAAATAGCAAGAGCTACGAGGATGGCTCTACAAATAATGGTGGGAAAAGGAGCCTTACTAGGAAGAGGGTTAGGAAAATACCTGCAAGGAGGGGCTCAAATCCAAAAGTTAAAAGAGAAGAGAGATCTCTTTGGTCTGGGCTTCAAGCCAAACTATAAGCAAAGGAGGAAAGAAGTTGAGAAGTGCCAAGAGGGAAGAAGGGCGCGCCTTAATAGAAGAGAAGTGGAGTAGGAGCTGATGACATTCCCTCCAATATCCCAAACCTTCATATCGAGAGGGTTACTCATAGAAGGAAGTCATCAGATCAATCCTATACAAGACGAAGGATTGGAGCGAGGAAACCTTGAGGGTGTTCGCCCTTACAAACCGAAAAGCTCTCTGAACAATTGGGCTGCGGAGGAACTTCCTGTAGTCTTTAGGAATTTTTCAGAGTAATTTCCGAAACATTCTTGTTACTCTAGGGCCTAGGACTAATAAGTTTACATTTGTGAAATAAGCTTACGATCATCTATTATTTTTAATAAAACATAACTTTTTATCAATTTGAACGAGTATTGTTTCATTTTTATCAACCAATATTTCGTTAAAATTTTGCAATTCTTATTCTTTCATTCATATCACATAAATAATCATTTTTAAATTTATTCATTCTTTGTATATTCTTTATACTTCACAGATCCCTAGATATCAATGACATGAGCACTGATATATCAAATCCTGATTTCTCTCGCGAGCAAGACATGTGTTTAAAAGAATCTCAGGATTTTGAAGATGTCCAAGATTGTGATATGTCTCTGGATCTTTTGAGGATGGTAAAACAGAAGGAGAAACAAATCATGCCCCATGAGAAAGAGGCAATAGAGGATGTAGCCCTAGAGGAAGGGAAAGAGGTGAAAATTGGCACGCGTATTGCCAAGGACACAAGGCAAGGACTGATTAAGTTGCTACGTGAGTTTAAGGATATCTTCGCATGGTCCTATCAAGATATGTCAGGGTTAAATACCAATATTGTGGTGCATCATCTTCCAATAAGACATGATTGTAAGCTAGTCCAACAGAAGTTGCGAAGAATGAGGCCAGATATCATATTGAAGATAAAGGAAGAAGTCAGAAAGCAGTTTGATGCAGGATTCTTACAAGAGGTAAAGTACTCTGAATGGGTAGCTAACATTGTACTAGTCCCTAAGAAGGATGGGAAGGTATGAATGTGCGTTGATTACAGAGATCTGAACAAAGCTAGCCCAAAAGATAATTTCCCTTTACCGTATATCGACACTTTGGTAGACAACACAGTGGGATATTCGTTGTTTTCCTTCATGGATGGTTTCTCAGGGTACAATCAGATAAAGATGCATCCTGAGGACATGGATAAGACTACATTCATAACATTGTGGGGTACATTCTATTACAAGGTAATGCCCTTTGGGTTGAAGAATGCAGGGGCAACATACCAAAGGGCTATGGTGACCTTATTGCACGATATGATGCACAAGGAAATTGAGGTGTATGTCAATGATATGATTGCTAAATCTCGAACGGAGGAGGAACATATTGAAGTTTTGAGGAAATTGTTCTTGAGATTAAGGAAGTTTTAGTTAAAACTTAATCCGGCAAAGTGCACTTTTAGAGCTAGGTCGGGGAAATTACTAGGCTTTGTGGTCAGCAAAAAGGGAATAAAAGTTGACTCAGACAAAGTTAAGGCCATACGAGATTTGCCGCCACCACGTACTCAGAAGGAAGTTCGAGGTTTTCTTGGAAGATTGAATTATATTGCTCGGTTTATTTCAAAATTAATAGAGAAATGTGATCCTATATTCCGCCTCCTTAGAAAACACAACCAAGGTACTTGGGATGAAAAATGCCAGAATGCTTTCGATAAGGTTAAGCAATACTTGTTAAATGCTCCAGTGTTATCTCTGCCTAGTCCAGATAGACCATTAATTCTGTACTTATCAATGTTTAGTAATTCTATGGGATGTGTGTTTGGCCAACATGACGAGTCGAGAAGAAGGTAGAAGGCGATATACTACCTCAGCAAGAAATTCACAGAGTGTGAGATGAGATACTCGCCAATTGAAAAATTATGCTGTGCTTTGATCTGGACAACTCGAAGTTTGAGGCAATATATGCTATATCATACGACTTGGCTTATTTCAAAACTTGATCCTTTGAAGTATATGATGGAGTCAACAGCATTGAATGGGAGAATGGCGAGGTGGCAAATTCTGCTTTCAGAGTTTGACATAGTCTATGTAAGCCAGAAGGCTATAAAGAGAAGTGCGATAGCAGAATTTCTGGCTAGTAGAGCTCTAGAAGACTATAAGCCGTTGAATTTTGATTTCCCAAATGAGGATTTGATGTGTATGGCAACTACAGAGGATTATCCTTGGAAGTTGAGCTTTGATGGGGCATCCAATGCAGTGGGAAATGGAATTGGGGCAGTCCTGGTATCTCCAAGTGGCGATTATTATCCATTCACATGCAAGTTGGATTTTGATTGCACAAACAATATGGCCGAATATGAAGCATGCATCATGGGACTCCGAGCGGCTATAGCACGAGGAATAAGAACTTTGGAAGTATATGGAGACTCTGCGTTGGTAATATACCAGCTCAAAGGTGAATGGGAGACAAGGGATCCCAAATTAATCAATTATTGAAAGGTAGTTTTGGGGTTACTTGAGGAGTTTGATGACATCACTTTCAATTATATCCCACGAGACGAAAACCAGATGGCAGATGCTTTAGCAACCTTGGCTTCAATGATTAGAGTGAATAAAGAGGAGGAGATGAGACCTATTCAGATGAGTATCTTTGAGGCTCCAACTCGCTGTTGTAACATTGAGGAAGAAGAAAAGGATGATAACCCTTGGTATCAGGATATATTGCGATATGTGAAAGATCGTAAATACCAAGAACAGGTAACTAAAAATGATAAGCGAACTTTAAGGAGATTAGCTTGCTATTACGTTTTGGATAGGGACATCTTGTACAAAAGGAGAAAGGACCAAGTACTGTTGAGATGTGTTGACGCCGTGGAGGCTAAGTTAATCTTGGAAGAAGTTCACGAGGGTGTTTGTGGGACGCACGCTAATGGTTTTACAATGGCTAGACAAATCATGAGGTTTGGATACTATTGGTTTACTATGGAAGGAGATTGTATCAACTACGCGAAGAAATGCCATAAATGTCAAATTTATGAAGACAAGATTCACGTACCTCCTTCACCTCTATATGTTATGACTTCTCCATGGTCTTTTTCCATGTGGGGCATGGATGTCATTGGGCCAATATCACCAAAAGCTTCAAATGGACATCGCTTTATTTTCGTGGTTATTGATTACTTCACGAAGTGGGTGGAGGCTGCTTCTTATGCAAATGTAACTAAGTCAGCTGTAAGTCGATTCTTGAAGAAAGAGATCATTTGTCGGTATGGGATGCCTGAAAGGATCATATCAGACAATGCATTAAACTTGAACAACAGAACGATAGCAGAAGTCTGTAGTCAGTTCAAGATCAAGCATCATAATTTATCTCCATATCGCCCAAAGATGAATGGGGAAGTAGAAGCTGCTAACAAAAAAATGAAGAAGATAGTGGGGAAAATGACTGAAACCTACAGAGATTGGCATGAGAAGATACTATTTGCACTCTTAGCCTACCGAACGTCTGTCAGAACCTCTACTGGGGCAACTCCTTTCTCGTTAGTTTATGGGATGGAGGCAGTGTTACCCATTGAAGTTGAAATACCTTCTCTTCGAATTTTATCGGAGATAAAACTGGATGAAGCAGAATGGATTCAGTCGCGGTATGATCAGTTGAACTTGATCGAAGGAAAGAGGCTAAAAGCTATTCACCATGGTCAGATGTATCAGAAGCGAATGATGCGAGCTTATGACAATAAAGTACGACCAAGAGAATTCCACAAGGGGGATCTTGTGCTAAAAAAGATCCTTCCCATTCAGAAAGACTTTAGAGGAAAATGGATGCCAAATTGGGAAGGGCCATATGTCGTGAAGAAGGCCTTCTCTGGGGGTGCATTGATTTTAACAGAAATGAATGGGAAAAGTTTACCTAATCCAGTGAATTCAGACTCAGTAAAAAAGTACTTTGTCTAAAGGAGAAAAATTCAGGGTGAAAACTCGCAAAGGGCGCCTTGAGTTTTCAAATATATATATAAAATGGAGAGGCCAAGGTGAAAACCCGCAAAGGGCACCTTGTGACCAAAGGGGTTTTGAGTTGAAAACCCGAAAGGGTAGCTCAAATTTTGAAGAGCACACGGTAATCTGTCTATATCTGATTCAACAGAGAGCGAAGTGCGTTGCATATCGGGGCATCAACAAAGTACTTTAGATCTTTTAAACACATGTTAAACTCAAGAAAGTCTTCATGGAGTTGGTGTATAGACGCTCAAACGGCGGTATCTAGGGCATCTAACTTTTGTTTTATTTACTATCTTTAGATTCTTTTTCTTCTCAAAGATAGGCTATCAGATTAATTTCCTTTGTATTTTTGATAAGTTCATTCAAATCTAATTAAATCCATCTTCCATTATTCTTAAAGTATGTTGCATTAAAATAATGATAGATAAACTAAATAGTTTTCACAAATGAAGTTTTGCTCATTACTCTAGAAATTTTTAGATAATACAAGAAACTAAAACAGAACAATTGTTCGAGGAATTCACGTTAGTGAGGTTCGAAAGAACTCGAGGAAATGCTTTCTTTTATCCAAAATGATGATTGGACAAATCAAACAATTTGATCCTAAGAGAGTATCATCTTACAAACATTTTTGGTGGGTCATAGCATTTGAAGAATAGTACAAGCCCACAGGCTGAGTAGGAATGATATTTCAAGAGAAATAAAGATAAACTTCGACGAAGGAATGAGTAGGAGTCATATTCATAAACATTTTGCATTATAACGAGTTTAATTAGGAGCATTTGACTCATTTTTTATCATAGCATCCTAAGCATTTGGCATGAACTCATACACATTATATAGGTTATGTCCTTCAAGGGACAATGAAGATTAATGCGCCTCAACCCCCTAAGTAGTAGGGTAGCAGGCTAGGAGCAAATCTAAGATGATTTGGCATCTTCGTATTCGACGATGAGCAAATCCAAGCTGCAGATTTGGCATCACTGTATTGTCAGAGAGCAAATTAAAGATAGTAGATTTGGCGTCTTTGTATTGTCAGAGAGCAGATTGAAGATAACAGATTTGGCATCTCCATATTCGATGGAGAGCAAATCGAAGACATAGCAGATCTAACCTTCGGATGTTTTTGCATCGAAGCAGATCCAAGATGATTTGGCATCCTTGCACTTATAAGGAGCAGATCAAAGACAACAGATTTGGCATCTCTGTATTGTCAGAGAGCAGATCGAAGATAGTAGATTTGGTGTCTCTGTATTGTCAGAGAACAAATTGAAGAACCAATTTTGGCATCTTCATATTCGATGGAGAGCAGATCGAAGAAATAGCTGATTTGGCTCTCACGTATTTATGTTGAAGCAGATCTAAGCAGATTTGGCATCTCTGTTCTGTCAGAGAACAGATCGAAGATAGCAGATTTGGCATCTCTGTATTGGTAGAAAGCAGATCGAAAATAACAGATTTGGTATTCCTGAGTTTTCAAGAAGCAGGTTGAAGATAGCAGATATTGTCTTCCTGAACTTACAAGTGAAGCAAATTGAAGCTATCATATTTATGGTCCAATACCTCTGAAGCTGCAGATAGGTTGAAGACCATTTGAAGATCTCAAAGACTGGGCCAGACTGGGCAAAACGGGTCATTTTATAGTCTTTGCTCTATTATCATTACATGACAATGAGCAAAGAGGGGCAGCTGTAATAACCCGTTTCTGCTCGGGCCCATGAAATAAATTAAAATAAATTTTAAATAAATAAAAGTTTAAACAGTCCATTTACAATAAACAGGCCTCAAGGCCTGATAAGCCCAAATACCTAAACCCTATATCCCTTTGTAACTCGATACACCCTTAGCCCAAAATATACAAGGCCTAGATGGCCCAAGCAGACCCAAAGCAGAGAGGCCCGAATGGCCCAAATGGTTAGCAGAACACGAAAGACCTAGGGTTTCAGAAACCCTAGGCGCCGCAATCATGTGTCGATTCGTCTCGCGACGTTCCAGCTGTCCATCATCAATGCCATGATTCCAGGCTCCGAAATAACGCCTTGATCAACGCCACCGGTAGATCTACGTCACCAGCACGATCGTCGTCGGATTTCCTTTGATCACCTGCGAAAATGGAAAGAAACAACAGAGATGAAACAAATATGGCAGAGAATAATTTTAAGACATGTAAAATACTATGTACTGTGGCTATAAAAGCCTGAATCAGAACAATGTAAAAGGGGGGATTTTTTTTAAAGAAAATAAAAACAATAGATACGAATACATTCAGAGATACAAGCAGTTTCTTAAGGTGATTTATATTTGATATTCTGTTAATTATTTTTTGACGGGTATATGAATCATTTTTATCAAATAAACTACTGAAATATTAAAAGGAAGAGGGTTACCCGTATTTCGCTTGAAAGGGCGAGGGTTTTTGACCCTCCGACCACCTTGTGTGGTGGCGCGTGAGCGCGTGAGAAGATCGGGGACGGAAGCCCGACGGAGCTCCAAGGCCGACCCCCAAGTCCTCTTTCAGAGGATTTTTTTAAGTTATTTTTTTAAAACCGAGTGTCCAAATGATTTTTTGGTTAAAAGTTGGCTTATATAGCCTTATCAGAAAGACGTCGATTAGCTTAAAGAAATAAGCTTTAAAACGGCGTCGTTTCAGGGCTTAGATCCGCGTTTTGACCCGATTATCGGGGGAGGACCCGCGTGTTTTTGTAAATTGGGATAATTTCCCAATTGGTTCTTCCGTGTTTTTTTATTTTCAAATTTATTTTATTTTATTTTTAAATTAGCCCTAACCTCTCATATTTAATTCAACTTAGTCCTGAAGTTCATTAAAATCAGTTCTAGAGAACGGCGTCGTTTTGGGATTAGGGTCGAATTACCTAATGAGTCCCTCGACTTTCAGTGCGTGTTTTAATCATGTCCAAAAATTTTTATTATTTTGCAATTAACCCCAGATTCTTCAAATAAATTCAATTTTGATTTTTTTTATTTTTTATTTTAAATACTTTATATTTTTTAATATTAGTTATATAAAATAGTACATATTATTTTTTTTATTATCCATTATACTATTATTATACATTTTTTAAAATTTTTATCATATATTTTTATTATATATATATTATTTATTCTGTTATATTTATATTGTACTATATGTTATATATTTTTATTATATATTAATTATTTTACTATATTTTTATATCAAAAGTACTTATTATATTATTATTTTATATATTCTTTATTATATTATATTTCATTATATTTTATTTATGTATTTTTATTACATACTATATTTTATTATATATTATTCCTTATAATATCTATCTTTCTTATACATATATTATATTATATACATTTTATTATATATATTTTTATATTATTTATTATATGATTTATATTACTATATATTTTATTTGTAAATTATATTATACGCTCTATTTTACCATATTTCCTTACATTACCTTTATTTTATTATAAAGTATACATTTTTTATTACTTATTAATTATATACATTCTTAAATTTTTCTTTTTAAATAAGTGTAATATCAATATTTAGTACATTTTTTATATAGTTATTATACCATATAGTATAACCTATATATGTATATATATCATTTTAAAAAAGGGTTCTTTTTTATCATCCTTATATTATTCAATATATTTCTAAATATCTTATTTTTATTCGATTTATATTTTATACATTTTAATTGGTTTATTTATTTTTGATTTTTTTTCTTCTTTTATTTTGATATTGTTTAGTAGGTTAAATTTTCATATAATATTTGTTATTATTTTTACATATTTGCATGAAAATTAATCATTTATGTTAATTTAAGGTACATTTGCATGAAATGCTGTATATATGTTATACAATTTATACCATTGAATTCATTATACTCTATGTTGTATTTTGCACACAACAATAATGCATGTATATTTGTGTTTATAATAATATGTGTATAAAATGATAACGTATATTGTGTAATTTATGCCATTATTTATTATTTTCCATACTATATTTGCATGAAATGATAAAGCATATATATTGTAATTAGGTTTATTTAATTTCTTGTAATATGTAAAACGTATCATTACTTTTAAAACCAAAAGTTATATCTCATTTAATTAAAAAGGAATTTTTAAAAAATGGGGCAATGTTTTGACATTTAGAAATTCGGGAAATAGTGCCCTAACATGCTGAGTTGCGATTTCTTGTTTGTCTAAATATCTAAAATATCCTTTAAAATGAGTTTTACAAATTACGAGGTGATTTTAGTTACGAAAGTTTAAAGATATCGTGTCCAATCATGCTGGATGTGATGTTTGTATTCTTTTAAACAAATGAATCTTGATTCTTTTCTCAAAACATTACAGTTTTAAGGAAATCTCATTTCTAAATTCTTTCAAATTTCTGACACTAAGGCAAAATTATTCAATTTGGTACCAATTTTGGGCGTTACGAGGGTGCTAATCCTTCCTCGTACGTAATCGACTCCCGAACCTATTTTCTCATAATTTCGTAGACCAAAACATTTTATAAAGTGATCCAATCACACTTTAAAAGATTGGTGGCGACTCCCGTTTTTGTTTTTTAAACTCGTTTTTTGAAAAGGGGTTTTGACAATGTCAATATGATATTTTTCAGAAATCATAATGCAAATTTTTCAGAAAACTTCCTACCCAACTCCACTACACACCAAAATAGAGTTTCACAAAACTCGTCAAACCAAATCACACCAACAGATAATTTTGGACATTGCCACCAGAGTTGCAGTTAAAACTGCTAGATCATATATATGTGGTCGAGCCATTATATTGCAACCAAGCTACTATAACAGAAGTATGTGGTTAAACCACCAGATAGAGCAGATCATTAAACAGCCAGAACCCCATACAATGTGACATGGCATGCAAATACAGAAACCGAATGATAAGCATGTTAGACATGCATTCATATCTTTAACAAAAACTAGTAAGCATGTGATTACATGCTTTGCAGACAGATATATCACAAACCCAACAGAATCAAATTAGTTTCACCATAACATCACATGCACGATCATATAACAGGTTTATAGAAATACAAAATAACATATTCAGAAATCATTTACTCATAAACCAACATAGATACATGCCATCAGAATTAACAATAGTTAGATCATGCGTACTTAATTCACATACCTTAATCATATTACCTACGATAGCATATTAATAGATATCATGTTTTCACACCTTAATTTTGCAGTATGGACCCTACGGGGAGTCTAAATACGTATTATGGGTCAAAACGGGCCTAGATGGAAATTTTTAGAAAATGGGCCCACACGTCTGTGTAGCCCACACGGCCCAACTGGCTAGCTCGTATGGTCTACAGCCTTACACATTCCCGTGTGGCCCACACGCCAATGTGGTCCACACAGCCTCATACATGCCCACATGACGTCACACATGCCTGTGTGGCCCACGTGGCCCAATTAACCTAGCCCGTGTGGCATACACGGTTTGGCACATATCCATGTGACGTTAACAGGATGTTTTCCAGCTTTTCGTTGTTAGCTATTTTTCGAGTTTTCCGTTACACACCTGATCAGTTTTCATGCCGAGTCAACACTCGTAATTCCAGATCCTAAAATTGTCGTTAAGAACAGACTAATTAGCATGATTTTACCAAATCCAACTCACTAATACGACATAATTATTGCCAAACAAACTTAATTGCTGAAAAACCATCCCCTATCATAGTGAATAATTACTTACCCTCGCACCAACAGTAGCTCCAAATCGCAATTAAACTGCTAGAGAACTGCTACACACTTTACATTCTTCTTCTATCAAAAACTAAAACAATAATTACTCACGTACCTTTCTTGAAATAGAAAAGAGCAACAATGACACTATTAACAAAAGAATGTGAAATCACTTACCTAAATAAGAATACCCCAGCTTCACGCTCATTTTCACACAACTACAATAGTATCCAAAAAAAATGACTATCTTGGCTAAAACATCCAAATGACAACAATAAAACAGGAAAAAAAATAGTAAAAACTAAAGTAATCACTGGCGACAGAAGAAGAAATGACAAAAAAGAAAGCGAAATGAGAACCAAAAAGCGAAAAACGACAGAGAAAAGACGACCATAAGCATTCTCGGTAACTCTAAGAAATTATCGCAAAAAGAAACAAAACTAAAAGATGGAGAGGAAAAAATAGAAATGTGAAACTACAGAATAGGGGTGTGGGAGCATAATTAGGAGATAATCCATCCATTTATTATTATTATTTTTAAAACTACCCACTGACTCCTATCAACCTCCACTAAATCTGATAACTAACCACTTAACAGATTCCCTCAGAGTTCAAAATAAAAATAATTTGCATTTTACACACACAAGTATTCAAACACATGACCTCTAGGTAAGCTGAAGTCTTTCCATTGGACTAGTAAGCTCATTCTTATCAATAATCGAGTGAAAATAATTTATAAACCAGATGTTCAAAGATAGAGGTTTAGGAAAAAAATAACAAAAATTCAATGCAAATGATTCAAACCCAGGACCTCTCATACAATAACACAACACTTATCCATTGAACCAAATTATTCCCTTAACATAATTTAACAATCTTAACTCAAAAGCTAGACGTAACCACTCATGATTTCACTGAATCAATTTCTTCTCACCTGATTTTTGGGATGTGACAATGTTGTTAAATGCAATTTAATAGAGTGACTATTTTTTATTCCTTTTCTAACATACAGAGACAGTAGAAAAATCGAAATGTAATTTAGAGTATAATACATAAACTGCTATGGTGCTTTTAAGGACAATTTTATCTTAGATTTGGATAAGAATTTGTTATTCAATCAGATTTGAATTATTGTTTAAATTATAAAAATACTTCTTTTAAAATAAATATATATATTAATATTAATATTTAAAATTAAATATTAAACTTGTCGAAGTGATTACAGACAAATATACATCATTTGATCATTCAAACATGTAAATAACTAACATTCACTTACATAATATATTACACAATCATTCTTGAGTCCCACATAAGCTTACAAAAGCTCTTTTGCTAACCTGAGCTTGAAATAGAACCAAATTCTAACTTTAGAAAATTCTTGGGCCGATGTCGTGACCTCACACTCTCAACGTCGTGTCGTCACCAACTCAATAAGTCACGCAACGACTTCATACGTATCGACATCACGACATCACTCACTGTCAGCATCACGTTGTGATATTAGTAGTTGGTGGTTGTGACGAGGCCCTTGTTTTTATCAAAAACACCATTTTGGTTATCATTCAACAATTTGCAACACTATCTAAATGATTCATACATTCTTATACCATTAAAAAAAACTCAAATCCATACCATTTCATTCCAACGAAATCACCTAACCATCCCAATCCAACCTAATTCAAACATGAGTTCAACCTAATCAATCATTCAATATCAGCAATCCAACTATTCAAACCTTTAGTGTATGAATTTTTATATCAACTATACATTTTCAAAGCATGGCATTTACCTATTCAATCATGTTTCATCTACCATTCTAAGCGTAAAGCAATGCAATGGTCTTGGCTTGAATTAGACATACATACTCCAAGTTATTTATCATGTTCCACATTCAACTTACCCTTTTTAATACATCAACCAATCTAGCTAATTAAAATAGTCCAATTTGAAACATTAACATGTTAAACCACTCAAAAGCACGTTTACCATTTTCTTAGTATCAACATGACCAAATATGCATCTATAAATTATATACTATGCCAAACATTCAACTCAATCTTCACCATATTTACCAAGTAGCAAACCACTCCAAAATGTCAAAGTACACGCTAAAGACCCTTATATACATGCCACAACCTTAAACTCAAAATAAGCATATTACTATTGATTCGATGATTGTGTAAGCTTTGAGATTATTTGGCTTGACAAGTTTCACAAGGTAGCAATCTACAAGGGAAAGAAAAAAACTAATGTAAGCATCAAGAATGCTAAGTAAGTTCAAATGAAAAACACTATGCTTACCTTATTTTCACCAAAGCATGTTAGCGACCTTAGTTTGACATAATGTTGGCTAGATCATAGCACTTTACAACATTAACAAGGTGAGCTTATATCTATACATACATATCCATGATATTTAGACATTATAAGTGTAACACCTCAAAATATATAGGGTTAGAAGTATTTATTAACCAGGAAATGAGCCTTAGTCTTAATGGTTAAGAGCTTAGTAAACTCTCTAGATATCCTAGGTTCAATCCACTCTTCTCCAAGTACTTTGTTTTAATTTTTCAGCAAACTAAAATGAAAATCCCCCTAGAATATATATATTAAATGGAGTAAAAACATGTCAAGAATATGCAGCAACCCAAAAGGTTAAGCCTTTGCACTTTCTCTTTTACTTCCAATGTTTAAATCATGCCAAACTCATCCCACATTTTCTTTCCCCTTTTTAATTTCAACAAGAAGGGTTAATTATACAGTCCCTCAAATTTTGAAAACCCTAGGTATTTAATCTCTTCTCCAAATGAAAATAGAACTCTAGCTTTCTTTTTCCAATTGAACTAAAATTTTCTTTTTTTTCCTATTTCTTCCCCTTTTTTCTTTTTCATCTTCTCTTTTGCAAATATTTTTCTTTCATTGCTGAAAATTTTATTTTGATCCCAAATCCAGAATTGATCTTCGTTCAATCGTTCTTCTTATTGGTGTAGCGTAACACCATCAAATCCTATCTCTAACACTACTAAGAATCGATAAGGACATTCCAATTTTGACGTTTAGATCTCAAAATGCCTGTAGAATTTCTGTTCACGTTAATTTCAAGATCAATTAAATGATCTTTTACAAATCTTGCCTATATCTCCCTAAATCTTAACTATTCTTGAAAACAAGAAAAATTATTAATTCTTATGTATTTGTAGGTTGAAAGACTTATTGTTGGTACTCCATATCAGATTTGGGCATGAGGGTCATCATTCGAGACCTTGGTGATAGGTGTGTGCTCTTTTATGAGTAAATCAAGGTAAAATCGAGCTTAGAATAAAGCCCCACGATCAGCCACATGAGCGTGTGGACCACACGACCCCCCCAAATGGTCATGTCCACCCTAAAACCCTAGTAGTTTGAATTGCACACGACCTAAGCCTCTCCACACGGTCTGCCATACAGTTGTGTCTCCCCTGTAGGTTGATTTTACGAATGCCACATGACCACAGTCTATCATAAGGCCTAGCCACACGGTCGTGTACCCCATCCATACGGTTTAGGGCTTCTCATACGGTTAGTTCACATAGCGTGTGTCCCCTGTAACTCAGAATTTATAGTTTTGACCCAAAATTTTTAAGATTTGTTCATATTTGTCCCTGACTGAAACTTGTTAGAATACATTCCTTACTTGATGAAATTTATATCTTATTTATATGTCATTGCATGAATTATGAATAATATATATGACTATTATATCTATACATTTGCAATCATATGAACAACATGCCCTATGTTACTGTCAATTCGAATACATGAAAAACATTATTTTTTCTACTGATTTTCCATGTGTTAGTACATTAAATGTTATCATATGTGATATGTATTAAATATGTCGCATTGCATTGCATGGGATGGGACGATGTGAGCAAAGGAAGTCTGGCAGTTTATCTGCATTTATCTATTTTGCTGTGTACCCATAGCCAAACGTAGATTTCATCTACGAATACTTCTATGTATCCACAGCCAAAGGTAGATTCCAACTATGGGTTATGTTGTAAAATCTACAGCCAAAAGCAGGTTTCATCTACAAGATTTTTTACTGTGAATCCATAGCTAAAGGCGGATTCCATCTACGAGGATTTGCTATGTTTCTATAGCCACATGATAGTTATTATCTGTGAACTAGTAGTGGTTTATCCACATCCCAGTGTGTTGGAGAAGAGAGTTCAGGGGAACTCTCATTGTGGTGTGTAGTAGTGGGGTAGGATCAATTCTATTAAAAACTGAAACTATATGGCATCTTAAAAATTATGAGCATACAAATCTGGAAATTCTATTATGTTATAATTATGCGTGGATATATATATGTATATTGTGGGAAAATCTGAAAAATTGTTACCCTAATAAATGTTAAAGTGAGTTTCGATATGTAATTATGATGGTTGTATTGAAAATTGATACTCTGAGTTGTTGTCTGATTGTGATTATTTTATGCAATATTATCTCATACATCTTATCGACTATTTGCACTGATTTTCTTATGAATGGAATCACACTGAGCTTCATAGTTCACTCCCCCTTAAATTTTCACCCTTACAGAAAACTCACCATGTTAGGACGTGGACGTGACATCCGAAGGTTCTCGACTAGGAATGATTTCTTTTATTGAAGTATTTTAATATTATTATTTTACTCAAGGACTGTATTATTTTATTTTGAACTACGGAATGGGGCTCATGATTGGAGTTTAATTTATTTTGCATGACTTTTAATTATCAGAACATTATATTATGTTCATTGATTAGTATGCATGAACCCCGATTTTTACTAAAAATAAACTTATCACTTTTCCGCTGCTAATTTAGAGTTAAAACTTTCAGGAATAATAAAATGGTTTATAAGTAAATTTTATACTAAACTAATAATGTTTTAAAGATGATTGTTATTAAAAAATCTAATAACCTTGCTATGCCATCTCAGTTGCTGATGTAATCTTTTGAATTCGGGTCTAACATATAGGCCGAATTGGAGAGGTTACATTTGGTGGTATCAAAGCCTAGGTTTTTTAAACTTGGATCGTAAAAAATTGAATAACCATGCATGCATCAAAGGGGTATTTTGGGGAAAAACCACGCTATAAATTTTTGGAAAATTGATTTTCTATAAGAAATTAAAATCCAAGACTCGATGTCAGTCCTACGTTAGCTACTGTTAAAATTTTAGATATATAGTAAACTTTAGATTATGAATAAAGACTATTGTTTGAACTTTTGCATGAAAACTGTAGATATACTCTAAAACTTCTTAGACTTTCACGAACACTATGAACACTCAAGATATGTAATACCCTATACCCAGCCTGGTCATCAAGCCTGAATACAGGATGCCACACCACCGTTTTATGTCATATAGAATAAGTAAAAGTTCAATCTAAATGAAGCATAGTCCATCTTAGTATTCGTATAGATTTAAGTCAATTATACTTGTTAGTTATCAATGTAACATGCTAACCATACATCAAATAGTCTTATAATAATAATTAAACATGCATAAGGTTCATTTAACAAAATCTCAAAACTTTTATGTACGTATCAATACTAACACTAGGGTATCGATATTTTCTCTAAGTGGTATCAATATCACCTGGAAAAACGATACCAAACTTGCATTTTGTTTCTCGATTAAAAACCTAAAGTGTTGAAAATTATAGGTACCTGTCATGAAATATCAATACTCTAATCCTGAGTATCGATACTCGAGCAAAGGTATCGATACCAAATCTTTATTCTGACTCCCTGCACGTTTCAAAACAAAGAGGTATCGATTTTAAAAACTTGAATATCGATACCTCTGCCTCTGAACATAAACACAACATCATCCATTCCAAATATGTTTTTAATTATCAAGTGTCAACTACTAAGACAAATAACCATCCAAACGGCTTAATCAATAGTTCAAAATACCAAAAACTTGTTCAAGCAAGTATCATCATGCCATCAATATTGATAAACCTAAGCAAATATACAAACTCATAAACCTCTGAAAAGAAAACCAAATCCAAACTGACAAATAGTCCAAACACATCATAACATTAAACAAGTCTACCACATTGCCTTATTCCCCAAAAATATAGAACATCTAAGAAATAATGCAAAAGTCTTGCTTGAATCACCTCTCGGAACCACACTACTCATACCGACCCACTACTAATCTGCAATGGTTTAAAAGGAGTGAGTAAGCTTAACAAGCTCAGTGAATGCTTAGAATAACCATAATGCAAACAATTCATCAAGCATCAACGAAACAACCATATAACATAACCTCAACAATTCCAACTCTAGTGTCATTTTATACTTACTCGTGCATTATTACTAGCTCTTTTACATGATAACATATTCACTTAAAAGCATATATCTTATTACACGTATAATCACCTAACATTCAAAAATATATCATAATATTCAAAAAATCTTTATAGATAAATTGCATAATGGTCACATACTTATTTAGGCGTACATTCATATTACACATATATACATTTTAAGTTAATTTGGCACTTGAGCTATGAAGCACAAAAGTGTGCTCTATCATCACTCATCGGATACACGGATCTCTAACACACCAAACATAAACTCATAGACTCAAACGTGTCTTAAAAGTGAAGCGTAAAACTAACACTCTTCTTATTACCCCTCACATGTCCCGTTAAATGAAGCTTAGCTCACATTCCCTTATCCCTCCAACGTGTCCCAAGGCCTCAACGCCCAAAATCATTGTACATATAGGTGAGTACTCATGATCCTATGGCATGCCAACTATATCCAACGGTTTCAAGATCATAAGGCCAAAATATCCGAAATCAAACACATATCACTTACTGATTATCCGTGCACTATCACTGCATATTTGCATCTTTAGCAAAACACTGTCACTAACATTTAACATATACATATCATGTACACATTTGCACTTTCACAACGGTTAACATAACCACAAATCTCATGTTATATCATCTCATCCCAATTCGCATATTCACAAGTACATAAGCACATAGTTCACAAGATAACATAGGTATGAGAAAGCTTACACTCGAAATTTAGAGTACGAGTTTAGGCTACTACCAAATTCCCAAATAACATATTGAATCATGTCACAAGCAATTATTCCAAATACTCACCAATTACGCTTTCACCGAAAAACCAAAAGCTCAAGCTAGCTTCTGCATACCTTTATCTCTACTTGTAGAAGGTCCTATCAAATTTGGAACTTCAAAACAAAAATGCATTTAATAATCAGCTAAGAACTCACCACAAACAATCAAAAACATAAGCCTAAGCTATGTTCCCATGTAACTGAAACTTATAACATAACAAACCTTAAATTCGAATATCTCAATCTATACTTAACCTTTTCACCTAAAACCAATTTTTTTTCATCTTATAATTCACCTACTAATTCTCGGCCTTTAAACTACAATAAAATACTCGATTCATAGTGTACGGTCCCATATTTGTCCAGACCTTCAAAGAAACCTAAACACATACATAAATTAAACCCAAAATTACATGCCCAAAACCAATGACCCAAAATTAACAAAAAAACCTAACAATCCTAGCCCAACTAGCCCAAACAAAAAAAGAAAAAAGAAAAAATCAGATTTTTCCAACCCTAGGTGCGCCACACCTAGAGCCTTCTGACACCCCTGCACCGCCACTTGCTCCACTGTCACATCATCAGCACAAGTGGCGCACCTGCTCCACTGTTCCCACCACCATTTACCTGTAAGAAGAACAGAGCAATCAAGTAGAAAAAACAAGTTGTAAAAATGGCTCTATAAAAGCCAAGCAAAAAACAATGTAATCTTTCTGGACATTTTATTCAAAAAAAACAGCAGCAATTCAAAGCAAAAAAAACAACAAATCAATTGGAGTAGAAAGGAAGTTCAAATTCGAGCAAATCAATTGGAGTAGAAAGGAAGTTCAAATTCGAGCTAAGGTTTTCTTTTCTTTTCTTTTCTTTTTATTTTTTTTATTTTCCTATTTTCGAATCTATCTCTTCCTATACATATATTAAAATATATCAAAAATATATTTAAAAAATAAAAAATAAATAAAAAAAGTACCTTTTTTGATTTTTTAGCCACTGCGTGCTTGTGATGTGGCCGACGGCAGCAGCGGCGGGCCACGATGATGTGACCGGTCAGAGACCTCGTCGGAGCCTCAGCCCCTTCAGAGAAAATGAGAGGGGTGGGGGAGTTTTTTTTTTGAAATGGTTTAAAGTGTTTTTTTTTTTTTAATTGCCTTAAGCAGGCCTTTCAGGCACCAAAACGGCGTCGTTTTGATGCAGCCCGATCCCACCCGACCCGTCCCACCTAGGATCCGCGTGTTTTTGTGCGGAAGGGTTATTTGCGCTTTTAGCCCTTCCACTTTTTCATTACTTTGCAATTAAGTTTTTTTGTTAGGTCCCGAACTTGTGCTTGGATTTCAATTGGGTCCTACTTGATGCCGCGTTTTATAGGGAGGGGTTATTGCCCGATTTGGTCCCTCCTTGTTGTTTGCACATTCAATTTGATCCTTTTCTTCTTTATTTATTTTCAAATTGGCCCCAAACTTCCATTTTAGTTTCAGTTTAGTCCTTTTTCCGCCTTTTTTTTTTTTTTTGCCTTTCTATTTTCAAATTAATTTGTCTAACACTATTATTTTTATTTTTATTTTTTTATATTATTATTATTATTATTATTATTATTATTATTTACGTATATTATTATTTATATTATTGTTGTTATTACTATTTATTATTACCCTTATTATTGCTATTATTTTTATTTTTATTGCTATTGCTATTACTATATTATTATTATTATTTATTTTCTATTACTATTATCATTATTATTATTACTATTATTAATCTTCTCATTATTACGATTATTATTTTTATTATTTACTACTATTATTTATTATCGTTATTACCATTATTATTGCTACTATTCTTATTATCTTTTTTACTATTATTATTATTTTATATATTATCATTATTATTCCTACTATTATTATTTATTGTCGTGATCATTATTACGACTATCATTATTTTTATTATTTTATTATTTTTTACTGCTAATATTTATTATCATTATTGTTACTATTATGTTTTATTATTACTACTACGGTTATTTTTTTATTTTTTTTGTAATTACTATTACTATTGTATTATGACTATTATTATATTTTCATCTATATTTATTTTCTTATTACTCATCTATTATATTTCTTATCTATTTATATTTTCATTATTATTATATTTTAGGTACTATATCTATGTTTATATTTAGGTATTAATATTGTTATTTTACTATTGTTATATTTTTCATATTATTATTATTATAATCACTATTACTATCTTTTTTGAAATAGTTTCACATAATCTTTATTTATCTACAACTAGTTCTTTTTTATTTTCAAATACTTTTAGCTTATTCGTTTTATTCATTTATTTTATTTTTTTCTTTTATCATTATCGTTCACATTCACGTCTATGTTTATTCCTATGCCTGTCAATACCGAAATTTGTATTTGTTTATGCATTCTTTATTATCTCATTTTATTACAACTTATGTTATATTAACCTTTACCCGATCCAAAATTGATTCTTTTATAAAGACAATGTTCCGTATTTGGAAATTCGAGAATCGTGCCCTAACTTATTGGGTTTTAATTTTTCCCATTTCATCTAAATAACGGAACACTCTTTTAAATCGCAATACGAGTTTTGAATAAAATGCTTACTCTCTGAGATTCGAGGTGTTGTGTCCTAACTTACCGGATATGGCATCTTGTTACCTCGAGATAAGATTTTCGTAAATAAAGGCAATATTTGGTATTTGAAAGTTCGAGAGATCGTGCCCTAACTTATTGGGTTTCGATATTTTCTCGTTTACCCTAAATAATCGAGTATCCTTTTAAAAAAGGCTAAAATACACGAATTTTAAATAAAAGGCAAGCTCATTCTCAAAAGTTTAAAGATTTCGTGTCTTAACTTATTCGATGTGACATTTTATTACTTCGAGACGAGAAGGTCTTTAACATTCGAGTGTTTTTACAAAAAGAGGGATCGTATTTTAAAGTTTTTCAAGTTTTCAATTTTCGACACTAAGACACTAATTAATCAACTAGGTACCAAGTTTTGGGCGTTACGAGGGTGCTAATCCTTCCTCCTACGTAACCGACTCCCGAACCCGTTTTTCTAAATTTCGCGGACCAAAATCGTTGTTTAAATAAATCAAATCATTTATTAAAAACAACCACTTTTACGAGGTGACCCGATCACACCTCATCAAAAAGGATTGGTGGCGACTCCCATTTTTCTTTTCGTTTTTAAACCCTAGTCGATTCCCCCCTTTTTTTTCAAAAAAATGGTTTCGACAGCTTGGCGACTCCACTGGGGACCCAAATAAGAGAATCAAGCCATAAGTTGATTAACTTTTGTCTTTTTGTCGAAAATTGAAAATTTGGTTTTGATATACGATCCTTTCATTGCATTTCATCCGTTTTGTGTTACGATCTTCATCTTTTTATTCATATTTTCTTTATTTGCTTCGAGCTTTTTTGTATATCCCTGCACATTGCATTGCATAACCACGCGGTTACACCCTTTTAAGTGGGAGTGAGAAACTATTCCTTCGTGAGGTCTTCACCTCCGTGCAGGATAGTGAATTACTTTCGGGATACATGTGTACCTATGCTTCGTGAGATTTTCATCTCCGTGCAGCCATGGAGAAATGTATTCCCCTGAACTGAACTCGGTCCATATGAGCCTATAATGGGTGAGGATCGAGGAATCTGCAGGTTCGGGTACTTTTTACTTTAGAACCGAACCACATATAATGAGCCCTAAGAGCCAACCCTAGGTAGAACCACTCCAAATCCTAGAGGTCACCCGAATAGGTGCTCTGTTTGTCATTTATGTTTTTGTACTAATGTGTTTCTTTTAGGATTGCATTGCATTTTCCTTTTAGAGATCTTTTCTTTGTATTTCACCCGTCTTTGTTACGATCCTCATTATTATGGTTTATAATCGTTGTGTTGGTTTGAGTTTAGGCATCTTTTTGCATGTTGCATTGCATGATTGGCCGATCTTACCCTTTTAAGTTAGAGCGAGAAAATATTCCTTCATGAGGTCTTCACCTCCGTGTAGGATAGTGGATCACTTTTGGGATACATCCGTACCTATGTCTTCGTGAGATTTTCATCTCCGTGCAGCCATAGGGAAATATATTCCCCTGAACTAAACTCGGTCCATATGAACCTATAATGGGTAAGGATCGAGAAATCTACTGGTTCAGGTACCCTTACTCTAGAACCGAACCACATATAGAGAGACCTAGGAGCCCACCTTAGGTAGAGCCATGCCAAACTCTAGTGGTCACCCCGATAGGTGTTCTAGTTTTATTGTTTATTTCTTCTGCACTGACATATTTTGTTTTGTTTTGTCTGTGATTGCATTGCATTACATCATCGTAGAAAGAAGGTGTTGATTCATATTCGATTGCTAAATAGAAAAGCTTGTCATGAGAAAATGGATTTTTTGATAAAGTGGAATATAATACAGCCGTCCAAATATGGTCTGAGTAAACAACAAGAGAAGGCTGATAGTTCATGAAGGAATACATGACTTTACTTCATCACCTGAGGATTTCAAGCCAATAAATATTATTCGAGAGCCGTCATGTCTTAAAGAAGCTAACGAGTATCACAAGGATAAGTGAGCAATGGGCCGCAGTCCAAATCGAGCAGAAACAAGATAATAAAGACATCTTTTCATAAATTTGCAAGATTTGACCATAACATTTGGATCTGAAGAAAACGGTTGGTGTCTTCACTTGGAATATAAGGGCAAAGCCGCATATGTAATCCGTTTTATGTAAAGAAATTTGTCTTCTAGAAAAGTTGTTCTAATGGAATTGAATTCAGAATCAACGCCTCTTTTTCTTTTGCATTCATTCCATGCATTTGCATTGCATTGCATTATTTGCATTAGACCTTCCCTAAAGCACTCTAATTAGGTAAAATTATTTCATTTAACCTGGGAACTAACAAAAGTCAAATGACTAGGCATCTATACGGTACACGAAAAAAGATAAAAGATATGGATCAAAGATTGAAAAGACTTGAACAACTTCAAAGAGAGATGCAAGACCAGTTACAACTACAAATGCAAGAGCAACTGGCGAAGATCCAACAAGATATGAGGGACCAAATGCTAGAGTCCCAAAAGAATGTGATGAATCAGTTGTCCCAATTACTAACTAAAAGGCTAGAAAAAGGAAAAAACTCCATGATCAATACTAGGGAGGACAATAAGGAGCCCTGTACCCTCGGGGTTTCACCCCGATAAACGATCAGACATGTCCGCAAGATGTACCTATTGCTATCAGATCCCACCAACATTAGGCCAGTACCTCGGCACCCATGAACTACTCGACGGGCTCAAGTTCAATCCAAGGAACAACCCAACCAATCATGTAGTTCCTGATCTAGACGAAATGACAGGAATAGAAAAAGCAAGGGTTGAACTGCCAAAACAACTCGAAGATCGATACAAGTAGTTGGAGGAAAAACTTAAAGCAATGGAGAATGCTGACTACCATTGCGGGGTTGACGCCAAGGATCTGAGTTTGGTCCCTGATCTAGTACTCCCACCAAAATTTAAGACTCCAGAGTTTGAAAAGTACAATGAGACTAGTTGTCCTGAAACTTACATCATAATGTTCTGTCGAAGGATGACAGGATATGTTAATAACGACCAATTATTAATTCATTGCTTCCAAGACAGTCTGATCGGGTCAGCAGCTAAATGGTACAATCAATTAAGTCGTGCTAAAATCAATTCATGGAAGGACTTAGCACAGGCTTTCTTAAAGAAATATGGCCATGTGACTGACTCGACGCCCGACAAAATCACACTGCAAAATATGGAAAAGAAGCAAAGTGAGAGAGCTTCAGGCAATATGCCCAAAGATGGAGAGAGGTAGCGACACAAGTCCAGTCACCTCTTCTAGAGAAAGAAACTACGATGCTTTTCGTCAACACTTTGAAAGCCCCGTTCATTACCCATATGTTGGGAAGCGCTACCCTGAGCTTCTCAGACATAGTAATGTCTGGTGAGATGATTGAAAACGCAATTAGAAGCGAGAAGATAGACGCAGGAGAAAGCGCCAAGAGGTCAACCCCAAAGAGAAATGAAAATGAAATGAATAATGTGAGCAAAGGGTATTCCAAATTGGTCAACGTAGGCCAACCGAGGACTGTAACCACTAGCTACCAAGGCTCTTCAAGGCAGGAATCTAACTCAAAGTCGAATACAGAAAGGCTCCGATTTACACCCATCCTAATTTCATATAAGGAGTTGTGTCAGAATATTTTTGATGTACATATGGTGTCTCTATTCTACTCAAAACCCGTGCAACCTCTGTTCCCAAATTGGTATAATGAGAATGCTCAATGCGAGTACCACGCGGGAATAACGGGACACTCAATCGAAAACTACACTACATTTAAAAAGTTGGTCGAAATGTTTATTGAAATGGGAGTTGTGAAGTTTGACGATTCCTCAGAACCAAATCGCTCTAACAATGCAGTAAATGCGATTTGAAAGTGGGGACAAAAGAGTTGCGATGCCGTGAATAAGTCCAAAGCTTGGAAGGAATATCAGGGAATCTGAATGACATATCCAAAGAGGGAACCGGGGAATAAAAGTTTCCAAACCCTTGCATACTTGGGAGTGTTTTGAAACAATGGGACTGTGGAAGAGATTCCTTTATTTTTAGAGCTAATCTAGAGTAATATTCAAAACATGCTTGTTTCTTTAAGCCTAGAAGCAATAAGAATCCTTTGGTGAAATAGGCTTGTGTCCTAAGTCTTTATTTCAATAAAATGCATCTTTTTGAGCAAATATTCTTTGATTTCCTTTCATACGGTACAAATAATTGTTCTTAGATTCTTTTGTTCTTTGGAATTTCTTTCAAATATTCATTTATTCTTCATTCATGATCATACCGTACAAATAATCATCCTTAGAATCATTTATTCTTTGGCATCTGCCTACAATAGGTACCCAGATATCAACGACATGAGCGACGCTACTACTGACCCAGAATCTCATTTTGAGCGAGATATGTGTCTAGAGGGATCTCAGGACTTTGAAAATGACAAAAATTGTAACATATCTCCTAATTTGTTAAATATGGTAAAACAAGATGAGAACAGATCCTACCTTACGAAGAGTCGTTGATTACTTCACGAAAAGGGTGAAAGTTGTTTCATATGCCAATGTTACTAAGTCGGCAGTCATCAAATTCCAAAAAATAAAAAAATAAAAAAACAAAAAAAGGGGTGCCAACAAAGAATGCCAAAAAAGATCATGTCTAACACAACTGCACAATGTCAAAAGTTGGCAGTCTGTTCAAAGATTAGGCGTTATATTGCAGTGCAGCAAAGGCAGCAAAAAATAAAAAAAAAAGAGAAAAAAAATAAAAACCACAAACTAAGGATCATGCGAAAGATGACCGAGACTTGTAAAGATTGGCATAAGAAGTTACCATTTATCCTCTATGTTTATCGAACGTCGGCTAGGACCTTAGCCAGGGCAACACATTGCTCATTGGTATATGGGATAGAATCGGTTTTGAATATGAGATTCCTTTTCTTCGAGTCTTGCTAGAGCTGAAGTTGGATAAGGCAGAATGGATCCAATCCTGATAGGATCAATTGAATTTGAAGAGAGACGGTCGAAAGCTATCTGTCGAGGTCCAATGCACCAGGAATGACTGATGTGAGCTTAAGATAAAGAGGTTCATCGTAGAGAGTTCCATGAGAGAAAACTTGATATTAAAGAAGATCATTCCTATACCAAAGGACTTCAGAGGAGAAAGGATACCAAACTGAGAAGGATCTTCTATAGTAAAGAAGGCCTGTTCTAGAGGGGCATTAATATTGACCGAAATGGATGGCAAAGATTTGCCCAAATCGGTGAATTCAAGTCCAATCAAGGAGTATTACCTAAAAGGAAAGAGGCCAAGGTGAAAACCCGCAAAGGACGCCTTGAAAAAAAAAGGGAGAAAAAGAAAAAGGAGAGGCCATGGTGAAAACCCGCAAAGGGCGCTTTGAGACCAAAGGGGATTTGAGTTGAAAACCCGAAAAGGACGGCTCAAATTTGGATCAAAGTGGGCCATACAACAGTCTTGCTATGCCTGAATTAACAATGAAGAAGTATGCTATGTCTTAGGGCATCGACAAAGTACTCCGGATCCCCTAAACACATATTGAACTTAGAAAGGTCCTCAAGAAATTAGTACAGAGAAGCCCAAGCTGCGATATCTGGGGCACCTAGTCTTCCATTTTACCCCTTTTAAATTTGTTATCTTTGATTACCTTATTCTTTTCTAGATATGTCCCAATAAATTTCCTTCTTATTGCATTGCTATCTTTGAGTTAATTTCTTTTCTTATTGTATTTGCAATCTTTGATTAATTTATTCATTTCGAGCTATGCTCCCAATCAATTTCCTTCTTGTCCATTGTTTTGATCTTTTTCGAGCATTTTACATTGAAATAATGATTAATGGACCAATAATACTTTCACAAAAGAAGTTCTGCATATTACTCTGGAAGTTTCTAAATAGTATAGGAACCTGAAACAGGACTGTTTTTAGAACTCACCAAACCTAAGGGTTGAAAATGTTTGAGAAAGAGGAGTCTAAATTGTGACTATCCCTTCGAATTTTCTGTCAATGTATCAGTTGAATGAAGAGGCAAGATACTTCGTCGGTGATACAACCTCAAAAAATGACTAGAAATGTCAAACCAAGTGTAAAAGGGGATCATTCTCTGGAAAAGGAAAATGATACTCTGCATTTATATTAGACATATACATCTGGTCATTACACCCAGGAATGGTGTAACAGATCAAATTGATACGAATCCAATACCTCTGAGTTGCTGCAGGATGAATAAATAAATAAAAAAACTTCCCTAAAGTTACGGTGGGAGATACAAACTTTATGTCCCAAAAAGTACAGTGGAAGGGACTCTGAAATTACAGTGGGGCAAGCTTGCTGAGCAAAATGTGATTGTTTCTTTGACTTTCCTATCAAGAATACCAGCCGAACAAGATGGCCGCATAATACGATAGTGATGAAACTCTGATGAATAACGAGTGATGACACTTTAAGATTTTAAAAAGGAATCATTCTCATGACATTTCTACATTCATATAATAACGCATCTAGTTATGAGCATTTGATTCACTTCGATCATAGCATCCTAATTATTTGACATAAGCATCACATCTAGTTAGGAGCATTTGATTCATTTCAATCATAGCATCCTAATTATTTGGCATAAGCATAGATACATGAAATCGATTCTACAGATCATGTCCCTAGAGGATGGTGTAGCAACATCGGTGAATTCACAGATCTTATCACCCTATGCAGTAGAGGAACAGATCGAAGACGATGGGCCTTAAACCCCTAAGCAGTACGGCAACAGGCTGAATGTACAGATCTTATCACCCTAAGCAGTAGGGAAACAGATTGAAGGGGATGGACCTTAAACCCCCTAAGCAATAGGGTAACAGGCTGAATTTACAGATCTTATCACCCTAAGCAGTAGGGAAACAGATCGAAGGCGATGGGCCTTAACCCCCTAAGTAGTAGGATAACAGGCTGAATTTACAGATCTTATCACCCTAAGTAGTAGGGAAACAGATCGAAAATGATGCGCCTTAACCCCCTAAGCAGTAGGGTAACAGGCTGGAAATCAAAGATCTTATCTCCTTAAGCAGTAGTGGAGTAGATCAAAGACAGTGAGTCTTAACCCCTTATGCAGTAGGGTAAAAGGCTGGAAATTACAAACTTTATCTTCCTGAAGTTAAAGTGGAGCAGGTTGAAGTCACTAGCCCCATCTCCCTGAAGTTACAGTAGAGCGGATCAAAGCAACAGTTCCTATACCCCTGAGGATGCAGTGGATTGGAATGAAGCTACTTGAAAGAAGAGAAGCACCGAAGAAGTCAAGATTTTACAATACCAGGCAAATTTGTCCATCTTAAAGTCTTTGCTCCATTCTCGTTACACGATAATGAGCAAAGAGGGGCAGCTGTACGGGCCCAAATTTGTCCAGCCCTTCAAAGAAACCCAAACACATACATAAATTAAACCCGAAATTACATACCCAAAACCAATGACCCAAAATTAACAAAAAAAAAAAACTTAACAACCCTAGCCCAACTAGCCCAAACAAAAAAACAAAAAAGAAAAAAATCAGATTTTTCCAACCCTAGGTGCGGCCTTCTAACACCTCTGCACTACCACTTGCTCCACCGTCACATCATCAGCACAAGTGGCGCACCTGTTCCACTGTTGCCACCGCCGTTTACCTGAAAGAAGAACAGAGCAATCAAGTAGAAAAAACAAGTTGGAAAAATGGCTCTATAAAAGCTAAGCAAAAAAAAGATGTAATCTCTCTGGACATTTTCTTAAAAAAAAACAACAGCAATTCAAAGCAAAAAAAACAACAAATCAATTGGAGTAGAAAGGAAGTTCAAAATCGAGCTAAGGTTTTCTTTTCTTTTCTTTTCTTTTTATTTTTTTATTTTCCTATTTTCGAATCTATCTCTTCCTATACATGTATTAAAATATATCAAAAATATATTAAAAATAAAAAATAAATAAAAATGTATGTAATATCCCGAATTAGGGCCTAATCAGAATAGTGGTTTCGTGACCACAAATCCGAGATAGAAATAATTATTTTATAATTATTTTGAGGTTTATGATATGATTACATGATTGTGTGAAAAATTCGTGAAGAAATTTTATGCATAAAATACTTAATTTGAACTTAGGGACTAAATCGAATAAGTTGCAAAACTTGCATTCTAGAAGTTTTTAGTATGAAATTGCTTTGAAATATTAATTAGGAGGTCTTAAATAGAAATTTGACCAATTTTAAGTTCATGGACAAAATTAGGACATGGAAGGAATTTTTGGAAAGTTTAGTAGTAAGGGCATTTTGGTCATTTTGATATTAAATGAAATAAAATGGGAAAAATAACACAAAATAGTCATCTTCCCCATTTAGTTGCTGCTGAAATTTCACTCTCACCATATCTAGGGTTTCTTCAACTTTCAAGCTTCATAGTAAGTGATTCTAAGCCCCGTTTTTAATGATTTTTACGTTTTTGAGATCACGATAACTCGATTAAAGCTTATGTTAGCAATAATTTAACCTAGGGTTTATATTTGGAAAAATACCCATAGGTGAAATTTGTGTATTCTGATGTTTTATGATAGAATATGAAGTTTTAAATTATGTTAGACAACTTGTACTACTCAATTTTAAGCAAAAGCGAGTAAAAGGGCTTAATCGGTAAAAATACCTAATAGTCATAAGTACATGTTAGAGTGTGAATTTGATGTTACCATAGAAGGAAAAATGATCAGCATGTCATAAAACATAAGAATAAGGAATAAAGTTTAATCCAGAGCCTAGGGGCAAAAATGTAAATATGCAAAAGTTTAGGGGTAAAATTGTAATTTTGCCAAAATTTGAGTTAAGGATTAATTTGATAATGTGAGTATTAAATAAGCTAAATGTGTTATTTTAGATCAAGAAAGACGTGGAATCGACCTCAATCGAGGAAAAGAAAAGATTGTGGACTAAATTGCAAAATCTTTGTATTTTGGTACCAAGGTAAGTTCATGTGTAAATAATGTAGCATAATTGTTATTTTTAAGTTAGTGATGTTAAATATATGTGATGCTGAATTTTATTATGAAATGTATGCTTTGTGGTTAATTTCAAATAATATGTAAATTATGTGAGCTACTTGTTAAATATAATTGTTAAGAGTATTGATTTTGGCATTCTACGGAAGAGGCGGCAAGGATACGTGTTCGAGGAAAATCCCGTTTGAACCTTAGGAATAGATTAGGATACAAGTGACATGTCACTAGGATGGTTGAGCATCGAACTCGTTGAGTTGAGTCAGGGAGTTCACTTATGGATGCGAATGTTCGAACTCGTTGAGTTGAGTCAGAGTTCAAGAGATGTAACTAGGCATCCGAGCTCGTTGAGTTGAGTCCGAGTTCACTTATGGATGCGAACGCCCGAGCTCGTTGAGTTGAGTCGAGTTCGCTTATGGGCGGGTTACATAATTGCTTGTTTGCATATATGGCACTTATGTGCAAGTTATCCATGTATCCGAATTATATTCCGATGTGTTCAACGGGTAAAGTTCTACTCAATTGGAGGAATATTCGAGATGTAAAGAGGCGTATTGGTAAGTGATGTGAAATGGATATTTTGGACAGGTATGTATTTAACCCTCGGGTTGAGTATTGATACAATCACGATAACGTAATAAGATGATGAAAAATGATTAGAAATGTGATATGTGTTTTAGTGATGCATGCTAATGTTGATTGGTATGAATGTTTGTTATGTTACTTATTATTTGCATATGAACTTATTAAGCATTTATGCTTACTCCTTCCTTCTTACTCATTGTAGTTTTGGACAAGCCAACTCGTGAGTCGGGATAGGTCGAAGGCTCGATCACACTATCAGGAAGACTTTTGGTAAATGGTTTGTGTAAAATTAAGTATGGCATGTATAGCAATATGCCTATTTTGTATAAATGATCTTATGATATGGTGATGGAATGGTTGAGAAAATGTTTGACAATGATAAATTATGAAAATGGTTAGTTTAGATTATGTTTGAGGTTAAGGAAAATTATTAAGATACTTAGTGCATAAAAACTCATAAAAGGGATGAAATTTGCCATAAACAGAATACTACAGAAACACTGACGCGAGTTTGAAAATTTATTAAAAATCATAGAAATTGAATCTGGTGATGGATTATGTATCAAATTTAAGCTTATTATGTCTAGTTTCACATGAAACAAATGATACAGGTAAAGGAATTATATGTTAAAATATATTTGAATTTTAGTGAAACAGGGTCGTAGCAGTTTCTGAATCCCCTGTTCCAACTTTATAAATTCACCATAAATTGTAAAGATATAATTAGGTGGTGTATTTTATATCCTCAGAATCCTTATTGAGTCTAGTTTTAGTAGAAACAAACCTCATAGTCATATAAATTTTTTACAGAGAGAAATGTGGTTCGTAGTAAACATAGGTCAAGCCAGTCAAGTCCTGAAACAGGGGTAACTTTAACTAATAAACTGTACTAATTGGCTCAACCAAAAATTCTATAAAAAAAATTAGTAGATAGGTATATGAGTCTAGATTCAAGGAAAATTTACGGATCTTGATTTTGAGTTTCGTAACTCGAGATATGATTTTTCTTGTGACTGTGACGCAAGTAGCTTAAAAGCTGTGAATGTAGAAACAAATAATCCAAAGTTCTAAAAATGTTAAATTAAGCTTAGTAACACCTCATGCTCGACTCCGGCGACGGTCTCGGGCGTGGGAGCGTTACAATGTACCTTTTCGATTTTCTGGCCACCGCTCACGGTGGCCGACGAGGATGGCAGCGGGCCACGGTGGCGACCGGTCGGAGACCTCGCTGGAGCCTCAGCCCCTTCAGAGAAAATGAGAGGGGTGGGGGAGTTTTTTTTTTTTTTTTTTGAAATGGTTTAAAGTGTTTTTTTTTTTTAATTGCCTTAAATAGGCCCCCAAAACGACGTCATTTTGGGCAGGCCTTTCAGGCACCAAAACGGCGTCGTTTTGATGCAACCTGATCCCACCCGACCCGTCCTGCCTAGGATACGCGTGTTTTTGTGTGGAAGGGTTATTTGCACTTTTGGCCCTTCCGCTTTTTCATTACTTTGCAATTAAGTTTTTTTTTAGGTTTTAAATTTATCCCGAACTTGTGCTTAGATTTCAATTGGGTCCTACTTGATGATGCGCGTTTTAGAGGGAGAGGTTATTACCTGATTTGGTCCCTCCTTGTTGTTTGCGCGTTCAATTCGATCCTTTTTTCTTTATTTATTTTCAAATTGGCCTAAACTTCCTTTTTAGTTTCAATTTAGTCCTTTTTCTGCTTTTTTTTTTTGCCTTTCTATTTTAAAATTAATTTCTCTAACACTATTATTTTTATTTTTATTTTTATTTTATATTATTATTATTATTATTTATATTATTGTTGTTATTACTATTTATTATTACCCTTATTATTACTATTATTTTTATTTTTATTGCTATTGCTATTACTATATTATTATTATTTTTTTATTTTCTATTGCTATTATCATTATTATTATTACTATTATTAATCTTCTCATTATTACTATTATTTTTTTTTATTTACTACTATTATTTATTATCGTTATTACCATTATTATTGCTACTATTCTTATTATCTTTTTACTATTATTATTATTATTTTATATATTATCATTATTATTCCTACTATTATTTTTTTTCTATTATTATTTATTGTCATGATCATTATTACGACTATCATTATTATTATTTTTATTATTTTTACCGCTAATATTTATTATCATTATTGTTACTATTATGTTTTATTATTATTATTATTATTATTATTATTATTATTATTATTATTATTATTATTATTATTATTATTATTATTACTATTGTATTATGACTGTTATTATATTTTCATCTATATTTATTTTCTTATTACTCATCTATTATATTTCTTATCTATTTATATCTTCATTATTATTATATTTTAGGTACTATATCTATGTTTATATTTACGTATTAATATCGTTATTTTACTATTGTTATATTTTTCATATTATTATTATTATCATCACTATTACTATCTTTTTTGAAATAGTTTCACATAATCTTTATTTATCTACAACTAGTTCTTTTTTATTTTCAAATACTTTTAGCTTATTTATTATTTCCTTTTTATTTTAGCTTATTCGTTTTATTCATTTATTTTATTTTTTTCTTTTATCATTATCGTTCACATTCACGTCTATGTTTATTCCGTTATGCCTGTCAATACTGAAATTTGTATTTGTTTATGCATTCTTTATTATCTTATTTTATTACAATTTATTTTATATTAACCTTTACCCGATCCAAAATTGATTCTTTTATAAAGGCAATGTTCCATATTTGGAAATTCGAGAATCGTGCCCTAACTTTCTGGGTTTCGATTTTTCCCATTTCATCTAAGTAACGGAACATTCTTTTAAATCGCAATATGAGTTTTGAATAAAATGCTTAGTCTCTGAGATTCGAGGTGTTGTGTCCTAACTTATCGGATATGACGTCTTGTTACCTCGACATAAGATTTTCGTAAATAAAGGCAATATTCGGTATTTGAAAGTTTGAGAGATCGTGACCTAACTTACTGGGTTTTGATTTTTTCTCGTTTACCCTAAATAATCGAGTATCCTTTTAAAAAAGGCTAAAATACACGAATTTTAAATAAAAGGCAAGCTCATTCTCAAAAGTTTAAAGATGTCGTGTCTTAACTTATTGGATGTGACATTTTATTGCTTCGAGACGAGAAAGTTTTTAACATTAGAGTGTTTTTACAAAAAGAGGGATCGTATTTTAAAGTTTTTCAAATTTTTAATTTTCGACACTAAGACACTAATTAATCAACTAGGTACCAATTTTTGGGCGTTATGAGGGTGCTAATCCTTCCTCATACGTAACAGACTCCCGAACCCATTTTTCTAAATTTCGCAGACCAAAATCGTTGTTTAAATAAATCAAATCATTTATTAAAAACAACCACTTTTATGAGGTGAGTCGATCACACCTCATCAAAAAGGATTGGTGGCAACTCCCATTTTCCTTTTTGTTTTTAAACCCTAGTCGATTTCCCCTTTTTTTTCAAAAAAAATGGTTTCGACACATAGTATTGACTTTTTCGACATTTTTTGAAAATTCATTAAAACTCAAGAAATCTTTAACGAAACTTAAAATTAAGTTTAGAAGCCTCTTAATCATGTCAAAACTGATTGAAAGACATTCTGAAACCATGTTTTTATTCAAAATCTCGAAATCCATCATTAGTGACCCAATTTTCAGCTTTTATTTAAAACATGTGATTTAATCGCTAAAAACTTAATTTTAAAGACTAAATAACATTTAAAACTATTTAAGAGTTGAATCGTTACCTTAGATGAAAAAAAATTAAGCGTTTGATCAAAAACTCGCAAAACTCGAAAGCTTGACAATGGATGAAATTATAGTATTTTTTGGTGTTTTTCTTGATCATTTTATAGAGGTTTAATGTTCAAGGGTGATAGAAATCAAAAAGGATTAAGAATTGGAAGTAAAATTTGATTGGGAGAGTAAAGGGAAAATAAAGGGATGACACAAATATAGGAGAGTAGAAGTTGATGTGAAAACTATTTGGAAAATGGGGGTTTTAGGTTGATTTTAAACATTTGGTTAAATTGCTTTATAGAAACTCTCAGTTTTTACTCTTTTACAAATTAGTCCTACTTTCAAAATTAAAGGTATTTAAAACTCATTTTCAAAAATTGATTTAATTTTCTAAAAACCATAATTGAAAACATTATCGATATGCCATGTCACAAAATTCTGAGCACTCAAAGGCTAATATTCTTAAAATACTCCTAAAACTCTTAGGCCCTATTTTAGGGGGTTACAAGGTAGACGTAGTAGGGGTAGCCATCTACAGCTGCACTCGTAGTGTAACACCCCAAATCTGGCCTAGAAGTTTGGCTCGAATCTGGCATGTCACATTGAAGTGTTTTTCGAAAACTATGTTTCCATTAAAAACCCTTCTTAATAATTAAAAACTTATACCCTTTTTAAACCTTGTTAGAAAACCTCAGCTGAATAACATTCTTAACAACTTTGTAAAAATCTTGGCGTTTATGAAGCTTAATTTAAAAACAATTGCGGATACGTGATGTTTTAAAAACAGTAGTTGCTTTGGAAAACCATGTTCTAATACTAGCAATTATAAGAACAATAAATAAAATTCCAAATTAGAAATCCAGAAAAGTACAACGGCTTTACTACAACCCACATAAAATAATTTAAAAGCAATAATCAAAACTGTAACATAAACAATGTGTGTGGCTCCTTCCGAGCCACTCGCAACTCCGATCCGTCTAAGGCTGGAAATTACCTGAAAGGTTAATAAACGGGGTGAGTTTATGAAAACTTAGTGTGTAATCCCCTACTATATAAAAGGGATAGTCGGTCATATAAAAGAATTAAAAGTCCGCCCTGACCTACTTACGATTTCAAGTATCAATTGGGCCTTAGCCCATTATAATGATGAGCATACGGATGGGCCTTAGCCCTATACAAAAATCGAGTTAAGCGGGACTTAGCCCATATCAATATCAATGCTGGGCGTAGCCCATAACAAGTTGAGGTATATTGGGCCTTGCCCATATCAACACGATTAGGTCCATTTCAATACAGTTGGCCCATAACAAAACAGTCTCATATGATTAATGCATGATAACCCCATCCAACCCTACACTTACCTCCGTCCATCCCTACACTTCCTGTGGGGAATAAATCACCCACGCCATCTCTACACTTACGGTGTTAGCACCGGTTGCCATGACTAACTATAATCCGCAAAGCAAAGCGCTTATATCGAATATGTGGCACGACCACCAAAGCGGTTCTTCCTCCATAACAAACCCAACCCCATGCGTATAACATGTATGCAGAATATACATAATTAACAAGGCATGCTTCAGAAAGGCAGTCAGATTATAGCGTAAGACCAGTTATTTACCCTCGAGGGGCGTAATCAAAAACTTACCCCTTCAGTCAGAACATCATGCCCATATTTGAATCAAACAACCACAGTCAAGTCATCCATATCACCAACATATATTCACAATCAAATCCGTCAACCACACAGTCCAAGTCAGTCACTTGCCCACAAGGGCAAAACGGTCATTTAACACCCTAGAGGCAAAATGGTAATTTTACCCCACAAGGGTATCTCGGTAATTCTACTTTACAGGGGTATTCGGTAATTCTACCCTACAAGGGTATTTCGATAATTCTACCCTACAGGGGTATTTCGGTAATTTTACAAACCAGGGGTATTTTGGTAATTTTACAAACTAGGGGTATTTTGGTAATTTTATAAAATTAGGGTTATTTTGGTACTTTTATAAACTAGGGGTATTTTGGTAATTTTACAAACCAGGGGTATTTTGGTAATTTTACAAATCGAGGGTATTTCGGTAATTTGGTAAACTAAAGTATTCTAAACAGGGATAACAATACGAATAGGCCTAAAGCCCTTTCTCGGCCCAAATGGGCCCACACGCTCGTGTGGCCCTTTTAGCCCAAATCTAGCCACAAATATGAGATTCACCTAGCCTAGTCCAATATTTACTACACAATCAAACAACTTATCCAATTGGGCCCGTAAGCCCATTGGCCCACATGGCCTCTTTCGGCCCATCGCGGCTCGAAGTAGCCATCCTACAGCTAGATTAGTGAGAAATACACACCTGATAGGAGACTGGAGTTAATCCGCGCTCCGAGCACTCTTAGCCGACGCCCAACCCAAACGAGCATGCCATAAAGCGAAAGGGATCAGCCAAGAAAGGTACCTTTACTCTCCTCATGGTTCTTTCTATTTAAAGCCAGCTTCGCATCCACTCCTATGCTAGCTTCCCGATGTGGGATCCCTGTAACACCCTAAACCCGGCCCAGACGTCATGGCCGAATTCAGCATGCCACATGAGAAAAGTTGCGATTTGTTTCATTAAAAATCTCTTTCTTAGTGTTTTAAAGCGTTGATGTGATACGTTTAAGTGAATGGAAGTTGTGCACGGTAGGGAAGCGAGAAAAGAGGAGGTGAGTCTGTTGGATCGCTTAAATACCAAGCTCTTCCGGATCCAATCCTAGACATGCACACATCCATTGCCACACTTAAAGCATGTTGTGTGTTTACAAAAATAAATCATGTTTAAGTCTGGGTTTAGATGTTTATTTACTTTGAAAACATTTATAATTGCGGAAGCTTAACACGTCACCGAGATATTTTGAAAACATATAGTCTTTATAAAGCGCGCCCTAGTGCTAACTAGTTCAATAATCCATAATTAAAATAATTTAATGAGCTGGCCTTATTACAACCTTGAAACATAACGAAAATAATTAAAATAGAAGAAGTGTGATCTATTCGAAAAAAAACCCGAATTGTTCTTCATGGCCACTCTGAATCCCTCCCGGCTCCAAGTCCACCAATTAGGGCTCACACCGCAAGGATGGAAAGAAAGGGGTGAGTTTTGGGGAAAACTCGGTGTATCTGAGAAACCCATCCAAAGCCCAAATCAGCTCGAGCCCATTGGGCCTAAGCCCTACTCGGAATAACGAGTACAGTGGACCGAAGCCCTTTCGAGAATCTGATAACAACAAGGCCTTAGCCCCTTTTTTTGAGCGAGTGTGGCCCATCGGCCCAATTCGATAATACATGTATGATAATAACAATGAATGCAATCCCGTTTGGGAGACTACTCAACCCACCAACCGCTACACTTCCCCGTACCGACCTACACTCCATGTGGGGAATATCTCAACCCACCCAACCCTACACTCCACGATTGCGGCAGATTTTGCTCGATTATCGATAAAGTGAGGCAAAGCCTCTATCAGTAAGGTGAGGCATAGCCTCCAGTACGTGGATGTACCACTTTTAGCACTTCCTCCATCAATATCCCAATCCCATGCAACAGACATTAATGAAAGCATATCATGCAGAATACAGTATTTATCAATCATGCATATTAGTCAATATAAACCCTAGGGGTATATCGGTAATTGTGCTCATTAGGGGTAAATCCGTAAACTTACACATCTACACAAGTTATTTAAGTAATTTTCAACAGTTATAAGCAATTCGAGTCTACCAACTAACTAATAGGCCGATTTGCCCATTTCTTACCCATATTGGTCCGTAAGCCCATTGGGCCCAGTTTTGGCCCATCGAGGCCCACTTACCGATGTTCACGTATTTTCGCACACAACCAACTTACCACTTTGCGATGCCGAATCTAACCATTAGTCTATGACTTGAGAGCATTCGCGTACTCACAAGCCCATGAAATACCGGATTTCGGCTTTTCGGCTTTTGCCGACTTGAACAGAGAAAGGGTGTTCGGTACACACCTGTTTGCAACGACTGCTACCGAGATCCCTTACGATGCCCTACAATCGTTTAGCACAGTTTTTATTTACAACCTTCCATTACTAACCCTCAAAAATTGCTTAACCAAAAATCGAGCTATATCCCTAGAAAGCCTTTAAATCTTACCTTCCTGCCAAAACCAATAGCTTGCACCAATCCGATTGCTCCAATGATTTACGCCTTTGATCCAACGCTTAAGAAGACTCTAATCACCGAAAGAAAACGTTAACAACAACTCCTAGAGCCTTATGCTCAAATCGACAGCCTCCCTATTTTTAGGGATTTCGGCTTTTCCTAACATCGTATAATAAAACCATGTCTGAGATGAAAGCACTTACCCACTTACCCCTCTTTGATTTCTACGTAATCGATGCTGATTTAACTTCTAAACAAATGGTGAGTCGAACCCACGAGTCTTTTGAAGATTCGGCTATAAGCCCCCACACCAATGATATTTTCGGCTTTTGGGTGATGAAGAAAATAATGCTGTATGACGATGCCCTTGAAGTAGAATTGCCGTTAGGTATTTAGAATTAAGAAAAGCTGATTGTAGATTAAATAACACAAAAGAACACAGAAGAAAACCCGACTTGAAGAAATCGGCACAAGCAATGATCACAGGATTTGACTTTTTTGTGTTTTCGGCAAAGCGTGATCAACAACAAAGCTTGGGGAATAGTTTTGGCAAAGAAAGTGGAGAAAGCAGAATAGTAGAGAGGAGAGTTTCGGTTAGGAATGCAAAAGAAAGAAAAAGAAAATCTTACTGTAGAGACTAAGTAGAAGAAAGCGGCATCAAAAACCCTAAGTCAGAGAATATATCACCTAAACCCCCTTTGCCGAATTTTCCCTCTTCTCTTCCCTAGATTCGGCCAACTCTAGTCTCTCACCCAATCCCTTAAATCTCTCCCCTTATCACTCCTTAATTCAAGCATTTGAACTGATCAGACACTCCTCCCGCAGAATCCCCTTGGACTCCAACACTTACCCTTTCTGCACCCAAAAATAATTGCACCTATTTGCCAGCATGGGGGATCGATCCCATGCCTTCCCCCAATGCTCCACACGCCACATTTTTAGGAGCTTAGTGGCGTCACCCTTGCCACTTTACTACAGCTCTTTTTGTGATGCAGTTACCCATCACCCTATATATAAGGGCCGCCAGCCGTAACCCCTAACTCTTAAATCCAAAACCTCAAAAATCCAACCGGATTTTGGCCAACGCATGGGCCTTCCATAAGCCCATTTCCATACTTAGAATATTAATTTCTCATTCAAATACAAAAATTTTAAAACTTAGCCAAAATATTGAAACCCACAAATAAATCCGAAAATCGGGATGTTACAATCCCTCCATCATCAGAGTTTAAATTCAACACCAACTCTTGCCGCCCCTGTTAGCAAAATAAATGCTCTCTGATTGCCATGAGTTTCGAACCCTGAACCTTCTTGCCAACTCTATGACGCCACCTTCCTGCCTTTTATGTGGCGCTACTTTGCCACTAGACCATAAGGCTTTTTGTGGCACAATTTCTCCAACAATATTCTTAAGGCCTACCTACTACACCTAGGGTTTGATTCACCTTAAACCAAAAATTTTTGCTAGAGTCCAAGTTTGAACCCAAGACTTCTCCAACACTTCTCAGCATACTTAACCACTAAAACAAGCCTTCATTAACGAAATTTACATGCACAATAGAATATTATAAGCTGCCTTCAACTGCTCCCATGCTCAAGGCCCAAATTCAGGTTGTTACACGTAGAGCCGCCCACTGTTTAGGGCGAGAACCCGGTTTATAAGGAGGAGTATGTCGAAAACTCCATTTCCAATGGTAGCGGAGGTTATGAGAACGGAGATGAGGCCACGATGTAGGTAATGCTAAGAGTGTTGAAAAGGTTGTTAAAGCCTAAACTGGATCGAGGAGCCGTGGATTTGTTACGGAGAAACTCCAATCGAATAGGGTGAAAATGTTCAAAGGCATTCTTGGTATGACTCCTATTGCAGCTGAGTATTGGATGGAGTCAACGGAGAGGATTCTGGAGGACTTAGTGGTCGCATTCGCATGTGCACATAAAATAAACGATTTTATAACACAATTTTATAAGGGCGATTTTACTACCAGCGTACATGTCAATTGTAATATTTGTAGTGTTACAATGGAACACCAGAGTATTCCAACGATCGAACCCAAATGAGATGGCGACTAAGCGATAAATAGCATACAGGATAGAGTCTAAGCGGCTATTAACGATAAACCATAACAAGAAAATTTTGCAAGAAAATTAAATATGCTAATCTAAGGACTAAATTACAAAGAGTATAAAACTAAGAAATTAACCAAATAAATGAGTAGTGGTAGTTGGTTGATTTTGACATGGTTCACCGATCCTCAAACAACGGACTTAAATTACTAAGTGACTCCATTTTACCTTTCAATCTCAATTTTACCGACTTAGACAAATTAATCCAATTTTTCACTCGATCTCACTAGTTAATTCAGGACTAATGAATAGGTGCGTAACAAGATTACCTTTCGGTCTCATTTGCCTAGATATTCCCTTAGAGGTGTCACTTCTTAAGTTTCCAGATCTATTTGATTTAGTCCAATTTATTACAATTTAGTCTTTTGTCCAAAAATTAGCTTACGCACATCTCCATCAACCAACCCCTTTTTAGGTTTAGCTACTCATGCTAAAAAGAAAGAGAATAAACATGGAAATGAAAAGCAAAGAAGCCATAAAGTAAAGTTTAAGAAAAATATAAAAGTTGCAATTTTTATGCAAGAAAACTTAAAGAACATGAAACTAAAAGCATTTAACAAGAAAATCTAAAGCAATAAACATAAAAGGAACTAAATTTAACAGATTTAAAGTGAAAAAAACTGAAATACATTAAATTAAAGCTAAAAATGTCTTGCAACCAAGGTATAAGGATTGAAAGTGTAAATAAACCTAAGCTACAGTGATAACTAACTTAACTAACACTAAGAAAATTAAGAACAAGAAGTAAATGCAGAAAAAATAAGAGAAAACCTAAAGAAAAGTAAGGCTAAAACTAAGCTAATGTGTGTGTCTTTCCTCCTCAGCCAATTTTGGCTATTTTGGGTTGAAAGCTGATGGATTTTTGTTGCCAAAATTGCCCATACACATGCCTTGGTGCCTACCACACTGGCCTTAGGGCCTTTCTAGCCTCTCCTCTAACCTACCATGTCATTTCACCCCTAGAAGAATAAGAAGAGTATAAGGAGTCGACAAGTCACCAATAGCGACCCATTGCCATCATCTAAAGGCCCTTAGCCAAGCACCACACACCTAGGTGACCTCAAACTTTCTTCCTCCTCTGCTTCCAACTCCTTCTATTACTTCTTTAATCGAGGATCCTAACATAACCCGCTATTAAGTATGGACGCTCTCCCCATTGCAACCTAGGAACTTTTCCATCAGCAACATATCTTATGTCAGATTTGTAGTTGCTAAGTATAAGGTTCCTAAGAGAATCCTAAAAATATATTAAGACGACCTCGATACCTTTTAATATCAATATCAGTACAGAACCATATCATCATCACTGAATGTTTAAAAATAATTAAAAAAAATCTTAACACCTAACTGCCTCAGAAATCTAATTCCAAATATACCATATTTTTGGAATTATCTTTTTTTACAATATTGAAATAAAAAAGCCTAATTTTCTTTTAATTTACTGTAGAAGGAATGTATTTTTGCCGTGCATTAAAATAGAAGGCAAACCAAAATCCAAAATCATAGACATAAATAATCATATCAATGTTACAAAATCTCCAAGTGACCTTAAATCTATTATTTCTAAAAGAAGTTTAAAAAAGAACATATAATTGCTAGCTGTCTAATTAGCAGTTTCCACGATTCTCTAACTGTCTTTTCTTTTGATATCTTTCAGAATTGATGATTTTAATAGAAATTAGCTAACAACTAATACTCCGTTATAATTATAATGATAGATTTTGTGACCTTTTGAGGGGATTGTTTATATCTGAAGGACAATTTATGGTGGGTCGAGGGTTAGGTGTCAAAACATTGCTTGAAACTACTAATAATTTCCCATTATATATAATTCATTTTAATCATTATTGCATCAAATGATTGAAAATGATTGGAAATATGCCTTCATTGGCCTCCAATTAGGTCAAAAGATTGCAATAAGATATTCCAATGGATTTAACTTTTTCTTTCTGCGTCGTTACTTTTGGAAACCATCTTTAAGATTATATAAGTTTATCAATATATCCATAATGATGTAAGAATTTTTTTTTAATAATTAAGACATCTTTAGTGTTAAATTTATGATTCATAGAGTTTAATTTTTTTCGAAATTTATGATTGTTCTTTTAAAATTGAAATATAAATTATTTTTTTTAGAATACAATATCCTTATATCAGCTTTTAAATATAATTATGTAGTTTGAGTTTTATAGAAAAATTAATTAAGAATGAAATTATATATCCTCATATCAACTTCGTTTTTTACATGAAATTGTATAACATAATCCTAGCAAGCATGTATACAAGATGTTTCAAATCAATTCATAATACTAAGGATAGAGACAGAAAGATGCCAGGTTAGCATATGACAATTAATGGGAAGAAAACCAAACAAAGATTCCAAGTTATATCAAAAGTTTCAATCTTTTTCGTATTCAGACATGATACACATGTTTGGGGTAGGAGTGAAGTTAACAGCTGCCTAGATCTCCAATGAAATTAAGGTCCAATTTAGCTACAATTACCTAGTTTAAGAGAAAGCCCGAAGCATGTTACAAACCCGGATTATACGGGGGAATGGGTTGCCTTAATCTTGATTTTTTGTCTGTATTTATTCTGGTTAAAATAATCACGCATCACATGGGTGTTTGATGGGAAAGTGAGAACAATTCTGTACCAACTTCAAAACCGAGTGGCTCCTCTCTTCATCGTTTTCTGTTTCTCTGCAAAAAGGGGTATAATATATATATATTATATATAAAAGATGTAGATTCATATATTATATGGTTTGTTTTGAAAGGAACCCCATACCCGATGATGATGGTCAGATATGGAGGTTGTCTGTATTTTGAGTATTGGTTATGTGTTGGAAGCCGCCCAAAATATACGATCCAGCAGCTGTAGTGGCAATTATAGTAAGTACAAGGAGTTCCAAAATGGAAAGTACTTTGCTGTTCAAACCATGAAAATCTAAAATCCATCATAAAGATAAGGATTGACAAACACAACACAGATGTCATCCACTTTCTTTCTCAATCAACTACAAGATTTACACAAACATGTAGGAAAAGGATGGATGCTTTTGCACCTTGACATGTGTCCAAGCTTGGCTGTACCCTTTGCCTAAAGTGCTGCTAATGCTATCCAAAGATAATTATTATTGAGAATCAAATATTAGTATAATCGTTTCATACATTTAACGGATATAATATTCAAATGTTCAACCAATATTTATAATCAATTTTTCAATTCTCAAATTACCACCTATTTGTTACCTCCACATTAGAAGTGGCAAACGGCAGAGTTCAGACCGGTTGGAATTGGTGAACTTTTAGATTTAAAGTTACGTTCGAAAAGTAAGAAGATTTAGGTAAAAATATAGGCTTAAAAAATAAGTTTGAGTAAAAAATAAGGCCCATTTAAAAAATGGGTTAAGCCTCAAATAAGGCATTTTAGTCCGGACTAGGCCCAACCTGAATTCACAAAATGACAAAAAAATTCTACTATTTTTTTATTGTTTTCTTATTGTGTTCTTTCTATTTTACTACCATTTTACTATTATATTACTACTATTTTGTCGGTATTGTTTGAATATTGTATAACACTTGTTTTGTTATTAATTCTGTTATTATTTTAGAGACATTTGCTTGTTAAGTTACATCTATCTTAGTGTTAGTTAAGTATACGTATTTTTTAAAATTTATTTTCAATTTATTGAGAATATTTATTTTAATATTTTTAGTATTTTTGATGTACTATATATATATATATATTTAAAAATTTTATAAAAAATAATATAAAAATATTAATACAGGCGGGTCGTACCCAGGTTTTAGCATTTTTATTCAAGTCGGGCTTGGGCAAGATTTTAGGCCCATTTTTTGGCTGAGCCCGGGCCTAGCAAACAGGCCTAAATTTTTAGTTGGGTCTAGCCCTACCCATGAGCAACTCTAATTCAAAGTTTGAGTTTGGATTTTTTTTTTTTCGGGCTCTTTTAGATTCAAGCTCGAATCAAGCTAGGCAAACTCAAATATTTTAATTTTGTCTTGAGTAGTTAAAACTTTTATCAAGCATCCATTTGGCATGGATTTGAATTGTGTTATCCTCATCCCTTCCCCTTAATATTGTATCATACATATTAATTTTGATTGTAATAATTCATTTTACTTATATATGATGACAATGCAATTCAGACTTGACTTATAAAAGGTATAAATTATATACATTTAATAGAGTTCTTTTGTATAAAATGATTAAATTGTTAATTGTATGCAAAATTTATTATATGTATATGTATATGGATTGACGAAAATATATTTTATTGTTTATTATTATGTTCCGTTGACAATTGAATAACTTTTATCTTTCTTACTAAAGTTATGAACCCAATATTCATGTTCCAAGGGCATAATGACAAATTAATCCCTTAACGTTTACATTTTTGTCAATTTGGCCCTTATTTTTTCTTTGAGCTAAACTTGGTCCTCAACCTTAAGAATCGATTTTTTTTAACAGAAATGCTAACCAAAATGTTAAATTTTTAAACATGCAAACCCGCATGACAATCCTTCATGCTAATTTTTTGAAATTTTGTGAACTTTTTTTATTTTATTTTTATTTTTTAAACTTTTATAATTTTTAAATTATTCATTGAGTATAAAACAAATAGCGCCATGTCAGTATGAAGTACATGTGGATTGTCATGTAGGTTGTCATGCCAATATTATTAAAAACTTAATGTTTTAGTCAACATTCTCGTTAAAAAAAAACAATTAAACTCTTTTCTAAAAGGCTGAAAGCCAATTTAGAAAGAATAATAGCCAAATTGACAAAAATATATAAATGTTAAGTGCCAAATTTATCATTATGCAAATCCTAAAATACTTATTACAAAACCCAAATATAACATATTAAGCCCAAACCCAAATAATATACTCATTATTACCCAAAGTCAAAATAAACTATTTATAGCCCAAATCTCAAGTCCAAAATAATAATAATAATAATAATAATAAACCCAATACCCAAATACAATATGTAAAATTTAAAGCCCAATTCAAAATCTAATTTAATAAAAATAATATTTTATTAAGATATTAAAATTTTAATAATATTTTATATATTACTAGTTATAGACATGTATTGTAATATACTAAATTACACATAACTATTGATACTATATCTTTTATTATAATCTATAATATAACAATTGTCAATTGTTATATATATATATATATATATATATATAGAAAGTTTTAGTCTTAGTTATATACTATATTATTATATTATGTAATAGTATATTATTTATTATAGTTAGCTATAAAAATTGTCTAACCGACCAAGTCAAGCCAATTCAAGCAAATTGGCTAGTAAATTTAGTTTTGGTTTTGGACAAATTAATATTGATATATGTATGAATAGTTTTAAAATATATTATTACGTAATGTAATACTATATCACATACTATAATAGTAGTACATAACATATTAATTATTATATAATATTGTTTGTTATTATACTAGTTGAAATATGCTCTATGTCCCTATACTCTTCGTATATTTGAAAGTTAGCCCTCCTACTAGATTATCTAATACTATATCATATCATATAATACATAATATATTAAGAGTTTATATATATATATATATATACATTAAGGTCGAGTTAGGTGATTGGTTGATTTGAAGTTGTCATTCGGTTTCAGTTTTGAAATTTAAAGTAGTTTAAACTAAATTAACCAAATTTACACCTTTTTTTGTGTGTAAAATAAAGTCTTAAAAAAACTTATAAAACTAACATTCTCTTAAGCTAAAATTAAAACTATTCCTTGGAAGATGACCTAATACTCTATTAACAGATGAAACATTGCTATTGACTTCATTATATTGCTTTGCCCAGCTAATTGATGCTTTAATAACTTCCATTGAACTCCATGGAAGACCTTGAAAGACGAGCAGGTTTCTGTTCTTCCATATCCTCCATAAAATAATTCCAAAAAGCGTGGACCAAAGAACTTCTTGTCCTGCTAACTGGCTATGAGATCCTAAATCTGTCTGAATCCATTCGAACAAGCTACCAGAGAAAAACTAGGGCCATCTTGTTGTAAGGACTATTAATCTCCAAATGTCCTTGGCCGCTAAGCAGTCCCTAAGGGTATGCAGGATGTCTTCTGTCTCGTAATGGCATACTGGGCAAGCTTCATTCTGACTAATCCCTCTTCTAACTCGTTCAAAGTTTGTAAACAGACGTTGTTTATAGACCAGCCATAAAAAAACCGAACCCGCTGTGGCCTTTGGAATTTCCATATGTTTTTCCAGTTATTGCTTTGTTCATTCCATGTACTTCCTTTTAGTAGGTGGTATGCACTCTTTACTGTAAATTTCCCATTGGATGTGGGTTTCCAGCAGATTTTGTCAGCCCTAGCAAGGGGATGGGGAGGAGGGATGTTTATAATCTTCTGAATTATATCATCTGTTAACCAATTCCTTAGGGCACTAATGTCCCAGGTGCCCTCTTCTGTTACCATGTCTTTGACTATGCATTCCGAGTTAATTTCATCTGCTAATAAAGCATGTTCTTTCAGTGGGCCTAATTTTGGAATCCATTGATCCTCCTAGCATCTGACATTTTCCCCCATGCCAATGAACTAACATAGGTTTTCTTTTAGCAATGGCCAGAAATTCGTAATTCCTTTCCAAACAGCTAAACAATTTCCACGTGTGATGCATTCTGGGATCGTCTCTATCATTCGATATTTTGATCGTAAGACTTGCACCCACAATGAGTCCTTTTTGGAAATAAGCTTAAAACCTAGCTTTAGAAGGAATGAGGCATTCTGATATTTCAAATGTCGAATGCCCAACCCTCTACACTTGTTTGGTTGGCAGATAGATTCCCAATCAACTAAGGCTAATTTTTGATTTCCTGTATTGGCGCCCCATATGAACTGTCGCGCCAATCGTTCAATTTCTTCACAAACTCCTGTTAGAATTTGTATAGACTGCATGAAATAGTTTGGAATGGTCAAGAGGACAGATTTAGCCAAGGTGAGTCTTCTTGAAATCGATAATTGCTTGACATCCCAACTCTATAGTTTAGCTCTAACTTTTTCAACAACAAACTCTAATGTGCCTTTAGTAATCTGGCTGTGTAGGAGTGGGATCCCTAAGTAAGTTCCTAGGTTTTGGACTTTTTGAAAACCCAAGAATCGACTTATTTGGTTACTCGTAGTCTCATCCACGCCTCTTGAGAAAAAAATATTAGTTTTACATGTATTGATTTGACGGCCTAATTATGTGCAAAATCTTTCCAATATATCTTTTAGAAGCCTACTGTGTTTCTTGTCAGCTTTTGTGAAGATCACTAGGTCATCAGCAAAAAAGAGGTGTGACAAGGCAGGTCCTGACCTAAAGAGCCTTATTGGGCTCCATTCTCTTGTATTAACAGCTGCTTGAAAACTATGGCCTAACTATTCCATACAGAGCACAAAAAGATAATGTGATAAGGGACATCCTTGCCTGATTCCTCTTGCTGGTCGAAATTTTTCCGTAGGAACCCCATTCCATAGGATCTGCATGATGGATGTCGAAATAGCAGACATAATAACGTTCCATAGAAAGTCTGGAATTCCTGCAGCTTGAATAGACTTGTCAATGAAGTCCCATCAAACTCTATCATAAGCTTTCTCCAGATCAATTTTAACTGTCATCCATTTCTTACTTTTCCCTCGCATGGAGTGTATCACTTCCTAGGCAATGATGACATTGTCAGAAATTGTTCTTCCTATAATGAATCTTGCCTGTTCTTGTGAAAATATTTTTAGGAAAACTATCTTAAATCTATTGGCAATGACTTTCATGACTAACTTATAAAGGACAGAGCAGAGACTGATGGATCTGAACTGGAAGATCTCTTCAGGTTGGGCAGTTTTTGGGATGAGCACTATAAACGTATTGTTTAGTTCAGGCTCAATGGGTCTTCCTCTATTTAACCTATTCACAGAATGAGTCGCCAATATTGCCCCACTGAGTTTGGAAAAAATGGGCATGATATCCATCACTTCCTGGTGCTTTTCAGGGTGCCATATCAAAAAGTGTTATTTTGATTTCTTCATTTGATACATCTTTTCTGAGAAAATCAACGTCTATTTATCCAAATAAGGAAAGTGATTGGGCGGCAAAATGCTCCTCTTATCAGGTTCTTCTCCATAGAGCTTTTGAAAAAATTGTGTTGCTTCTGTTTGGACTTCATTGGGCCCAAAAAGCGATTCCCCGTTTGCTTTGCATAAGGCATCGATACAGGTAATCTTCCGTCTGTAAAGTGTTCGACCATGAAAGAATTTTGTGTTTCTGTCTCCCATTTTGAGCCAGTCGCATCTTGATTTTTGCTTCTATAGTAATTCTTCTTGATTAAGGATTTCTTCCAGCTCTTCTCTTAATTCCATTTCTTTCTGTATTAGAAAAGTTAAATTTGTCCTCTCAAGGACATGCTGTATCTTGCTTAAGTTTTTTGTTATTTCCCGTTTTCGAGTTCCAATGTGCCCAAAGGTGTTTTTATTCCACTCTTTTAGCCCTGAGGTAAGATGTTCTAGAGTAGATGTCATGTCCCCATTATATTTCCATAAATTGGAAATAGCGCTGGAAAAATTTTGATGGTGGACCCATCCAGCTAGGAACTGAAAGGGTCTTCCTTTTGCTACGTCAAGGTCAGGGCATAAATTAACTAAAAGAGGTCGGTGGTCAGATTTAATCCTCATTAGGTGTGTGACTAGGCACTTTGGGAAATTACGGATCCAGGCTATGTTACCAATCGCACGATCTAGTCTTTCAAATACCCCTCCTCTTTACTATGTGAAGGTGGGTCCTTGAAAGTCTACATCATGTAAATCATTATTGTCAACGAAATTTCCGAATAGAGGGAAACGTTTCCCATCTGATGACCCTCTTTATTTCTCATATTTTGAAAAAGTGGAATTAAAATCGCCGACTGCCAACCAGGGGATATTGGTTAAAGGGATAGTCTCCTCTAAAGCTTCCCACAGAAGTGTCCTCTTTGTTTTATTTGGACTTCCGTAGATGAAAGCAATAAGAATTTTTTGGATGGGAACTCCGTAAAAGACTCGTACAAGAATGAATTGAGGATGATTTCGAAGATTTTTTAGGTTAATAAAAGAATTCCAGCCAAGCCATATTCCCCCTGAGAATCCTCTAGCTTCAACACGATGTGAATACTGGCATCCTATTTTTGTAATTACTTTATCAGCTTTGCGACCACTAACTCGTGTTTCTAATAGACTAACAATGTCCAGCTTGTGTTCCCTGTTATATTCTCTAAAAGTACGAAGAAATTTTTCATTTGCGCAACCTTGGCAATTCCACGAAAAAATTGAGATTCTAGTACTCATTAGTAACAATAAATGATTGTTGTATCAAGGCTTGTTTAATTACTGTTTCGTTTCTATGTTATCTCTTCCTTTCCTTCCTATCCCTACAGGGGCTTCATTTACCAGCCCTTGTTGGACTTGGTTTTGCAATAATTCAACCATGCTACTGATAGATTGGGATAATAGATTTTTTGAAGGATAAACCTTAAAGGGATTACCTTTTTCTTTGTTGACTTTGAGATTTTTCCCTTTTCGAGCATTTCCTGTTTTCGTAATACCACGTGCTGCTGGTATTCCAATTTGGGAAGCTCCTGATTTACCTCTATTATACTGAGAAAGGCACTTATTTATAGGTTGATTTTCCTATTTAAAAAGAACGACAGAATGTTTAGAAGCATCGAGAATACTTGCTGTTGGTACCTTCATAATTTCTTGTGTCGTTTGAAAATTTGGTGGAGCAAGGTGTTCTTCGAGGATTTCTCTATTTGATGTCTTGGCTGCCCCTTTTAGCGAACTTGGTTCAGTGTTGCTTGCCTGAGGCTCATAAAACTCTGCATCCATTCTTGGTGAAAGTAAAATTAGAGCATTTGCACTGCCAGCTTTATTTTGTGTTATGCCGACTATTCCTGCTCTTTCTTTCAATGATTTTTGGCAGCCTTGATTTTGTGGAGCTTTGATTATGGATTTTTTATTTCCATTAGTCAAAATTCGTTGTTGTGGGTCAGTTTTGTTTATCCTCTCACCCAACGTAATACTGGTCCAAGAGGGTTCACCGATTGATTTCCCTGATTTTAGCCCATCGGTATGCTGTTCATTTTGGTCCATATGCATTGGGCCATCCTCTCTCCCTGGGCCCAGTTTGAGCAGACCTGACTGATCTCGTTTGACGTACATTGCGTCTTCCTCTTCATGGGCTTTAAGGGACCAATCGCCGTCTAAATTTTCCAAGACCTAAAATCTTGATGTTCTTTCTCCGCCAACTGCGCTGTTTTCGACTCCTTTCCGTCCTATTCTTTCGGTCCTTCTTGACTGCTTTTCAACCAACATCCAAGGTCCATACGTCCCTTGGATGGAGTTTCCTCCGTTGTTAGCCCCTTTGTCAAATCCCTGGTTTGTTTTATTAGTTAATTTCCCTTCACCAATTCCTTCCGTCCCCATCTCACTTTTAAGGCAAATTTCCTTTGTGTACCAGTAATGCCCGCACTGGAAGCAGACCATTGGAAGGTGCTCATACTTAATTCATTGAGTTGCTCCATTGATAAGAACCTGCAAAATCAAGGGTTTATCCAAGTTAACGAATACAGCCATTCTTGCGAACCTCCCTCTTACACCATTGTCAGTATTAAAATCTAATTTTGAGACTGTCTCGATCGTGGCCTCAATTTCCCGTAAGACTTGCCGTTTATACATGTGCCCAGGGAGTCAGATCTATGCCATTACTATTCTCAGATTTGGCTGAAGCGGGTTAAAGTCAATAGTTTATGGTTGGACGGTTACGTACTGCCCAAAAACTACCCACGACCCTTGACACAAAGCTTTCTCATAATCATCCAGATTCTTGAATTTCGCCAGAAAGTAGCCGTTCTCCACATCCATTAGCTTGAAAGGCTGAGAGGGTTTCCAGAGCGCATTTACCTTGTTTTGTAATGCATTATAACCTATATTTCTCCCCAACAGTTTTATAACTACCGTGAATTACATGTGCTTAATGAGGATTTGGGTAATTCGATCAGAAAAATTAATGGATAGGACTCCATTTATTATTGAGCGTTCCACATCATCTGTTGATAACTCAAAATCGTCATCTTCTTTTGCTTCTACCACATTGGTTGGTTTCTTATTCTGGTAGAATCCTAAGCCCATCAGACGATCTTTCCAAGAGAGAGGTCCCCTTGTTTCTTTTATTATTTCCATGTCGACATCTCGACTCTCCTTAGAATCTCGCAGTCGAACCTTCTTTGTTGCTGTAGGCGTTGATACGCCTTCATCGCCTCCTTCGTGCTCCGTAGGTTCTTCCATAACTTGGTTCAAATTTTAATAAACATACACCTATTAAGTATAGGCTTAAGTCACAAATTGATACCTAAACTAATTTTTTTCCCAAGTTGGTACCTTTGTTAGTCAATCCATTAAGTCTATTTTTTTTTTAAAAAGGTTTAACCTAAAAATTGTTACCTAGACTGTATCGGTTTTTCCATTTTTTTTTTTTTTTTGCTACAATTGGTACCTAAATTATTTCCCCCCAAGTTGGTACCTCTATCGTTAGTCAAACCATGAAGTCTATTTAAAAAAAGATAACCAATCAAAAATTTTCATGTAGCAAAAAAGACAAAAAAATATTTTCTTTATATATTTTTTAAAAAAAATTAAAAAATTATAAAAATTAGAAATAGAGAAGATTTGGCTCAACCAGTTTTTTAGCTCAGTTCAAACTTATTTGTATTGGTTTGCGAGTCAATTGATACAACCCCTATATCCGGACCGATTCCTGATCTAATTAGTTGATCTGGTCTGATTTTGGAAACACTGGTTTTGATTGATGAAAGAACTTTTTTGATCATGTCAAGTTGAGCAAGCGGATGGTGAAATTAGAAAACAAAACCACTAGAAATAATTTTTCATATACCGACTCCTACTCTTATTGACAATTAAATTTTGTCAATACAAGTATATTTATATCAACATATTACTTTATCCATCAATATATTGTGAATCTATATGGACACATTTTGTTATCGATGATATAGAATTGTCCATACTAATAGACCAAATTTATCTGTCACTATAGGTCTTGTATATACAAATCAATCTCCAATGTTTTGACCTCGAATGGGCCAATTTCGAACATTGTTGCCATTGCTAGACATTGTGTATCACCTCATACCTGACCCGATTGTCGAGTTCTAGCTACGAGATGTAACACCCTAAAATATAGGAGGTTAGATGAAATGAATAACTAAATAATTAAATAGGCTTGTTGGTTAAGTTGTTAGTGCACGCCTTAGAGATTTTAGGTTCTATCCACACCTCTCACATTTCTTTTCTTTTAACTTTTAGCAAACTAGGATGAAAGTCACTCTAGAATATATATTAAATGAAATAGCAAATAAATAAGTGTAGGCAACAGCCAAATGGTTAAGCATTCTCCATACTTCCTTTCTTTCCCAAGCCTGAAATCACCCCACACTTCCCCATTTCCATTTTAATTTTAGCCAAATTGGGTAATTTACCATGCAACCCCTCAAAGTTTGAAAACCCTAGCTATTTAGTCCTTTCTACTCCTATTTGAACTAGAACTTCACCATCTTTTTATCTTCTTTTCCTCAAATCCTAATAAAATTTCTCTCAATCTTTTTATTTATTTTCTCTTTACATTTTATTTTTATCTTAATTATTGATAATTATTTTGCTTTCCCGATTTAAAACATTTTTCATCCAATTATTCTTTCCATAGATTTTAGAATATCATCAATAGAATCTAGATCCTTACCAAGAACAAGTAAGTACATCTCGTTTACTTATATTAGATCCCAAATTTTTATAGAATTTCTATCCAATGCTAATCTCGTGATTCTCACTGAATTCTTCGATAATCTTGACAAACCTTAACACCCATTGTTAATTTTGTCCGATTTTGTCATTTGAAGGACCCATTTTAGGTACCCCCGGATCAGATTTGAAGGAGAGGGACATCACTCGATCTCCCAGTGAAAGTTGTGTATTCTTTTACAAGCGAATCGGGAAAAAATCGTGCCTAGGATAAAGGCCACACGGGTGGACCATACGACTATGTGCCCTAAAAACCCTAGTGTAGTTTGTAAACCACACGTCCTCAGGCTTTTACACAGCCATGTAAACCTTCCACCCGGCCAGAGGGATCTCACACGACTTGGTCACACAGCCATATGCCCTAATTTTTTAAATTTTATAATTTTGCCTAGAATTTTATGATTTATTCAGTTTAGTCCTTGATTGATTTTTGATCTATTTTTTGTGTTTTATTTTGTTCAATTAAGTCCCTACCAGAATAATTTAGGTTAGAATCCATGATTTATTGAAATTATTAATATTATGTAAAAGTATGATATGTTTAGTTTAATCATTATACATTCCCTGAATTGTTTTTAGAGTTTATCCTTGCTAAGTTAGGTCCTTAATATTAGGTGAATTCTGAAATTTGTGTTTATTACCTTAAGTGCTCTTATTACATCGCATGATACGTGAATGTTATGTGTTTTCTGATAAAGTTAAACTGTTAAATTGCAAGTGATAATATTTTTACCGCCTTGCGAAGAACATGATAAACATGTTAAACACTAGTGATAAATTGAGTACATGTTACATGTTTACTACTAGTGGTGATTTGTTAAATAGCATGACATAGTGAATTGCATGGGGTGAGACATTATACGTAGGAAGAGTGACAGTTTATTAAATCTACAAACAAATGGTGGCTCGTCTACAAAAACCCAGTGGCAGTTTGTTTAATTTGCAAATATGTTGTGCACTCACAACAAGTGGCAGTAATTGCAAATATGTGACTCGTACACAAACCAAGTGGTAGTTTGTTTAATTTGCAACCATGTTATGCACTCACAACAAGTGGCAACAACTGCAAATATGTGGCTCGTCCACAAACCCGGTGGCAATTTGTTTAATCTACAACCATGTTGTGCACTCATAACAAGTGATAGTAAGTGGAAATGTTTTTATCTAAAATATTAGTGGTTTACCTACATTTTTCTTTACAAAGTGTCAGTTTAACTGCAAATCAGTGGTGGCTCGTCCACAACCCAGAGTGATATGGTAAATGAGTTCTAGGGAACTCATAAGTGAGGTGTGTACTAGAGTTGGGTGGGACTTTTTTGTTAATTTGAAACTGCATTGTATTGATAAGTACGTGCATATAAAACTATGAATACCAAGAGAGTAAAGAGAAGTGTTTTATGTCAAAAAACCGTTAATATGATGTGCTTTATGGTTATGTTTTGTCTCAAAATTGTTAATCCATGTGATTTGTTTGTTTATTGTTTTGTTTTGATTTTCTTCTGACTGAACTCACACTGAGCTCATAGCTCACTCCCTTTTTAATTTCCATCTTTACACATAACCCACCAGGTTAGGATGCGGACTTGACATACGGAAAGCTCGAAATCGTTTTATTTAAATGAAAGTATTATTAGGCTTGTTATTATAATTTCTGTTATTTTGGAATTGTATTGTTTTATTTATATTGTGGCATGGGACTCATATTTAGGGTTTATTTAACATACATAACATTTAACTTAATTTTAAAATATGGTTTTTATTTAATTAAGGCGTGAAATATAGATTTATCATAACTAAGTAAAAAATCACTCTTTTTGCTGTCAAATTAAAATGAAAAGTTGTAAGTAGTAAATAAATTGAAAAATTAATTAAGTTTTTGTAACACCCAAAACCCGACCTAGACATTATGGCCGAATCCGGCAATGTCACAAGAGAGTGTTTCGGCTAACCTTTCAATACATAAAAATCGTTCCAATTATTATTTGATACTTAGTTCGAAAGATACCATAAGTTTATTATCTGGCTTGAAAACATTTCTTATCACGCGGAAGCTTTAAAATCCAAATAACTCTTGTTAACGTTTTACTTACGAAAACCTTAGTTAAGTTTAAAAACATGCTTTGGCATTGCAGTTCATATTCCAAAATCACAGTTCAAAACCCAGATTAAAACCAAAAGTCTGAGTCTGAAATTACAACAAAATTCCTAAAAATAATGATTAAGCACTAGTAGAAAGTTTAATAACCAAAACATATGTGGTCGTGGTCACCACCGAGTCCTCCATTGCACCGATCCACCTACTGCTGGGGATTACCTGAACAAATAAACAAATAAAGGGTGAGTTTTCGCAACCTCAGTGTATACATCCCCACAAATCAGCATGCATAATCAAATAGTAGAATACAATCATCATTCGGGCCTGAGCCTTTTACAGAATCGGTGGGGCCCTTGGCCCACTCAAAAATAGAGTCAGATACAGTCTTAGAGCTACAGCCCATCTCAGATATAACATGTATATCAAATCAAAATAAAAGAAACATGCCCACCAACCCTGCACACCATCTCCGTCTAACCTAACACATCATGTGGGGATAAAATCAACCCACCCATCCCTACACACCAAATATAGGGATAAAATCAACTCATCCAGCCCTACACACCATACTGTACCGTAATACGGGACATATCATAAATACGCAGCTTAGCTGCCAGATTACGGGCCTATGAAGCCCTCCAATTCTTCATTCACTTCATTAGACCTACCCCAATGCAATGCATCATACAAAAATTGCATGCTATAGTGCAAATTAACAGTCATATACTCATAATCAGATCAGAACATATACATATACATGCATCACAGTATCATATCACAGAATAGGAGTCTAAGTAATACTTACTGACCCTACGATAGGTCACAGTCGTCTTGGGCGACCCATGCAACCTTACAGTATATTTCAGAAAAATGGGCTCACACGCCCATGTGGCCTGCCCGTGTGGCCCACACTGCCCAAATCAGCCTTGTTCGTGTGGATCACACGGCCTGGCCCAAATTTCCACATGTCCGTGTGGTTCACCCGTGTCTCATACACGGCCTACCAACCTTCACACGATCGTGTCCGTCACGCCCGTGTCGCGTACGCACGGCCTGATTTGTCAACCACACACCCGTGTACTGTCACACGACCTACCACATGGGCGACCACACGCCCGTGTGGCGTCGACAGTAAGCTTTTTGGCTTTCACTGAATCTCTTTTTCAGTGCATTTGGAGTACACACCTAGTATCATTTTAAAGCTAATGCAACCACGAGCACTCCCAAACCTATTATTGAACAGTACATCACTTAGTTAGTCACTTAAACTGAGTTGTTAATGACAGAAAAATCTCAAAAGTTAACAACGACATTACCTCTATCGAACAATGGCAGTTCTTCACTGATTAGAGCACCGTTTTTAGTAGTCCCCAGAATCTCGATTGTCTCCTAAATAGAAAATAATCTCTTAATAAACTTAAAATCATAAAAACGAAACAAACACACCCTTACACTTACCGAATTTGCGCCAAACGCAGAGATCATTATCGATGATGAAAAAGGACCAAAAACTAATGTTAAAAGGAAGTAGAATCGGCAGCAACTAGGGGATTTTCGACTGGAAGAAAAGAAAGAAAAAAAAGAATACCGGCAGGCCACATGGGCGTGTGAGCCTATTTTTCTGAAATATACTGTAAGGTTACACGGGTCACCCAAGACGACTGTGACCTGTCGTAGGGTCAGTAAGCATTACTTATTCTGTGATATGATACTGTGATGCATGTATATGTATATGTTTTGATCTGATTATGAGTATATGACTATTAATCTGCACTATAGATACCATTTTTACATAATGCATTGCATTGGGGTGGGTCTAATGAAGTAAAGGAAGAATTGGAGGGCTTCATAAGCCCGTAATCTAGCAGCTAAGCTGCGTATTTATGATATGTGTCGTATTACGGTACACTATGGTGTGTAGGGCTGGATGGGTTGATTTTATCCCCATATTTGGTGTGTAGGGATGGGTGGGTCGATTTTCTCCCTACGGATGTGTTGGGTTGGACGGAGATGGTGTGCAGGGTTGGTGGGCATGTTTCTGTTATTCTGATCTGATATGCATATTATATCTGAGATAGGCTGTAGCCCTAAGATTGTATCTGACTCTATTTCTGAGCGGGCCAAGGGCCCCACCAATTCTGTAAAAGGCTCAGGCCTGAATTATGTTTGTATTCTACTATTTGATTATACATGCTGATTTGGGGGGATGTACATACTGAGGTTGCAAAAATTCACTCTTTATTTGTTTATCTGTTCAGGTAATCCCCAGCAGTAGGCGAATCGGTGCAGTGGAGGACTCGACGGTGACCACGACCACATATGTTTTGGTTATTAAACTTTCTATTATAGCTTATTCATTATTTTTGGAAATTTTGTTGTAATTTCAGACTTCAACTTTTGGTTTTAATTTGGGTTTTGAACTGTGATTTTGGAATATGAACTGTAACCCCAAAGCATGTTTTTAAACTTAACTAAGGTTTTCGTAAGTAAAAAGGTAACAAGAGTTATTTGGATCTTAAAGCTTCCGCGTGATAAGAAATGTTTTCAAGCCAGATAATAAACTTACGGTATCTTTCGAACTAAGTATCAGATAATAATTGGAATGGGTTTTATGTGTTGAAAGGTTTGCCATAACACTCTCTTGTGACATTGTCGAATTCGGTCATAACGTCTAGGCCGAGTTTAGGGTGTTAAATAATTAGAATCAAACTGCAAGATTTTCAAGCATTTTAAGTCAGTTTCACAACATCAAAGTTGTGGTGTTGCGACCTTCAAAATAGTAAGCAAGTTTTCCAACCTGAGAACCAAATTGTAAAATTTCTAAAACTTTATCGATTCGACATTACGACCTCAAACTGGGGATGTTGTAATGATAGAGGTTGGTGTTGCGACGTCCAAAGGTGATATCTCGACTTCCTCGACAAACTACTACAATGTCAATTCTCTTTCATTTCAACCTACCATTTAACCAAATATACATCATATCCACATCTTATAGTTTATATCAATCTCGTATATGATACATGCAATCCAATCTAATACTCAACATTTGAAGTCATCATATATATATTATACATAAATCAATGTCATAGTTCTATACAATTGCAATCGATAATTCATATCACATATAACTTGTCACTTAGAAATTTGTAGCATACTCATTTCTACTACGCTCAGTACAATTCACAATCTTGGTATTCAACACCGTCACACAATTCAATTTAAGACAAGTAATGGTCTTACCTTAATAGTTAATATGCAACAAACATGTATATGTATACATATAAATGGAATGATCTCGAAGCATAAATGTACAAATTGGGATCTCGCATCACTCATCAATGACCATCGCTTTTCATTTCCCTCACGACACTCAGCGTCGTTTTTAGCTATGTATAATCATACAACAAATAAATAACATAAAATTTCATCCAATTCACATTCAAACATAAAGTCAAGCATTTTTTTTCATTTTTTTCTAACCTCAAGACAAGCGTAACTTTCGTTATATATAGCTTCAAAGTAAAATCTAATTTCTTATTTACTCATTAAAGACCCTATATTTTCTATTCCTAGCATAATTTCATAATAGGTTTTCATTTTATTCAATTTGGTCCCTAATGTAACAAAGTTAACAACTAAGCTCATTCAGCTTTACAATTTAGTCATTTTCATAATCTGAACTTAATTTCTATCAATTTCAAGCCTAATTATTCAATTTCTCAACAATGAAAATTTATTAAAATCTTAACAATTGAGCAAATTGATGCATGTTATAGCTAAATCAAGCTCCCATTATTCAATTTCCATAAAAATCAAAGAAAAATTATTGAAGGACTTACTTGAATAGATGGTCGAATGCTCAAGCTTCAACAATAGTGTTTTCTTTCTTTGTTTCTTCAAGTGATGGTAGAGAATGTAACAGCCCGTTTTCAATAAATCAGAATAGTGGTTTCGAGACCACAAATTCGAGTCCGTAAGAACAATTATTTTATGGTCTACTGTATGTTAGGAATATCGTATAAAAAATTCATAAGGAAATTTTACTGATTACATGATTAACTGATAAAAGGACCAAATTGCATAAAATGTAAAAGTTGATTTCTAGTAGCTAAAGGGATCAAATAGCTATGGAACTCAAAACTCTATGTCCTTATATGGTAATTATTCCATTAAATGTAGTTAGTAGATAAGCATGCTTAGTCATCCATGGAAAATTAATTAAAGAAAAGGATAAAATTGGAAAGTTAAAAAATTAAAAGATGATAAGTTAATTAAATAAAAGAAGATATCATTTTATTATCATCTTCCCAAAATTTTCTATGGAAACCCTAGCTAAGAGAAAGAAATTCAAGCAAGCTTAATTGGGTAAGTAATCTTGTCCCGTTTTTAGTAATTTTTATATTTCTGAGATCGTAATAACCTAATCTAGCTATTTTGGGGATTTATTTACAAAATTATCAAAGTATCAAAATTTTTCCATGGATGTGTTTGCTAAAATTTTAAAATTTATGGTAGAAAATGAAAGGTTGTTGATAGATAAACAACTTTTGTAAAGGAAATTTTCATGAAATTGTGATTTAGGGACTAAATTGAAAAGATGAAAAATTCATGAAATTTTTTTATTTTTTTGAAATACATGGGCTGTAAATGTTATATGTAAAAATCAGCTAGGCTTGGAACAAGGATTATGTAACATCCCGAAATAGGGCCTAAACGGAATAGTGGTTGCGAAACCACAAATTCAAGGTAGAAAAATTTATTTTATTATTATTTTGAGGTCTATGATATGTTTGCATGATTGTGTGAAAAGTTCGTGAAGAAATTCTATGCATAAAGTACTTAATTTGAAATTAGGGACTAAATTGAATAAATTGCAAAACTTGCATTCTAGAAGTTTTTAGTATGAAATTGCTTTGAAATATTAATTAGGAGGTCTTAAATAGCAATTTGACCAATTTTAAGTTCATGGACAAAATTAGGACATGGAAGGAATTTTTGAAAGTTTAGTAGTAAGGGCATTTTGGTCATTTAGGGGTAAAATGAATTAAAAACAAAATTAAAAGTCAATTTTTGTCCATCTTCTTCATTAGGACGAAATTTCAAGGGTTCTCCATAGCTAGGGTTTGTTTCAAGCTTTCAAGCTCCATGGTAAGTGATTCCAAGCCCCGTTTTTAATGTTCTTTACGTTTTCGGAGTCCCGGTAGCTCGATAAAGCTTATGCTAGCAATAATTTAAGTTAGGGTTCATATTTGGAAAAATACCCATAGGTGAAATTTGTGTATTTTGGTGTTTTATGATAGAATATGAGGTTTTAAATTATGTTAGACAACTTGTACTACTCGGTTTTAAGCAAAAACGAGTAAAAGGACTTAATCGGTAAAAATACCTAATAGTCATAAGTGCTTGTTAGAGTATGAATTTGATGCTGCCATAGAAGGGAAAAATGACCAGCATGTCATGAAACATAAGAAAATAGGCTGAAGTTTAATTTACGAGCTTTGGGGCAAAAGTGTAAATATGCAAAAGTTTAGGGGCAAAATTGTAATTGTGCCAAAATATGATTTTGGGTCAATTTGAATAATTTGAGTCCTAATTAGACTATATTTTAAATGATAGAGCAAGGAAAACTGAAATTCGGGCTAAAATGGGGAAAATACCAAGTTGTGGACGAAATGGTAAAAGTAGCTATTTTTGCATACGAGGTAAGTTCTGAGAAATAAATGCAATATTCTTTTATTTTACATTATTATTGTCAACTTCCAGCATTTATATACTTATTTTATGAGAATATTTAAAGTCAAATTAAAGGCGAAGTGACAGAGAAAAAGCATTAGGAAGCCCCGTTTGAACCTTAGGAATGTTAGGATATTGGGGTTGACAGACAGACAGAGATGAGAAATGAGCCATGTAAGTCCATATCAGATATATGGCTTTGGAGACAGGAATGAGCCATGTAAGCCCATATTAGATATATATATATATATATATATATATATATGGCATTGGAGACAGGAATAATTCATGTAAGTCCATGTGGAAGACATGGCATTGGCAGGATATTGATAGACAGAAGCGACCCCAAGTATCCTTAGTATTGAGTGGTTCAATGGGTCATTGTACACGTTAAATTACAGTGAATTATCAGCAAAAGGGAAGGTAGATTATATTTATGAATAGTGAAAGGTCAGGTAAGAAAGAAGGTAAGTAAGTAAAGAAGAAGGTAGAAAATGAGAAGTAAAGAAAGTTTATGAGGCTAGGTGACATTATGTATAATCATTCATTATCTTTGAATGTTGTAATTTATTTGCTTGTAAGCTTACTAAGCCTAGTGCTTACTCTCTTTATTTTCTTTTTCTTATAGTTTTTATCAAGCCACTTTCGGGGATCGAAGGAAGCGTCGGAGACCCGATCACACTATCGAAGAAATCACATTGGTATAGTTAGACGTTTCGTTTTGTGTATGGCATGTATAGGAACTTGGTTTCTTTTGATATGATATGATCAATGAATGATGTGTAAATACTTGCTAGTGATTAACTAATAGAAGGGCTGATGATATACATGTTTAATTGTATGTATGAATAAGTAGTAACTATCACATGAAAACTAAGAAAAATGTGAAAGTAACTTAAAAAGCAGATTCAAGTATCGAGAAATAATGTGATTTTGAAAAATCACTAAAATCGTAGAGACATGGTTTGATGGTGAATAATATATGAAATTAAAGCTTATTATGTCTATTTTCTTATGGAATAAGCAAAACAGGTAAAGGTATTATATTTTATGAGATATCTGAGTTTTAGTGAAACAGGGTCAGAGAAAATTCTAGATCCCCTGTTTCAACTTTGGAAATTCACCATAAATTGTAAAAAAATAATTAGGTGGTGTAATTTATATGGTTAGAATCCTTATTGAATCTAGTTTTATTGAAACAAACGGTATAGTTATATTAATTTTGTATAGGGAGAAAAGTGGTTTGTAGTAAGTAGAGGTCAGTGCAGTCGAATTCTGAAACAGGGGTAACTTTAACTAATAAACTGTACTAATTGGCTAAGTAAAAAATTCTAGAAAAAGATTAGTAGATAGATATATGAGTCTAGTTTCAGGAAAAATTTATGAATCTTAATTTCAAGTTTTGAAACTCGAGAAATGAATTTTTAAGCAGCTATGACGCAGAAAAACAGTTTATTTCAAAAATTAAAATAAGTGGTTTAGAGTTGTTTAAAAGGTATGATAAGTTTAGTAACACCTCAAGCTTGACTCCGGTGACGGTTTCGGGCGTGGGGGCATTACATTTATTGGTATCAGAGCAGGTTTAGTCGGTTCTCGGAAGCAGTTAGTGTGAGTAAATGTCTAGCTATACATGCCATACCGTATTTTGATAGTGTGATGACTCTCGGCGATTTTTAAATATTTTGTTTTATTGTAATGGATCCCGAGTGAGTGGTGATGATGATGTAGAAAGTAATGCGCTTTGCTCCCGGAAAGGCAGCACCATCCGAGAATAGGCGATGAATCGTTGATCGGGAGGAGTGACTCGAGAAGCTCTCTTCCAAGCTTTGAATGATTGGTTTGCCGAGTTCATTCGCATGCGAATCCGGCGATTAGACCTCCACCCCCTCATGATTCTCAAAGCTACCCATGTAGCTCAAGCTTCCCTGATCCACAGTACAATGATAAGAGAAAAGCCACCAGTTGATCGAATCGGAAACAAGGCGAGAAGAGTTCCGAGCAACAAAACATGATGATGCAGAGAAAGAGCAAAATTTTGGTTAGAAAATACTATCGAGTCTTTGATGAATTATCTTGTACACCCGAGGAATGTATGAAATGTGTAATATCACTTCTTAGAGACTCGACCTACTACTGGTGGAAGACACTTATATCAGTTGTACCAAAGGAGAGAGGTCACTTGGGATTTCTTTCGGGAGGAATTTCGTAAAAGTACATCGATCAGAGGTTTATTGACCGAGAAAAAAAAAGAATTCTGGAATTGAAACAAGGCAATATGCGGTGACCGATTATGAGCGTGAATTTGTCGGGCTCGGTAAATATGCTCAAGAATGTGTGTCCACAGAGGCTATCATGTGTAAAAGATTTGAGGATGGGTTAAATGATGATATCCGATCGTCGGTGGGTGTTCTAGAAATAAAAGAGTCGGATGTCTGAAGAGACGCTTTCCCGGACTAGGTATGGTCATTATGAGTTCCTTGTGATGCCATTTGACTTGACTAATGCTCCTGCCATTTTCATGGACTTAATGAACCGAATTTTCGGACCGTACTTGGATAAGTTTGTAGTTGTGTTCATTGATGATATCTTGATTTATTCTCATGATGAGCTGAGCATGCAGAGCATTTGGGAACGCTTTTTCTGATCTCGAGAGATAATCAGTTGTATGCCAAGTTTAGCAAAAGTGAGTTCTAGTTACGAGAAGTTGGTTTTCTTAGACATATTGTTTCTGGTGAAGGTATTAAGGTTGATCCGAGCAAGATTTCAGCCATTGTTGATTGGAAGCCTCCTAGAAATGTATCAGAAGTTAGAAGTTTTCTTGGTCTTGCCGGATATTGTAGAGGGATTTTCCATGATAGCTACCCCGTTGACAAGATTTCTGCGAAAGGATATCAAGTTTGAATGGATTGAGAAGTGTCAACAGAGTTTTGACAAGTTAAAAGCATTATTGACTAAAGCTCCTGTTTTAGTACAACTTGAGAACCTGGTAGGAGTTTGTGATTTCTGAGTGATGCGTCCATGAATGGACTTGGTTGTGTACTTATGCAGGAAGGGAAGGTAATTGCTTATGCCTCTAGACAGCTAAAGCCACATGAGAAGAACTATCCGACACATGATTTAGAGTTAGCTGCCATTATTTTTGCGTTGAAAATTTGGAGACATCATTTGTATGGTGAAAGGTCTTAGAATATTTACCGATCATAAAAGCTTGAAATACTTGATGACTCAAAAGATTTGAATTTGAGGCAAATAAGATGGTTGGAATTGCTTAAAGATTACGAGTTAGTGATTGATTATCACCTGTAAGGCAAATGTAGTTCTTTGACGCTCTAAGCAGGAAACTTTTATTTACTTTGCGAGCTTTGAATACCAATTTAGCCATGTCAAATGATGGTTCTATTTTAGCTGAATTTAGAGCTAAACCAGTATTTTTTGAAGAGATTTGTGAAGCTCAGAAAGATGATAATGAGTTACAAGCTAAAAGAGTTCAATGCGAGTCGGGCATAGAATCAGATTTCTGGATTGGTTCTGATGGTTGTTTGATGTTTAGAGACAGAATTTGTGTACCAAAGAATGATGAGCTTATTGGAAAGATTTTACAGGAAGCACATAGTAGTTTTTTTTGTCTATTCATCCAGGTAGTACAAAGATGTATAATGATTTGAAGAAAATGTACTGGTGGGTAGGAATAAAAAGGGACATTTCGAGTTTGTTTCTAGATGTTTGATGCATCAAACAGTAAAGGCCGAACATCGGTACCTTGAGTTTATTGCGACTGTGCTAGTCCCTGAGTGGAAATGGAATCAAGTTATTATGGATTTTGTGACAGGGTTGTCGTTAACACTGAAAAAGAAAGATGCAATATGGGTTGTGATTGATAAGCTAACTAAGTCGGCTCATTTTATCCCAATCTGTATGGATTACTCACTTGACAAGTTGGCTGAGTTATACATTTCAGAGATAGTTAGACTACACGGGGTACCATTATCGATCATTTCAGATAGAGATCCAAGATTTACTTCACGATTTTGGAAGAAATTACAGAAGGCTTTGGGCACAAAGTTGAGTTTTTAATCTGACTTTCCATCCTCAAACCTGTCGATCAGAGAAAGTTATTCAGTACTTGAAGATATGCTTAGATCTTTGTGTCTTTGGAATTTCAAGGCAGTTGGGAAAAATATTTACCATTAGTAGAGTTTGCCTACAATAATAGTTATCAGTCGAGTTGGAAGATGGCACCTTATGAAGCTTTGTATGGACGTAAATGTTGCACACCTTTGTATTGGATAGAGCTTAAGGAAAATCAGATTTCTGAGGTTGATCTAGTTAAGGAAGCAGAAGAGAAAGTAAAAATCATCGAGAGATTACTTGAAAGCGAATTTCGCATGGACAAAAAGTCGTATGCGATTTGAAGAAAAAAGAGATTGAGTATCAAGTTGGTGACAAAGTTTTTTTTTTGAAAGTATCCCTGTGGAAGAAAGTTCTCAGATTTGGCAGGAAAGGCAAACTAAGTCCACGTTTTATTTGACCATTTGAAGTGATTGAGAGAGTCGGACCATTAGCATATCGGTTAGCTTTGCCGATTGAGTTAGAGAAGATTCATAATGTATTTCATGTGTCTATGCTACGTCATTATCGTTCAGATCCGTCAAATGTGATTTCTCAGACAGAGGTTGAGATTCAGCCAGACATGACTTACGGTGAAGAACCGGTAAAGATTCTAGCTCGAGAGGTAAAGCAATTAAGGAACAAAAGTATTGTACTTGTGAAAGTACTATGGAATAGGCATGGGGTAGACGAGGCTACATGGGAACCCGAAGAGGCTATGCGAAAACAGTACCCAAATCTTTTCACAGGTAAGATTTTCGGGGACGAAAATCCCTAAAGGGGGGGAGAAATGTAACATCCCGAAATAGGGCCTAAACGGAATAGTGGTTGCGAAACCACAAATTCAAGGTAGAAAAATTTATTTTATTATTATTTTGAGGTCTATGATATGTTTGCATGATTGTGTGAAAAGTTCGTGAAGAAATTCTATGCATAAAGTACTTAATTTGAAATTAGGGACTAAATTGAATAAATTGCAAAACTTGCATTCTAGAAGTTTTTAGTATGAAATTGCTTTGAAATATTAATTAGGAGGTCTTAAATAGCAATTTGACCAATTTTAAGTTCATGGACAAAATTAGGACATGGAAGGAATTTTTGAAAGTTTAGTAGTAAGGGCATTTTGGTCATTTAGGGTAAAATGAATTAAAAACAAAATTAAAAGCCAATTTTGTCCATCTTCTTCATTAGGACGAAATTTCAAGGGTTCTCCATAGCTAGGGTTTGTTTCAAGCTTTCAAGCTCCATGGTAAGTGATTCCAAGCCCCGTTTTTAATGTTCTTTACGTTTTGAGTCCGGTAGCTCGATAAAGCTTATGCTAGCAATAATTTAAGTTAGGGTTCATATTTGGAAAAATACCCATAGGTGAAATTTGTGTATTTTGGTGTTTTATGATAGAATATGAGGTTTTAAATTATGTTAGACAACTTGTACTACTCGGTTTTAAGCAAAACGAGTAAAAGGACTTAATCGGTAAAAATACCTAATAGTCATAAGTGCTTGTTAGAGTATGAATTTGATGCTGCCATAGAAGGAAAAATGACCAGCATGTCATGAAACATAAGAAAATAGGCTGAAGTTTAATTTACGAGCTTTGGGGCAAAAGTGTAAATATGCAAAAGTTTAGGGGCAAAATTGTAATTTTGCCAAAATATGATTTTGGGTCAATTTGAATAATTTGAGTCCTAATTAGACTATATTTTAAATGATAGAGCAAGGAAAACTGAAATTCGGGCTAAAATGGGGAAAATACCAAGTTGTGGACGAAATGGTAAAAGTAGCTATTTTTGTATACGAGGTAAGTTTACAGTAAATAAATGCAATATTCTTTTATTTTACATTATTATTGTCAACTTCCAGCATTTATATACTTATTTTATGAGAATATTTAAAGTCAAATTAAAAGTAGAAGTGATGAGAAAAAGCATTAGGAAGCCCCGTTTGAACCTTAGGAATGTTAAGATATTGGGGTTGTGAGATGGACAGACAGATGAAATGAGCCATGTAAGTCCATATCAGATATATGGCTTTGGAGACAGGAATGAGCCATGTAAGCCCATATTAGATATATATATATATATATATGGCATTGGAGACAGAATAATTCATGTAAGTCCATGTGGAAGACATGGCATTGGCGGGATATTGATAGGCAGAACGACCCGGTATCCTTAGTATTCAGAGTGGTTCAATGGGTCATTGTACACGTTAAATTACAGTGAATTATCAGCAAAAGGGAAGGTAGATTATATTTATGAATAGTGAAAGGTCGGGTAAGAAAGAAGGTAAGTAAGTAAAGAAGAAGGTAGAAAATGAGAAGTAAAAAGAAAGTTTATGAGGCTAGGTGACATTATGTATAATCATTCATTATGCTGAATGTTGTAATTTATTTGCTTGTAAGCTTACTAAGCCTAGTGCTTACTCTCTTTATTTTCTTTTCTTATAGTTTTTATCAAGCCACTCGGGGATCGAAGGAAACGTCGGAGACCCGATCACACTATCGAAGAAATCACATTGGTATAGTTAGACGTTTCGTTTTTTGTGTATGGCATGTATAGGAACTTGGTTTCTTTTGATATGATATGATCAATGAATGATGTGTAAATACTTGCTAGTGATTAACTAATAGAAGGGCTGATGATATACATGTTTAATTGTATGTATGAATAAGTAGCAACTATCACATGAAAACTAAGAAAAATGTGAAAGTAACTTAAAAACAGATTCAAGTATCAGAAATAATGTGATTTTGAAAAATCACTAAAATCGTAGAGACATGGTTTGATGGTGAATAATATATGAAATTAAAGCTTATTATGTCTATTTTCTTATGGAATAAGCAAAACAGGTAAAGGTATTATATTTTATGAGATATCTGAGTTTTAGTGAAACAGGGTCAGAGAAAATTCTAGATCCCCTGTTTCAACTTTGTAAATTCACCATAAATTGTAAAAAAATAATTAGGTGGTGTAATTTATATGGTTAGAATCCTTATTGAATCTAGTTTTAATTGAAACAAACGATATAGTTATATTAATTTTGTATAGGGAGAAAAGTGGTTCGTAGTAAGTAGAGGTCAGTGTAGTCGAATTCTGAAACAGGGGTAACTTTAACTAATAAACTGTACTAATTGGCTAAGTAAAAAATTCTAGAAAAAGATTAGTAGATATATATATGAGTCTAGTTTCAGGAAAAATTTATGAATCTTAATTTCGAGTTTTGAAACTTGAGAAATGAATTTTTAAGCAGCTATGACGCAGAAAAATAGTTTATTTCAAAAATTAAAATAAGTGGTTTAGAGTTGTTTAAAAGGTAAGATAAGTTTAGTAACACCTCAAGCTTGACTCCGGTGACGGTTTCGGGCGTGGGGGCGTTACAGATTAAATTGCATGAATTTTATTTTTCGAGCCTAGAGACAAAATCGTCACTAATTAAAAGTTTAGGGACAAAATGGTAATTTTGCTTAAGATGTGAATTGGATTGAATTTAATAATAATTGTATTAAATTGAGTTAAAGTTACTCATATAGATCCGGATAGACCTAGTCTGGAGTTGGATCGAGAAAAATAAAAAGTATCGAATTAGTAGATTCTCATGTATGAACAAGTGTTGAGGTAAGTTTGTGTAACTAAATTGTGTACATTTATATGTTTGAATTGAATGTTGTATATGTGAATTGTATAAATTTCGTCTTTATGAAATCGATCACATATCTGATAATACCTGATAAATAATAAGTCTCGTTTGGATAAATGAGATTCGATGGATACAGGGTTCTGAAATTGGTTATGGTCCTGCATATGTTGCAGACACACCATAGCTCAAAAGAGCGTCTCCTTATTAGCTCTCATGAGAATCTTGATATTTGGTCATCTCAAGCTTCCTGTTATACGATTCTTGCGAGCTTCCTGTTAATAGCTCTTCGGAGCATCCCTGTTGGTTGTGATTCTGCATGTGTTGTAGACACACCATAGCTCTTATGAGCGTCCTGATATATGGCTCTTCGTGAGCTTCCCAATTGCGCTTTGTGAGCTTCCTGATTAATAGATCTCCGGAGCTTCCTGATATGGTTCACTTGAACTTCTCGATATATGGCTATCCGGAGCTCCCCGATTAATGGCTCTTCGAAGCTACCCATTATAGGCTCACACGAGCTTTCTGAATATTGCTCTTATGAGCTTCCTGTTTTAGCCTAGATAAGCTTCCTGCTTATGTACTTTTATAAGCACTCTTGAATATGAGTTGACTGGTTTACCGTATTGTACATTTCATGTGTATTGCCCATGTATCCATCGATATTTTAAATGATTCAACGGGTAAAATTTTGATATAAGATGATATGGATTTCAAGATGAATTACTATGAGAAATACTTAAAATATAAAGATATAATATGTACATGATTATTGTATACTTAATATGATAAATACATGCATGTAGAAATTGAATAAGGATGAGCTCATTCTTGTCTCTTGAAACTTATGTGAATTACATAACTAACATGTTTGATGGAGGATGTATGTGTATTTAGATATTGATTTAATTGATTTGGAGGCACTTGTATGATTATTTTAAAAGCAAATAAATGGTAAGTTTATTTCTCGTTATACGAACTTACTAAGCTTAAAAGCTTACTTTATTTCATTTCTTCTATTTTATAGTGCTCGGAAGCTCATAAAGGTTGGAATAGGTCGGAGCATCATCATACTATCCTTCAGTTCGTTTTGGTATAAATAGCAAACTTATTTTAATATAATGGAATGTATAGATTAAGTTGGCCAATGATGGCATATATATGGTTGGTTATAACTAGCCATTGGAATGGCTAGTGATGGCTTGTTTGATGTAAATGTATGAGGGTATAATATGATTAATATAAATATGTGCTTGGTATGATTAGATTGAATTTTTGTAAATTTATATGTTTATACAAATAGGTAAGTTTGAATACATGAATACATTTGATGATATATCATGCATAAGATTGGTTGTGACTTGGTTTTAATGTCTTGAATTGGTTGGTGAATGTATTCAAGTGTTGTTGTAGGTTGAAGGCAAATTTGAGTGAGAAAAGTGGCCTTGAAAATGACCTACTTTCATCCACACGGGCAGACACACGGGTATGTATCTTAGTCGTGTGTGACACACGGCCATGTGCACGGGCGTGTGGTTTGGCCGTATGTCCCCTGCATCTTTAAAATTGAGAAACAGAATCCCCAGGTATTTTCACATGGGCGTGTGTCTCAGTCGTATGTGACACACGTCCTAGCACATTAGCGTGTGACTGGGTCGTAAATTGTTCGCATGGCCTACCACATAAGCGTGTGGCTTAGCCGTGTGAGCCAAGTCAGTAACTACCCTAATTTGAACATGGGCTAGGACATGGCCGTGTGCCTCACATCGAATGCCTACATGGTCTGGGACACGGGCGTGTGTCCCTTGCACCTAAGAAAAATTTTAAAATTTCGCGATAAATTCTCTGAGATCCCGGTTTAGTCCCGATTTGATATAAATGCATATTTTGAGCCTCGAGGGCACATTTAAGGGAAAATATGATTGTTTTCAGATATGAATAGTAAATGATATGAATTTTTCTATAATTGATCTGTAAACTCTGGTAATGCTCCTTAACCCTGTTCTGGCGACGAATAGGGATTAAGGGTGTTTCAAAGATGGTGATTAGTAACATCTTTTCTCCACTTACTTGATATCTATACTATAGTTAATTACTAATTAACCTTGATTAATTAAATTAAACATGTTTTACTTTTAATTAAGCTTAATTTAATGATAATTTAATTTTTGATTGAAATCATCATCAAAATCCAATCCCATATTGCATATTGGTTTATTTACAACTTTGATGCACAAAATGTATAAGCATGTATATGAATAACCACTAAATATTTGAAGACAAAATTATAAGATCACAATATAATTTAATAAAAAATTAAAATATTTCTCATAAAATACTATAAACTTAAAAAAGTGTCATTTTTTAAAATCTGTCGCTATAAATATTGTGATATTTCTCTTAAAATATCATGATAGGGTAGTTATTTGTTTATTAAGATAAGTCGTTAATATAAAAGTGTTACTATTTAAATAATGGTCAAAATTATTTCCTTTTAAAAAGAAACAAAATATCTTTTAAAAATATCTTTGATGGACATTTGACATTTGATTAGCATTTAGTGTAACTCAATCTAATAAAAGCTCATATTTCAAGTTAAGTAAATAATAAGATAGAGAAAACATGAAACTCAATAAAAAATTTATTGAAAACAAACTATGGATGATTAAATGAATCAAAAAATATATTTCAAAAGAAAAAAAAACATAACAACTCATTTTTCAGTGGTGTTGAAAATAGTGGTTTTAGAATTACAAATCCAACGAGTGAGTCCATAAATATTATTATTTAATATTTATGAGTCAAATATAGTAGTATATTGAATGTTGAGTTGATAATTTTTGTTATTTGAATGAATAGTTAAGTTCAAGTGGTTTTTAAAAACAAGGTATCGGGAACTCGTTTCTATAAACCGAGTCCATAACAATTTCATCAAAGCGTTTCCGCGGACGAATCCATTTTGAATTTGATAAATGCATTACTTGTGAAGTATGTGTTTATGTATGCCCTATAGATCTACCCGTTGTTGATTGGAAATTTGAAACGGATATTCGAAAAAACGATTGCTTAATTACAGTATTGATTTCGAAATTTGTATATTTTGTGGTAACTGCATTGAGTATTGTCCAACAAATTGTTTATCAATGACCGAAGAATGTGAACTTTCTACTTACGACCGTCACGAACTGAATTATAATCAAATTTCTTTGGGTCGTTTACCAATGTTAGTAATTGATGATTATACAATTCGAACAATTTTGAATTTAATTCAAAGAAAAACTCAGTAAGTAAACCTTTTGTTCTATTAAAGTAAAGAGAAATTTCTCATTCATTCTTTTAAGGTTCCGTTTTGGTTTAAGTTAAAAGACTGTTTGGTTTGAATTAAAAAAGAATAAAGCCTTTGGTTAATAAATAAAAATTCAGTTACAAATTAACTGGTTGATAAGATTTTCAGATTCCTTTTTATTGAAAATTAAAATATATTAGTATATTTGTGATTATTTCAAAATATATAGTTTCAAAAAACAAAATACCATTTTCTTTTGAACAAACAAAAAAGAATCAAAAACGAAACTGTCCAATAATTGTGCTTAGAGCAATTCACGCCTAATAGATTAGGATTTTATTCAATTAGGAATGTATCATAAAAAAAAAATTTCCTGGTTGGGTCAATAAGATCATAAAAAGCATTCGATTTATTTATCTCTTATTTTACACAGAATGGATTTGCTTGGACAAATACACAATTTTCTTTTAGTTTTTCTGGGATCGGGTCTTATATTAAAAGGCCTGGGAGTGGCATTACGTACCAATCCTATTTATTTTACCTTTTCATTGGGATTGGTACTTGTTTGTATATCTTTATTTTATATTCTCTCAAATTTTCATTTTGTAGCTACTACCAGGCTCCTTATTTATGTGGGAGCAATAAATGTTTTAATCCTATTTGTTGTGATGTTCATGAATGTTCAGAATATTATAAAGATTTTAATCCGTGGACCATTGGGAATGGCCTTACTTCGTTGGTTTGTACAAGTATTCTTGTTTCGCTAATTACTACTATATTAGATACATCATGGTACAGGATTATTTGGACTACAAGATCAAATCAAATTATAGAACAAGATTTGATAAGTACTAGTCAACAAATAGGAATTCATTTAGCAATTGATTTTTTTTTCTTCCATTTGAATTCATTTCAATAATTCTTTTAGTTGCTTTGATAGGTGCAATTGTCGTGGCTCGTCAATAATAAATCTTTCTAACTAGGAATAGTAAGCAATCAAAATTAAACCTTTTTCTGGTTTTTTTGCCTTATCGCATCCATTTTCTTTGAATTCTATTTGAATATTGCTCATGTATAAAATAGAAATTCATTTATTCAATATATTTCTTATAGTTTCTTTTTTCTTTTTTGTTATACTCTAATCAATCAAATCTGTAAAATTATTGTTCATATTAATAATGAATCGTAATTGATAAGAAGTTGGTCAATGATGCTCGAACATATACTTGTTTTGTGTGCCTATTTATTTTCCATCGATATTTATGGATTGATCACGAGTCGAAATATGGTTAGGGCCCTTATGTGTCTTGAACTTATACTGAATACGGTTATTATAAATTTTGTAACATTTTCTGATTTTTTTGATAGTCGGCAATTAAAAGGAAATATTTTCTCAATTTTTGTTATAGTTATTGCAACTGCTGAAGCAAGTATTGGATCAACTATTGTGTCCTCGATTTATCGTAACAAAAAATCAACGCGTATCAATCAATCAACTTTTTTGAATAAGTAATATTAAGAATATTAAATTATAAGATTCACCATTTTAAATTAGCATGTACAATATGTTGGAATCTACATCATGTTTTCGAAAACGTAAGAAATCAAAGTATATTGGTCCTTTCTTATGAGTTGATCCTGAAGGAAATTGATTAGAAAATTTTTGGTAAATTGTTGATTCATCTGGTGTTTAACTATATTTATTTACAAGTTTACTATATGAAAATTTTATTATGCTCAAAAATTTATAGATCCCATGTCAGATTCAGTAAAAATTTATAATACATGTATTGGGTGTACTCAATGTGTCCGAGACTGCCCCACCGATGTGCTAGAAATGATACCATGGGATGGATGTAAAGCTAAGCAAATTGCTTCCGCTCCAAGAACAGAATATTGTGTTGGTTGTAAGAGATGTGAATCTGCTTGTCCAATTGATTTCTCAAGCGTTCGAGTTTATTTATGGCATGAAACAACTTGAAGTGTGGGTATTAAATATTTATGGATGACTATATAAGTGTATTGAAGTTTGATTCGAAAATTTTAGTGATTTGATTGTTAATTAAAGAAAAAGGACTAAATCATAAAAGTCATAAAACTTAATCACTATTGATTTAAAATGATTAAATAAGCATAAAAACATATTTAAAAGGGTTTTATATTGTAATTTCACCGTAATTATATCATAGTGGACGATTTTGGTGTAGAAATAAATTAATTGTATGTTAATTTTATATTAAAATGTTAAAATAATAAGTTAAATAAAAGAAAAAAGTCATCTTCTTCATTCTTCAAATTTCCACTTGAAACCACCATTAGAAACCTTTAAGAGGTTTGATCAAGCTATTGCTTTGCATGCAAGTCAATTTTTGTTCTATTTTTAGTGATTTTTATGTTTTTGAGATCGTTGTAGTTTAATCTAGTTAACCCAGGGACTAATTCGTAAAACTATTAAACGTTTTTATTTATGCCATTGATGAAATTATGATGTTTTTTAAGTTTGATGATAGATTTATAAGCTTGATACTTAAATATGACTATTTTGTAAAATGATTTTGGTTAATTTTAAGTTTAGGCTCTAAATTGATAAAATAATAAATTTAGCATGAAATTATTGTGAAATATCAATAATTATGGGTTGTATAAGTATAAGCAAAAATTTGGCCAGCTTGGTTTTGGACTTAATTGTGATAATTGTATAAGTTCCGAGATTAGGGACTAAATTGAATAAAAGGTAAAAGTTTAGAGTAAATATTGATAAATGGTCAATTACATGAATTTTAATATTTTAAGATTTTTGAATTGGTTAATTGAGCTAAATTATTATAGAGATCAAGAAACAGATCAATAGGTTGATAATCGCGGGAAAGGAAAAGTTATTGAGTAGTCATCGTCGAGGTATCAGTAGCTATTACATTTTGGTAAGTTCGTATTAGGTTTATCATGTTTATAATGACTTGAATTTAATTATATATGTGTTTATGTATATATACACTATAGTTAACAAGGTTAATTGAGGTAAGACATAAGATTCAAAATGAATGATTGATTTGTAAAACACGGTAAATGAGTATGTGTGAATTGAATGGTATATCATATAAAATGTACATGAGCAAGTTGATAGTGATGTAATAGTATAAAGATAAAAAGGTTATAGAATACAGGTTAAAGCCAATGTGAACTTAGTGAATAGTTAGGATACAAATGACATGTCATTAGGATTTATATTAAGCAGGTACTATGTACCGATGTTGGCTATGTGCCATTTATATTTAGCAAGCACTATGTACCGATGTTGCAATAGAAGACACTTTATGCAAGTGTTATATTTAGCAGATACTATGTACCGGTGATGGATACCATACCGATGGCTTGAGATCCTGCATGTGTTGCAGATTCTCTGAAGCTTGTGTGAGCATTACCCTTCTGTGTATCCGAAGTCAATTTACTATTGTTCTTCTACAAAAATAGTTAATTATTGAAATGGGAATTAAATGAGATGATATGATTAATTATGTTGTGTTGAGTATAGCTTGATATATGAATCTTGGCATGTTGTGTTTTGATGATTTGATTTATCCAGGCTTAAATTGACAAGTATGTAAAGTTTTGTTTTACGAACTTACTAAGCTTTACGTAAGCATACTTTAGTTGGTTTTCTTCTTTGTAGATTGTTAGACTTTTGCTGTTGACTGGAACATCGTTGGAGATCACACTATCCGATAACTCTTTCGATAATTATTTGTTTATTTTGGCCCGATTATAAGTGGCATGTAAATAGGGTTTTGGCTATGTAAAATTTAAGTACCATGGTTGTATTTTGTGTCATTTGAAGTTTATAATATGAATGTTGAGGTAAGTTCTAACTAGTATTTTGGTTAGTTGAGGTGTGTGATGGTAAATACATGTTTTGATATCTAAATGCATTTTGAATGGTTATTTTGGTATAAATGTTTAGGTAACTAAGTAAATCATGTTTAGGTAAAATATATATAATAATTTATTATATTTTATTATTTTAGTTCCTCATAAACTTGTTCCCATATTCCACTTTCTTTCTTTCTTTCCTATTGTTTTTTTTCCTACCATTTCTTTTTTATGGCTATCTCCTAAAATTTCTCTTTGCAATTCTATTTCTTTTCAACTTTTTCTTTTCCAAGATTATAATCGCACAAGTTTTTTTCTTAATTCCTTCCTTTTTTATTTGAATTTAGTACATATTTGAGGTTGGGGAGGATTGCAAGATGGTGGTCTCTCCGACCAATTAAGTTCTATTCTTAAGTTGTTGTTCGTTCAAGGGTTTTGGTGTTCTCGTTCTTAAGGTTTATATCAACTACCTCATCAAGTGTGTGATCTAACTCGAAAAACTCATCAGAAATTCAAAAAATCTGCGAAACAAGGCTGTTTTTCGAAATTTCCTAGTGGCACACGGCCGTGTGAAATCATGCAGACTATATGAGGCACAAAGCTGTGTGAAATCATATAGACCGTGTGGGTAAACCGTATGGACCACACGGGCTAATTTTTTGGGCCGTGTGTGACAATACAAACTTATAACTTATATTAAAATATAACCCAAAAATTAATTGTGCTCTAAAATTCCATTTATGTAACCCAAAATTAATTGTCATTTAGTTAAAAATTAAAATATTGTTTACTATAAATTAATTATTTTGTGACTAAAATTTGAATTTGAAGTGTTAGAATTTTAGTAAGTCGAATGTTCTTCAGACATTTAAAATTTTAGAAGGTGAGCAATTTTTTTTATTTTTAATTTTGAGACAAAAACAAATAATATTTAATTATTGTATGTCTATTAATTTCAACAATTTATTTAAGAACTAAAAAATTGCAAGTAACAAGTATACCCTTATTAATAATATCAATGATTGTTTTAGGAGTTGGAAATAGATTAATAAAACCAAACACTCTGAACCTTAGATGATTTTGATAAAAAAAAGAAGAAGAAAAAACAGTAATAGCTCCGAATTATCATATATCTACATTTGTTTGGAAAGACTATTATTTAGAAGGATTGAAAAGTTTAGGAGAAAAAGTGATACAACACCAGAAACCATCACCAAATAAACAATTCCTTCAAATTTCAAGCAATGAAGCCTAAAAGCATCATCATAACAAGATAGAATTTTAGCTAAAACATTGAACTTAACCAAAACTACCATTAACGAAACTAAAAATTAAATCAAGTAAAATATAAACACAAACAGTAGTAGAATATAATAATAATAATAAAGCACGAATTTTAAGCAAACATGAAAACAAAAATCAATAAAAGGTGAAAAGAATGAACTTGAATAGTAAGGAGCTAAGCTCACCTATGAAATCTTCCTACTCTTCCATGGATGTAAATAAACCACCAAATTAGCATCAACTACACCAAAAACTGAATCTAACGACTAGGGTTTAGGGGTTTTAATGCCTTCCTTTAGTGGGCTTTGGACTTAAATTTCTAGAAAATTAAAATTAAATTAATGAATTGTTACCATTTTCGGCCCAATTACTCTTGATTTTGAAGCCTTTAAAGATTGAACACCAATTTCCAACTTTTTTGGGTTAATGAACTTCCCGACTTGTACGATGTCTAAATTTTTTCAACTTTAAGTTGTCAATTTTTTTTAAATATAATCACACACTATTAATGTATTTCTGTTTTGGTTGCTTAGATTTAAAATTTTTATTTTAATTATAAACATTTTTAAATTTTAATATTTTAGTTACTCTTCTGTTAATCATTTAAGGTAGTCTTTTTTTATTGGCATAATAGTAAATTTAGCCCTCAACGTTTCACATTCTATTAATTTAGTTTTATTTCTTAAAATTTCAAAATTAAAAATTAAAAACTTTAAAAATAAAAATAAAATATTTAAACATTCTTTTTTCGATAAATATGCATAAATTTTTATAACAATACATACAAAATTATAAATAAATTAATACTCATTTTTCTCTTTTTCTAATATGAAATTTTTTAAAATAATACTTTTATAAATAAAATACTTTTAAAAATCCCACAAATAAAACTTAAACCAGATTCAATTTTTTTCCTATTTTCTAAGTTTATTTTATAAATAACAAACTTTATTATACATTCAGCCTTTCTCATTAGTCTTCGTCAAATTTGCTAAGTGCTGGATATCGCTTTTGCCCACAACCACTGGCACCATAACCCTTATGTCGAACTCCTTGATTTTTACATCCTCTATCATTGCACCATTGAATTAGGAATTGATTATGGAGCTCCTGGCCTGACCTTTCACCTACTAGGTCACTAGGACTTTATCCTCACCTATATACCTCAATCATACCCACCTCTAAGCACAATCTCAAATACAACAAACTCATTTTGAGCAATTACCTAAAGACATCGATCTTACCTGTAATCTCCCTAGCACGGCCTAGACGTTATGGCCGAGTTCTGAAGGCTACATTAGCCACCGAAATAGCCTAGTAAAACTATCGGAGTTTATAAACAATCTTTTTAAAATATTTGTTTATATTAGAAGAAAACTTAGCCTTATATCTCTTTTTCACAAAAACTTATGAGTTTCAAAAACCGGTTATTTTTAACATTTTCCTTGTAATGGTGACTATTTTTGAAATTTTAGTTGATTTTCAAATTATTTACTTTTCAAAAATCTCATTTGCATAATATCGCAACGGAAAAGTGATATTCAACATAATTTTAATGAAAAACCAGAATTCCATGCATGATTAAATCAAAATTCATGTTTCAATAGCCTAAAATCGATTTAAACGTTATGCATGCCCAATAAATCCCAAATAAGAAAAAAATCTATACCACAATTCATATAAAATAATACAGTTCCCAAATAACCAAAGTTATAATATTATGTCTAAAGTACTTTTAATGAAAATTATTTGAACCAAGACTTTCGAATACCAAGCCCGTATCCTAACCTTGCAGGTTATCTGAGAATATTGAAATAGAAGGGTGAGCTTAAAGAGCTCAGTGTGAGTCTAAACACAAGAAAATCAGTGCAAAACAACATACAAGACATAAAAAATAACAATTTTTCAGCTCAACTCATCAGTATAGCATTTCAGAATTTTTAGTTTGTTTTTACATAGTTATGAATGGCAATGCAATTTCAGTTTATCAGAAAAGATCCTACCCAACTCCAATACACACCACAGTAAGAGTTTCCCAAAACTCATCCATCCCTACACACCGCGTTGTAGATAAACCACAAGTAAGTTGCAAATAAATTGCCAGAAAAAATTGTGGGTAAACCACCATTATTTTCAGATAAAAAGTTTGTAGTTAAACTGTCAATAAGTTGTGGGTGAACCACCTGTGTTTGCAAATTATTAAACCACCAATACTTCCTCTGTTCATATTGTCCCACCCCATGCTATGCAATACGACATGCTAGTAACAAAACAATACAAAAACAGTAGACATGCTTTAACATGTATTCGGTTTAAAAGTAGCAGTAGACGTGTTTAATATACAACTAGTAAGACAGAAGCAATAATAACAGTAACAGTTTATCAAAAATACAGTGAGAATAGACATGTATCATTCACATGTCATGAATATAACAATAATAATTCAGTCAATCAAATCATAGATTCTAAAATATACATAATATCAGGGTCTCAATTGAGTGTACAAAAATTGTAAAAACAATTCAAGGACTATACAGGGACTAAAATGAACATATCAAAAAATTCTGGATAAATTTGTAAAACAAGGGTCACACAACTTTGTGATAGCCTGATGTCATGTGGAAAGGGGTACACGTTTGTGTAATAGCCTAGTGTTGTATGGAAAATGATAAATTACCCTACAATAAAGGCACGATCATGTGGTAGGCCGTGTAACAGTTTGAGGCCGTGTAACAGGATAAGGCCGTGTAATTCACGAACTACCCTAAGATTTATAGGTGTACATGGTTGTGTAGTCCATCCGTGTGGTCCACACGCCCGTGTGGGAGACCGTGTTGCCCTAAAAATTACACAAGATCATTACTGATTTACTTGGAAAAGACACAACTTTCAGCACGAGTCCAAACTCACAATTGATTTTGATCCAATTCACTTAGATCTGATTCGTCAAATTACAACCATACAAGTATTCATATGTTAAATTTGGCGTTAAGGATTTCAACAAAATTCGAAAGATATTGATTAACAATTTGAAAAGATTTACGTCAGACTATGATATTACAAAAATATGGGATCTAATCATTAAAACAAAGTGTACTTACTAATTCTTGGAAAAGATATTGAATACTACTGACAATTATTCTAAATATTGATAGAAATTAAACTAATGGGGTACAATTTAATATGTGAAAGAAAAATAATTGACAACACAAAGAATGAAATAGGGTGCAAAAATGAGAGAAAAAATAAGAGAAAATAATATGGAAAGCTAATTCTACTAAAATTTTGAAAAGGGCAATGTGAAAAATCAAAATAGAATAAGAATTGATTAAATATCTAGGGTTAGTAAAACCTAAGGGGGGCATAAGTAATTTACCCACACTTGCCGAAAATTAAAAGAAAATGAAAGAGGAAAGAGGGGCTCAAAATTGGGTTTCTAGGAAAGGGCTCTAACATTTAACCATTCAGCCTATAACTCATTTCTTGTTTAATCTATATTCTTAACTACATATATTTTGAGGTGTGACAACTCTCCCCTCCTTAAAAAAAATTTAGTCCTCAAATTTTACCTGATTCGAATAAATGATGTAACAGCCCGATTTTAGGCCTAGTCGGAACAGTGGTTTTGGGACCACAAATTCGACATAAGAAAATTTATTATTATTATATTTTTATGGTCTAAAATTTCATGAAATGATTTCGTGAAAATTTCTTTCAAAAATTTTAACGTTTGGCCACTCAATTTAGTCAAAAAGACTAAATTGTAAAAAGTACAAAAGTTGAGTTGTACATACTAGAGGTGTCCAATTGTTATGAAATTTTAAATTTGAGGTCCTTAAATGGAATTAGACCACTGGATAATTTTTTAGACAAAAATGGACATGAAATAGGTGAAATAGAATATTTTTAAGTTAGGGGCATTTTGGTCATTTAGTAATTAAAAGAATTAAAAAGCCAAAATCAAAGCAAAATTGTGTCCATCTTCAAGCTATGGCCAAATTTCTCAAGGGGAAACCATGGCTAGGGGTTTTCAAGCTTCCAAGCTCGAATGTAAGTCCATTCTAGCCCCGTTTTTAATGTTCTTTACATTTTTGAGATCCTCATAACTCGATTTAGCTATTTCCACCATTATTTTAAGCTAGGGTTTGTGTTTAAAAATTTACCCATGGATGACATACATGTGTTTTGATGTTTAATGGTATAATATGAATGCTCGGTGTGTAATAAACGACTTTTACTAAGTGAGTTTCGATGAAATTGTCAAAAGGACTAGTTTGTAAAAAGTTGTAAAATGTGTGTAAGTGTGTGAATAAATGGAAATGGTGGGCTTCTATAGTTATGAAAATGGTTCGGCTAGGCTTAAAATACAAGGAAATTGAATAAAAATCATTTTACGAGCCTAGGGGAAAAAGTGTAAATATGACAAAGTTTAGGGGCAAAAATGTAAATTTTTCTAAAATGTGAATTTAGGCTAATTTGAGATTAGGATGAATGAATGAGTTAAATGTGTTGTTATAGATCAATGAAAGCGAGATTCGAACTTAGAACGAGAGGAAAATAAAAACTATGACGAATAAGTCCTTTTTACCGATTGTGCTACCAAGGTAAGTTTGTATGTAAGTAATATATTGTTTTTACTTATGTTATAATATTTTGTTATTATATGAGAGGTGGTTTCATATTGAATGATCACTTGATGTAAATTATGAATTGAAATTAATTATGGATGAATTGGTAAAATGTTGAAAAGTGAGTAATTTCCCGGTTGGACCTTCGGAATAGAAAAGATACGAATGATCCATTGTGAGAACACATGTGTAGTACTATGTGCAGGCTACTATGTGTTTAAAATAGTTTTAGGTCACATGTGTAGTACTAAGTGTAGGCTACTATGTGTACCAAATGGTTAGGTCGCATGTGTAGTGCTAAGTGCAGACTACTATGCGTACCCGATAGCTTCGATCACATGTGTGGGACTAAGTGCAGGACACTATGTGTAAAAGATAGCTTTGGTCACAAGTGTGGTACTATGTGAAGGCCACTTTGTGAAGAAGGTGGCTTTGACTGCAAGGGTGGTACTATGTGCAGGCCAGCGGGCATCCGTTATTATTCTTATGTGTTTAACGGGAAATGACTAGGTGTAATTGAATATGACTATGTGATGAATAAGTGAAGGTTCGTGTGTGTAAACTTATGAGCAACGTGCTCGATATGTGATCAAACTTTGGTAAGATTGATATGGATTAAGCGTTACAATGAAAGTTACTACAAAGAAAACATGAAAGAGTGAAATTTAGTAATAAAACAGTTTTGGATAGCAGTAGTTGTGTGACTTTGAAAAATCACCAAAAATGATTGAAATCGAATTAGAAGTTGAATAAGATATTAAATAAAAGCTTATTCAGTATATTTTCATATAAAGGAAACGGTGTACGCAAAAGAATTTTATATTATGAGATATTTAAGTTTTTGTGAGGCAGAGTTAGAATGATTTTGGAATCCCCTGTTCTGCTTTGGGAAAATCATTAAAAATTGTAAAAAAATAATTATGGGTTATAATTTATATGCTTAAAATCCTTAATGAGTCTATTTTCTAAATAAAATAATGAAAACATTATCCAAATATTGCACGAAGAGATAATTAATTTTTAGTGTAGAGGGGTCAGAACTGTCAGACAGCAAAACAGGGGTGACTTTAAAGAATAAATTGTACTTACTGGCTAAACCAAAAATTCTGTAATTTTATGGTAAGAATATATATGATCCTAGTTTCAAGGAAAATTAGCGGATCTTAATTTAGAGTTTCGTAGCTCAAGACATAAATAATTTAGTGATTGTGACTCGAGTAGACAGCTTCAGATGAACATGAATAAATAGTGGAACTATGTGCAATTATGATTGTATTATCTTGAGAACATATTGTGAAGATTTATAAAAGCATGTTAATAGATTACTTATCATTTACATACCTACTTACTAAGCGATAATGCTTACCTCCCTTCCTTTCTTTTTTCCTATAGTGTCATAGATGCTAGTTCGAGTTGGAGGTCGTCGGAGATTCTATCACACTAACAAGTTATTGATTGGTATAGTATAAACGATCTTCAAGTATTTTTAAGTCTATGGCATGTATAGGGACTTGATTATGTGTATATGTTATTATGAGTTGGCCTAAAATGTTGGCCTATAATATTTGATAGTTCATTTTGTATAAGGCCATTAAGGATGGCTAATATTAGTTAAGTTATATGTTTATGATGTTGTATTTTGTGGATGTGCAAGCTTGCATGACTTGGTTGAATGAGTGTGTGATGATCAATTATGGAAAGTGAAGCATGTGAATGGTTGTGTGAAGGACACGGCCTTGGACACGGGCGTATGCCCCTATTTTCAAGAAATTTTCCAATGTTTTCCAAAGTTCTTGGTTTAGTCCCGAACTGCTTCTATAGTATGTTTTGGACCTCGTAGGCCCGTATAAGGGACGATATGCATATGTATGAATGATTTTAAATTGAATGAAATTTTATGACTCGGTTTAATACGTTTACAAGCGTATATGTTCTGGTAATGTCTCTACCCTATTTCGGCATCAAATACGGGTAAAGGGTGTTACAGATGAGGATATTGTTGATGAATCGTGTCTTCCAATTCCCACGTGGCCTCTTTAGTGCCATGGTTTCACCACAGAAGCTTAACTAGAATAATTTGTTTCCTTTTCGGAACCTTTACCTCATGATCTAGAATTTGCACAGGTTCCTCCTCAAATGATAAATCTAATTGTACATCAATCTCTTTGATTGGAACAAAATGGGAAGGGTTAGATCGGTACCATCTCAACATGGAAACATGGAATACGTCATGGATATAGTCTAACTTAGGAAGTAACTCTAATTGATACGTCATTAGACCAACTCTCTTCTTAAAGATTCTGTAAAGTCCAATGAACCTAAGACTCAATTTGCCCTTTTGTCCGAACCTCAAAACTTTCCTCTATAAAGATACTTTTAGAAAAACTTGATCTCCAACAAAATCATTTACATCATTACAACATATAGTTAGTTGACTGATGTGAATTTAAAAGAGAAAACAATTTTTTCTATGTCATTTAAAAAAGTGAATTTGTGTTTATCAAAACAATTGTTTTCAAATTATGAGGTGTGTTGTAATGGTTGCTCACTTCATCTTTTAGTCATGTGGTTGGGGTTCGATCCCTACTTGTGAAAATGAAGTAAATTTTATGGTTGGCCATTTACCTCTTCGAAAAGCATTCACAACGAGGGGATTAGTCACACTACCAACGATATATACCTTGGTTATGACCAAAAAAATAATTGTTTTCCATTGGTTTTAAAAGCTTAGCTCAACATTATGACTTGAACTTTTTTTTTTACAATTCACGTCAGTTAATTAATATAATTTTCTAAGAGTGTGTTTAGATGAATAAATTTATTTTATTTTTTTTGAGAATTTTAAAAATGGTAGCACTTTAGAATCCATTAATTCAAAATGCTGGTATTTGTAATTAATTTGTTTGGATAAATAATTGATTTAGGAAAAAATAGGTTGCTAGAATTTTACAAATTAAAAAAGTTAATAATTATATTAAAATAAATAATATAAAAACATTCAATATGGATTTATATTTATAAAAAAATTATAAAGATTTTTAATAAAATAAGTTTTAAAAAGTATTTATTAGAATTAAATAAAAATAATTTTGAAGTTTAAATTTTTTTGTTTTACAGTGAGATCATATGTATTAAATCAAATAAAATTATAAGGAATTTTGAAAAAACACCTCTTAAGTGAAATTTGAAAAAGTAAATTGAATTAATGAAATCTCCTGTTGAATTTGCAGAGTTTTGAAATTCTTCAATATATTTATTAAATAGGTAAATTCGTTTTTGGAATTTTAAAAACTTTAATAAAAATAAAATATTTCACCCACGTGCTCTAAAAGTTTTAATAATTTTAATTAAGATATATATCAATAAAAAGAACTGATCAAAATATGCTGAACTAAATCTTTAAATTTAGTATGAAGATGAAAATCACATTGTGATTTGGAAAAAAAAAAAAAAAGAAGAAGAAAGTTGCGTGCCTTTTTAAAAAAGAGGAAAGAAAAAGCCCAAGAAATAGGCTTGAGTGTTGGCCCAGTGTTCACAGACATCGATGCGAAGATGCCCTGCCCAGGGGCAGGACCAGCCAAGGGAAGTGATAATTGAGTGATTTATAATGAAAAAACCCCTTAGACAAAACGAGGCTTCTATTTTCTGAACCTCATGTCCCCCTCCATCCCTACATTTCCACTGCTTCTATGTTTCCTTTATACCACGCTTGTTCCCTTTACACTTCTTTCGCTTTCCATTATCATGCCTTGGGTCCCCCATCATCATCATCATCATCTTCCATATTCTCTATTACATTCTCACACCCACATCTATATACATAAACAATTCCATGCTTTTTGTTCTGTAATAACCTTTGAAGGAAATAAAAAAGATGTTATCCCCATAATAATCTCAAATCCAATCATTTCTTTGCTATCTAAAGTCCATACATTTATGACTCATCTCAATCCTCCCCTTTTCAAAGGAATTAATCAAGCAAATCTTCTTTTTGTTTGGTATACACTTGAAATAAAAAAACTAATGCGTTTTTCAAATACGTAAAAAGAAAGGATTTTAATCATTCCTAATCGTAAAATGATACACAATTTTTATAAATTTGTTGATAAAACGACAAATAACGTGTCAACCCATCGCATTGAGAAATAATGAACCAAAGTCCCCAATTGCCAATAAATCCCAAATTCCCTCTCTCTCGGACTCTTTCAAATTGAATCATGTAGGTGTTTGCAAAAGCAAAACTTTCCCTTCAAATCAAATCCGGTACTTCATATATTTTTCATTATTTTATAGTTGTGTTTAAATTTTGATGAATTAATATTTAATTTGTCTTTGAATTTGTCTAAAAAGTATCTAGATAGCACTTAAATTGGTTTTTGAACTTGTATGCCATCACTCAGGTTAGTATATTCATACAACACGTTTGTTTATGTTCATGTGTCATTGATGACCAATTTTATAGTGACACATGGAGTAAACTACATGTTAACCCTTAAAAAATTAACTTGTTAACAAATTGGGGGCAATATGTGTGGCGTGATACAAATTTAGGCACTAATTAAATATTTTTAGACAAGTTCAAGGGATAAATTACATATTAACTCAATTTTAATACGTTAATAATTTATATTAGGTAAAATTTGAGATGTATTTTGAAAAATAAATTTTAAAATATTATGATATATATTATGTTTATGTCATATAATAGTAGGGTATTTAGGGTTTTTTTTTTCTTTGGATTTTAGGTAGAGTCTTGACTTTTATATATAAAGCAAAAAAACTTCACCTTGCTTAAAGCTAAGTGGGTGGGTCCAGAATTATTGTTCAACATCAGATTTGGTTGATCTTAATGTCAAAGACTCAAAAGGGGCGGTGGAGATTTAGGTAGGTGGCTTAGATCACACAAGAGTCAACTTAAGAGATCTAACGTTTATGAGAGTGTCTTGGGGTCTATGTACTTTAGCCACTTTTATGTTGTTGGTAAAAATGTTCTTATAAAAATATGATTATAAAATAATTATATTAAAATTAATTTAAGTTTTGATTGAAATGATAATATTGGTGTTCTAAAATTTTGGTTAAATTTTGCTATTAGTTTTTTTACTTTACGAAAGTTGTGGATTTAATCATTATAATTTAATTTGGTTATTTTTAATTCATGTACTTTTTAAATTTTAAAATTTCAGTCTTCACCAAATATTAAATTCATTAAGTTATTTTTTGTTATTTCTAAAGTATCATGTGCTAAACATATTACTATATGCATAATGTCATGCCAGCATGTTATTTCCACATATTACTTGCTAAAAATTTAATTAATTAATTAATTAACGACTGTCATTTGTGTCAAGACTGAAATTTTAAAATTTAGGATTTAAAATGATTCAATTGAAATTTTTGGATTAAATCTACAATTATATGTATAGCATATGTAGACCTAATCATGGGTTAAGCCACTCTCCCAGGCCAGTCCAAAAAATGGGAGGCTTTGGGAAAAATATAGGCCTGAAATATGGGTTTGAACCAAAATTAATGCCCGTTTTCTAAACTGTCCAGGCCCCGGATAGGATTTCTTTGGCCCAGGCCCGACTTAGCCTAGCCCAAGTTAGTTGTTTTGTTGTCATTTTGTTGCTATCTTATTTAGGGGTGTGCAAAATTCGGGTAAAATCAAAAAAATTCGGTTAACCGACCGAATACGGTTAACCGGTCAGTTAACCGAATTAATTCGGTCGAGGTCGGTTAATAATTTTTTGAGTTTTCGGTTAACGGTTAATTCGGTTCGAAACCAGTCGGTTAACAGAATTTTTTCGGTTTAACCGAAAAAATAATAAATTAAAATTATAATATATTATTAGCCCACTATTCACTCAAACCCAATCCAACATAAACCGAAATACCCAATCTAATATATATTAACCCAAGTACCCAACCCAATCATAAAAATTACAAATAATTTAATAAATAAAAATAAAAATCTAAAACTAAAACTAAAACTAAAAATAAAAATAAAAATAAAAATAAAAAACATATAATTTTATACAAATAATTTGGTTAATTCGGGTAATTTGGATAATTCGGGTAATTCGGTTAATTTGATTAATTCGGTTAATTCGGTTAATTTTATGCTTATTTTAACCAAAAATAAAAAATATAATTTTCGGTTAATTCGGTTAACTGACCGAATTAACCGAAAAAATTTCGGTTCGGTTAACGGTTAAAAATTTTGAAGGGTCGGTTAATTTGGTTAATGTTATTTCAGGTCGGTTAACCGATTGAACACCCCTAATTTTATTACTATTTTGTTATTATTGTTTGGATATTATTTAACTTTTGTTTTATTGTTAATTTTACTACTATTTTAGAGGTATTTATTAAGTATAAAGACTTTTTTAATATATTTTTAATTTGTTGGAAAATATTTATTTTAATGTTTTTAGTGTATTTGATATATTATATTTTTTAAAATTTTGTTTTTATATAAAAAATAATCAAAAAATGATAATATAGATAGGTCGGGTCAGGTTCGGGTTTAGCATTTTTAATATGGGTTAGGTTTGGACAGAATTTTAAGCCTATTTTTTAAGGTTGGGCTAGCCTGAGCCAAGAAACGGGCCTAAAATTTTACATCAGTTCGGTCAGCCAATGATTAGGTCTAAGTACACTAATAATTGAATTTAAACAAGCAAATTTAACTACTATTTAGGTCAGGACTAAAATTTTAAAATTTGAAAAGTACAAAGACTAAAATTAACCAATTCAAAAAGTACAATAAATAAAATTGATCAAATTAAAATACAAGGACTAAATCCATAATTTTTACAAAGTACGGGGACTAATAATAAAATTTACCTAAAATTTTTTTTATGTCTTAGATTTAAGTAATAGTTTTAGATTTATTTTAAGTTTAAATTCATTTTTCTAACTTTTATGTAAAAATATGAAAGATAAAAACACTTTCATAACAACATTTGTTACTTTTTAAATAAAATTTGTGTCTGCTTAATTAGTTATATAAACTTAATAATTTTTTTGCCACGTGGAACTCATTAAGTAAAGGTGAATTGGGATGATAAAAGAGAAATTTTCTAATCAATGGCTTAATTAACACACTTTTTTAAATCACTGTAGGTTTATATTTATATAATAACAATAATATGAATAATTGTGCTGTTTACTATCGATGAAATAGAAGAATTTTACAAACGAATCTAACATAATGTGAAGTGCGTTTATTATTACTTTACTACACAGTACACCATACATCCTTTTATATTATATATTTCAACAATTTTATTATAGATTTATATAATTCCTAAAATTATTTATAGTTCCTTCTTAATTTATAGGAAGATAATTCATTTCAGTGCATTTGAAATTACGTCTTTTTACATTAACACCAATACATATACTAATCTATAGGAAGATAATTTATTTCAGTGCATTTGAAATTACATCTTTTTACATTAACACCAATACATATACTAATCGAGTTAAGGCTCAATCAATCAATTTAAATATTTTTTTTAATTTCATTAACAGTCAACAGAGTAATAATCTTAATAATATATTCCTCCATTGTTTTGGATAATGATTTTACGCTATTAATATGGAAAATGCTATTTCTTTTAGCTTCTTTCTAAAATATAAATAGGGTAAACGTAATTCAAAATATTTAAATTAGACTTGATCATGAGTTTGATAATTCGTTTAGGTTTAAAGATTCGCTCGAAAATGGATTTAGATAAAAAATTATATATTTTTTTTAAACGGGTCGAGCCTCAAGTAAGATTTTTTGGCCCGATCTAACCCGAATTTGTCTAATTTTTTCACTATTGTTTTGTTGATGTTTGTTGCCATTTTGCTATTATATTGCTATTATTTTATTGTTATTGTTTGGATATTGTATCTCTTGTTTTATTATTAATTTTGCTACTATTTTAAAAACATTTGCTTGTTAAGTTGCAATTATATTAGTGTTATTTAAGTATAAAGACTTTTTTTAATATATTTTTAATTTTTTGGAAAACATTTGATTTTAATATTTTTAATGTATTTGATGTATTATATTTTTTAAATTTATTTTTATATAAATAATAACGCTCGAGTTTAGCATTTTTTATCTAGGTTGAGTTTGGGCAAAATTTTAGTTTCATTTTTTGGGTCGGGCCCTAGCCTAGAAAACAAGTGTAAAATTTTTCATTAGCCCGATCCAAACCCAGCTCAACTTATGATCATGTCTAATTTGAACCTATATTTTCTTGTACTAACAATAATATCGATACCAACTGGAATAAAACTCAACTGACAAAAAATATTAATCTTTAATACAACTTATAATTATAATTACAAATAACCATAATCATAATAACTTATTACAACAAACAAAGGTTTAAGCATTAGAATATATTTGAATTTAAGAAACTTACTAATGAAACTCAAACCTATATTTTAAAAAACTTTCGTAACTTTCTACTTACTATTAAACCAAAACATCATTACCTATTTTAATTAATAAATTAAATATATTAACACTTTTCATATTTATATTATATTTAAATCTCTAATTAAATTAGTGTCATAAATTAATTGAGCATAAAAAATTAAATATTTATTATTTTTTAGAAAATAAACATTACTGTGAAGATGTTTTTACATCTTTTTATATTTTAATATAAAATCAATTCGTAATTAAAAAAATATTCACATGATAGATCTTGAGAATTTACTATTTCAACTTTTTTTATGGACTAATATAATAATAGTATTCATAAAACTTACTAATAATAAATAATAAATAATAAATTGCAAGGAGAAGGTGATTGGTGAGGGCCGTCATTGACATGAAAGGAAGGGATAAGATAAAAAGCTAAGAATGCGGCGAGTTTAAGTTCCAAAGGCCATTGAACAGAGTGCTTAGACTTCTTAGACTAAACACTCCAAATCTTAAGTCTTAAGTGTGCGCGTGCGCTGCCCACCGATTTCAGCGTCCATTCTCCACCGCCCGATCCTTTTTTCTCATCCACATAGATACACATGCCCTTCCACGTGATCTTATCATCGTCACGTGCCCCCGGGAATGTTCAAATTTCAATGACCTCCCCCAAAAGAAAATTTTATTAATTTTATATCATCTTAATTAATGTCACTAAACAAGCTAAGACAATTAAATTACGAAAATTATTAAATAATTTAAAAGTTATATTTATAAAAAAATACTTAAACAAATTTTAATTGTTCTCTAACTACAAGTAAAAACATTATTTATTATATCTGTGAGAAAAAATCTACTTACATCAATATAAAATTTAAGTAGTTTTACACTCATTTATAACTTTTTATATTATTAATATTTTATCAATTCAGCTGTTGCTGAATTTATCAAGATGTTTGTATTGGTCATACATGTATATATAAGTTATTGAAACGATATGTTGGATCTAAAATGATGTAAATATTAATATATATTTAATGATAGAAAGCGTTTGTACATAAAACGAATAATTACACCAAACACAACATATATAATTTAAAGAATGAAATAATATTAAGGTAAGATAAGATATAATATGTAATTTATTATTTATCTTGGAATCAGATCATCTCTTTCACACTTCAATTTTAAAATACCCAAAATAATTGTTAAAGCATTTGCTGAGAATTTAAAAAAGGTTGGTAAACAATTACTGTTTTATCCCAATTAGTTGTGCTGAAAATAGGTAATACAATTATGTACATTAGCGCATTATTAAGATATTGCTCAACAAAATCATAGTAAAGGACTGTTATTATTATTTAAAAAATGTGAAGCAAAATATAAACAAGATTTCCGAAGGAGACAAGTTTTGTTTTGGTTTGGCTTCCATGGAGGAAGGATTCATGACCCACCATGCAAAAAGTTGTCCCCTTGCGTTTTCTCTTTCGGGCCAATAATCTGGTTTATTACTATTTAATGCTATATATGATATAAATTTTATTTGAAATTTCCATATTTGTGACGAGGCCTATCGTTCCCTGCGTATTCAACCATGCAACAGTCCATCAGTCATCACTTTTTCTTTTTTGTTTTTGCTCTCATTATTTTTTTTTTATCATGTACATGGCATGACTTGTGCCAAAAAAAGAAGACTCTTTTCTTTCCAATTCAATCAAAAAATATCTTTTGCCATTTTAATTTCCCCACTTTAAAAGCAACTCAATCCACCATTTTCTATTATTTGAACCAACTATTTATCATGGGTTTTATTCCAACTTTATTGAATTCTATGAAAATACAAACCATTACCTTCAAATATTTTTCAAAATTTACAACTAGTTTGTGCTTCATTTATAAACAGTATAAGTAAAAGAAATTAGTAAAAAGTAGTATATTTTATTTATTGGATGTACAAAAAATAATAATGCATGTTTATTTATTGGAAGAAATAATTAAAGATGTGTGTAAATTTAATTTCTTGCATTCAATTAATATTTCATAAGAAGAAGATATAAATTTACTATCAAGACATAGATTGGAGGCACATAAATGTGTTAGAGTAATAGGTATAAATAAGGAAACAAAGGAATTATTTGGCAGCCTACATTTATATTCATCTTAAATGTTGTTGTCTAAGTTTGGACAAAACCTTACTTACTTATTACATCTAGCATTTAAATCCAACAAGTGTGCTTCCAACTATTTTTAAAGTTATTTAATATTTTATTTAGAGAGGGTCCACTTAAATTTGTGTAGAATTAAACATTTTTTTTCCTTTTTTTTTTATTATTAATGTTTTAACAGTTTAATTGTTAAATTTATTAATACAATTGTAATTTTTATGGATGTAAATTTTTTAACCAGTCTAATAAATCTATTATATCGATCTAAAATACTATATATATTAATATTTATTGAATGTTTTAATTTTTTTACATAAAGCAAATAGTTAGAAATTTTCAGTTTATGAAAAATTTGACATGAATGATCTATATGAATGGAATATGAAATTCATCAGTTAGGTTGTTAAAATTTCTTTCAATTATATCATTTCATATAGATCATGCATGTTAAGTTTAGCGTAAATTAAAATTTTTTAACTATTTATTTTATGTTAAAAATTTTCAACCGATAAATATATATCTATTAGGGGCGAAGCCAGAATTTTTTTTAGGGATGCCAAAATTAAATTGTAATTTTTACAATAATAAAATGCAATTTTAAAAGAATTAAATAAAAATTTTATTATTTTTAGGGGGTCAAAGTGTAATTTTACCTTTATAATATAGACAATATTTTAAATCAATATGATAGAGATATTAGATTAATTCAAATTTTTACATACATTACAAATACAAATATTTTGATAAATTCGGTAGTTGAATTGTCAAAAGTCAATCGTATAAAAAATTATGGAAAGATATAAAACTACTTTAATTTTACATTGATATAAATGGAGTCTTCTAATTGTGTTAATATATTATAGTTAATAATTCAAAATTTCAAATGATTACTTATGGTAATATTAAAAATTAATCTAATTAGAGTAATAGTTAAGAGTATTTTAAAATCTAATTATCTACGTCATATTTAAATATTTGATGCAGTTTGAGTTATGAATTAACCAGATGTAATTATTTTAAAAAATTAATATTAGGATTTTATTTTTATATTTTTACATAAAATTTATAAAAATAAATCTAAAAAAAAAATTATACATATATGTGCTTGGCAAATTTCTCTATTATAAGAATTATATTAAATTAATTCTTCTACTATTAAATGAATTAAATTAATTTTTGTACTATTAAATAGAATTAAATAAATCTAAATCTCAATAGAATTAATATTTAGTTTTTCAAAATGTCATGATTAATATTTTGAATTGAAAATGAAAAAAATATATTTTTCAAATCTTTTTTAAAATAAATATTAATTATGTGACAGAATGAATTTATTTTTTAAATAAATGTTTATTTGATTATTTTTAATTATACAATAATTAATGTATTTAATAATGATAAACTTATAAATACTTTTATCTATATGAATTTAGGACACCAATATTTCAAAGGCTAAAATTTTCCAATATAAAGGGCCATGATCTAATTTAGATAAAAAAAAAATATTAATGCCCACTTTTTATAGTTAATCAAGATATTAAGAGTGTACTTAACTAGACATGTAGAAATTAAGATTATCTTTTTTGACATTAAATCTGGGATTTTATTCAAATTAAAAGGCCAAGTCAGAATACTCTTTTACAAACTCTAAAAAATAAATAGCAGAATAGGGTAAATTTGAAGCATATGTCATATTTAAAAAAAAAAAATTCAGATTTTGGGTCGATTTTTTTGGATATTTAAGGGAATAGATCGATTTTAAAGAGAGAAACAATAAACGTGTCCAGCAGGACGTGTTTTCAGCCAACGGTAACTTTTCTCAACGGTATTTTTTCCAATGGCTAAAAACGGCTAGTTTATTTGCTCTATAAACCGAAGCCATTTTCATCCTTTTGCATTCAAATCTCATTCTCCTAATTCTCTCAATTTTTTAGTTCTCAAATTTTTATTTAATTTCTCTCAAAATCATGTTGTTTTAATTTTATATTTCGTAATTTCTTTGTTTTTAATTGATTTTTATAATGGCAATTTGCTTATTCTTTTCGATGAGACGCACATATCCAACATCCAATTGCAAATGGTAAGAATTTTTTTTTTAATTTTAATTAATTTCATTAAGTTGTTAACATTATTAATTTTATAATTTTTTAGGTTTATATAATCAGGCCAAAGATCGAATTTTAGAAACATACATACACAACTAAACTGCGAGAGTACCTCGTGTTATTGAACAACACTTGCCAGAGACGGGATTCTTGCATATGTCTCATATGCTCACGGGGACTAAAATGGATCCCACACTTATCAGCACTTTGGTGGAAAGATGGAGACTTGAGACATACATATTTCATCTTTCGTGAGGTGAGTGTACAATTACACTCGATGATGTAACTTTACAACTAGGTTTATTGATGGATGGACCAGCTGTTACGGGGGCAATGGTCGTTGGCGATTGAAGAGCAATTTCTGAGCAACTATTAGGCAAGGTGTCGGACAAGATTTTTGGTAGTTGGATAGAGGTGAAATGGTTGGAAGAAATTTTCAATTATATCGACAACTCAGCGAGTGCCATTGAAAGAGAATAATACGCCCAAACATTTATCTTAAGGTTAATCGAGGGTCTTCTAATGCTCGATAAATCTCGAAATCTGGTACATTTAAGGTGACTACTACAACTTGTCAACTTGAAAGAAGCGGGATGACTCAGTTGGGGATCAGATGTGTTGCTCACATTGAATCGAGAGATGTGTTGGGTGACGCAACCATAAAAAATTAAAATCGATGGTTGCATACTCCTTCTGCAATCATGGCCATGGTATCCGTTACCATTTTAATGCCCCGAGTAAATACCCCTTATTTTTTCTCACTCATAATAAGGTAAAATTCATTTGATAATATAGTTATCATAATATTTTTTTATATTTTTGAAATAATATATTATTTGAATAGGTGGAATAATAAGGTGAGTCATGTTGGTATAGTGGACGAGCTCGAAGATATCCAGTTACTGTTAGATCAACAATCAGAAGCCGATGTTATTTTTTTTGAATTTTTAAATTATATAATATTTACATAAGGGTTTGAAATTTAGTATTAGGTAGATAATAAAATTTATAATTTCATACAACAATTTAAATGGATGTCATACACTGATCCAAGAATTAAAAAATGCATCCCGGTTGAATTTTTGGCTAATTGCAATATGTGGCACGTGGAGGTGTCATTAATAGTTTTAGCGACAGTGGAGATGCACGAACCCAACCGAGTGATGCGTCAGTTTGAGTTTAGTCAAAATATTCCATTGTCACCTTAAGACATCGAAAAACTGCACAAGGTCGACTTGTAGGGGAAAATCGACAAAGATTGGGCGAAATTTCACGAGAAATATATCTACATTTGGGAGCATAGGTGCAATTTCATACCTATGTGCGAATCAATTCTCGCACCAGAATTGACAACCTCTCAGGAGTACATGACATGGTTTAGATATCACAATAATCCATATTTACTATCAGAGGCAAAAAAGACTAAGCAACATTGTCGTAGGAGGCCAAGACGACCCCACATGAATCCTAGGTCGAGAGTGCATGCTTTGATGGAGTCATCATCAGCTCCAAACCCACAAGTGACACCGATGGCTACACCACCTCCCAGTCAGTATAGTTTATATTATTTTAGTGCTTCCACTAACCTTATTTTTTTTATACATAAGCACCACATTATGCACCGCCGTACCATATATCTAAACCTTCTACAGGTGTATTTGTTGTACCACATCTATCCCCAACACCATATAGATGTGTTAATACTGACAACAACACCGACATATCTACCATCTCTGACAATTCCAACATTTTATCCACAATTGGGTTATGTGACACCATACACTTATCCGCTAATAGTGTCACAAATGCTCCCTATGTCATTGTTCTATCAATGTGACTCACTTTCGTAACCACTTGTTACTCGAAGGGACAATAGGCGATGGTAACCTAGGATGACACAACACTCAAGCACGGAAGAACGTAAAGAAGATGAAAATGAAGGTCGAGGTAAATATGAATATGATGAAGATGAGGAACCCAACTACAAAGAAGTCCTATTCGCAATCGACACCCATCAGGTTGTGGCACACATTCAGCCCAACGATGCCAATGATTTTTTTAAAATTTTTATCATGTGAATAATCATTTACTTTCTTAACTTTTAATTTGTAATGTATTACATTTTTCCATTCATAATGTACTTATTCCAATTATATAAAAAAATGATCTATTGTATTTTACATCAATATATACTTATTTACAATCTAAGAAAAAAACTAAAATTTTGGGCTATTGTTTTCTACTGTAATTTTCATATAAGTAGTGTATACTTATTTATTTACAATCTATCAAAAAAAAAATATATTGTATTCTACTGTATTTTACATCAATAATATATCAATATTTACAATTTATCAAAAAATGAGAAGCAATAAAGAAATGACCAAATTACTTATTTGTTTGTTTCTTCTTTTGTATGTTTATAAAAAAAGTGTTAATTAGGTATTGTCCTGAATGTTTCCTCCAAGCGTAGACATATTGGCTTAGTATGCCCTGGGTTCTTATAATAACTGCATAACCTTGGTTGGTCTGTCGTCTCTCGAATATCCATATTGTCACGTATTCGAGTAGAATTTGATCGACCTTGTAGCTTGCAATACAACAAAATATTTAGTACCATCTCGAATGGAGTGCTCAATACATGCGACCATATAATTTCATTTAAGATCGGTAGGAATTCAGATTTCTAAACTTTATATATGTGTTTTAGTTTGTACACTTTATCAACATAACTTATGCAATCCAGATGTGTCGAGGCACATATAGCAATTGCATGTGCGTATGGAAAACAAGGTGTTTGAAATTTCTCACAATTGCAGGTCCTTCGTCTCATGTATACATAGTACGATCCCTCAATAATACCTTTATCGGGTTTATGGAACTCCATAACCTGAAATATTTTTTTGGACAAGAGTGACACACTGCAGACATAGAGTCCACTCTTTTTGCATTTTATCTAATTTCTTTCATCACATCATTGTACCAAAAATGATCGTGCTTTATCTATCTAACATATTTTTCCGCTCACTTTGAAAATAAGGCTGCTAAGCCAAAATATGTTTTTTTGACCATCGAGGTTATAAAAAAATAATCATTCCTTTTAATATGGAAGTTATGCACTTCGCAAGGTTCATTATCATGTGTTCGTATCATAGACCTCCATCATATGATTGAGTCCATTACTCCTTGGGTATCTCATTGAGGTATCTCGCACTGAGTTCGTTTATAGCCCATAAGCTCTCTAATATTTCATGGAAATGATGTTGGATGAGCTCATACCCTATCGAAGAAAATAAAAAGTATATCCATGAATGCAAACATTGTATATGTTAAAGAATGATATAAGAAATAGTAGCAACTACATACCCATGTTAATAACTTGTTGTCACTTAGCATTTGATTGATATAGGCCCATGTAGTTAGACCTTATATGTCATATACAATACCTATGGTAGGTATAGTCCTAGAGGCTTCCACGTTAATCAATTGCGGCCTGTACTCTGGTCCCCTATCAGAAAAGACACATATATCGGGTTACAACACAACATACCTTCTCAAATTAGTCAAGAAGAAACCTCAATCATTTATGAATTTTCTTAGCGTTATTGCAAAAGCTATTGGTAGGATTTTTTTTATTCCGTCTTGTATAACAACCAACAACAACTGATGTTCATATTTCCTATATATGAATGTGTCGTCAATTTGTACTAATGGCTTATAGTACCAAAATGCTACAATGCATTGCTTGAATGTCCAAAAAAATGATGGAAAACTCTTTTCCCCTAGACCAAATAGTCGCGGAAATACGCAGGCTCCGTTTGCAGATCAATTATGGAGCTTGGGACATACTGATTCAGTACTTAACACCATTGTCACACATTACTATCTGATTTATCCCATCCATTATGCATATTTTCCATAACCTTTTGTTTTGTAACCCATGCTTTATAGTATGACACAATGTAATCGTATTGACTACGTATATTGGTAATCAAAATTGGCATAGGAATCCTAGGACTCACTTTCATCATATGTAATATAATGTTAGAGATCATGTTAAAATCTAATTTGGGATGATCCTATATAATACTTGCAACAACACGAGTATTTCAAAATGAGTAAGACAATGTCAGAGATCAAGTCAAAATGCAATCTCAAATGATCATATGACATGCCTACAACAACAAAAGTATGTGGAGCATTATATTTTTAATTGTCTATAACCCCTATTTTTCTCACAGATGTCATGATTTTTCACGAACACCCACTGTCAAGCATTGTGCACTTGGCCTCAAAATATTTTTATCAAGATTTTATAACATAATAGTTGACCCCATGCTTTATGTTGTACCGCTTCACTGCAGTAAAAACATTTTTAGGGGAAAATTTTATTCCAACTTGTAATTCCCCGACATTTGACGAAGAACTTGCATGGCCTGGTCTCTTGAGAGGAAGTTTAGAAATTATAACTCACCTTCAGCATGCAGGTTGACATTATGCATGTGGGGCAGAGTTGCATATAGTGTGAAATCCAGATGGGTTCCTCCAGCATTGTCTGAACCTTCATCGTCAAAATCACTTTCTTTTGTTTAGTAGGAACTGACTTTGGTTCAGAAAATAATACAATTTTTAAACCATCCTGCTCGGACTCCCAGATTAGATCATTATCGAATTGAGATTCCTCTTCGTTCTTAGCTCATTGTTCGTTATCAACCTAGTTAGATGTTCCTTTACCGACACAGGTTGTAGAGAGTACATCATTTGTTATCATATACCCTACGTTTAAACCAAAATCACTTGTAAATTGCCCACCGGTGTAACTTGATGACATACCCATATAGAACATCGGTGTTAGAAAATTGAAATCAAAAGCACTCATATAATGTCGTGCTAGGGTATCGAAGTTTGAGTTACGGAGAAACCTTGACTACTGTACGGATTATACACCAAAGTTGAAATCGATGGCTGAAATATCGATAAATGTCTTCCCATTGATGATTTTGGGATTTCATGATAAGAGCTTTGTAACAATGTTATGAACCCACCACACAACCGTGTGGTTGGACTTTTTACTTATTGTTCCATTCTGACGTTAATTGGAACTGTTATTGAACTTGGACCACCAGCATCGACATTGACAAAGTGGACATATAACTCTAGTATAGCTGATCCACTAGAGTAATGCAAATTGAGCATTGCCTCGACCTTCATGTCACGTTTGAGCTCAAATATATCATATCTAATGGAGTTTAATGATGCTAGATATCTATATTTCAAGCTCAGAATTCTTTTTCAGCTTGAACTCACCACTTTCCACTAAATTCTTGATCGAAGCTCGTGCAATTTTATGCTTCTGTTGAAAGCCAATTCTTGAGACCGGGCTAATGTAAAACTGACTCTAATTTCAGTGTCATAAATATGACTGTCGTAATAAAAAATGACTCTAATTCGTCTACTCATCTTTAACTAAATAACTTGTTTCACATGTTTAAAAAGAAAACATTAAATAGAAAGAAAATAGTACGAATTATCTAAAAACAACAACGAAACTTACTTGAACTAATTTAGTTTGTTGGGTCGATTTTTGAAATTCAAGTTTTTAATATAAACAATCTTCTCCTTATGTAAATCTCATTATGAAAACAATCTACTCGAAATTTTAGTGTGGAAGTCGTCTAATAGAATGATGGATCATTTTATAGCAAAAACTACCCCTAGATATCAAACATAACTTCAAAAAAAAATTGGGATGTGATGTCTAAATTTTTTTTGGGATTCTCTACTCGAGAATATCTAGTTTAGGGTTAAGGTTACAGTTTTGAGAATTTTTGACGGGTTAGGGTTGAAAATGGGAGGGAAGAAAACGCGTCCTGCAACTGAGGTGACAGGATGTTCTCTGAAAGCACGCCTTGTAGGACGCATTTTTAATTGATTTGGTTGCCATACAGGTTGAAAGGGCATTCTACAGGGTGCGCTTTCAGAGAACATTTGCCACCTCAGCTAAAAACGCAACCTGCAGGGCGCGTTTTTCCCCCTCTAATTTTCAACCCTAACCTGTGAAAAAAATTTCAAAACTCGGGAATCCTGAGATAATTGTTAGACATCTTGGGATAATTTTCAAATTATGCTTCTATTGTTTGTTTTTCTTTCTTCAAAATTTTACCTCTGGTTTTCTATATAAAGTGGGGTTTTGCTTCCCCTACTCTATCAACTCTCTTTCCCACCGTCCCTTACAAAATAAAAAATTCTTTCCTAAATTATTATTTTTTAGTTGAGTGTTGAAATGTTTGGATAGAAATATTTATTTGTGTTTGCATTTAAGGGAGACAGTGTGATAATTTTAAGGTGTGTTTGAGTTAATGGTGATGCAGTGGCGCTCAAAGACCCCCATATTTCATCTGCGCTGTTGGGATCAAACCATCACCTTAGAAGCTCATTGCATTGCAACTCGGGCTCTAGTTCACGGAGGTTATACGTTTACGGGTTGAAGTATAACTACAATTTCCAGTTGGTGGTGATTATGCAGTCACAGGTTGTTATATAACTCGGGACATAGTTGATGATGGTTATGCGATCATGAGTTGAAGTTTCATGCCACTCGAAGAGGATACTTTATAAACCTCAACATAAGTTTAAGACCATAATCATAGGGAAAAACTAATGGGCTTTCTAGTATAATCAACTTATTCTTTTTCTCCATATCCACCAAAGCAGTATCTTTAACCTCACCGTTCAAAACTTATGACAGAATTGAGGGTAATAAGACTTTCAAGGGGATGAGTGATGGTGGAGAAAAGTTAAAAGTCCTTTTGGGTTGGCAACGATTGTTGTGGTTAAAGAACTCATTAATAACTACAACTGTTGCTACCTCAACTAATGTTTTAGCTTCTCCCCACCATTACAATCACTCTTTTCCTGAAAGTCCTCTTGCATCCAACTCTGTTAGAAATTTTACTGCTTTTGGTGGAGATGGATAAAAAGAATAAGTTCATTATACTGCAAAGCCCCTTTGTTTTTCCCTAGGATTATGGTCTCATACTAGAGGTGATCATGGGTCGGGCTGGGCCAGGCCTAAACAAAATTTTAGGCCCGTCTACTAGGCCTGGGCCCGGCTCGGCCCGAAATAAAATTGCTAAGCCTGAGCCCGACCCTGCCCATATTAATTTTTTTTACTTATTTCATTAAATAAAAAAATTTTAAAATTAATAATCAAATATATTTAAAAACATAAGAACAAATATTAAAACAAATAAAAATGATACTAAAACAATTCTTAAAACAATACACAAATTTACAATATAATAAAAAATGGTTATATTAAAAATTTAAAATGATTAAAAATAAAATAAAAAATATATTAATATATAATTCGGGCCGGACCGGGCCCAGGCTAAAAAATCTTACCCGAGGTCTGGCCCGTTTTCTAAACGGGCCTCGTTTTTTTGACCAAGCCCATTTTTCGGGCTTACACTTTTATCCAAACCCTCTCATTTTTCGGGCCGGGCCGCCCAGCCCATGATCAGCTCTATCTCATACTTATGTATAGGGTTTATAAAGTATTCTCTTCTAGTATCATGAAACTTGAACCTGTGGCCGCATAACCACTGTAAACTAGGAGCCCTAGTTATATTTCAACCCGTGACTGTATAAGCATTGTAAACTGAGAGCTTGAGTTGTAATGAGATGAGCTTCTAAGGTGATGGTTCCATTTCAACATGGTAGATGAAATGTGTGGGTCTCCGAGCACTATTGCATCACTGTGAACTCAAATATACATTAAAACTATCACAATGTCAACCTCAAACACAAATAAATCTCTCTCTAAATTTTCAACACCCAACAAAAAAGAAAATTCTAGAAAGAAATAAAAGGACACATTTTATATTTTTCTCACTAAAATCGATCTATTTTCCTAAATATCTAAAAAATTGATCTAAACCTTAAATATTTTATAAAATTGGCATATACCTCAAATTTACCCCAAAAAAAATATAAGATACTTATTTACAAAAACATAAAATATTAAGAGTTATTTGAATAAATGCAGTATATAAAATAAATTATTTGCCAACAAAATTTAAAAAAGAATAAAAAACCATACCTTGGCAAGTTGGTATAGAGTAATAGTATGTGTCGTGAAAAGAAGAAACGGCGCCGTGACAGTGGAGTAAGAAAAATAAGGCAACACGTGTCAGATGGAAATTGCCCCACTTTCCTCACTTAGTTTTGTCGTGGACCGCACGCGTGACGACGATCGGTCAAATATCATACACAAAGAAAAAAAAGTACATCAAAGCTATGCTTTTTCTATTTATTACTCTTTGTTTATTATAAATTAATATATAAAAATAAAATATAGAAAACGCAACCAATCCTTGTTGTCCACGTCATCAAGTTTACCACGTAGGTATTGTTCATTTTTCTACGCGCCTCTCTCCCTCCTCTTTTGAAAAAAAAAACAAGTAGATCTTAATTATTATTTTCTCTTTCGCTCTATGCACTGCGTACTGTTTCGTGTTCTGTTAGCTTTGCTCTGTTTTTTCGACATTTCTTTTTTAATTTTCATTTTAGTAATTTTATTTATTGTATATTAATAAATAGAATGTATTGGTTTGAAGTTTAAAGCTGCAACGGAATCACACCTATATAGAAAGTGTGTGCGCAGGATAAGAGCATGCACACTCTTCCTAGTTTCAAGCAACTTACTTATTCATTTTCTTTTTGGTATTATAAAGAGAGGAAATAATTGAAAATTTACAAGTTTTAAGCTATGGGTTTTGTTAATTTTATGATGATGGAGTAGAGGGGAGGAATCAAAGTGATGATGAGGATGGTGGGGTTTCATTGAAAGGTCTTTATCTTTTGAGAGAGAGAGAGAGAGAGAGAAGCTACTCAAATGCTATGGTCGGCGTGCTTTGATGCTGCTAACTGAAGGGGGAGGTGTTTTTATTTTGGTCATATCAAAAGGCCCACATAAGAAAAGATCTTTCTTTCCAGTGTTTGTTCCCTTTTCTTTGCAGGTTTTTGTTCCTTGATTTTGGACTTTGGTTCTGCTGTTGCCTGTTCTTGTTGTTGTTGAGGGTGAGAGAGGGGCTAAAAGGTTCTCTTTTCTGACCAATCGGGCCTTTTCTTTTTCCCTAGAGTTTCATCATATTCCTTTTTCCCTTTGCTAAATTGTCCATCAGTAAAAGATACAATACGTGATTTTGCTTGGGTGGGACTCAGACTCGGTGGAGCAATGGGAATGGGAATTTGTTTCTTCTCTTTTTGGAAGTCCAGGGTCTGTTTTTCTTTAGTTTTTCAAACGAAGATGTAAAAGTGGGGTCTTTGCGTTGAGTTCTTATGGTTGGTGTGTATGGTAAAAGAGTCTAAAAAAGGAAGAATTGTTTTAGTAAGATGGGTTCTGTCGTTGAAGAGAAGATCAAACAAGGAGGTTTGGTTAATGTAGGTGCACAGTCCACTCTGCTTGAGGAAATGAAGCTATTGAAAGAAATGCAAGATCAATCTGGTTCGTCCTTTGTTGGTTTAGTTTTTTTCACAAATGTGTTCTTTTATCTTTTCCTTTCAGTTTTCATTCGATATCTCAAAGGTTCATGTTGCTAATAATTTGAAAGAACCATTGACGTTGCTTTCTTCAACATAGAAGCTTACGATGAGAGATGTTAAGTCATTAATACTGGGTATTAATGGCGATTCATTTAAGTCTACAAAAGCGTAATAGGTAATCTCTGTGAAAGCATGTGTGATGGATTTGTTTCCTGACTGATCTCAGGTACCCGTAAGGCTATAAATTCCGAGTTATGGCATGCCTGTGCTGGTCCACTTGTTTCCTTGCCTCAGGTGGGAAGTCTTGTGTATTACTTTCCTCAAGGACATAGCGAACAGGTTTGCATTTATTTCTCACACTTGATATTTGCCTTCTTATTCTCCCCCTTTGACTTATCTCCCAGCCTTTCTTCTTTTTCTTACATTTTTGCCTTGTTTATTTTGTAGCATTCTTTAGCACTAACATAATGAGACCTTAGACTGATGACTGCTAAACATTCAACTTTCACAACCTGCTTTACTTTCTCTTATGTTTGCGTATTTTTGGTGTTTTAATTCATTGCATGAAGATATTGCAGTGTATGAGTTGCATTTTCACATCTTTGACTGAAACTTGGCAGGAGTTTGAGCCAATATGTCACTTTGATAGCAGCCTAACCATTAGAGTGTGGTCTTATAATATCTGATAAAAAAACTGTACTGAAATCCCAAAAATACATTACAGCCTTTCAGTGAATTCTATTTTGTATTTAATGAAGAACCAAAGGACTAATGAGGGCTTTATTCTTTTGAGCAGGTAGCAGTGTCCACTAAAAGAATGGCGACTTCTCAAATTCCCAACTACCCAAATCTTCCATCTCAGTTAATGTGCCAAGTTCATAACGTTACATTACATGTGAGTCATTTTTATGCTCCTGCCATGTATATCCTTTCCAAAATAACACTGATGTTTCCTCTTTGTAATCTTTGACAGGCAGACAGAGACACCGACGAAATATATGCCCAAATGAGTCTTCAGCCAGTGAACTCTGTAAGCTTCTCTAGTTGAATAAATATGCATCTCCAAACTGTTATGAATTTACTATATATTCAGAAGTGATAAAAAGAAGAGAAAAATCCCTTTTTGACATTATAACAATGTGCAAGGTTCTCATTTATAAAATTTTGCTTTGATTAGGAAAAAGATGTGTTCCCTATACCAGACTTTGGATTGAAGCTAAGCAAGCATCCTAATGAGTTTTTCTGCAAAACTTTGACTGCAAGTGATACAAGTACACACGGTGGTTTTTCAGTGCCACGTAGAGCAGCTGAGAAGCTCTTTCCTTCATTGGTAAGTTCTAATTGGTTGATCAAAGCATTGCAAGTATGCATGATCATTCAGGGACATTACTATTCATATTACTGTTTTTTAGGATTATTCCATGCAACCTCCAACGCAAGAGCTTGTTGTGAGAGATTTGCATGATAACACCTGGACGTTTCGTCATATATACCGTGGTAAGTGTTCTTTTGTTTATTTACCTTCTGCTTCAACGTCTAATATAATTCATCAACTACAATCATGGACTCTGTTTAAAAGGAAAACTGGCAAGATCGGTTTTTATTGCTAGTTCTCATTGTAAAGCTGAATTGTTATGCATAAAAATATATGTTGACGGTGGAAACATGATCCTGAGTATAATATATGATGTTTTATACAGGGCAGCCGAAGCGACACCTTCTTACTACAGGGTGGAGTTTGTTTGTAGGATCAAAAAGACTTAGAGCTGGTGATTCCGTTCTCTTTATCAGGTATGCTATAGTCACATACTGGCATGTGTTTTGTGCAAGATATTTTTACCTGCTGAATTCATGATTATATCTTATTGTTGCAAGGGATGAGAAATCACAGTTATTGGTGGGTGTAAGGCGTGCTAATCGTCAACAAACCACATTGCCATCATCTGTTCTATCTGCTGATAGTATGCACATTGGTGTACTTGCTGCCGCCGCTCATGCTGCTGCCAATAGAAGTCCATTCACAATTTTCTACAATCCAAGGTGTGCGAAAATATTCATATACCTCCTCTTTCTCCCCTTGCGGTTCCTTTATCCATTTCGTGACAATGTTGTCTCCTCTCTGCTTTTGGTAGAGCATGCCCTTCAGAATTTGTCATCCCTTTGCCTAGATACCGTAAATCTGTATATGGGTCTCAAGTCTCAGTCGGTATGAGGTTTGGAATGATGTTCGAAACGGAGGAGTCCGGGAAACGTAGGTAAGTTTCTAAATTTTCATCCCATCAACATCGCAGGGTCAAGGCATTACGTACGATTGGCGAGTTTCATATTGTTTTTTGACATATGTAAGATGATATAATTGTTGTAAAGATTGTTCTGCTTGAGAAGAAAATTTCTGTTTTCTCTACTGTGATGTGTGTTTGAGGAGAACGACATATATCTTTTAATGTTTCTCAAATTTGTACAGATATATGGGTACAATAGTTGGTATTAGCGACTTGGATCCTCTAAGATGGCCTGGCTCGAAGTGGCGAAACCTTCAGGTTTGCTTTCTTCATCGAACTGAATATTGTTAGAGTAGTAGAGCTTTGGTTGCAGGTTGGTTTAAACATGGAACTTCTTGTTTTGTTCCGGGAACAGGTTGAATGGGATGAACCTGGATGTAATGATAAACAGAATAGGGTGAGCGCATGGGAAATCGAAACTCCTGAAAGCCTCTTTATTTTTCCTTCGTTAACTTCAAGTCTGAAGCGACCATTGTATCCTGGATTTTCAGGTAAGCTTCTGTGTGTGATTATTCAGTGGCGGGCAGCATTTTTAGATGCTTATGTTTGTGGCTGTTGTTTTCTATGCTCACAGGAGCAGAATCTGAATGGGGAAGCTTGATGAAAAGGCCCCTACTCCAGTTTCCTGAAAATGGAAATGGGAATCTTCCCTATTCAATGTCGAATTTATGTTCCGAACAATTGATGAAGATGATGTTGAAGCCTCAGCTTGTTAACCATCCTGGAATTTTTGCTTCCCCCTTACAACAAATCGCTGATGTAAAGATACCTCCATTAGAAGAAATGAAGAACTTGCAGTCTAAAAGCCACCCAAAACCCCAGGTTATCCAATCAGAAAATATGTTGATAGAGAACCAAAATCTTTCCCAACCAGTCCCTGACCAACCTGATCCCATAACTTCAAATATGTCCAAAATCAATGCTAATGGGAACCCACATTCTGCAAATATTCTAGCACAAGCTGGGACTGGGAGCAGTAATGAAAAATTGAAGTTGGAATCAAAGCATTCAGCCGAGCAGCTGACTTCGACATCGGAATGCAATGAGGAAAAATTGGTGGCAAGTACTGTAAACACAACTATGTCGAACCAACTTTCTTTCCCTACACAGCCCCAGATTCCACTCCAAGTGCAAAATAATCCCTGGTCGATTCAGTCACAGTTGGATTCATCAGTCCTCCAAGCTCATCAAATGCTTGTATCCCAAGCTGATATTAGTACTTTAAACAGCTTTCTTCCTTTCTCAGACACCGATGAGTGGACGTCAAATCTTTCTTCTTGCCAACCTCTTTCTGGGGCATACAAATCACCTGGTCCGATACCAATGGTTGGGTTACAGGACTCTTCAGCTGTCTTTCCAGTTGAAACTGATGATTCATTAACTACGGTGGGCGAGGAAATATGGGATCCAAAGCTGAATAATTGCGGAGTTTCATCCCAAGCAGACCAATTGGCTTCATTCACTCAGCAAGATCCATGCAGTCTTAATTCTGGTGGGGTGAGGGATTTGTCTGATGACAGCAACAATCAAAGTGGGATATATAGTAGCTGTCTTAACATTGATGTTAGCAATGGTTGCAGCACCGTGATTGATCCTTTTGTTTCCAGTACCATTCTAGATGAGTTTTGCTCATTGAAAGATGCTGATTTTCAAAACCCTTCAGATTGTTTGGTTGGGAACTTTAGTTCTTGTCAGGATGTTCAGTCTCAGATTACCTCTGCTAGCCTTGCAGATTCTCAAGCTTTCTCTCGACAAGACTTGCCTGACAGCTCCGGTGGCAATATCGATTTCGATGACAGTGGCCTTCTGCAAAACAATTCCTGGAAGCAAACAGCTCCACGCGTTAGAACATATACAAAGGTATTATAATCTCAATTTAGATTCTTCTGGATATGAAATTTCTTGAGGCATCAAAGTAGAGTTATGCGCAGATTGCATAGTTATAACTCTAATTGGTTCCTTGCTGACAGGTTCAGAAGGCAGGATCTGTAGGAAGGTCGATTGATGTCACGAGTTTTAAGAATTATGATGAACTAATCTCTGCAATAGAATGCATGTTTGGACTCAAGGGTCTGCTGGATGATCCCAGAGGTTCAGGCTGGAAATTGGTGTATGTGGATTATGAGAATGATGTTCTTCTCGTTGGAGACGATCCTTGGGAGTAAGTTTATCTGCAACCTTATATTTCTTGGTTAGCAATCTTGTGACGTTAGCATTCACCTTCTAATGGGTGTGGTTTGGTATCTCTGCAGGGAATTTGTCGGGTGTGTTCGTTGCATCCGAATTCTATCCCCTACAGAAGTACAACAGATGAGTGAAGAAGGAATGAAGCTTCTCAACAGTGCTGCCACAGTGCAAGGCATCAATGGCTCTAACTCAGATGGTTCCAATGCAAATGCTTAAAGAATCCACCAAGCTGAGTTATCATCGTGGTTCGGGATTTACCCAACAAAGCTCCATTGTTTATTTGGAGATTGAGAATGGCGGTGGAGTTTGGCATTCAATTAGAATGCTGTAAGCCTTTGTAGAGATGGAAATGTGATGTACGGATATTAAATTTACATTTTTCAGCAGGAAATGAACTTTCATCAAATAGTTGTACTAATCAGAACCTGAGCTATGGTGATGAGTGATGAGATATAATATATATTTCCATTATATCCTTAAGGTTGTAGGTAGCATATGGCTTCAAAGACTTAAAACTGGAAGATTGAGATTCAAGCATATAGTTGGAATCATGAAATTCAAGCATTCAGATACCAACTAAATATCATATGAATATCATAAAAACAACTTCAAGAATACAAAATGAAAATTCCATTCCCCAATAGTTCTTTTCTTAATAATAACAAACATGAGCTAAAGTACTGAGATATTTAGGGGAAAAAGGATTTAGATTACAGAAGAGAGGCCATTGCAAGTCAGGAAAGGAAACAATTGCAGCTTTATTCCACCTTAGAATAAATGGATTTGCACAAATTGTGTGGATGAAGGTAGAAATCTGAACAAAAATTTCCAACATCCACCATTTTCCAGGAAATCTTGGGTCATCAGATTCTTACAGGCTTCTGTAGAACAGCAGATAGATAAACTTGAGGTTTTCCAGAGCCAGCAGCATCAGTTTTCTCTCCTACGACCCATTTCAGCTTCTTGTACCCAAATCTTTCTATCAAACGAGTTAAAGCTCTCTTCTTTTCATCATCAGAACAATAAAAATTATCTAACCAAAATAAGCCACCTGCCCTTAATATACGATCTAAATCAAACATCAAGAACTCCAATTTTTCTGGCTTGCCTTCAACATCTAACCCACTTGTGGCATGAACCAAATCAAACACATTATCATAAAAAGGGAACCTATGGTCCAAGCTCAAAAACAAAGGGAAAAGGCCTCTTGCAGCAATGAATTCACTATGTGGTGCATCAACATTCAAGGTGTTAGAAATCACAGTCACATTCCTCTCAGCCATTCTAGCAGCAAAAGTCCCAGACCCACCTCCAATATCAAATCCAATTCTAATCCCACCAATCCCCAGAGCTAACACATCATCCATAACAAAATCATTCTTGCTTCTAGCCTTGACATATTTTTGAGTCTCATATCCGTTAGTCAAATTAAAGCAACCAACACAATCCCTACTCAATTTTTTACTATTCAAACAGTTGAAATTCTTGCAACCAAGACCACTCCAAGTAACGATCTTATCACTAACAGGTTTCCATAGAGAAACAGGTAAAGAAGTAAGACCTGGCTTAGGAACAGTCTTGGCAAAGCACCTCCTTCTCGGCAAAGGCTCACATCCCTTCAAGATTAGCTTTTGCGCAAGACTCCAGTCATCAGGACAAGGTCCAGAAACCTTGTAACTCATGTACTGGGACAACAAATCAGCAGATTTCTCACACGAATGTCCCACAGAAGCCACCATCTCAGTGATCCCAGTTCTGGAATCCTTCCCCAAAGGAAGCTGATGATGTTGCAAAAACAACTTGAGCTCAGTAGCAAGATTGGGTCTTGAAAGATCAAGAGTGTCATAACCAAGGAGCTCTTTTTCCATTTGAGCAAGCTTCCTCTGAGAAGAATCGATCTCTTTTATAATCAAAGAGACATGTTGAGAGATCAGAGAGATGTTTCTGTGAGGATGGTGAAATGGGTTGTCTAAGTGTTGTTTTGGTGAAAACGTGAAGGCATATAAAGCAAAGAGGTTGGTTGTAATAACTGAGAAAAGCATGAGAATGTTAACAGCTGAAGAACAAAGGGTTGCTCTCTTGAATCTAGCTGTTCCATCTCCAATTTTCAGTGAAACCGAACCCATATCTTGCCTTTGCTTTTCTTTTCCTACCTCCTTGCTTCTATGCTAGAGAGTGAAGCCTAAAGCAAGAGTTGGAAAATAAATAAAAAATGGGTTTTTTAATCTTTTTGCGACTTAGATTTGTGAACTGGAAACAAGTTGAGAATAAAAAAAACATAAAAAAACCCATCTTTTTTATTTACCACCTGTGCAAGGAAATTATGGATTTAAAGACACTGTAATTCTGTGGAAAGCGAGTCTGTCGGTTGGCTTGGGTTTATTATAAAGATCAAATCTATAAAGTAAGCTATATCAACGGCTCCTAATTAGTTAGTATAAGAAATTGATAATATAGAGGTAATTTTTATCCGTACACGTGGCAGCATCAGGGCAAAGAAAACACACCAGTAAAGCTACATAAAAATCAAATGGGCAATGGGCATCCTCGGTAGAGCTGGCAAACGTACCGATTTAGGTGGGTTTATTTAGGACTCAGAGTAGTTGGGATTTGGGTTTTTTTTTTGAATTTGAAGCTTGGATAGAGCCAGACGGGCTATTTTAGATAATTTTAAATTTTGAATATAATAATTTATTTTATTTTTATATGATCACAACATAATTTAGTTTGTCTTATAAAAAATATAAATTATATATATTTAATAAATTTATTTTATATAAAATAATTGAAGTGCTTATTATATGTAAAATTTATCATTTTATAATATTATATGAATTAACAAAAATATCTTTTATTGTTCATTATTATATCATATCGACAATTGAATAACCTTTTATCTTTTCTACTATTAAATTTATAAAGCTAACACTCATATTTTAAAATATTTATTCCAAATCTCAAATATATTAGATTAAACCCAAATTTAAATAATAAACTTATTATTGCCCAAACTCAAAATAAACTAATTATAGCCCAAATCTCAAGTCCAAAATAAAAAGAAATTAAATCCAATATCTAAACACAATTTAAAAAATAATATATTACTAAGATGTTAATTTTGTAATAATATTTTATGTAGTTGTAGTTATAATTATAAACATGTATCTTAATGTATACTAAATTACATATAACTATTGGTGCTATATCTTTTATTATAATCTATAATATAATACTACTTAATATATCATTTTATTATATAATACTATATCACATACTATAATAGTAGAGTAGTACACAATATATGAATTATTATCATACATTATTCTTTATTATACTGATTTAAATATGCTCTAAGTTTCTATTCTTTTCCTACATTCGACTATATTGTATAATGTTATTTCATATCATATAGTTTATAATATATTAACAGTTTATATGTGCATCAATGATTAAAATTATAATATTATGTAATATTATATCTTTTATCATAATCTATAATATAATAGTTATATATAATAGGACTACATTATATATTACTTATTATTAAATATTAGTGTTCATTATTATAATAGTTGAAATATGCTCTAAGCTCCTATATTTTTCAGACATTTAAAAGTTAGTCCTTCTACTATTTTATATAATGCTATATCATATCATATATTAATATTTTATATATATACATATATGATTAAACATTATAATATCATATAATATTATACATTTTATGTATAATAATAGTTATATATATTAATATTTTTAGTAATAATCAGGGCGGATGGTTTCAAAAAGGGCCATTTTAAAAACTTTTAATTAGTATATATATTTTTACATGTTTATAGTTAAATCAATAAATTAGCCTTCAATAATTAAAAAAAATATTATTATATATATTAAATTAAATTACTAATAAAGTTAACATTTATGTTTATAATTTAATTGGATTGTTATGAAATTTAAGTCATAAACATGTAAATTTAAACTAATTTTATTTTAGCTTTATTAACGTTTCACTCAAAATTTATTTATTTTTTCATTTAAACTTCAAGTTTCTTGCTCAATTCTTAGCAAACATTCCAAATAAAAACTTGTTAGAATTAAGTGACCCGAATTCTTATTTAAATAAAATACGATGGAAAATAAAATAAAAGTAAAATCCATATAAAACTAGACTTCTTTTATTTTATTTTAGAATAAGGTTTTTTAAACTTTATTAAACTCCATCTATTTTATATTTATTAGGATAAGGTGTTTCAATCCTACTAAAATATGGCTTTACAAGCCTATAAATAGACATAGTCTATTCCTCTTGTATTGATTCAAATTTTTGACATAGTGAATTTTCTTCTCCTCTGCCCGTGATTTTTTCCCGAAAGGGTTTCCACGTAAAATTTGTGTGTTCTTTATTTTATTTTATTTATTTTATTTTATTTTTCACAAATTAGTATCAGAGCTTCTGGTTTGTTCATCTCAATCACAATAATGGCGTCTTTGAAGTATGAAATTTCGCTGTTGGATCGCAACACCAGATTTGCATTGTGGCAGATTAAGATGCAAGCAGTTCTTGCGCAGATGGATCTGAAGGATGCCCTTCTAGGGATAGATAAGATGCCTTCGACATTAACAGATGAAGAGAAGAAGCGTAAGGATCGAAAGGCGTTAACACAATTACATCTGCATTTGTCCAACGAAATTTTGAAGGATGTGATGAAAGAGAAGACTGCCGCTGCATTATGGAAGAGGCTAGAACAAATATGTATGTCGAAAACTCTAACAAGCAAGTTGCATATGAAGCAGCATCTTTATGCTCATCATTTGGAGGAAGGTGCGCCTGTACACGAACACTTAACAGTGTTTAAAGAAATTCTCTCAAACTTGGAGGCCATGGAGGTTCAGTATAATAAGGAAGATCTAGGGTTGATTCTACTTTGTTCGTTGCCCCCGTCTTATTCAACTTTTAGAGACACAATTTTAATAACCGCGAGTCTCTCACAGTTGATGAGGTTTATAATTCTTTAACCTCGTATGATAAGATGAAACATCTTGTGGTTAAACCCGACTCTCAGGGAGAGGGTCTCATTGTTCGTGGGAGACAAGATCGGAATGCTGATGATGATCGTGGTAGGACACAGGAACGGAATCCTCGTGGTAAATCTAAGGGTAGATCGAAGTCTTCAAATAGAGGTAAAACTTGTAACTTCTGCAAGAAGAAAGGGCACATTAAATCTGAGTGCTATAAGCTACAAAATAAGATTAAAAGAGAGGCTGCGAACCAAAAGGGAAAACAACCAGAAAATTTCGGTGAAGCTGATGTTGTAGAAGACTACAGCGATGGTGAACTTCTAGTCGCTTCTGTCAATGATTCTAAAGTAAGTGAGGAGTGGATACTTGATTCAGGCTACACCTTCCACATGAGTCCCAATCGGGATTGGTTTACAACTTACGAAACAGTGTTTGAAGGTGTTGTTTTGATGGGAAATAGTGCTTCGTGTAAAATCACAGGTGTTGGAACAATTAAAGTTAAGATGTTTGATGGAGTTGTCAGAACACTTAGTGATGTGCGACATGTTCCAGAATTGAAAAGAAATTTAATTTCATTGAGTACTTTTGATTCAAAAGGGTACAGATACACAACTAAAAGTGGGGTTTTAAAGATTTCCAAAGGGTCCCTTGTTGTGATGAAAGGGCAGAGAAAAATTGCCAATTTATATGTTTTTGCAGTGGTTCTCATCACATCGGTGATGCAGCTGTCACTTCCTCTTTCTTGTCAGATGATGATATTACTAAAATTTAGCATATGCGCATAGGGCATATGAGTGAGAATGGCATGGTAGAGCAAAAGAGGACTTCTTGATGGGCAAGGAATTTGCAAACTAAATTTCTGTGAGCACTGTATTTTTGGAAAGCAAAAGAGAGTTTGATTCACCAGAGGAATCCATAACACGAAGGGAACGTTGGAGTATATTCATTCTGATATGTTGGGGCCATCCAAAGTGCCTTCAAGAGGTGGAGCTAATTATATGCTAACTTTTATTGATGATTTTTCCAGAAAAGTTTGGGCGTTCTTCCTGAAGTAGAAAAGCGATGTGTTTTCCGTATTTAAGTCTTGGAAAATTATGATTAAAAAACAGGCGGGAAAACAAATAAAATACCTCCGTACAGACAATGGCTTAGCGTTCTGGTCTGATGAGTTTAATAGATTGTGCAAGTCAGAAGGGATCGTGAGACACTTGACAGTTCGTCATACTCCACAGCAAAACGATGTTGCAGAATGAATGAACAGAACGATCATGGAGAAGGTTCGATGTATGTTGTCAAATGCCAACTTACCGAAGTTGTTTTGGGCGTACGATTTCATCGCATGTTTTTTGATCAACCGATCTCCATCCGTTGCCATTGAGAAAAAGACTCCACAAGAGGTATGGTCTGGTAATCCTGCTAATTATTCTGATTTAAAGATTTTTGGGTGTCTTACGTATGCTCATGTTGATAATGGAAAATTGGAACCGAGATTCACTAAATGTGTTTTTCTTGGTTATAAAGCTGGTGTAAAAGGGTATAAGTTATGGTGTCTTGAAAATAAAAAAGTTGTGATTAGCAGAGATGTTGTTTTTTGATGAAACTGCTATGCTACCTAACTTATCTCTTAAAGACTCTTCCTATAAAGAAAACCAAAAGCAAGTGGAGCATCAGATTAATACAGAGTCAACTCCTCAAGCCATAACAAAAATTGAGAATAGAGTTGCTTCTTCACCACAATACTCTATCGCCAAAAACAGAACTAGAAGAGAAATTAAACATCCAAAGAAGTATGCCAAATTTGATTTAGTTGCTTATGCTTTAAATGTGGCTGAAGATATAGATGCGAATTAAGAGCCATCTAATTATTCTGAGGCGGTTAGCTGTGAAGACTCAGAAAAGTGGATGTTTGCTATGCAAGAAGAGATGGAATCACTCCACAAAAACAGAACATGGGACCTTGTGAAACTTTCTAAAGGTAAAAAGGCTGTTCGTTGTAAATGGGTGTTTAAAAAAAAAGAAGGGACTCCAGGAGTTGAAGAACCCAGATATAAAGCAAGGCTTGTTGCAAAGGGTTATAGTCAAATTCCAAGAGTTGACTTCACAAATGTGTTCTCTCCAGTTGTTAAGCATAGTGCGATTCGAGCTTTGCTTGATATTGTGGCCATGCATGATTTAGAGCTTGAGCAGTTAGATGTAAATACTGCATTTCTACATGGAGAACTTGAGGAGGATATTTACATGCAACAACCAGAGGGTTTTATAGTCTCAGAAAAATAGGACTATGTTTGCTTGCTGAGAAAGTCCCTTTACGATTTGAAACAGCCACCAAGACAGTGGTATAAGAGGTTTGATTCCTTTATGACTTCTTATGATTTCAAAAGAAGTAGTTTAGACAGTTGTGTTTACTTTAAGAAAAACAGTGATGGTTCTTTTGTGTATCTACTTCTTTATGTTGATGACATGTTGATAGCAGCGAAAGATAAAGGAGAGATAAGAAAGGTCAAAGCCCAACTAAGTGAAGAATTTGAGATGAAAGATTTAGGACCAGTACAGAAGATACTTGGTATGGAGATTCTCAGAGATAGAAAAGCAAGTAAATTGTACTTAAGTCAGAAGGGGTACATTGAGAAAGTTCTTTGTAAGTTAAATATGCAGAGTGCTAAGCCTGTTGTACTCCTTTAGCAGCCCATTTCAGACTTTCATCGGCTTTGTCTCCACAATCAGATGATGAGATTAAGTACATGTCACATGTTCCATACTCTAGTGCAGTGGGATCTCTCATGTATGCTATGGTTTGCTCACGCCCAGATTTATCATATGCGATCAAGTGCGATTATGAGATACATGGAAAATCCGGTAAAGAACATTGGAAAGCAATTGGTGGATTTTAAGATACTTACGAGGCACTCACGATGTTTGCTTATAGTTTGGAAGAACTAAAGATTGAGTCATAGGGTATGTTGATGCTGATTTTGCTGGAGACCTTGATAGAAGAAGATCTCTCACAGGTTACGTCTTTACAATTGGAGGTTGTGCAATTAGTTGAAAAGCCACTTTGCAAACTACAGTTGCTTTGTCTACCACTGAAGCTGAGTACATGGCGATTACTGAGGCTTGTAAAGAAGCTATTTGGTTGAAGAGACTATTTAGTGAACTCATTGAAGACCTTCAAATTAGTACAGTGTTTTGTGATAGTCAGAGTGCCATCTTCCTTACAAAAGATCAAATGTTTCATGAGAGAACAAAACATATTGATTTTCGGTATCATTTTGTTCGTGATATTATTGCTCGTGGTGATATTGTTGTGAGCAAAATTACTACTCATGAAAAATCTTATAGATATGATGACTAAGTCACTTCCTATAACCAAGTTTGAGCATTGCTTAGACTTGGTTGGTGTTCATTGTTGAAGTTAAACCCTTAAGGGGTTTTATGGAAGAGGTGGAGAACTTGTTCGCGATGAAGAACTTGTTCATTGAGAATTTGTGTCAAGGTGGAGATTGTTAGAATTAAGTGACCCGAATTCTTATTTAAATAAAATACGATGAAAAATAAAATAAAAGTAAAATACATATAGAACTAGACTTCTTTTATTTTATTTTAGAATAAGGTTTTTTAAACCTTATTAAACTCTATCTATTTTATATTTATTAGGATAAGGTGTTTCAATCCTACTAGAATATGGCTTTACAAGCCTATAAATAGACATAGTCTATTCCTCTTGTATTGATTCAAATTTTTGACATAGTGAATTTTCTTCTCCTCTGCCCGTGGATTTTTCCTGAAAGGGTTTCCACGTAAATTTTATGTGTTCTTTATTTTATTTTATTTTGTTTATTTTATTTTATTTTTCACAAAACTCTTTCCATTGAAGTTGAGGTTTGTAAATTTTATTGTAAAATTTGTATTTTTAATTGTAATTTTGTTTTTTATTTGATTTCTAAATTATATTTTTATTTGTAGCATAATAAACTCATTATAAATAGGATTAGGTTTCACTAATTTAAAGTAAAGATAAAGGAAGGAGACAACCATTCTCTTTAGCAAAATTACAAGTGTATTTTTTTTAATAATGTTTTTAATTGTCAATTTCTATTTTCCATGACCCACTCAGCTCAAGAAAATGACAAATAAGTTTAAGTTTCATGACATATTTTTTTTAGTAATTTTAAAATTTTAAATAAAAGTAAATAGAATAGAAAACATTACGAGTTTGTATAAAAAAAATTATGAATTGTTGGCTAAAAGCATTATTTCAAAGGGTGTTTATTTGATGATTAATAATTTTAACTTTATAAAGTAGTAGGTGTATATATTTAAATTATCCTACAAAACTTATAATGCTGTGGATGTATATATATAGTAAGTTTGTATATATACACACATACAAATATAAAGTTTTATATATTGCAAACTTGCGATGCAGTGGAATTGCTATTATGTTTCTCATTGGAAGCAAAATAAGGCATATATATAAATTTAAACTAATATATATGGTTATAGGCTGTGTGAATTTATTGTTCATGGGAAAGAAAAAAAAGCTTTATTTTTTTTGGAAAGAAAGATGTCGATACTATAAAAAATAGTATACCATCTAAATCTCCTAGGCTTGAGCATTAAAGTTGTACTCAATCTCTTCCTAAATCTCCGTCTGTTAGTGTTAAAGAAGTTAACTATCCTCTTATAGAATATTATCTGAGGTTACGTCACCAGTGTGGAAATATCCAGTTAATCAATAAGATGAAGTTTGACAAGCTTACTTACGAGTAGATCCATATCAAATTCATCTCTTTAGCTATCTGTGGAAATATGCCTCGCATTTCGACCAAAATAGTGAGTGATGTCGCAACGAGGGAAGGCTTCTCATCCCGACGATCAACCAACTTCACGACGAGAAGAAGACTTTCATCATGGCGGCGCGATCATTCTTCATCTTGACGACCAAACGCCATGTCACGATGTGGCATTGTATTCCCTAAGTTTATTCTCTCAGTTAAACTCTGTTTTAATTTCCTACTTAAACTCAAATTAACCTAGGGATATTCTAGTCATAAAAGCAACGAATTTTAGCCTATAAATAGGTCATAGTTACTCTAGGTTTAGAACAACAAAAAATATTAAGACTGAGAGAATTTTGTTCTTTGAGTTTGAAGGGTTACAAAAAATGTAACACCTTAAACCCGACCTAGACGCCCAGACCAAGTTCGAGAGTTACATCATCCGTTCTAAAGGTCACACTACCATAATGCAATCAAATTAAACCAATAGTCAGATAATGTTCAACACAATAGTAATTTAAAGACATAGTCTTCTTAAATTCATAACATCATAAGGCAAATATTCTTACTAATAATAATGCTAAAAACAACATTGGATATCGGATTGAGCTTTCGCGACACCGACCCGATCAAGTCTGATTACTACCTGAAATCCAAACAATAACAAGATGAGTTATGAACTCAGTGCGTAAAAAAGAATGTAATACAACAATGGTAAGTCATAGAGAATTTCCAGTTCAGAGAATTCGGTTCAACTTAGAAGCGTGTTCGATCTAAGTTCAGAGCAGAGATTTTACATATGTGTATATGTATTATTCCAGTTAAAAAATAATTCAGATCAGATTCGAATGTAGTGTCCCTATTTCCATCCGCTACACACCAACTTCAGCCATCCCAGCACACTACTATGGACATTTAGTGCCCATCCATCCCTGCACACCTTTAGAGTGTTCAATGACACTTTCACAGAAACGCAGTTTAGCTGCTAGTTCAATAAGCGACAAACGCCAGAATCAGAGTGATACTTATGGTGGCATAGCCACGATTTTAATACATATTCCCTTCTTCTTCAATATCTTCCACCACATGTTAATACAGAATGCAGTAATCCATAACACATGTTCAATCATTCTAATACATCACATAATTAATTAAACAGTTCGATAACAGTACAGTGCACATTCAAGTATGTGACTCATAGATTAGTGTCATATAAGCAAATTCAGTCAGTCGTATATCGAGGAAACCAATACCAAAGTTTAGCAACCTTCTCGGCCTCAAAAATAGTTCTCGGATCTAACATCCTGCCACACAGCCTGGGCACACTCCCATGTGCATTGGCCGTGTGGTTTTTAAGTACAAACAATGAATCACACGGCCTGGGCACACGCCTGTGTCCCTGGCCGTGTGGTTTTATACTAAAACAGTGAGTTACATGGCCTGGGCACACGCCCGTGTCCCTGGCCGTGTGGTTTTTACACTCCAAATAGTAAGTTATATGGCCTAAGTACACGCTCGTGTCCCTAGCCGTGTGAACCCTGCACCTTAATTCAATAAATAGTGAGTTACATGGCCTGCCACACATCTATATGGTGCCTACGGCCTAGTCACACGCCCGTGTACCTGGCTGTGTGGCATTGACAGCCACCATCTCCGGCGACAACACTTACAAAACTAAGGTTTCTAATACGCACCTGAGACGATTCCAAAGTAGTAACAATGTAGAGGAGTTCCGAAGCCTAAAACGACCATTTAATAACGCAATCAATCAAATTTATCAATAGTAATCCACAATTATTCCCAAAATACCTATGTCGAAAGTTTCGACACAAAATTTCAACGAAATCAATACTTACAGAAGATCAACGATGATTACTCAAATTGACGTGATGAGGTTTGCTATTTTTAGTATCCCCGCCTAATAGAGAAACCAAACGATTGACTATCAGAGATTCTCGCAATGCATTCGAACAACCATTTCAAATTATACTATGAAAAGTAAGAAAAGAAACCCGAAATTTAACAAATTAACATCGATACTTACTCAATAACCTCCCAACAGAGAAAGCTAATAGTGTAACTTCAACTAGTCCCGTATTTCTTACGACAATTAAAGAAGAAAAAGAAAAAGAATCGAAACAGAAGAAAAACATAAAAAGGGAAAAAAAGCAAAAAAAATAGAGGAAAAAGATGATGGAAGGAGAACTAACGTAAATTAATAATTATCTTCCATCCAGACTTCCAGAAATTAGTAAAAATGGTTTCCCTACACATACTACGAGATTTGAACTTAGAACCAGACAAAATACAGACATATGCTTAACCGGTGAACCAACAAGCTCATTCTTGTTACCGTTTCACATAAAATTGAACTTAAACAGGTAGTGCGTGCTTGTGGGTTGATTCTAAAACAATAAAACTTTTAATGATATAACTCGAACTTCTGACCTTAAACTCAATCGCAGAACACAGAACTAGAGATATAGAAATTTAATTACTGCGGATTTTCACAATGTAGTACTTAAAATTTTTGAGGCGTTACAACTCTCTCCCCCTAAAAGACATTTCAGTTTCAAAATTTTACCTGAGTCAAACAGATACGGGTACAGTCGTCGAATTGACTCATCCAGTTCCCACGTGGCTTCCTCAGTACTGTGGTTCTACCAGAGGACCTTCACTAGAGGGATAGTTTTTTTTCTCAACATTTTAACGTCACGGTCTAAGATCTGAATAGGTTCCTCTTCGAATGTTAAATTCAGTCGTAACTCAATCTTATTAACTGAGACAATATGCGATGGATCCAACTGATACTGTCTCAACATCGATACATAAAATACATCGTGAATCCAATCCAGTTCTGGCGATAACTCTAACTGATATGCAACAGGTCCAACTCGCTTCAGAATACGGTAGGGTCTGATGAACCTTGGGCTCAGCTTACCCTTGCGCCCAAACCAGAGAACCTTCTTCCAAGACAATACTTTCAGAAACACTTGGTCACCTACTGAAAACTCAATATCCTTTCTTTTCAAGTCTGCATAAGACTTCTATCTATCGGAGGCTACTTTTAGATGATCCCGAATCACTCTTACTGTGTTCTCAGTCTCAGATACCAGTTCAGGACCAAATACCCGACATTCACTTAATTCAGTCCAACATAGCGGAGTACGACACTTTCGACTGTATAAAGCCTCATATGGTGCCATTTGGATACTAGACTAGAGGCTATTGTTATAAGTGAATTCTGCCAACGGTAGGTACTCCTCCCAGCTACCCCTGAAGTCTATCACACAACTTCAAAACATATCTTCTAGGATATGGATGACTCGCTCAGACTGTCCGTCGGTCTGTGGGTGATATGTAGTACTGGAATTAAGTCGAGTGCCTAAAGCCTCATGGAGTTTCTTCCAGAATCGAGACATAAATCGTGGATCTCTATCAGAAATGATCAAGACCGAAATTGTGAAGTTTCACAATTTTAGCGATGTACATTTTAGCTAACCTTTGAAGGGAATAATCTGTTTGGATAGGAATGAAATGGGTCGACTTGGTCAACTGATTGACGATGGCCCAAACAGAATCCTTTTTAGTCGGAGTTTAAAGGCAACCCTATAATGAAATCTATGGTTATCCGCTCCCACTTCCACTGAGGAATTTTAACTGGTTGAAGCAAGCCGGGTGGCAACTGATGTTCTGCTTTAAACTTTTGACACGTTAGACAGTAATACATAAAAGCAACTACCTTTCGTTTTAGTCCGGGCCACCAGTAGAGTTCTCGAAGATCCTGGTACATTTTATTCCCACTAGGATGCATAGCATAGGGACTGTTATACGCCTCCTGAAGGATCGAATGCCTTAACTCCTTATCATTAGGTATACAAAATCGCCCTTTGAAACATAACACGTATTGTTATTCACGCTAAAACTGGAGTTCCCATTTGTACCCATATGTCGTAACCGTTGCACTAAGGTCTCATCATTCAGTTGTTTCGCTCGAACCTAACTCGGTTTAACCTGAAGTTCTACGAACAGTCCTCCATCTCCAACCAAACTCAAACGAGCAAACATTGCTCTCAGGTCAGTCATCGCTCTACGGCTAAGAGCATCAGCCACTACATTTGCCTTTCCGGGATGGTATTCTATGGTACAATCATAGTCTTTAAGTAACTCAACCTATCGGCGCTAACGAATATTTAACTCTTTCTGAGTTAACAAATATTTGAGACTCTTGTGATCGGTGTAAATTACACATCTTTCACTATACAGGTAATATCTCTAGATTTTTAAAGCAAACACAACTGCAGCTAGCTCTAGATTGTGAGTAGGTCAGTTACCCTCGTGTGTCTTAAGTTGTCGCGACGCATAGGCGACCACGTTACCGTCTTGCATAAGTACCCATCCTAACCTGACATGTGAAGCATCACTGTAAACCACAAGCTCCCGACCCGATTCTGGTTGAACTAAAACATGAGCTTGTGCCAGAATGGACTTGAGTTTGTCGAAACTAGATTGTTGTGCCTCAGACCATATGGATGGAGCATTCTTACGTAACAACTTCGTTAAAGGTGACGCAATCAGGGAAAACCCCTTGACAAACCTTCGGTAGTATCCAGCTAGACCCAATAAGCTACGAAGCTCAGACACATTTTTTGGCTGTTTCTATTCAACAACAGATTTTCTTGGGATCAACTCAGATCCCCTCTACCGTTACCACGTGACCCAAAAAGTGACCTCCTGCAACCAAAACTCACACTTATTGAACTTGGCATACAACTATTTTTCTCACAGTATCTATAGTACAATACGAAGATGACCATCGTGCTTAGTTTCAGTTTTAGAGTAGATTAAGATATCATCAATAAAAGCTACTACAAACTGATCTAAATACGGTTGAAACACCCAATTTATTAAGTCCATAAAAGTTACCGGGGCATTCGTTAATCCAAAAGGTATTACCAAAAACTCATAATGTCCATAACGAGTTCTGAAAGAGGTTTTGTACACATTAGTATCTTTGACCTTGAGCTGATGATAACCTGAGTGTAGGTCAATCTTAGAAAAGACGGACGCTCCCCGAAACTGGTCGAACAAGTCATCAATCCTCAGTAACGGATACTTATTCTTGATCGTCAACTTATTCAACTGCCTATAGTCAGTGCATATCCTCATCGACCCATTCTTCTTCTTAACGAACAGTACCGGTACCCTCCACAGAGATACACTCGATTGAATAAATCTTTTATTAAGGAGTTCCTGTAGTTTTACTTTTAATTCAGTCAGTTTCATTGGTGCCATGCAATAGGGCGCAATAGACACTGGGGCAGTACCCGATAACAGATCAATTCCAAACTCTACCCCTCTATCTGAAGGTACTTCAGGTAACTCCTCGGGAAAAATATCTGAAAATTCCCTCACAGTATGAATATCTCCCATTGACAACTTTTTAGGAGCAGAATCAGATACTTAAGCTAGGTATGCCTCACACCCCTTTCTGACTAATTTGGTTGCTACTAGAGTGAAGATTACGTTAGTGAGGTAATCTTGATGCTCCCCAACAATTACCACATTGTCATTCTCAGTCGGTCTTAGAGTAACCCTTTTGTTTGCATAGTCTAGTCTGACCCGATATTCAACAAGCCAATCCATTCCCAGAATTAAGTCGATCTCGTTAAAAGAAAAATCCATTAAATCAGTTGGAAATATCATGCTCTGAAGCTCTAGGGGTACCCACCTGTATACTTTATCGACTCAAATTGACTGACCCAATGGACTAATTACAAAAAACTCTCTAGCAGTATTCTCAGCAGTTAAACCTAGAGTTACAGAAACAACACTAGCTATGTACGAATAAGTAGAGCCAATATCAATGAGAGCATAGTACGGAACATAGTGGATAAAGAAGGTACCTGCAATGACACTAGCACCATCGCTCTCCTCGCGATGTCTAGCCGCGTAAACTAATACCGACTGATGAGCCTCAGCCTGACCCGCACCTCTAGCCAGTGCCCTCTAACCTCTTCCAGATCTATTACTACCCCTACCAGTACCACAGCCATAGAATGGTTGCTAAATTTCTTTCGGAGGCCAAATAGAATTTGGAGTCGGAGTCTGTGCTGTAGCTGACACTGAACCAGATTGACGGGGGCAATCCCTAACTCGGTGCTCCATTGAACCACAACGAAGACACGCTCCCAATTTCCTCTAGCATTCACCCGGATGGCACTTCCCGCAGTCACTACACTACTGAATCTCAGTCACTACAGCTAGTGTCTCAACCTTCCGGGGCCTATCAAACCTCGCCAGCTTTTTAGGGCGTTGAACAGAACCAGAGGGACTCGAATCCCTCTTAACCTTATGCTGGTCCTTCTCACACTCACGACACTCGCGCTCAATGCTCTTTCTTTCTTCCACTATCTTCGCTTTGTCAACTAGAACTGTGAAAACTCGTTCCCTCTGAGGAGCTATCAAAACTCGCAGATCATATCTCAGACTCTCCTTAAATCGCACACACTTTTCATAATCAGACGCTACTAAAGTTCGTGCATATCTACTCAGTCATAGAAACTCAGCTTCATATTCAGCCACAGACCGGTCGCCCTGAACCAGGCTCATCAACTCACTTTTGCGGGCCTCAACATAGCTCACCCCCACATGCCTACCCTGGAAAGCATTCTTGAAATAATCCCAGTTCACTTGTCTCGGCTGAGCACCTTGCTCGACAGTTAGCCACCACTGGTAAGCTACGTCTCGGAGTAGAGACACAATGCCCTTCAAATTTTGGGTAGGAGTGCAGTCAAGGTCTATCATGATACGCTTAGTAGCCTCTAGCCAATATTCAACAACAGTTGGAGCGACTCCTGTAACTTCCCTGAACAGTTCAACACCATTCGATTGAAATCGTTCAGTAATCGACACTCGACCTCTCAATCTTGATTGGGTCCCAACGACCCTCTTAAGTGCTCGAATCATGGCCTGGGACAGTGCGTCATCCCCAGTCGTCGGAGTCTGGGACTTCGTCCCAGCAGTGGAAGTACCAATAGTCCCTCCGGTCTCCAGATTGGGCATACTACCCATAGATGATGACTTTGCTCGAGCTTCTTCTCGGTGTCCTTGACACCTCCGCATACCACGTCCACGACTACCGCGCGAACTCATAATTCAATCTAGCTACAATATCAGAGTACATAGATCCGTTCAACATCCCGTAGGATAATTTCACCAGTTTACATCAGAACATTTACCCACAACAGTTTAAGGGTCATAATCTTTAGTGCTAGAGGCTCGGTCGTTCCCTAGAATTTCAATGTTTCTATATTAATTTAGTTACTAATTATTACTAGCTACATTTCTCACACATTAAGAGCCCAAACACAGTTCAAGTGTTGGCAAACCTGGCTTTTATACCACAAAATGTAACACACTAAACCCGGCATAGACGTCCAGACCAAGTTCGAGATTTACATTATCCGTTCTAAAGGTTACACTACCATAATGCAATCAAATTAAACCAATAGTCACATAATATTCAACACTATAGTAATTTAAAGACATAGTCTTCTTAAATTCATAACATCATAAGGCAAAATTCCTACTAATAATAATGTTAAAAACAACATTGGATATCGGACCGAGCTTCCGCGACACTGACCCAATCAAGTCTGATTAGGACCTGAAATCCAAACAATAACAGGATGAGTTATGAACTCAGTGTGTAAAATGGAATGTAATGTAATAATGGTAGCTTATAAAGAATTTCCAGTTCAGAGAATTTGGTTCAACATAGAAGCGTGTTCGATCTAAGTTCAGAACAGAGATTTTACATATGTGTATATGTATTATTCCAGTTCAGAAATAGTTCAGATCAGATTCAAATGTAGTGTCCCTATTTCCATCCGCTACACACCAACTTCAGCCATCCCAGCACACTACTATGGACATTTAGTGCCCATCCATCCCTGCACACCTTTAGAGTGTTTAATGACACTTTCACAGAAACGCAGTTTAGCTGCTAGTTCAATAAGCGGCAAGCGCCAGAATCAGAGTGATACTTATTGTGGCATAGCCACAATTTCAATACAGATTCCTTTCTTCTTCAATATCTCCCACCACATGTTAATACAGAATGCAGTAATCCATAACACATGTTCAATCATTCTAATACATCACATAATTAATTAAACAGTTTGATAACAGAGTAGTATTACAGTGCACATTCAAGTATGTGACTCATAGATTAGTGTCATATAAGCAAATTCAGTTAGTCGTATATCGAGGAAACCAATACCAAAGTTTAGCAACTTTCTCGGCCTCAAAAATAGTTCTCAGATCCAACATCCTGCCACAAGGCCTGGGCACACATTCATGTGCCTTGGCCTTGTGGTTTTTAAGCACAAACAATGAATCACACGACTTGGGCACACACCGTGTCTCTGGCCGTATGGTTTTATATTAAAAATAGTGAGTTACACGACTTGGGCACACTCCCGTGTCCCTGGCCATGTGGTTTTATACTAAAATAGTGAGTTACATAACCTAGGCACACGTCTGTGTCCCTGGCGATGTGGTTTTATACTAAAACAGTGAGTTACATGGCCTGGGCATACGCCCGTGTCCCTAGCCGTGTGGTTTTTACACCTCAAACAGTGAGTTACACGACTTGAGTACACACTCGTGTCCCTGGCCGTTCATATGGCCTGTTAACATTGCCTGTTCACATGGCCTAGTCACACGCCCGTGTGCCTAGTCGTGTGGCGTTGGCAACCAACATTTTTGACGACAACACTTGCAAAATTAAGGTTTTCGATACGCACCTGAAACGATTCCAAAGTAGTAACAATGTAAAGGAGTTCCGAAGCCTAAAACGACCATTCAATAATGCAAGCAATCAAATTTATCAATTGCAATGCATAATTATTCCCAAAATACCTAAATACCTAAGGAAGATAAAATCTAAGATAGATCTTATTTCTATTTGAATTATATGATAAATACTTGTTTTTATTCTTAATTATGTCTTCTTAATTCTTACCTTAATATTTCAGGATATTAATTCAAGTCTGATGTGCTTACTCATTAGAGCAAAAGTCCCTATTTAAGAGTATACCTAGCATAATTAATCAGTTTTGAATGAAATCCTAGACATAAGACGACGTAAATCTGTCGGATTAGAGTCAAATCTAATAAGAGAATCCATAGATCGAGTTAATGCGGCAATAGGGGTTTTAATTAGAAAAAGATTTCAATTAATCAACCTAGAATCAGTTATTTTTAGTCTCGAGAGAGATATTAACATAAATTAAGGATTTCTACGGGTTAAGTCAAATGAATAAATCGTCTAATTTAGAAGTAATAAGTGAAGTCTAGGTGGATTCTTCCTTGGGTATTGTCTTCTCCATCAGTTTTCCAGCAGTATTTTCCAACTTTTACCTCTGTCGTGTTCTTAGTTAATTAAATAGTTAATCTTAGTTTTAAAAAATCCCTTTAATTATTAAGCTAGATAATAAAAAGATAGTAATTACTAGTACTTTTAGTCCTTATGGATACGATATTTCCGGTCTCACCATAACTATCCCAGTTTTTGGAGCTGTTGTCGGGAACTAAGATATTCGGAACGCTTAATTTTTATTACTTTAGCTATTTTTACTTTTATTGCAATTTACTTTTTGTTTTTAGCTTAAATTTTTCTTTTCTAATTTTAGTTTCAATTGCTTCTGGCAGGTGTCTCTAGTTTATGACTAGAAGGAACCCGTCAGGACCTTTGCTTTTCAATAGTGAAATAGAGAGAACAGCTCGCAAAAACAGAAGAGAAATAAGGCAAAGTCTATAATATATAGAGGAAGAACAAGAGGGAGTTACAGATTTTACTGAAGAGATGGCTGATAATCAGAATAATTTGCTACCTCTGGTAGTTGCCGCAAATCCCGTTAATCAGAATCCTGCTTCTCGTACTATGTATGATTATGCTAAACCTACTTTAACAGGAACTGAATCGAGTATTGTTCGACCTACTGTTGCTGCAAATAATTTTAAACTGAAGCCTAACACTATTCAAATGATACAACAGTTTGTTCAGTTTGATGGTTTGCAGGACAAAGATCCAAACACTGATTAGCAAATTTTCTAGAACTCTACGGTACCTTTAAGATCAATGGCGTGTCTGATGATGCCATTCGCCTTCGGTTGTTTCCCTTTTCATTAAGGAATAAAGCTAAACAGTAGTTGAATTCGTTACCACGAGGGTCAATCACTACTTGGGAATAAATAACCTAAAAATTTTTACTTAAATATTTTTCGCCGGCTAAAACGGCTAAATTGAGGAATGATATCTCTTCTTTTGTGCAGATGGATTTAGAAATACTAAATGATGCATGGGAGAGATACAAGGATTTATTGAGAAGGTTCCCTCACCATGGGTTATCTTTATGGCTACAGGTTCAAACTTTCCACAATGGTTTGAACCCTTCAACTAGGCAGATGATCGATGCAGCCGCCGATAGAACTTTAAACAACAAAACACCTGAAGAGGCTTATGAATTTATTGAAGAGATGTCACTGAATAACTATCAGTGGCAAGTCATGAGAACGAAGCCGACAAAAGCAGCTGGTGTTTTCAACCTCGACGCGGACACTATGCTATTTAACCAGGTAGAACTTTTAAAAAAAAGATTGATGGTTTGTATGGTTCTACTCAGGTACATCCAGTAATGAGGTGTGATTCAAATGGAGGAGGAGTGCACAACATATTTATCCATCCTTCAACCCTGGCACCGAGGAGGAACAAGTCCACTATAAGGGTAATAATTCTAGACCTCAAAATAATCTGTATAGTAACACTTATAATGCAGGTTGGAGGAACCATCCCAATTTCTCATAGGGTGGTCAAGGAAATCAAAGGCCACAACATCCTCCAGGTTTTCAACAAACACCTTACCAACAAGAGAAGAAATCAAACCTTGAAGAGATGCTTACAAAATTCATCTCGGTGTCAAAAACTCATTTTTAGAATACCGAACTAACGCTTAAGAATCAACAAACGTCGATTCAAGGGCTCAAAACTCAAATAGGACAACTTTCTAAGTTGATCTCTAAACGACCACAAGGTAGCTTGCCCAGTAACACCAAAACTAACCCAAGAGAGTAACTTTATGCCATCACTGTGCGCGACGAAAAAGGGTTAGTTGAATCTAAATCTGAAACGAGGCAAGAAGTTGTGGTAAGTAATGGTAAGGGTGAGATGCGTCATGGTACACAGAAACCGATAAGCAAAGAGTATAAACCTCTTGTACCATATCCCAATGCAAAAAGGAAAGACCAGACAGACGAACAATTCGGGAAATTCATTAAACTACTTAAAAAATTACATATTAACTTACCGTTTATTGAAACTCTTTCACAGATGCGAAACGCAGTTAAATTTTTAAGAGAGCTTTTGGAAAATAAACGGAAGTTAGATGAGTCATCGCATGCGGAATTAAATGCAGTCTGCTTAGCTATTCTGCAGAACAATCTACCCAACAAACTGAAAGATTAACGGAGTTTTACGATTCCTTGTTTAATTGGTAGCTTGAATGTTAATAATGCTTTAGCTGATTTAGGGGCAAGTATTAATGTTATGCCCTACAAGATGTTTAAGCAACTAGGACTAGGGAAACCCAAACAAACTAGGATAAGCATTCAATTGGTTGTTAAAACCATCAAATTTCCTAGGGGTATAATTGAAGATGTACTTGTTAAAATTGATAAATTTATATTCCCAGTAGACTTTGTTGTTCTAGACATGGATAAGGACACTGATGCACCCCTCATTTTAGGGAGACCCTTTTTAGCAACTGCCAGATCTATCATTGATGTTGGTATAGGTGAACTAACGCTTTGTGTTTGTGACAAAATAATCACTCTTCAGGCTCAAGATTTGGTCAAGACATCGAGTGATGAAGGTAATTATCTATATCCTGATAATAAGACTACTCATATGGTTCAATTCTCTTTGCAGGAAATTTTTTTGAGTAATACAAATAAGCCACATTCTAGTTTATTCGACAATATTAGAACAGTTCATGAAGAACGAAGGTTTCAGATAGAAGAACTAGACGAATGGAGGACACATGTCAAGGAGGAACCAAAAATCCACAAGGCGGAATCAAAACAAAACCATGACGAGCATAAAGATGAGACGAACCAATTCAAGGTAGGAGACCGAGTCTGGTTAACTAAAAAGGACCCTCAAATTATCAATACAAAGCTCAAAGCAAATGGATTGACTCCTTTTAGGGTACTAAATGTTTTTCCATACGGTACAGTCGAGGTAATTCATTCACATTTTGGAACTTTTAAAGTAAACAGTACTCGACTTGAACCCTATTTAAATAAAGGAATTGACAGCGAGAAAGAGGAGTTTCGATTCCGTATCCACCGTGACCATGTGAATACAAGGTAAGATGAGCTTAGAATCTAAATAAGCGCTTCTTGGGAGGCAATCCGAGCACTAACACCACTAACTAGTTTATTTTATCTATTTTTCATTTTTAAATACAGATTTTTGACCCACACGATTGGACACACGGGTGTGTCCTTGGCCGTGTGGAAATAGAGCTTAAATCACCCAAACTCGACAAACACGGGCTAAAAGAGGCCACACGGGTGTGCAACACAGCCGTGTGGACCACACGTCCTCGATACACGAGCGTGTCATAGGTCGTGTGAAAACTGGAGCTAAATTTTCAAATTTTAAATAAGTCAGGAAGCTCCACGAGCAAGGCACACAACCGTGTGTTCGCGCCACACGGGCGTGTGGGATACCACACGGGTGTGGGAGAAGCGAACAATGTTGCATACAGCCGTGCAATACGGCCGTGTGAACCACACAACCCAAACACACGGGCGTGTCTTAGGCCGTGTGACGAGTGGGCTATTAGTTCTTTGATAAACACGGGCTAGAAGTCGAGCCACATGGGTGTGTGACACGGCCGTGTGGCCCAACACGACCCTCACATGATCGTGTCCATTTTAAACCCAAAACCTTAAGTTTTGTATTTTATTTTTGTCTTCTTCTTCAACCTTCCCCCAACTAGCCGTCGCTCATCCATTCCGCTCGCCACCCACCACCTCCTTCTTCTCTCTCACAGACCGTCGACTGACCACCACCTTCCCTTTCCCCTTTCTCTTTCTTTCTTTCCCCTTTCTTTCCCTTTTCCCCTCTCTTCTTCCTTCCCTCCTACTTTAATAAAATTAAAACATACATAAAAAACATCCCGAGACTAAACCGAGAACTTAAGAAAATCTTAAGAAAATTTCTAGGTTTAAGCCTCACACGCCTGTGTCCCTTACCCATGTTGAATTATTTAAATTTATTTATTTTTTTCATATCGAACCTACAGGGGTTTTCACACAGCTGAGCACACGCTCGTGCCCCTGGCTCGTGTCCTTCACACGGCCTAGACACGCTCGTGTGGTCGCCCGTGTCCAAAAACCTGAGCATTCTGTTTATGATGTCATCATGCATTTAGGGACACACGGCCAAGACACAAGCCCGTGTCTTTCACACGGTTGAGACACACGGCCGTGTCTCTGCCAGTGTGTTTATGACCATGCATACTGACCTAAAAATTTTAGGTACAGGGGACACACGACCATACCACACGCCCATGGGGCTGACCGTGTGTTACACACGGCCTAGACACATGCCCGTGTGTCTACCCGTGTGGACCATTTTAAAGGCTATATTACAAGCCAATGATCACCCTCAACATCCACACTCATTTATGAACTTCAATGATAATTATCATGGTCTGTTTATACCCAATGATCACCTTCACATAGTCTATTGCATGCTAAGCCGTCTCATTGGTTTGGTACATGCTAGTTTATCCTCTTTGTATTAAGGATTACTGTCTCATCCAAAACATTTAGACATGGCTCATTTTATAACTTATTACCAATTATGACCTAACCATTTCCAAGTGATTTGGCCACATTTTATATGTCCATTCATGATATACCATATTTAACCATCACATGAACAGTTAAACACAAACATGCACAATTAGTAGGTTACAACCTACATCAAAATGAGCCATGTCTAAATGAATATACAAAATGAATAGGTATATCATTTAGGCCCTTACATTGGCTAACTAATGACACATATAAAAAAGTAACCAAAAACCTATACATGCCATTGTAACAAAATAAAAGTATCTGTCTACCAAAACAAGACAAGTTGATAGTGTTGACAAGTTGATAGTGCTGACAATACTCCAATCGTCTTCCAATCTTCACGAGTCTGCGAGCCCTGTAAAACAAGGGAAGTGAAAAGGGGTAAGCATTGACATACTTAGTAAGCTCGGATAATAGGAAGGTAAACTTACCGGTTATTTAGCATACAGCCATAAAAGATATTCATGCCAAACATGCATAGTATAAATTCCCTATCACAGACACTCAAACATCAAGTTAGTTTCATCTCAAACAATATAACATTAATCTTAGATGAGCTTATCAATTCAAATATTTCCATTCTCGTTCCTCATTATAGTCCCGTTGAATTTCTTAGAATTTCGATAGGTATTCTATTTACCGTCAAGTCATGCTAGTGACCATTTTAAGTACACACTTCCGTGAACCTCACTCTTACGGCTAGATTACCAGTCCAGGCTAAATCTTTCATATCATGAATTCAAGGAGTATTGTCAGGATTACCATTCCAAGCTCGGATCTGAATTGCCAGTCCAGGCTAATTTCAGTCTTTAATCGTATTACCCATTCAGGCTAAATCCATAATGCACATATATTCATCGGAAGGTTCGATCACTTAAGGAACACCCGTTCGGGTTGGATATTTAATATATTGAGATCATCGGATTACCCGTCTGGGCTAAATCCCTTTCCGTAACACATGCAGGATCTCACGTCATGTAAGCAGGAATTTATCCATCGGATCTCCCTTTACATTAAACTGGGACAATTGTCATCCTTTTTATTTTACACTACCACATTCTATGGATTATCATGCAATCAATATCTAAATTAACACACAATTAAGAATATGCATTTTCAAGTATATTTAAAGTTTACTTCGAGTTACACGAACTTACCTGGTAATTGCTTCGGGTTCGTGTTTCAGTTATTCTGAAACTTTTCGTTTTCTACGGTCGACCTCTAGAATTGGTTCCTCGGGGTTATTGAGCTTGAAAATGTTGAAAACCCTAGCTATGGAGAACATGAAAATTTCGGTAGCATGAGGGAGAAGAATGGCTGATTTTTTCCTTCATTTTCCCTTTTTATTAATTTTATTACCAAATGAACAAAATGCCCTTCCTTACTAAACCTCCAAAATTTTCCATCCATGCCCATTTTTTTCTAAAAACTTAGAAATCGAGAAAAATTCTATTTAAGACATTCTAATTAATAATCTAAAGCAATCTCATACAAATTTCTTCTAGAACCCAAGTTTTGCTATTCAATTTGGTCCCTAATTTCCAATTGGACACCTTATACTTAGAATTTCTTCATGAAATTTTAACACATGCTTACTTTCATATTCTAGTCCTCATAATAATCATGAAATAAATATTTTAATATCGTATTGGTGGTCCCGAAACTACTATTCTAACTAGGCCCTATTTTGGGATGTTACAGTTTGTCCCTCTTACATAATGGAAGCAATATCTTAGGCCACTTGATGGAGTGAAACTAGAAATGCATGACCATGCTCAAATAATTTGATATGAGATATCACACTTATTTGTTTATTTTAGTCTGCTCGAAATATCAAGAAATATGATATTGGACTACACAAGTGTGACTATTCCATGACTTGTGTCCAATCTAGATATAAAGGATAAAGGAATATAATACATGGAAAATTTATCGCAGAAATGTTATGTTGAATCACGACTTCTTGTAACTTTGGTAGCAATGATGCATTGCTTGATGCCACTTATTGCTTGTAACATTATAAATGTTCTAGTATTACTACTAAAATTACAAGAGCCTACAAGGTCACACTCTATGGTTGAAGTGAACAGAATCTAAACACAGTTGGTATTGTATTTAGCTTTTACATGAATTAAATTAATTATTGAACTAATTTAGTTTGACAGTTAAATATTGAACGCATTATATGTACAAACTTGTTGTACACAAATAGAGAACATAGTTAAAATAATTGTTTGAATTTGATTCATATAAAAATATTAACTGAATATAGTTACCCGAAATTATTAAAATGAATAATTATAATAATAATATCAGTCAAATATTAAAACATGAAAGTTAATATTCTTCTGGAAATGATATGATGTTTTAATACTTTTATTATGTTATATGATGTTTTAATACTTTTCTTATTTTTCTCTAAAGGGATAATTCCATCTTTATGTGATATTGAATAACAGGAATTGAATCCCTAATTTTGTAATGTGTCTCCAAGGAAAAAATATTGAAAAGGGTCTAGCAGCCAATTTCGTCAATTCTCTCTGAGAGGTTCAAGGAGAGTTTGTTATTCGTTCTTTGAGTGGTGGAATACGTAGAGGACGAGATGATTTTGTTGTGGCTTAGGATCAACATCGCGTAAGGGAATCAGATAGAAAAAGGTATATCTTTAACCCTGTTTCAACCCGATTTGTTCCTCGTACTTGGATCCATGGTTGATGATTGTTGGAATTTTTTTATATGCCATGACACTTACAAATTGGTATCAAAGCTTAGTTTAATTTTTACATTTAAACCATTCATAGATGGAAACGACAATGTTCATTATTGAGAAGTTTGATAGAATTACAAATTTCAGTTTGTGGTAAGTTTTGACAGAATTGCAAATTTCAGTTTGTGGCAAGTTCGGATAATGACAATACTAGTTCAAAATAGTCTGAAAAAGGTCATTACAGGGAAGAAGCCTGTGGATTATACTAGAAGCCTTATATATGACAAAATCTCTGGCCAACAGGTTAGTTCTAAAACAACGTCTCTACACGTTCAAAATGGTCAAAGGTGAGTCTATTAGAACTCACATTAGTAAAATTTTTACCCTTCTAAATGAGCTAAAGAATCTCCAAGTAGATATCAATGATGGGGATATTGTTGTTATGTTCTTTTCCCTCTTTTTACAAGACTTTCAGGAAAAATTTGATTTATGGGAGAGATAATCTCTCATTTGAGGATGTGAAAGGAAATATACTAAGCAAAGATAAACTCGATAACGAGCTAGACCTAAATAAGAAGTCAAATGGGCAGGCTTCGGTCCTTATTGCAAGGGGCAAACAACAATCGAAAAAGTCAGATCAAAACACGTTTAGAGTAAGATCAAAATCCAAAAATTGAGATAAAAAATGTGGCTATTGCAAGAAGATGGGCTACATTAAGGCAAAATGTTACAAACTTCAGAATAAGAATAAAAGGGATGCCAAAAACGACAAGAAATATAAGTAGAAAGCCGAAGTTATTGATGCTAGTATAGTTAAGAATAGAGGTGATGATTTCTTATTGGTGTCGACGTGTAAAAACTTCAAGCTTAATTCCAAATGTATCCTAGATTCAGGGTGCTCCTATCACATGTGTCCCAACAAAGATTGGTTCTCCATGTACAGTTTAATTGAAGGTCAAGTTATGCTGATGGGGAATAATTCTCCATGTAAGATAACCAGAATAGGAACAGTACAAATTAGGATGCACGACATAATTATTCAGACACTGTTAGATGTCAAGTATGTACCTAACTTAAAGAACAATCTCATATCATTGAGAATTTTAGACTCAAATGGTTGTAGGATTATTATTAAGTCAAACGGCTTAAAGGTTTCTTGTGAAGCTCTCGTTGTGATGAGAGGATAGAAAAATGGAAGTTTAAATGTTTTGCAAGGGTCAACGATAATTGGTGTGGCTGTAATTATCGAAGAAGTGCCAAAATTGTCGTCACGTTACGACGAGGACCACCATGACGTCGTGATGATGTGACATGATTTTTTCTCCATAGATTTCGATTCAACCAAAATTTGGCACATGCGACTTGGTCATATGAGTGAGAAAGATATGACAACATTGTGTAAAAGAGGTCTTCTTAAAGATATTGGAGTTGGAAAGTTAAGTTTTTGTGAACACTGCACTTACGGGAAGCAGGCACGGGTAAGTTTCAATTTAGTAGTGCAAAGAACAAAAGGAGCTAATAAGTGTTTTCTAACTTTTATTGATGACCACTCCAGAAAGGTTTTAGTTTACTTTTTTGAAATAAAAAAACAAAGTCTTCAGAATCTTCAAACACTGGAAAACATTGTTAGAAAAATAAACCAGAAAGTTCGTGAAGCAGTTGAGAATAGATAGTGGTCTTGAGTTCTATTCATTGAAGTTTAACAATTACTGCAAACGAGAATGGATAGAGAGACATCGCATCGTTGTTGGTACTCCACAACATAATGGATTTGCAGAAAGGATGAATAGAACCTTGCTTGAAAAGGTCTGATGTATGCTTTCTAATGTAGGTTTAGGGAAGGAGTTTTGTGCTGAAACTGTCAAGTTGGCAAGCCATTTGGTGAACTGGTCTCCTCATCGAGCATTAAATGGTAAAGTTTCAGAGGAGATATGGTCAGATAATCCTCCCAATTATTCTAACCTTAGAATTTTCAATTGTCCTATTTTTTTTTGTTAGCCAAGGAAAGCTCAAACCAAGGGCCGTAAGTGTATTTTTCTGGGATACTTTTTCGATACGAAAAGTTTCAAATTGTGGTGGCCGAAAACTAATAAAACTATTGTTAGCAGAGATGTTACATTTGATGAATCTGCCATGTTTCGGTAAAAAAAGGGGTCACTTACATTCAAAGACACAACAAATCAAAGTGTCTCAAGCAATATGGAGATAAAGGAAGAAATAATAAGTGATTTTGAGACAAGAGGAAACATGATGCCCCAACCTCATGATGAACAGGGTTATCGTATCGATGACTAAACACACAACGTTAAGATGACACGAAGAAATTCTAGTTCTTGTGAAGCTGAAGCTTTTTTAGATTAGTTTGGGACTTCATTCGAATCTTAGGTACCCTCACCATCTAAATTAACTAATTATAAGTTGGCTCGTGAAAGAAAAAGGCGAGAAATCTGACCACTACAGAAATACTATGAAGGAAACCTAGTGGCATATGCTCTAAGTGTTGCAGAAAGTATTCATTCAACTGACCCTTCATGCTATTCCAAGGCAGTTCATGCCCTCGATTCTAGAAAATGGCTCATGGCTATGGAAGAAAAAATGTAATCACTTCAAAAGAACTAGACTTAATAGCTAGTTAAACCACCAACCGATAAGAAAATTGTTGGTTGCAAATCGGTGTTTAAGAAGAAAGAAGGTTCAAGTTTGGGTTCAAATGACACTAGGTAAAAGGCAAGACTGGTCGCAAAAGGCTACAATCAAGTGGAGCGAATTTATTTTCATGATGTTTTCTCCCCCTTTATGAAACATACGTCTATTCGGGTTCTTTTGGCTTTTGTTGCATCAAACAATCTTGAGTTAGAGTACTTAGATGTAAATACTACTTTTCTTCACGATGACCTTGAGGAAGACATATTGTAATATCTTATTATTCAGTGGTGTCGAAAATAGTGATTTCAAGACCACAATTCTGATATATGAGATCAAGTTTTATTATTTAATTAATGTTTTTAGAGTTACACTACGGTCGTATTAAATTTTGGTGAAGAAATTTTAATGTTTACTTGGTTAATTTAATAAAAATGATTAATTTGTAAGAGATGAAAAACTAGCCACAATTGAATTTTTAACAATTAATTAGTTAAATTAATGAATGGGGGAGGACCTATGACATAATTAGACCTTGTATGCTTTAGTGGACGATTAATAAGGCTTTTTATTAAATTTTTACATGTTATTAGCAAAATGTAATAATAAAAGTAAAAATAAGACATAAAGTTATCATTTTTATTTTCTTCCTTAGTCAACCGAAACTCCAAGAAAGAACTCTCCAAGCATTCAATCTTCTCTTTGGAGCTTGCATTGTATGATTTTTGAGTTTATTCTTAGTAATTTTTATTTATTTGTGATCGTTGCAACAAGGTCGAGCTAACTCGTACCTCAATTTTTGAAACTGTTAAAGATTTTAAATTGTACCATGGATGAGTTCTTATTATTATTTATGTTAAGTGATGAAATTGAAGTGTTAGTTTTTTTATTAAGATTAGTTTATTAAGTAATTTTGTTAATTTTTTAGTAAAGGATTAATTTGATAAAATAATAAAATTGACATGAAATTCTTGTGAATTTTGAATAGTTGTGGACTGTACTAATTTGGGAATATATTTGGCTAGCATAGGTATTTGGAAAATTTTGATAAATTTGGAGACTTTAAGTTTAGGGACTAAATTGTGAAAAATGTAAAAGTTTAAGGAAAATGTATAATTAATGAAAAGTTAAGGGTCATATGCATTGAATTGATGTGAAATGTATGTAAAAGTAATGGATTGTATATAATTGTTATACAGATCAAGACTTGAATAAAAAAGACAATAATCGAGTAAAAGGGAAAATTACGGAGTAGTCCCTGCTTTGCAATCAGAAGTAATCGTAGGTAAGTTCCTAGTAATTTTTTATGTAAGTTAATTGTGATTATACTATTGTTTTCTACCTAGTTGCTAGTATATATTTGAAATTCTATTAGTTATTTATATTTGTTGGAGTATTGCAAATTAGTACATATGAAGTCGGGAAATTGATAATACTATTTCTTGAGGTTGCATATTAAAGATATGAAAATAATGAATTTATGGCTTGTGTATGGAAATGATGAAGTGCCTCTGAATGATGGAAATGTATTTAAGTAATGAATTTAAGTGTAATGCCTGGTCGAACATAGTAATCGCATAGGATACGATTGGCATGCCAATAGGGTTAGTATGCACACTTGTACTGGATTTGCACTTTGGTGTCTCTGTTTGCACTTCGGTGCCTCTATTATGCATATATGATGCCTCTGGTGTGGTGTAGTTACTCGAGTATTTGAGTCGAGTTACTTAGTTCATCGGGCTAAATGTTAATGGAATTTACGGTTTACATATGAGTTTAAATGTTGATGCATATACAAGATATTAGAAAATGTTAAATGCTCAATGAACTATTTGTTTATATGGGAGTATATTGATATTGATGAAATGTTGTTTATGGAATTGATAAGTTATTTGATAAGATAATTATCAAGGTATATTTTGATATGTGAATAAGAACTAATGTGGTTTGTGAATGTGTTTGGTTATCAGGAATTGTAAATTATCTATTTATATTTTGATGTCAATTAAGGTAAGTTAGTTTGATGTTTTTAACTATGAACTTACTAAGCTTCATTAGCTTACTTGTTTCTTTATGTTCTTTTGTAGTTACCAAATTTGTGGACTGATTGGACGGATCAATTAGACACTCACACTATCCAACCGTTTTGGTACCTTTTGTATTTCATTTTGGGATGTGGCATGTATATAGGTTTTTTTGTTGTAATTATGTAAATGATATACTAAAATGATGTTTCTAGTGAAATGCTTGGTTTGAATGTGTATGTTTGAAGTGTTTTTGGTTGGGTTTATTACTAATGGACAAGAGTTAGATGTTAACCCTTTGTGAATGGTGAATTTTTGAGTATGTTTATACCTCGGATAAATAAGTAATGCTATATGATTTCATAGTTTGATTTGTGGAATGAATGGTCTTTGATTGTAGTACCTTGGAATGGCATATTAGTTTGGTATAGGATGAATGAATTTTTGGCTTATAATTGGTGATGTGAATGCATTTTTGAACTATAGAAATGATCTAGGTATGACATGTCTTGTTGTGTAAGGAATGATGTATGAAATTGCTTGATTTAGGGGTTAAAAATGATGCATACGGTCTAGGACACGAGTTGTCACACGGCCTGGGACATAGGTTGTCACATGACCGTGTACCACACACGATCACCTCACACAGTTATGTGTATTTATTGTTTTTAGGTATAATATCCACACGACTGTGTGACCTAACTTCGAATATACACAAGGTCTGGTACACAACTGTGTGGCCTTATTTCGAATACTCACACTGACGGATACACGGGCTGAGACACAACCGTGTGTCTTGATTTTTAATGTTCACACAGTCTGGGCTATGTCACGTGGCCTGGCCACATGGCTGTGTGACCCCTGTTTTGCAAAATTTTAAAATTTTTTGTTTTGTTTCAATTTAACCCCAGATTGTTCCTAAATTGTTTTTAGGGCCCCACAAGCTCGATTTAAAGCCTAGAAGTGTATTTATACCATGAATTGATTTTGTTTGTTATATGTTTATACACTATTTGTTTAACTATTCTGAAATGAAGCAAAATGTCTTGTTTTGCTCAGTAACACTCTGTAACCCTAATTCAATAACGGAGATGGGTTAGGGGTGCTACAACATATACATGTATCAACCAGAAGGCTTCTGAACTGAAGGTAAGGAAGATTATGCTTGCCTTCTACGAAAATATTTATATGGTTTAAAGTAGTCACCTTGACAATGATATAGAAAGTTTGACTCCTTCATGTTGAGTATTGGTTTCGCATGAACTAAGTATGATAGTTGTGTGTATTTACAATGTTTAGATGATGATTCGTCTCAATCAAGCTTACGAAACCTTTATGTTGATGACAATTTTCTGTATCTACAATGCTTAGATGATGATCCATTCATATATTTGCTGCTTTATGTTGATGACAATTGTCTATATTTGTAATGTTTAGATAATGATTCGTCTCAATCAAGCTTACGAAAGCTCTTAAGTTAACTCGAGTACAACTAAGGACTAAATTGAAGAATTTTCAATAAGTATGGAAAATTTTCAAAATAGGGTCACACAGTTGTGTGCCTATGCCGTGTTACAAATTGTAACCGTGTGGAAATAGAGTTACAAGATTGTGTATCCAGGCCGTGTAACTCACTGAATCCGTGTGGACCTAAATGCAAAATTTCATCAATAGTCACACTGTCGTGTGGTTGGGTTGTGTAATAGACTAAGACCGTGTAAAAATTAAAGAACCAAATTTACAATACTAACATGGGCATGTGGCCAGCCCATATGACAATAAAAAATTGTATGATACAAAAAAACCTCCTAATTACCAATGAGCCGACGACTGTGTGTTAGCCCATGTATGCATAATTGAACCTTTTTGTGCAAACTAGCAAAACCAATTTATCAAATAGTCTTTGCATATACAACAAACAGTTTTTAGACCTGTCCAAAATGTGCAAAATCATAGCCAAAACATATTACAATCATATACTAAGAATCTAACCAATATGCTCAATGGCACCATCGCACAACATGAATCAACTCCAAATATAAAATCGATCTCATGCCATTTTAGATTATAACCACACACACACACACAGAGATATATATATATGGCTTATATGCAATCATAACACCAAAATTATAACCATCTATATTTGACCATATTGCCAAAACTAACAATGCATAAGTTTGGCACCAAAATCATTCCATGTATCATGCTTATAACATCTAGATTACTATACCTTATTTACCATTAATATATCACCTATTTGAAAATTTGATGTCACATTCAAACATACCATTACCTTATATGGCTACAACATATTTCCATACTAAACCTAGGTATAGTTTAATTAGGCTTAATATTGATTAATTAAGATTTAATTAAGAAAGTTGAAATATTAAAAAAAATCCTAGGTATATATATTAACTTAAAGCTAAATTAAGGTGTTATTTTTATTTTCTTCTTTTCTACTCATCTTCTCCATGGAAACAAAGCTAAAGCTAGGGTTTTTCATGCTTGAAATTTTAAAGCTTAAATCGGAAAGTGAAACTTAGCCCCGTTTTTAGTAATTTTTATGTTTCTGAGCTCATATTAATTTAATCTAACTAACATGAGGACTAATTTGTGTAACTTTTAAGCCTTTTGAGTTGTACCATTGTTGAGTTTGAGTCATTCTTGAAAATTTATGGAATATTATTGATTATGGTTGTTAGATAGGACTATTTTGTAAAGTAGTTTTTGATGATTTTAAGGTTTAAGGATTAAATTGTTAAAGTGATAAAATTACAAGGACTAGATAATAAATAATTATAAATATGGGTTGTATTGAGGTCATTTAATATTCAGTTGAACTTGGATTTTAAAAAATAGTTAATTTTCATGTTTTGGGGCTTAGGTACTAAATTGAATAAAAGTGAAAAGTTGAGGACAATTTTGTAAAATTTCAAAAAGGGACTTAATTGCATAAAATAATTTAATTTTGCTATTTATTTAGTTAATTTAATGGAATTATTATTTTAGATCAAGAACATGTTGACAATCGCAGAAAAGAAAAGGTTGTAGAGTAACCCTTGTACTTGAGTCGTTACTGCAAATTAGTCCTGTAAGTTCGTACCATTATTCTATATTATATCTATATATTTCATGCTTATGATGATTATATTTAATGTTATACTTAACTATGAATATTAACTATCAGGCCTTGAGCCAGTGATACAGGCCGTAGCGATGGTTGAGATCTTGCATGTGTTGCAGAATCTCTACAGCTTGTGTGAGCAGCATCGTGAGCTGGTGATTATTTAACAGATACCATGTTCTGGTGATTGATAATACTCTAAAATGACGTGTTTTTATATATTAATCATGTGCTTATTTTGAGCTTGAGCCTACTAATCTGAGCTATTTATGTCTTTTTATCTTTTAGGGATTAAATTGGAGGCGAAAAATAAATTCAAGGGAAAAAGCGTCAATTTGGAGATTAAATGGGCCAATATGCAACGTGGGACAAATATGGTGCCAAAAGTGCGAACATGAAGGCACAAGGACTTAAAAGCAAATAGAAGAGATTTTATTTTGGAAGACTCTATTTTATTTTATTTATATTAGGATAATTAATAGTAAGATAAATATTAGGATTATTTAATTTTAGGATTTAATTTTAATTATCTTTAATTAAATGTATTTATCTTTTTAGAATTTAAGTTAAATTAGACTATCTCCTAGCACTATAAATAGGGGTGAAGTGACTCTATTTGGGAGCATCTTTTTGTAAACACTCTCCCCCAAAGTCTTTTGTTCTTTCCATATTTTTTCCTTTCAATAAAATTTCTTTTCCATAATTTTATTTACTTTCCCACCATTATCATGAGCCACTAAAACCCTTCTAGCCAAAAGTTGTCAATATTTCCCAAAAAGGGTTCCTGAGGCTTAGACTCTGTACTTAGCCTTCTCGCCAAGTATTCATCGTTTCTCCACACTACGGGCTGACGCTTCCGTCCATGGCCCTTAAGAAGTGAACTTTTCAGCATATGCAAAGGCGGCCGCTTTGTATGTTTTGGAAGGATTGCACAATCGGTTCGTTAACTTACTGCGTCAGAGGTTGGCGAGCCAAAGAGACAAAATGGCGTGGGATTCGCCATTGAGAAGCGTTGATCTAGCATAGATTATCGGCTAGAGTCAGTTCCCTAAAAATCGTAAGTGTAATCTTTGGAGCTGGTGGTCGAGGCGCGTCCTCTTCCACTATAAGCGGCTTACTTGAGTCGAGAAGGATCATCCATCCAAAAGCCAAGGATTGAGCCCAAGGCGGAATGAGACAACCGGAGGCTAGAACTTTCCCATAAGAATTTCTTTTCTCTTAAAACTCTCTTTATTATTTTTATTATTTTCGTAATATAATTTCAGTAAACTTTAAATTCTGTTTTTATTTTATTTTCGCTTCCAAAATCAATTCTTAAATTCTGTTTTTTTTATTTTTTTAAGGAACGCAGGTTTTCTTGGGCACGATTCTGCTCAGGATTTCGAGAAACAAGCATTCGTATAATCCGGTCCCTGAGGATTCGACCCTACTTCCCCTTTACTATTTCTTTTTCGTTATTTTATAGGGAGTAGGATATTTTCGGTGCTCTCAACGATCGCATCAAATTTTGGCGCCGTTACCGGGGACCGGCAACATACTAATCTTGTTTTTCTTTGTTTTCTATGACCAGATCTACTCCGGGCACTCTTACGTTCGACTCAAAAATCGAAAAGACTGTGAAAGCTAATCGAAAGGAAACAAAACTAAGGAAAAAGCAGTCAGCGGTGGTTGGAACTCAAAGTAATCCACCACTAGAAATTAGAATCGATGACGAAGTAGGGTTTAGGGTTAACGAAAACCCTACTCGAACGTTAGAAAGTAAAGAAGAAGAAGTCGATTCACTTGAAGAAGTGCTTAACACTAGGGTTGACGAAAACCCTAATTTAGCACCTCAACCTATAGCTCAGACAATTCGGCAACTGGCCGAAGCGCTGACAGAACAACCGCCACTATGCATCGCGTATCCTACTATGGATACTGATTTTGAATTAAAGTCAGGCTTAATCCAGCTACTGCCAACTTTCTGTGGGTTACAAAATGAAAACCCCCACAAGCACTTAAAAGAATTCCATATGGTTTGTTTGAGTATGAAACCTCAGGGGGAAACTGAGGATCAAATTAAATTGCGCGTTTCCCTTTTTCCCTAGCAGATTCAGCTAAGGAATGGTTATTTTATTTACCTCCTGGATCCATTACAACTTGGGCTGATCTATCTCGTTTATTTCTTAACAGGTTTTTCCCTGCATCGCGTGCGGCCGAGTTAAGAAGAGAAATCGTGGGCATAAGGCAAAAAGACACAGAGACTCTATACGACTATTGGGAGCGGTTTAAGAAGTTGTGTGCAAGTTGCCCACAACACGGTATAACGGAATAGTCCTTGCTCCAGTACTTTTATGAAGGCCTAAAACCCATGGAAATGAATATGGGAGACGCCGCTAGTGGAGAAGCATTGGTTAACATGACTCCCCAACAAGCAAAAGACTTGATCTCCATGATGGCTGCAAATTCTCAACAATTTTGAGCCAATCCTGAACCCCCTAGAAGGGTTCACTAGCTAAGTAATTCTACCATTGAGGATAGACTTGATAGACTTACTAATATTGTGAATTCCCTTGTTATAGAAAAAGCGAAACCAGCCCGAGTATGTGGAATATGTGCTACACCTGAACATACGACTGATGCGTGTCCTAGCCTGTGTGACGATTCTATGGCCCATTTAGATGCTGTGGGAAATTTTCCTGGGTCACCACAAAGACGATACGACCCTTACGCCAATACCTACAACCCAGGCTGGAGGGACCACCCTAATTTTAGTTATGGGACTAATCCACGATATAACCAGCCATACCAAAATTGAGCCCCACAACAGTCGTAAGATTCAGGTAATTCTCTAGAAACTTTGGTCAATAAATTAGCAACTAATGTCCTTGATTTTCAACAGCAAACTCTCAATTTCCAAAGAGAAATGAAGGGTTTTCAGCAGAAAATCGAGGCATCCATAAGGGAGTTGACCACATCAATTGAGAAATTAAACTCTCAAGGGAAACTGTCATCACAAACAGAACCAAACCCGAGGCAGAATGCGAATGCAGTAACGTTATGTAACACCTCTTAACCCAAAACTATCGCCGGAACAGGGTTACGAGGCATTACTGCATATATCGGATAACTTACGAATAATTCACAATTATTATAACATTAATAGTAAAATTTAAGAATTAAGTCCCTAAATTTGACTCTCAAGCCCAACACATGTATTAAAATAGAACAGGAAGGACTTGTTCGAATATTTAGGAATATATATATATATATATATATAGATTTTTTTTTTTTTTTTTTTTAAATTTCACAAAGATATCCCCTTATTTTTACATAAACCCCTGCAAATTCCATCAAAACCAACAAATTCAAACCAATGACATAGTCAAAAACAATTGAACCTAATTATACAAATATCATAACCAATTCATTAACATAATCATTTAATAACTAAACATTCATAATATTAATAAAAAAATTAACTAATCACTTTATTCCTTTTCCATTCTAACTAAATACCAATTTATATAATATAATCTTTACTATTTTATCAAACTAGTAACAAAATATGATATAACATTCTTACAACCAACATTATAAGCATATTTATATAAAATATACAACACCTAGTACATGCCACTTTCAATTAAGAGAGAAAACGTCACCAAAAATTTACTGGAGTCGGGATCGTTCAGATCTTTGTGCAGGACACTAGACTCCTATTAACTGCGCACGGAAACAATCGCACTGTTGAGTATTTCATACTCAGTGGTATTACCATAATTCAAAATATAATAGCAATAAAGAATCACAATTACCAAACATGTAGCTATTTAATTCCTCAATATCAATTCGTTCTTAAACTTTCATTAATTAATAATAACAATAAAATTTCTTTAACTATTCTTCAATTTCCATCACATATCACATGTAACAATTTCAATCACTACATGAACATTAGATTCATGCCTTCCATTTACAATCTCAATTTCAATCCATAACTCAACTTTCTCATTTCTTTCAATATTTCAATAACATAACCAATCAATTTATTTTAATTCTCACTTTAGATGTTCACCCTATTAACAAACCCGGACTTTGACGGATACACGGATTCCAACCCAAACACACCAGTACGGCACATTGTGCCTAAAACGGTACATAGTACACGATCGATATCGACACATAAAGTGCCTAAAACGACACACGAGGTGCCTGATACGACACACGAGGTGCCTGAAATACGACACACGAGGTGCCTGAAATACGACACACGAGGTGCCTGAAATACGACACATAAAGTGCCTGATCGATAAAGCCGGTAAATCCCGTACACTTCCAGATCCTATGGCATGCCAATTATATCCGACTTAGCCCGACTAGTTAATAGGGTATTTCAATTCTCAATTCACTTTCATTTCCAATCCAAGATTATTTTTCAATTATAATTTTCACATTCAAATCAATTTACAATTCAATTATGCATACACATTCACCGTTCAATTCAATTCTTATTCAACTCAATATCAATACTTACCTATAACTCACTTATTAAGTATAGAATTAATATAAAACATTTAATAAAAAGAAATTTGAATTATAGTAATACAAACAGTGAGTTCCTCGTTTTAATCCTCGGTCGTTTTCTCCTTTCCTTTGTGCGCCGATATCTTGGGTTCTTTGTTAACTACGAAAATAATAATAATTTATAACCATCAATACAACACAATTTAATTTAATCCATGAGCCTAAACATGCAATTTTAACCATTTTGTACATATAATTCTACTATTTACTTATATGTTCATTCAAAACTGTCTACTTGAGTCATTGTTACTAAATCATTTATATCTTAAGCTAAGAAACTCCAATTTAAGATCTGTTAATTTTTCCTAAAACTAGACTCACATATCTTCTTACCATAAAATTTTTAGAATTTTTGGTTTAGCCAATAAGTACAGTTTATTCTTTAAAATTGCCCCTGTTCTGCTGTCAACAGTTCTGACCACTCTTCACTTAAAATTATTTATCTCCTTGTACAAGATTCGAAAAATATTTCCGTTTAATTATCTTGAAAATAGGTTCATTAAGGATTTTAACCATGTGAATTCCAACCCATAATTATTTTTATACAATTTTTAATGATTTTTCAAAGTCAAAACAGAGTGTCTCGAAATTACCCTGAACCAGTCTTACAAAATTTCAAATATCTCTTGATTCATAAATTCATTGTTTACACTGTTTCTACTATAAGAAACTAGACCCAATAAGCTTTAATCTCATATCTTATTCATCCTCTAATTCAATTCCTACAATTTTTAGTGAATTTTCAAAATCAGACCATTGCTACTTCCCAAAACTGTTTTGATGTAAAATGCTAATAACCAAGTTTATAACACCAATTCACACCTTATTTCTATTCAATTTCCATCAAAATATTCATATAACTATCAAATTTTCATCATTTTTCTATAATTCCGAATTTCTTTCAATTTAATTCCTAAAACTCAAAACTTATGGCTTGTTTTACAATTAAGTCCCTAATTCAATTCAAATTCAAAATTTTATCAAATTAATCCCTAATTTCATCATTTCTTCAACATAAACCCTAATCAAACCTTCATTAATTTTCAATATTTTCTCATGAATTTAAGAAAATCTTTCTCTAAAGCTTCAAAATACCAAAATTAGAAAGGAAAGGGCTTAATTAACTTACCAATTTAACTTTCAAGCTTCAATTCTCCAATTTTTCCTTTTTCTTTCTTCCTTTCCTTTCTTTCTCTGTTTCGTGAGCTTCTCTGTTCTTCTTCTCTTTTTTTTTTTTTTATCTTTCTTTTTCTTTTATTTCCTTTTTATTTACTTTACTTTTAATAATAATAATTTAATATATATTTTAACACATAAAAATCTCAGATTTTTATGTTTATGCCGCCTCACTTAGGACAAATGGCATAATTGCCATTTTGGTCCTTTTTATTTTCTTTTAATCTATAATTCAACTTTCACACTTTATTTAATTTAGTCCTTTTTTTACTAATTACCCTAAATTAAGCTAAATTCACCTAATCTAAACTTAATTTAACACATCGCTAAACTCATAAATATTTCTAACAATTATTTTCGAACTCAATTTACTAAGACGGAGGCCCGTTAATGAACTTTTCTGATGCCCGTGAATTTTGGGTCATTACACGTTACGAAACGGAAAGGTCCTGGAACCAGTTCCTGGAAAGAATATTGGTCAAGAAATCACCCAGAAAACTCCAGAAAACGACGAACAAATCTGAGCGAAACTCCCACTGCCGAAAATCCAACCTCCATTCCCAGGACGATTAAATCAGTGTCGAAAAAGTAAGAAAGAGAAGGAGATCCTCGAAACATTCAGGAATGTTGAGATCAATTTACCACTGTTAGATGCCATTAGATAGATTCCACGGTATGCCAAGTTCCTCAAAGAACTTTGCACCAACAAACGAAAACTAATAGGTAATGAGAAGGTAAGTGTTGGTGAGAATGTTTCCGCAGTGCTACAGTGGAAAATGCCGGTTAAATGCAAAGATAGGGGTATGTTCGCTATTCCATGCAAAATTGGCCATTTAGGAATTAAAAAGGCCATGTGTGATTTAGGGGCCTCCATAAATGTTATGCCTTTTTCTATTTATGAATCATTTAACACAGGTTTTTTAACAAAGACAGGCGTTACCATTCAGTTGGCAGACAGGTCCATTGTGCATCCCGAAGGAGTCCTCGAGGACGTATTAGTCAAAGTCAATGGGCTTATCTTCCCTGCAGATTTCTATGTGATAAAAATGGAGGAGGATAATATTCCTGGGTCTTCAAACATCTTTTTGGGGCGACCTTTCCTTAGTACTGCAAATACTAAGATTGACGTACGAAGCGGAACCCTCACGATGGAGTTTGACAGGGAGATCGTGAAGCTTAATGTTTATGGCACTATTAGTCACCCAAGTGAAGTCTTGGACGTAAACCGCGTCGACATAATTGACTCATCAGTAGAAAAAACTTTTGAGTCATCTTATGGAGATAAATCTAAAATGATGTTTGATGATTTTGAATCTGTTAATAAATTATTGGCTCCTATGGATACTAAACTTCTACCTTCTATTGTGCAGGCACCAGATCCGAAATTAAAACCACTTCTCGAGCGTTTCAAATTCACATTTTTGGAGAATGATGAGACCATTGCCGACTTAAAAGGGATCAACCCCTTGGAGGAAAAAATGAAACCAAGGAAAGAGGTGCAAGGACGATTAAACCCAAATATGGTGGATGTAACAAAAAAGGAGAATTTTTAAACCTATACGAATGAAAGAATTCAGCTGGAACAGCCCCAATACTAGTTGAGGCGTCAAGCTAGCGACGTTAAACAAGTGCTTATTGGGAGGCAACCCAATCTTTTATTTTTATTTTTATTTTTTTATTTATTTTACTATTTATTATTTTATTTATTATTATTATTATTTTTTTGGATGTTGATAAAATTCTCTTCTTTTATCTAGGTAAACCGAAGCAACAATAGGGAGAACTCATTACCATAATGCGCAAACGACGGTGATTACACGGGGAGTTCTTCTAAACTTTTCTTCTACCTATTTAATTATTTATTCTACATCGAGGACTATGTGGTTTAAGTAGGGGGAGGTAGTTGTTCCTGTCATTTTAGCTGCTAAATTTTGGTTGTTGCTACTAGTTTGGTTGTTGCTACTGGTTTGGTTGTTGCTATTGTTGCTGGCTCACTATGTTTTTTGGAATATCCTGCCTCTTTTCATGCCCAAGAATTTAACCAAGAATTTGCTACTGTTTGACTTTCATGCATGATTCTTGCCTTCTAGGGAAGTTATGATTTTTCCTATAATTGATGCCATCTCCACTATTTTATTTTTATTAGGCTAAAAATAATTGTGATTAATGGAGTTAACTCTATCTTGCTTTTCGTAAAATTGATCAAGTTTAATATAAAGTGAACACTTAAAATGATTGCATGCTTAATTAATGTTCATGGCTATTAGGTGATTATTGAAACTTGTTCTTGACACTTAAATTGTTTTTCCCGAAGTTCTCAAAATTTTAATTTCATTGTTAATAAATTTTTCCATGGTTATGAGTACAGCTTACAAATGTGACTGACTGAGTAACTGGGGTAGGGTACTTGGGTTGTCATTCTACTTCGCGTCAAAAGGTTGTGTGACGTGATAGTTAAAGCTCCGCTAACCGAAATTAATTCTTAAGAATGCGTTGGGCTGAGTAACCGGGGTTTGGTGCTTGGGTTGTCATCACTCTTCGCGTCAAAAGGTTCGACATGTTCTTAGGAAAAATAAAAAATAAAAAGTATGTTCAATGAGTAACCTTGGGGTTTGGTGCTTTGGTCATCATCACTTTTCGTGTCAAAAGGTTCAACATACATACATACATATACACAATAAAATAAAATAAAAAAAAGAAAAAAAAAGAGAAAATATATGTAAATAAATAAAGTTTGGGACTAAGGAAGAAACAAAGAGGGTGTCTTGGTAGGTTTAGTAATTCACCTAATTTCCATGAAATAAATCAAATCGATTTTAATTTCTGTGTGTATTAATTGGAAAACTTTTTCTATTTTACCTAAAGCAAGCTTAGGGTTCTCTTTATTTTTCATATGCATTTTTAACTAATTCTTATAAAACTTTGGAGTGGTATTTCTTTTATGGCAGAATCTAGTTTTCACAGTCGATAGGAACCATACTTGAGGGCAAGCATAGGCTAAGTAGGGGGAATTTGATAATACTCTAAAATGACGTGTTTTTATATATTAATCATGTGTTTATTTTAAGCTTGAGCCTACTAATTTGAGCTATTTATGTCTTTTTATCTTTTAGGGACTAAATTGGAGGAAAAAAAGTAAATTCAAGGAAAAAGCGTCAATTTGGAGATTAAATGGGCCAATATGCAACGTGGGACAAATATGGTGCCAAAAGTGCGAACATGGAAGGCACAAGGACTTAAAAGCAAATAGAAGAGATTTTATTTTGGAAGACTCTATTTTATTTTATTTATATTAGGATAATTAATATCAAGATAAATATTAGGATTATTTAATTTTAGGATTTAATTTTAATTATCTTTAATTATCTTTAATTAAATGTATTTATCTTTTTAGAATTTAAGTTAAATTAGACTATCTCCCTAGCACTATAAATAGGGGGTGAAGTGACTCTATTTGGGAGCATCTTTTCTGTAAACACTCTCCCCCCCAAAGTCTTTTGTTCTTTCCATATTTTTTTCCTTTCAATAAAAATTCTTTTTTCCATAATTTTATTTACTTTCCCACCATTATCATGAGCCACTAAAACCCTTCTAGCCAAAAGTTGTCAATATTTCCCAAAAAGGGTTCCTGAGGCTTAGAATCCGTACTTAGCCTTCTCGCCAAGTATTAATCATTTGTCCGCACTACGGGCTGACGCTTCCGTCCATGGCCCTTAAGAAGTGAACTTTTCAGCATATGCAAAGGCGGCCGCTTTGTATGTTTTGGAAGGATTGCACAGTCGGTTCGTTAACTTACTGCGTCAGAGGTTGGCGAGCCAAAGAGACAAAATGGCGTGGGATTCGCCATTGAGAAGCGTTGATCTAGCATAGATTACTGGCTAGAGTTAGGTTCCCTAAAAATCGTAAGTGTAATCTTTGGAGCTGGTGGTCGTAGGCGTCCTCTTCCACTATAACTGGCTTACTTGAGTCGAGAAGGATCATCCAAAAGCCAAGGATTGAGCCCAAGGCGGAATGAGACAACCGGAGGCTAGAACTTTCCTATAAGAATTTCTTTTCTCTTAAAACTCTCTTTATTATTTTTATTATTTTCGTAATCATAATTTCAGTAAACTTTAAATTCTGTTTTTATTTTATTTTCGCTTCCAAAATCAATTCTTAAATTTTGTTTTTTTATTTTTTTCAGGAACGCAGGTTTTTTTGGGCAATATTCTGCTCAGGATTTCGAGAAACAAGCATTCGTATAATCTGGTCCCTGAGGATTCAACCCTACTTCCCCTTTACTATTTCTTTTTCGTTATTTTATAGGGAATAGGATATTTTTAGTGCTCTCAACGACCGCATCAGTGATACAGACCATAATGATGGCTTGAGATCCTGCATCTGTTGCGAATTCTCTACAGCTTGTGTGAGCAGCATCGTGAGCCGATCAAAACTCTGAAATTAACTCGAATGAGTGATACCCTCTGATTACCTGAAATTAGATCTTATTAATGCAATGACTGGGAATGTGATGTGAATTGATGTACTGTGTAATTCTCACTTGTTGTGAACTGTGTTTGAGAGGAACTTCGTTATTTAATTTTATAATTTGATTTATTCAGTTAATATGGTAAGATTTGTAATTTAATTTAGAACTTACTAAGCTTCAAGTAAGCTTATTTGTGCCTTGTCCTTTGTTTGTAGATTACATGTTTTTTTTTTTTTGTGATTTGGAGATCAGATTCGCAGAATCACACTATCCCGAGGACTCTTTGGTAGATTTTGTAAAAATTTTGGTTATATGGCATGTAATAGGGAAAATGGTTATGTTGTAATGTTTTCTAGCTATGTGTGGTGTTTTGGCATGTTTGATGTTGAAGAATGGTAACCTTATATGGTATGCTTGTTAAACTCAAAGTTGAGCTGGAGTGTTTGTCCAAGGAATGGTAAGTATTATGTTTAAGTATAGTATAATGAGATTGATATAAATTTGTTGGTGTGTATGTTTTGACTTTTGGGTCATATGAAATGATAATGTTTGGGTATGAGCATTATTTTGTATCTCCATATATGACACTTGGGTTTGGTCTTAGTTGGTTGAAATTGGTATATTTTGGTTGTATTTGGGTGTGGTTATAGTCCTGTGATCATTTGTTATGAATTGGTTTAGGTACCTATGTAATTGGATAAAAAATGAGCATGATTTTGGTCACTTTTTGGTACACACGGCTTGGGACACGGGCTGTCACAAGGCTGTGTATCACACACGAATGACCCACACAAGGGTGGGCCTCTAGCGTGTTAGGTGCAGGGTTCACACAGGTGGGCACATGGCCTGAGACACGACCGTGTGACCAAGTTAAAGAGTTACAAAACCCATGCATACGGGCTTGTGAGAGCATACACGGGCGTGTGGAATAACCACATGACCATTTTTAGAGCAACACGGTTTGGGCTCTGTCGCATGGCCGTGTGACCTCTATAGGTGAATTTTGTTAGGTTTTCCTGAATTGTTTTGTTTTGTTCTAATTTGGTGCCTGATATCTCAAAAGCTATTTTTAAGGCCATGTAGGTTCGATCTAAGGTCCGCAAATGCATGATTTATTCCATTTCAAATTTCTTATGTTTTTATTAATTTAATTTGAAAATTAATGGCTATTGGTTATAAAATGTTCCGTTTTTGTGTGAACCTTATTCTGGTGACAGAAACAGGATGTGGGTGTTACATTTAGTGGTATAAGAGCTATGGTTTAGCCGATTCTCGGATTGAACATAGCGTGTTTAAAGTATAGAATTATATGCCATATAAACCTGAGTAGTGTGATATCGATTGATTCGATCTAACCCCTGTTTTCTTGTAGAATTTTAAAGATGTTATCTGATACTGAATGTGACGAGACTAATGAAGTAAACAATAATATTCCAACTACTAATTCTGATGCGTGTCATTGTATACCGTTTCCCTAGATGTCTGAAAATGAAGTAAAAAATATGTTCTTCGATTTAAAGGGACAGTGGTTTTCTGAATTCATGAGAAGTAATTCAATGGCTTAGCAACCTCCACCCCCTGCTATACCTCCTGTAGTACCTCCACCCTCTCTGATGGCCGAACTAAGTCATCGAGTTCCTGTTGATAAAGTTAGAAAAAATAGGGTTGAAAAATTTCAAGGTAGAACTGAGGATGATCCATTTAGAGCTTAATACTTGTTAGAAAACATTCAACATGTTTTTGATGAGATGGTCTGTTATCTTGAAGATTATTTTAGATGTGTAGTATCACTGCTGAAAGATGAAGCTTATAGTTGGTGGTCGACGTTGACAGCAGTTGTATCGAGGGATAACATTAATTGGGAATTCTTCAAAACAGAATTTTAAAAAAAGTGCATCAGCAAAAGGTATCTAGATCGAAAAAGGATAGAATTCCTGGAATTGAGATAGGGAAATAAGTCAGTGGCCAAATATGAGAGAGAGTTTGTACACCAAAGTAAGTATGCTTTGGACATTGTGCCGACAGAGGAAGAAATGTGCATCCGTTTTGAAGACAGGTTATATGATGAATTTAAGATGATGATCAGTGATAGAAATATGATAGTTTGTGGTTTTGTCTGATTGGATACAAAAGATGGAAGAAATCTATAATCATAAGAGGTAAAGGGAAAAAAATGCTCGGGAAATCAGTAAAAAAATTTCCCAGATCATTTTCTGCACCATCTTCGAAGAAAGCAAGAGAAGACGATAATTGTGTTACTGCATCATCTAGGTATCTGAGTAAGAACAGACCTCGACAGCCGGATCTAAAATTTCAGAGTCGACCTGCAGATAGCATAGTTAGTGTTCGTAATGATCCAAAACCAGTGTGTGAATACTGTGGTAGATTCCATACTAGTGGGTGTAGACGTAAAGAAGGTGCCTACGTCAGATGTGGGGCAACTGATCATTTTGTGTGAAACTATCCAAAAATACCGAAAGAAAAAGATAATCAGAGTGTAACACTCCCAATTACACACAGAAGAGCAAATGTCCTGGTCAGAGTAGCAATGCGGGTGTGAACTGTGGTGGTACTAGAGACACAAAATTGCTAGATTTGAAATCAGAGCACTTGTACGAACTTTTTCCATTCGATCCAGAGTTGTCGTGCCTGATGTCATTACCGTTATATTTTATCTATTTGATGTTACTGTATGTGCTTTAATTGACCTTGGGTCGACCCATTCGTATATTTGTACTGTATTAGCAATTGATAAAAGTTTTCCTGTCGAGTCAACTATGTTTGATGTTCAAGTCACAAATCTACTAGGTCAGAGTGTAATAGTTGATTTAATATGTCGTAAGTGTCCATTGAAAGTTCAGGGCTATAAGTTTTCTACCGATCTGATGTTACTACCCTTCCACAAATTTGATATAATTCTGGGAATGGATTGGCTATTGTTACATGATGCTGTGGTGAACTACAGATAGAAACATATTGATTTGAGATGCCGTCATGTCAATTGATTATGGTTGTGTCTGGTAGGTTAAATAATGTTACTAGAGTTGTTTAAGCTATTTATGCACGGAAGATGATTCGTAAGGGCTGTTAGGCATTTCTGGCTTACATTTCGGATACTCGAGATTCTGGGTCGAAGTTGGATCAGGTACCCGTTGTTAATAAATTTATAGATGTATTTAGTGAGGAGTTAGCGGAATTGCCACCTGAACGTGAAGTCAAATTTTTTATTGGCTTGATACCCGGGACTGCATCGATATCAATTCCACCGTATAGAATGGCACCAACTGAGTTGAAAGAGCTTAAAGCACAGTTACAAGAATTACTAGATAGAGGTTTCATCCGACCGAGTGTATCTCTTTTGGGTGTACCAATTTTGTTCGTGAAAAAGAAAGATGGTTTGTTGAAACTGTGTATAGATTACAAATAACTGAACAACGTGACGATAAAGAACAAATATCCTTTACCTCGTATTGATGAGTTATTTGATCAGTTGAAAGATGCAACCTTATTTTCTAAGATAGATCTCAAATCAGAATATTACTAGATGCGAGTAAAAGACTGTGATGTATCGAAGACTGCATTTCGAACCTGTGACACCCTTTACCCGTGTTCAACATTGGAATAGGGTACGAGGCATTATCGAACTTATTACACGGACAACCATATAATTCCGAGTCATGAGTTTGCGTCCAAATTAAAACCATTCATATTAAATCACAATGTCCCTATTATGAGCTTACGAGGCCCAAAATATGCATTGGAAGTGATTCGGGACTAAACCGAGAACTTTAGAAATTTTTACACAACATAGAAAATTTTTGCCCTAAACAGGGGTCACACGTCCATGTGTAACTTACTAACTTGCAACTCATGAACAAATTGATATCACACGGCCAAGTCACACGCCCGTGTGCTAGGCCGTGTGGAAAATTAATTTTCCTAAAATAGGTGCAGACTTTACATGGCCAGGGTTCACTCCAGTGTTCGAGACCGTGTTGTCCACATGGTTGATACACACGCCCGTGTCTTTGCTCGTGTGCTCAATTCTGAGCATTCTGTTTCTCAAAACTAGGGTGCAGGGGACACATGGCCTAAACACATGCCTATAGGGCAAACCGTGTGTCGCACACAGCCTAGACACATGCCCGTGTGTCTACTCGTGTGGACCAAAATAAGGCTATTTACCAAGCCATTTTGCCACCCTTTAATGCACACATCTACACAACATAACATAGCACCAATCCAAACATATACATACAACCAAACATTCACAACCAAGACACCAATACATCATTCATGAAAGGCATCATTATATGAATATACTTATAACCAATACTAGCCTATTTCCAATGGCCTTATACAAAATGAACTTCTAACCAATATAAGCCAACACATTTGGCAAAATCAATTATGACACATAACAAAATAACCAAGTTCCCTATACATGCCATAACTCAAAATGTTGAATTCAACACCTTAATCATGCAATTTATATAATGTCAGTTAACATAAATGCTACTAAAATCTCATAGTCATAACTTGCTCAATCACAACCTTACCAAGAGTTCATCACCCATCGAGTTTATTACTTATGAGTTCTATGTATATACTTGTACCAACTTGTAACATAACCATATCCTTTCACATATTTGACATTCCCGTTGAACACTTGGAATATTATTGGATACTCGTAAAATCTTGCACATAAGTGCCACATATGTAGTCAAAGCTACCTCATATCTCATAACACATATAGGCTCGCTCTTGAGCTATTCACAGGCTTGCTCGCACAAGCTGTTAATTAGGACGTAGCTACACAGTGCTACTCACACAAGTTGCCAGGCATCTTCAACATATGCCGGAATACCCATCCACTGGTAGGACATACAAGACCAGCACCCAGATCACATAAACACATATATACATGGGTTTCTAGTGACATGTCACTTGTATCCTATTCTATTCCTAAGGTTCAACCGGGGTTTCTTGCTTGTCGAAACTTTGTCGAATATGTCCAAAGGGTCAATCACACAATTCATACAATATTAAAGCATTTAAAACATAAATATAACATTGCATTATTTACATACGAACTTACCTTGGTACAAAAATAGTAAATTGGACCTAATCGTCAAACACTTTATTTTTCCCCTGATCTAGGTCCGAACCTCATTTTTCTTGATCTATAATAACAAATTTAACTCATTTAATACTCACATTATTCAATTTGGCCCAAAAATCATATTATGGAAAAATTACATTTTTGCCCCTAATGTTTCACATTTTTACAATTTAGTCCTTAGGCTCGTAAAATGAAATGTATTCAATTTTTTCAAGACCCAAGCCTAGCCGAACCATTTTCATACTCATATAAGCCCACATTTTCCACTTAATCACACTTTTACTACTCATTTTATAACTTTTACAAATAAGTCCTTTTTGACATTTTTACCAAAAATCACTTAGAAAAAGTTGCTTATCTAACACCAAATATGCATTTTCTACCATTAGACATCAAAATACACAAGTATCTAACACGGGTAAAATTTTAAACTTCATCTTTCTTTCAAATTAGTCCTTGAAATAGCTAGATTAGGTTATAAGGATCTCAAAAACATGAAAATCATTAAAAACGGGGATAGAACGGACTTACAATCCAGCTTGAAAGCTTGAAAAACCCTAGCTATGTCGCCTCTTGTGATTTTCAGCCATATGAGGATGAAATTGAGAAGATGACATCTTTTATTTGTTAAATTTTGTCTTTATTACCCAAATGACCAGAATGCCCTTAATGCCAAACTTTCAAATTTCACCCTACCATGTCTATTTTGTCCAAATTTAAGTATAATGGTCTAATTACCATTTAAGGACCTCCAATTTAAAATTTTATAGCAATTAGACACCTCTAGCTTCTAGAACACACATTTTGCACCTATTGTAATTTAGTCTTATTAGTCAAATTGGACACTTTATCGATAAAATTTCGTAATGGAATTTTCACGAAATCATTCAATCATATTTTAGACCATAAAAAATATCACAATAATTATTTCTACTTCGGATTCATGGTCCCAAAACCATTATTTCAATTTGACCCTAAAACGGGCTATTACAGAATCCGATACGGTCACTATGAATTTTGGTGATGCCTTTCAGATTAACTAATTCTTTTGATACTTTTATGGATCTGATGAACTAATTTTTTCAGCCTCAATTGAATAGATTTTTGGTCGTATTTATTGATGATATACTGATTTACTTTAAAATAGAATCCAAGCACGCTTAACATTTGAGAACTGTACATGCAAAATTTAGTAAATATGAGTTCTGGCTTCGAGAGGTTGGATTTCTTATACACGTGGTTTCTGCATATAGGATAAGTGTTGATTCGAGTAAGATCTCTTCCATTGTTAATTAGAAGGCCCCAAAAAATGTTTTAGAGGTACGAAGTTTTCTGGGATTAGCAAGCTATTATCATCGCTTTGTTAGAAACTTCTCTATAATAGCCTCACTAATGACTAAGTTGCTACAGAAAAATGTTTGATTTGTTCGGTCAGATCAATGCTAGTAGAGTTTTGATCAGCTAAAGAGAATGTTGAAAGAAACTCCAGTACTGACGCAACCTAAAACTGGGGAAGAATTTGTTGTATATAGTGATGTGTCACTTAGTAGATTGGGTTGTGTATTAATGCAGGCCAAGAAAGTAATAGCCTATGCTTCTCGTCAGTTAAAACCACATGAGAGAAACTACCCGACTCACGACTTAGAGCTAGTAGCTATTGTTTTTGCTTTGAAGATATGGTGTCACTATCTCTATGGTGAAAAATGTCACATATTTACCTATCATAAAAGTCTAAAGTATTTGATGACTCGGAATGAGCTGAATTTGAGACAGCAATAGTGGCTAGAGCTACTAAAAGATTATGACCTTGTGATTGACATCATCCCGGGAAAGCTAATGTTGTTACAGATGCTTTAAGTCAAAAATCTTTATTCACCTTGAGAGCATTGAATGTTCATTTGTCACTGAAGGGTGATGGTTTTGTTATAGCGAAATTGAAGGCTAGACCGTTATTTCTGCAGCGAATTCAAGAATTGCAAAATGATGACCCAAAATTGTTAGCTAAACGAGGGCAAATCCAAAGTGATTTAAATATCAGATTTACCATGGAAGCTGACAGTATAATCTATTTCCGTAATAGGTTATCCATTCCAAATAACTCAGAGCTAAAGTGAGACATTTTATTAGAGGCTCACAGTAGTACATACTTTATTCATCCGGGTAGTACTAAGATGTTCAATGATCTGAAGAGAATGTGTTGATGGCCAGGGATGAAACGTGATTATTTCTTAATTTGTAACTAAATGTCTGGTTTGCCAACAGGTGAAAGCTAAACATCAAGTACCGTTAGGATTCTTACATTCTGTCACTATCCCTGAGTGGAAGTGGAAGTGAGTTACGATGGACTTTATTTCAGGATTACCAGTGACGCCGAGGAAAAATGATTTGATTTGGGTTATTGTCGACAGATTGACTAAATCAGCTCATTTTATCCCACTCCATACTGATTATTCGCTTGAGAAATTAGCAGAGTTATATGTATCAGATATTGTCAGATTACATGGAGTACCGTTATCTATTATTTTCGATAAAGATCCGAGATTTACCTTAAGATTTTGGGGTAAGCTTCACGAATTTATGGGTACTAAACTTAATTTTAGTACAGCGTATCATCCGCAGACAGATGGGTAATCAAAATGGCTAATACAAATTCTGGAAGATATGTTACGATGCTATATAAGATATGTTACGATGCTATATACTTGAGTTTGAAGGTAGCTCGGAAAGGTATTTATCGTTAGCAGAATTTGTGTATAATAACAACTATCAACCCAGCATCAAAATGACACCGTTCTAGCTTTGTACGGAAGAAAATGAAGAATATCGCTCTACTGGTCAGAGTTAAGTGAATTTAAGCTGATTGGTACTAATTTAATTCGAGAGATTGAATATACGATACGGATAATTTGTAACTATTTGAAGGTAGCATCGGATCGTCAGAAATCGTATGCTGATTTGAAAATGAGAGATATAGAGTTTGTTGTTGGCAATCAAGTGTTATTAAAAGTTTCACTGTAGAAGAAAGTACTCCGATTTGGTAAAAAGGGAAAGTTAAGTCTGAGGTTTTTAGGGTCGTATGAGATCATAGAGAGGATTGGTCCTATAGCGTACAAATTAGCATTACCTCTGAAACTTGAAAAGATTCACAATGTTTTTCATGTTTCAATGCTAAGATGGTATAGGTCAGATCCTTTACATGTGATTACTCCCTGTGAGGTTGAGATACAACCAGACTTGTTGTATTCTGGAGAACTGATCAAAGTCTTGGCACTTAAAATAAAAGAACTTCGGAACAAGAGAGTACTGTTAGTTAAGGTTTTATGGAATTGTCACAGGGTTGAGGAAGTTACATGGGAAACTGAAGACTCAATGAGATCACAATATCCAAATCTATTTATTGGTAAAAAATTTTGGGGACGAAATTCCCTAAGGGGAAGAGTTGTAACAACTAGATTTTTAGTGGTGTCAAAAATAGTTGTTTCGAAATGATAATTTCGATGTAATAATCTATAAATATTATTTATTTAATATTTACGAGGTATTTAATGTAATAATCTGTAAATATTATTTATTTAATATTTACGATGTCTTTAAGGTCATATTAAATTTTAGTCATAAAATTTTATCGTTTAGATAGTTTATTAAGTAAAAAGGACTAAATTGTAAAAGCTGCAAAAATTGAGTTATTTAATTAAAGAGGCTAAATGAATAATTTAACTAGTGTGAGTTAAGTTAGTGGATTTAAATGATGATATGCATATGTGGATAGTTTAATTAGCCTTAATATTGATTAATTAAGATTTAATTCAGAAAGTTGAAATATTTACAAAAAAAACCTAGGTATTTATATCTTAAAGCTAAATTAAGGTGATATTTTTATTTTCTTCTTTTCTACTCATCTTTTCCACGACAATAAAGCTAAAGCTAAGGTTTTTCATGCTTGAAATTTTAAAGTTTAAATCAATAAGTGAAACTTAGCCCGTTTTTAGTATTTTTTATTTTTCTGAGTTTGTATTAGTTTAATCTAGCTAACCTAAAGACTAATTTGTGAAACTGTTAAATGTTTTAAGTTCTACCATTGTTGAGTTTGAGCCATTCTTGAAATTTTATGGAAGATTATTGATTATGATCGTTATATATGACTATTTTGTAAAGTAATTTTTTATGATTTTAATGTTTAAGAATTAAATTGTTAAAATGATAAAATTACAAGGACTAGATAAGAAATAATTGCAAATATGGGTTTTATTGAGGTCATTGAATATTAGGCTAAACTTCGATTTAAAAAAATGGTTAATTTGCATGTTTTGGGGCTGAGGTACTAAATTGAATGAAAGTGAAAAGTTGAGGATAATTTTGTAAAATGCCAAAAAGGGACTTAATTGCATAAAATGATTTAATTTTGCTATTGATTTAGTTAATTGAATGAAATTATTATTTTATATCAAGAACGTGTTGACAATCGTAGAAAAAAAAAGGTTATAGAGTAACCCTGTACTTGAGTCGTTACTGCAAATTAGTCCTATAAGTTCGTACCGTTATTTCTATATTATATCTATATATATTTCATGTTTATTATGATTATGTTTAATGCTATACTTAACTATGGATTGGTTGGAGATTACAAGATAAATGAACATGAATATTAACTATCAGGCCTTGAGCTAGTGATACAGACTGCAATGATGGTTAAGATCTCGCATGTGTTGTGGAATCTCTACAGCTTGTGTGAGCAGCATCGTGAGCTGGTCATTATTTAGCAGGTACTACGTTCTGATGATACAGACCGTAACGATGGCTTGAGATCCTGCATCTGTTGCTGATTCTCTACAGCTTGTGTGAGTAGCATAATGAGCTGGTCAAAACTCTGAAATTAACTCGAATGAGTGATACCCTCTGATTACCTGAGATTAGATCTTATTAATCTGATGATTGGGAATGTAATGTGAATTAATGTATTGTGTAATTCTCACCTGCTATGAGCTGTGTTGGACAGAAACTTCGTTATTTAATATTATAATTTGATTTATTAAGTTAATATGGTAAGATTTGTCGTTTAATTTAGCGACCTTACAAAGCTTCAAGTAAGCTTATTTGTGCCTTATCCATTGTTTGTAGATTACATATTTTTTGGTGATTGGGAGATCAGATCGACTTGCAGAATCACACTATCCCGAGGACTCTTTGGTAGATTTTGTAAACATTTTGGTTATATGGTATGTAATAGGGTAAATGATTATGTTGTAATGTTTTCTAGCTATGTGTGGTGTTTTGGCATGTTTGATGTTTTGGAATGGTAACCTTATATGGTATGCTTGTTAAACTCAAAGTTAAGCTTGAGTTGTCCAAGTAATGGTAAGTATCATGTTTAAGTATGGTATAATGAGATTGATATAGATTTGTTGGTGTGTATGTTTTGACTTGTGGGTGATATGAAATGATAATGTTTGGGTATGAGAATTATTTTGTATCTTCATATATGACACTTGGGTTTGGTCTTAGTTGGTTGAAATTGGTATATTTTGGTTGTATTTAGGTGTGGTTATAGTTTTGTGATCATGTGTTATGAATTGATTTAGGTACCTATGAAATTGGATGAAAACTGAGCATGATTTTGGTCAATTTTGGGTACACACAGGCTTTCACACGGCCGTGTGTCACACACGGGCGAGTGGGCCTAATTTATTAGGTGCAGGGTTCAGACAGGCAGGCACACTACCTAAGACAGGGCTGTATAACCCAAGTCAGAGAGTTACACGACCTATGCACACGAGCGTGTGAGAGCACACATGGGCACGTGAGTTAACCACACAGCCATGTTTGGAGCCACACGGTCTGGGATCTGTCATACAGCCGTGTGACCCCTATAGGTGAAATTTTTTAGTTTTTCCTGAAATATTTTGTTTTGTTCCGATTTGGTTCCTGATTGCTCGAAAGTAATTTTTAAGGCCACGTAGGCTCGAACGTAAATGCATGATTTATTCCATTTTGAATTTCTTATGTATTTATTAAATTAATTTGAAAATTATTTGCTATTTGTTATAAAATGTTCTATTTTTTACAGTAATACTCCGTAACCCTATTCTAACAATAAAAATGAGATATGGGTGTTACAATTTAGATGTGCCGAAACAACTTTTAGAACCAGGTACGGACACTATGAATTTTTAGTTATGCCATTTGGTTTAACGAATGCACCTGCTATATTTATGGATCTGATGAACAAATATTTTAGCCATATTTAGATAAGTGTGTTGTTGTTTTCATTGATGATATATTGATTTATTCTAGAGATGAGGTTGAGAATGCCTAACATTTGAGCATTGTATTGCAGACTTTGCATGAAAAATATTTATTTGTGAAATTTATTAAATGCAAGTTCTAGCTTCGAGAAGTCAGATTTTTGGGCCATGTGGCATCGACAGATGACATAAGAGTAGATCCGAGCAAGATATCACCTATTTTGGACAAGAAGCATTCGGAAAATGTTACTGAAATCAGAAGTTTTCTGGGTTTGGTCAGGTACTACAGACGTTTTTTTAAAGGTTTCTCGACGATTGCTTTACCTTTGATGAAGCTACTTTAGAAAGATGTAAAGTTTTTTTGGTCAGACAAATGTAAGTAGAGCTTTGATCAATTGAAAGCAATGTTAACTGAAGCCCCTGTGTTAATTTAGCCAGAGTCCGGTAAAGAATTTATGATTTATAGTGATGCTTTGCTTAACGGTTTGTGTTGTGTTTTAATGCAGGAAGGTAAAGTTGTAGCTTATAATTCCCAACAATTAAAATCACATGAGAAAAATTACCCGACACATGATTTGGAGCTTGCAGCTATTGTGTTTGTCCTAAAAATTTGGCGACATTACCTATACGGAGAAAAATGCCACATTTTCACCGACTATAAAAGCTTGAAATATTTGATGTCCCAAAAAGAATTGAATTTGTGACAGCGTAGATGGTTGGAACTGTTAAAAGACTATGATTTAATTATCGATTATCATCTGGGAAAAACTAATGTCGTAGCAGATGCTTTAAGTCGGAAGTCATTGTTTGCTTTGAAAGCTATGAATACTCGTCTGATGCTTGTTGATGACAGTTCTATTTTGGCTGAATTAAAAGTTAAACCGATGTTTCTATAACAGGTTCATAAAGCTTAGAAAAATTATCTTGAATTGGTTGCTAAACGATAATGGATTGGAAAATTTCCAAATTCAGAATTTCATATTGGTAGAGATGATAGTTTGTACTTTTGAAACAAATTATGTATTCCGAAGAATTCTAAAGTTAAACAAGAGATTTTGCAGGAAACTCACATCAACAATTACTTGATTCACCCTGGTAGTAATAAAATGTACATTGATTTGAAACAGATGTACTGGTAGCCAGGTATGAAACGTGAGATCTCTGAATTCATATCGAAATGTTTGATTTTTCAGCAAGTTAAAGCCGAACATCAGGTACCATGGATTTCGTGTGAGGGTTACCGTAATCTCCGAGGAAGAAAGATGTAATTTGAGTTGTTTTTTATTTTTTGACTAAATTTGCACATTTTATTCCCGTCCATACTAATTTTTCACTTGAGAAATTGGCAGAGTTATATGTTTCCAAGATCGTTAGACTACATAGGGTACCGTTGTCAATTATTTCTGATCGCGATCCATGATTCACCTCTAGATTCTGGAGTAAATTACATGAAGCTTTAGGTTCTAAATTAAATTTTAGTACACCATTTCATCCACAGATAAACAACTAGTATGAACAAGTGATTCAGATACTCGAAGATATGCTACGGGATTGTATTCTTGAATTTGAACGTAGTTAGGAAAATTTTCCTCTATTTGTTGAGTTTGCTTATAATAACAATTACCAATTGAGTATTAAAATGGCCCCGTATGTAGCTTTGTATGGTCGAAAATGTAGAACTCTATTATACTAGATTGAGGTGAGTGAGAAAAAGCTTTTGGGTACCGATTTGATTCGTGAAACTAAAGAAAAAGTGAAAGTGATACAAGATTACTTAAAAGCTGCTTCCGACTATCAGAAATCGTACTCCGATTTGAAAAGAAAAGACATTGAATTTCGGGTTGGTGAAAATGTGTTTTTTAAAGTATCGCACTGGAAAAGGAAAGCTTAGTACACATTTCATTAGTCCGTATGAAATTATTGAGAGAATTGGGTCGGTAGCTTATTGTCTAGCTTTATCGTCAGAATTGGAGAAAATTCATTATGTTTTCCATGTTTCAATGTTGAGACAGTACAAACCTGACCCCTCACATGTGATTTTACCAATGGATGTGGAGTTATATCCTAACATGTTGTATAGTGAAAAATTGGTTAGAATTTTGGCTTGGAAATCAGAGAGTTGAGAAATAAATGTATAGCTTTAGTTAAAGTTCTTTGGCAATGTCACGGAGTCGAGGAAGCTACCTGGGAACTAAAGGAAGTTATGAAGGTGCAATGCCCGAACCTATGCTCTGGTAAAATTTTCGATGACGAAAATTCCTTTAGAGGGGAAAATTGTAACAACCCGTTTTTAGTTGTTATGGAAACAATGAGTTCAAGACCATAATTTTGACAATTGAGTCAGCAAATATTATTTATTTAATATTTACAAGTATTTATTAGATTCATATTAAAATTTGGTCGAGAAATATTATTGTTTAAATAGTCAATTAAGTAAAATGAACTAAATCGTAAAAGTTATGAAAGTTAGTTTCAATTAGCTAAATATGTTAAATGGTTATAGAAAAGTGAATTGGTGGACTAAATGGTAAATATACCATACTATTAGATAGTGGATGGTTGTGGTTTGGTTTTGAGGAAATTTCGATTATTTTTAAAGGTTAATTTGTAAATAGGTAAATCGGTAATTAAAACAAAAGATGACAAAAATTATTATCATATTTGACAAAAATAGGTTAATTTGAAAAAGCCATAGCCAAACCTAAGAAGCATTTGACCAAGTTACATTTGTGTGCATGTAAGTATTTTTTAAATCATTTTTCATGATTTTTATGTTTTTGAAGTCGTTTTAGCTTAATCTAGCTAACCCAGGGGTTAATTTGTGAAACTGTTAAAAGCTCAGGGACTTAACATGAATGATTTATATATGTTTGTGATTTTAGTTGATAGATTCATGAGTGTGATAATTAAAAATAAGTATTTTGTTAAGTTATTTTTAGTAATTTTAATGTTTAGGGATTAAATTGTTTAAATGGTAAAACTTTATGAAATTTTTGTAAAAACTTTATAAATATGGGCTGTAGAGGGCCTCTAGGAAATTCGGCTAGCATGAATGGTAGTTTAAAGTGGTTAAATTGCAAGTTATAGGTTTAGGGACTAAATTGCATAAAGGGTAAAATATTGGGGTAATTTTGCAAATTTATAATAAAAAAGAGCCTATAAGTATAAGTTTGATTATTTAAGCTATTTGAATTGTTTAATTGAATGAAAATTATTATTTATATCAAGAAACGAATAAGTCAGACTCAAATCGCGGAAAAGCCAAAGTAGCAGAATAGTCGTTGGGTTCATGTTCGTAATTGTTTTTGTATAAGTAAGTTTGTTTATTAATTAAGTTGGTTAATTATTATTTTGGTTGAATTGTTTATTAATATTGTGATTTATATAGCTTTCATTGATTATTAAATGTTAACTAGTGACTTGGATTAAATTATAATGTTAATCAAATTGATGATTATGTTTGAATTATGAGTTTCACGGATGTATATTTGACAAGATATAATGGAATAAAGATAAAGAATTTGAGTATGTAATGTGTCTCGTTTGAACCCAGTAAATACTTAGGATACAAATGACATGTCATTAGGGGTTATACAGTTTCGAGTGCTGATCTTGGATGTTCTACCGATGGCTAAGGTCCTGCATTTGTTGCGGATTCTCCACAACTCATGTGAGTAACATCATGTAGCTTTACATCCCGACCCACAGCTCGTATGAGCATGCTTATTTCACAGTTCATGTGAGCATTACAGTTACAATTACAGATACACGTACACTTTGTGTGAGCATGGTTCTAGTGTATCCAACGTTGTTTCATTTGGTTCAACGGGTAATAAAAGCTTAATTGAATAATTGTAATTACAGGATATGTTACGTAACCTTAATGAATGAAATGGAAAGTGTTGTATAAATGCTTGAAATATATGAATGTTACATATTGGAGGTGTGATGAATGTAATGTACATGAATATGTTCCAAATATATGTCTCATGAAATGGATAGATTTTATGTTTCACTATTGAACTCACTAACTTGTGAGATTGGTGTTGTAATTAGGAAATGAATAATCTCATGAGCATGCCAATAGAACTATGCATGAATTATATAAATTCAACCTATTTGGTAAGTTTACGTTTAAGATCTATACGAGCTTACTAAGCATTAGTTGCTTTTATTTTCTTGTAGATCATCAGAAAGCTCAAGCAGTTGGAACCTAATAAGATCACATACACACTATCCGTCCATCATTTTGATAGATGTTTTGGTTATTTTGGTGATGGTTATAAATGGCATGTACTTGGGGCTTTTAAATGGCTTGTAAATGTCTATGTATATGTGTTTTAGGTCACTTTGTTTATGCCTCTTAAAAGTACATAGGATATGGTGGAATGGAATGTGAATGGTATGGTTAAATAACTATGTTTGATATAAGTGTAGAATTGAAATTGGATTAAATTGGTGTATGATTTGTGGTGCCAAATGATGGAATATTGGTTAGGCACTTAGGTCGAATGATTTGGTATATTTTAGGCTTGATTATATGTGTTTGAAAGCATGTTTATGGCTGATTTGGTTTTGGCTTGGTACCTAAGGAATTGGTGTTGTTTTGCCTTGTTTTGGAAGCAATTTTAAAAGCACACTGGCTGGCACACAACATACATGGTCAAACTACACAACCATGTGTGATTTTGATTTTTAGGTGTAGGTTTGTCCACACTGTCACAGAGAGTTACATGACCTAGCGACATGACCGTGTGACCTCATTTTGAATACTCACACGGTCTAGGACACGGCCTGCGACACGTCCGTGTGACCTTATTTAGATTTGTACACGAGCAGGCACATGGGCTGCGACATAGCCATGTGACCCATGGTTCGAATGGTACACAGTTTGGCCACACGACCATGTTCTGAGCCACACGATCTGGGCTCTGTCACACAACCTGGCCACACAGTCGCGTAACCCTTGTTTCCAAAATTTTCAAAATTTTTCATATTTTTCTAATTTGATTCAAATTTGTCCCTAATTGTTCCCAGTAAGCTCGATTTAAGGTTCGTAAATGTAATTATACTATGAATGTTATGCCATTTGAATTTTTTGTATTTAAATTAAAATTTGAAAGGTTTTATGTTGTCATTTGTTTCATTATGTGTCGTAATACTCTGAAACCTTAATCCAGCAATGGAGACGAGTTAAGGGTGTTACATAGGGCGTATTCACTATTAAAGGATTTAGAAGTTGGAAAAAAGTTGATTCTGGAAAGAGTTGTGCATTTCTTAATCACATTAAAAATGATTCTTGTTCACCCCATAATAATACCATGAAATATTGTGTGGATTTGATGAAGCAATCTGGGCATATTGGTAAAGTAATGCATCAATAAAGTTTACAACAAATTTTGCATAATAGATTACGAGTTAAGACTTTTATAGATTGTGTGTAATGACTTACATTTCAAGCCTATGCTTTTAGAGGTTATGATGAGATACTCGATTGTAAGAAGATTCGTGGAGATATTGGAGACTCAAAATTTTACATCATTGCTAATAAAGCTCGTGATGAATCGAAAAGAGAACAAACGATTCTTGTTTTGAGATTTGTTGATAGAGATGGCTTTATTAGGGAGCATTTCTTCAACCTTACTTATGTTAAAGATACATCATCATTTTCTCTCTCGTAATAGTCTTGATGTTCAGAATATTCGTGGTCAAGGTTACGATGGGACTAGTAATATGCGCGGGGAATGGAAAGGATTGCAAGCATTATTTCTCAATGATTTTCCTTCCGCTTATTATGTGCATTGTTTAGCTCATTGCCTACAATTGGCTTTTGTTGCTACATCTAGAGAGGTACATTATGTTCACGAGTTTTTTAATAATTTAAGTTTCATTATCAATTTTGTTGATGCCTCTTGCAAACGTTATGAAAAAATGCATGCTGCTTAAGAAGCTAAAATTGCAAGCATGTTAGCTATTAATGAGCTTAAGACTGGAAAAAAGTGCAAATCAAATTTTTAAAACAAGCTAGAGATACTCATTGAGGTTCTCATTTTTATTCTATATGCAATCTTATAACAATTTTTTATGCAACTTATTCCGTGCTTGAAAATATTAAAGTTGAAGGATTTACTTATTCTCAATAAAGGGATGCTAGTGTTGCATACAAGTTAATTCAATCATTTGAGTTCATTTTTATTTTGCATTTGATGAAAGAGATCATAGGCATTATTGACATACTACGCCAAGCTTTGCAAGAAAAATCTCAATACATTTTAAATGCCATGAATTTGGTTTCAAGTACAAAGATGTTCATTCAGAATTTAAGAGAAAATGGGTGGACTAATTTGTTTAAAGATATGTTGTCATTTTTGTGAAAAGCATGATTTGGGTGTTCCTAATTTTGAATGAACAATATTTTGAAGGTAGACGTTGACAACACCAACAAAGTTAGATAAGAAAGGAGCACCATTATCATTTTGACATATTCAATGAAGTAATTGGTTTTGAGTTGCAAGAGTTGAATAACAATGGCTTAGGCTTATTTTGCAAGCTTAAACCTCAGTATGGAATGTCTTTAATCACTTGTATTTTTTTTGAAGATTTAATTATACTTAAACTTAGATTTTGTCACATATTTTGGTACTTTACTGTAACATCATTAAAAATTGATCACGTGATACTAGTAGTTAATCATATTATAACACGTGACAACTTTCCTTATGACACGTGATAAACATAAATTAAAATTAAAATATTTAAAATATATAAATTAATAAAAAAGTAAAAAATAAATAACATTTTCCTATTAAGAATAAACCTAGACAATGGTTGTTTATATTTAGATATGTTTTTTTAGTAATTTTATTTTAACGGTTTATCCTTCATTTTATTTTTGTCTAACAAATTAATTAATATATCATAGATTTTGTATTTTTATACCATGCACAATTTTTCTTTCGAATGATGGTATTTGCTAACCTTAATAAATTTTATTCTTTTTATAATATTTACATTATTTTCATAAATAAAAAATAAAAATATATACATATAAAGTAAGAACATTTCACAGAAAGATTGAATAAAAACGGTGCGCTTTAGGTCCTTTTGAGTTATTTGGCGCTGAATGGCCTTTCGGAGAGACGAAAAGCCACTCCAAGTATTCTGAATCTCCCAGAAACCAATCCCATTAAAAAGGAAAAATCCTTTTTGAGTTATTTTCTTTTGCAACAATGGGAGCATCATCTTCGACGGAGCAGCCGGTATCGGCGGAGCAACGGGAGTTGGAAAACATCGCCGCTTCCACGGGAGCTCTTCCTTTGCTTCAAAAATCCTTCTCAAACCTCTCCGATCCTCAAACCAACGCAATCTCCGTCCAAACACTTCAGGTAATCTTAATTTATTCAACAATCTTCGTTAATTTCATCCATTCACTTCATTTCATAATAGATAATACCCTTTCTTTCTTTTTCTTTTTCTTTTTACATTGCTTCCAGCAATGTTTTCATTTATGTTACGAAGACCCAGTTTGCGAATCACAGCAAAAGCCAGAGTCTTTCCCTAGGTTGTTGGATCACTTGGGATCATCGATTGTAGACTTATTTTTCTTGTCTGAAAAAGGTGGCATAAATTGGTTAGGGTTTCTAGGTGGTTACGTGAAGTGCTGTGGGAGAATGTCTACATCAATATCTCTTAATATATTGTTGAGAATATTTGCTGTGGCAGTGAAAAAGTTGGGGCTTTCTTCGAATTTGGAGTTCGAACCGGATGATGCTGATTGCAAGATTAATGGGTCTTTACTACCCTCTGATCTGCTTCTTCTTCTTTGGATGTGTTGGGCTATGTTGTGGAATGTTAGGACCTTGAAATCTTCTGAAAGGAAGGGGAATCTATTATTGCCTGATATTAATCATTTGGTGTTGTCTGCTGTAGTTTCATGTGCTGAAGTTGATAGCAGCTTTGATTTATGGAATTGTGATATAGTAGGCTTGGATGTTCAGCTTTCCGTGGGAAAGTTTCTTAATTGGGCAATAACCACGGCGCCAACACTTTCAGACTGCCTTACACAATATGTTAATAGAAGACTTCAAATCTCGGTTCTTGCAGAGGTGCTGTATTTCAATTCATTGTAAGACCTGAACAAAATTGTTCGGTTGTTCAGTGTCTGCTTGCATATGTGTTTGCCTGACATCTAACATGTATTTTCTTTTGCATATTTGATGTGCCATTACTATGAGAATATCCATTGATTCAATTGTGAGAATCACTAGTTAGGTATTTTTGCTTGATGAATTGTAGGATGAAGCAGGATCTTCAGAATCTATTTCAGGATATATGTCTCCAAACGCATCTCAAGCTTTACTTTTAACACGTGGAAGGGCATGGGCGATTTCCCTTGCACCTAGAAGCACCATCACTGAAGAAATTTTGAAATTATGCTTTTCTGCTTATATTGTTGGAACTGATGAAAATCTTCTTTATCGGTTTGTCATTTCCCCTTTGATGTTATGATCCATTAAGTGTCAATGCTCCTAGTAGTCTTTTCAAGATAAGAGTGCATCTTTTCTCCGGGTTTCCTTTAACCTGTGTTTGTAAATAATTTCACGTATTTATTCGGTTGTTTGTGACTTTGTAGGTCTTCTACTCATGGAAAAGGCTTGAACAGATTCTGGTCGAATGTCGAAGGTTATCATGGTCCATTACTTGTTCTCATATCTGCTAATTCAGAAGACGCCTATCAGGATAATAACAAAGCCAGGAAATGGATCATAGGAGCACTTACACAGCAGGGTTTTGAAAATAAGGATACATTCTATGGAAGCTCGGGGAACCTATATGCTATAAGTCCAATCTTCCATGTATTTTCACCTTCAGGTATGTAATCAAACAAGAGGAAATATGCCAATGATCAGATTTTGTCCGTCTTTTATTCCTTGGAGGGTGGAGGGGCCTGTGGAAGGGGGCAAGGGACATGCATAGAGGATGTTAGGATCCATTCCTTACCTGGCCTATGTAATCAAGTTTCTGTTGGGCCATTTTCTTTTTCGGTGGATGACTTGGTGAATATAATTAATCATAAAATTTTAACAGGGAAAGAGAAAAACTATGTATACAGTCATTTGCACCCTACAGGAAGAGTTTATGAATCACATCCAAAGCCAGTGGGAATTGCATTTGGAGGAACTACTACAAATGAGAGGATATTTATAGATGAGGATTTTGCAAAGCTAACCGTTCGCCACCATGCAATGGACAAAACTTTCCAACCTGGTTCCCTTATCCCAAACCAGGTAACATAGGATACAGCTTTAATATCCAGTTCTCTTAATAAATGCAGAATCTTATGAACCTGTTATTTGATGCTACAGTGTGTAGTTCATACTACAAATTAGTCTTTTGTCTCTTCTAATCCGAACCCTCATGAGAATTTTAACTATTATGACCTGCTATATTTTTTCAACATGGAAAGGAACTGATATGAGGTTTTTCCTCGAGTGTCTGAAAGGTAGGTACTGAACTTTGAAATGATTTGGTGCAGGGATTCCTCCCAGTAGAAGCTTCGATGGCAGAAGTCGAAGTATGGGGACTTGGTGGTAAGACTGCAAAGGAAGTCCAGGATGCGTACAAGAAAAGAGCAGAACTTTTTACTGAGCAAAGAAGAAAGGTAACCAAAACCCTCTAAAAATTTAAGTCAATTACAAACCGCTTGAAGTGTAAATGTTGAGTTGCAAGGCTTAAGCATGGGAGCTGCGTGTGTACAGGTTGACTTGAAAACATTTGCAACATGGGATGATTCACCTGAGAAGATGATGATGGATATGATGGGTGATCCCAACAGAGTTCAGCGAGAAGATCGCTGAGCCATTCACTCCAACGTTAACCATCATTTAATACTATAGTTTTCTTGCTTTGGTAATAATAATAATAGGTTTGGCCATTAGTCATGTGGATCATCTGTAACTATTTCGAAGGGATACGTCAATGAGACGACAATTTCTTCGTTCTGTTGTACATTGGTTGTATAAACTTTTAGTCTCGTCTTTTCACGTTTAGTCTAAAATTTGTTAGGTTTTTTTTTACTGAAATAATAATGTGATGCACTGATATTTGAAATTGTGTTATTTCATCACATGGAATTTTTATTTAAAACAAATTAAATTTTCATGATGTGGTATTCTCTCATGTCATTTCACTATGAAATTAAGAAAAGTTATGAGATTAATACGGATAAAAATATTAGATCAAATTGAAGAAAGTTATTAACTTTTGGAACTTGGAACTAATAAAGTTTTTAACCGCTCCTCTTTCTATCGCTTTACTCTCCTATTCTGTGCATGCAACATACTGCTGCGGTTCGTCGCTGTTCCCTTCTTCGACTGTCGTCTTCCAAGATTCAAATCATAAACGTAGTCTCCAACATTCAAATTAATATACAGCTGTTATAACAGAACATTCACAGTATGTTTGGTTCACTGTAATTGAATAGAGCTGTAATAAGTAATTCAACTGTTTAGTTGAATGGAATGGAATAGAACTGTAATAGTATTCTTGTGTTTGGTTCTTGTGTTTGGTTAAATGGAATGATGTTGTAATAGCATAAGGAAAAAAATTAAAATGATCAGAATATCCTTAGCAGAATTTTTGTTAATGTAAATAATTATTGTTATTGTTATTAAATTTTAATAAGATTCTTATTGAAAATAATTTAATAAAAATAATAAATAGTTTAACCATATTTTAACATAATTATTATTAAATATAAGTTAATAAAAAAATAATTTAATAACATTCATTATATAATTATTATTATATGAATTAAAAAATCAAAATATATAATACTATAAAAAAATATATAATCTACTTTATTATTTTTAAACTGCAATACATATTTAGCCTCCTTTTGTTTGCCAGTAAAATATTTTCCGAAAAATAATTTATAAAAGCTGTTTTAAATTAAAAAAATATATATTTAAAAATTTATTATCTTTTCATTGTTTATTTGAGTTTATTATATATATATATATATTAAAAAATTTATATTTTAAATTGTTTTTACATATATTGCAATGTTTTTACATATAAGTTTGATACTCATTACCAGGCGACATTAGTCAATCAAGAATAAAAAAAAAAAAAAATAGCAGGTGCCTTCAGTTTCATAAGCCAAGGAAACAAAGAAATATATCAGAGACCCATAACAAATTTTGACAATCAAAGATGACCATGAGAAGAGTTATGAAGTTTCATACAAGAAGAGTTATGAAATTATGAGGAAGGAGAAATAGAAAACATGAGATGAAATAAAAAAAGAAAACTTACCAGAGATGAAGATGAAGGGCGAACGTGCTGTTGATTTGGGGAAAAATGTTGGAAGAAATCTGGAGCAAGGGAGAAGAAAGCAGACTATTTTGGGGAGAAATTTTACGCGTGGTGTTGAATAGCAATTCAAAGCCCCCACCCCGGAATACCTATTACAGCATTTGAGGGAATATGATTGCAATAGCAAAGTTGTGGAATAAGTAAACGGTGAACCAAACGGTGTAATAGCAAAAAAATACTGTAGCACGCAGAATTGGGCAGGAATGGAATAGCTATTCCATCCAACCACTGTTAAGGTAAAATATGATTTTGGAACATATTTAGGTGTATAATATTTATAAATTTAAATGCATAACATCTTTTAAATAGTTTAAGGAATATATATATTGTATATAAAATTATAAAAGCAGTACGTAATGACTTGGAGATGCGTTTGCATGTATGTTATATATAGGGGACCATAACATTATCAAATTTGGATCAAAGCAAGGAAGAACAAGAAAACCACCAAAAAGAAAAGCCGTCCCAGAAAATGATATCCCCAAGTGATGGTAAGTAATTCATCAAATGGTGGATGGAAGGCGCAAAAAATAAAAGAAAAAATCAAGGAAGGTGAAAGCTATAATTGAACTACTTGCAAAAACAAGGCATACTAGTATGTTTTCAACTGCCTATTTCTCTATCCATTTTCATTCTCTTTGCATTAGGGGCGTCGGGAATACTATTGCCCCTGTTCTGGGAGGATGCATCATGTTGGTACGCACAATTGGCGCCATTCCTGCATCCCCTGGAATTGTTAAAGTAAATACAAGGCTTCATTATCCTCGGCTTCGAATCTCTTGACCTCGGGTTATTTATTACTTCTTGGTTGGGTCTTAACTGTTGATTGTATCGGTTATTGAACTTCTGGCCTCCTACTTGACTTTCTCCTCCATGCTGTTGAATCAAGTTCTTGTAATAGTTTACATCCTTCTTTTGGGGAAGTTCCATTGCAAGTGAATGCGAAATTGGACATACACCAGGAACCGAACCATGTATATTTGAGGCTCCAATTCCAACCCCATTTAAATTGCCGTAAAACGCTCCACCATTTTCTGTTCTACTGATGTGAGCTGCAGATGGAGGCATGTCAAACGACGGTACCAAATTGGTTGATGTTATAGGTAAGCTTTGTGCACCTGAAGCCACTCCATGTTCTGTAACTAATTTCTCAATCAATTTGGGGTTGCTGAGAATTTGGACGAGCAAGTCAGGATCAATCATGTTCCCATTTTCATTGCTTTGATTTATTGCTGTAAAGGCAGCAGCTATTGGTTTCTCATTGGTAAGAACACTTGAAATACTTGGCATACTGCAATTCAAATGAGGTAAAATATCCAACAACTGAGGCTGTAAACTAGTGGGGGCACCGAACGGTGCTAAGACATTCGATTGTGTTCCGATTGCCACATCCTCGTCTTCAATGGGAGTGATGGGTATTTGAGGAGTTTGCTTATCATCATAGTGACAGTTTGCCATGTCAGTTGAGACAGGACTGCATCATAAGAAGGAAAGTTAGGGTCAGGGCAAATTAAAACTCTAAGGGAAGCAGTTCTTATAAAACCCACCCCCCTCAAATTAAAAGAAAAAGGGAAGTATCAAACTTTGTAGGAATCGCAGATGGGCGTGGATAAACAGCTTCAAGCACTCTCAGTTCTCTTTGGTTTTGAACATCTGCCTCTTTACTTTCCTCTCCGGCAACCACTTGCCAATTCAAGTCCAATACAAACTGTGGAAATACAAAATCAGCGTTGATGAAAATGCTGAGAGCAATAATCATAAATCAAACCAAAACGGAAATGGCCAAAAACTAAGTCTTTAGAGCTGTTACTCTGAGAGGACATCTCCATTTAATGACAAAGATTTCTGTCAAGTTAATCTGCATTTGATCTGTAGAACGAGATCCTTCAAAGCCAGGAGGCAGAAAGTCATCCACAGTTGCCCCATTTAAATGTGATATAGAAGACGTTTTTGCTTGGAGGTGATCTTGAGCTCCCAACCCAACTTGTAAAGGTGATTCCTCTGATAGAAAGAGCCTTATCTGTTAAGAGAAGCATTTATATTTTCAGTTAGTACTGAAATCTCACATCAGACAAGAGTAACATCTCATTTCAGCTTGGCTCTACTTTGAATTGAAAATCTTAGGACTGAAGGCAGATGTCCCTTCATGTTGTAAGGAACCGTACACATACAAATGAGATGTCACAATTGGAACTTCTCCAAAAGAAATTATATATTCTTTCAAATTATTGACGACTTGGGAAAAAGGGGATATACTAAGACCCTTTAGAGACACAATTATCCTACATGAAAAAGGAAAGACAACAAATAACAAGCTTCTCTGATAACTACAAGCAAAAATTTGAAGTCAAGACTTCAGAACTTAACAAACATTATTAACTTAACATGCATTGATCGAGATTTCAATTTCGTACCCTAGTTACGTGTTATTTTGTTCTCTGTAGATCAGTAAATGAACATTAAATGAAAGGAATTGACAAGCCGGGGAAGTTTATTGCAGCTATATATTTATTGTCGTTGAAATTTCTGAATGACCTAAAAATCAAAGTCTTTTACTACTGTTCTTTCATATTCTATGTCTAACTTGCATAACATATTTCCAAACTCCATTGATTTTTATTCCCATAAAACCAGTTAAGTAATACCTAAACTAGCCATAAATACTACTGAAAGAGAATGAAAGAATTCCATCATTCATACTCTAAAAGGCTTCATACAACAATGCCCTAACCAAAAATGAAAAAGCACATTCGCAGTTATGCTTTGCAAGAACACTAATAATGAACTAGATTAACCACCAAATAGATTCAAATAAAATTCAAACACAGTTAACAGGTTTAAGAAAAATAAAGGTCCATTTAACTTCAAAATTTTCCACCCTCATTTGCATTTCTCTATTTCAACTAAAACGGAGCTCAAATTTTAGGAATTGCGAAACTAAAAGAGCAACCCTTACCTGACAAAGGTTAACATCCGGTGCCCAAGTAACCCTTTTGGATTTGTGCAGTCCTCGCATATTGACAGATCGCAAAAATAAAACAATATTATAAATTAAAGATTAAAAAATCTCAAAAATCCGCCTTTTCCATCATCGATTCTGATAAAATTGATAAAAGAGTCCAATTCCCAGAATCACCGATTTTAGAATTCGATTTCGATCGATAAAAAAAAGGTTAAAACCTTAAGAGCAAGACACGACTGTCCCAAAAACAAAGGAGTCTCTCAGCCTTTGCATCAACTTACACGTTTCGAAAACCCTAATTTACATGAAAAACAAAGAAGTAATGGATTAAAAAGAGAGAGAGAGAGAGAGAGACCTAAATATGTGTCTTTGGAAACAGAGAGATCCAAGGCAACCCTAGATCCTTTGGGTTTGCTTTGCTGCCTCGCCGTTTTCCTATCTAATTTTGTTTTTCCCCTAAATTTGTTTGTGTACTAGTTTCATTTTAGGAGGCTTTCGGTTCTGTACTTGTAGATTCTGTTGAGTGAAAGCTGGCACACGCGTTAGTTTGACGCGTGGAAGTGAGAGAAGGGGGGGGAGGTTGTGGAGTTGTATTCGACGCGCTGTGGGGATAGAAGTGGAGGAGGTTCTGGGCATAGTTTTGGTTTTCTGAAAGTTTTGAGTTTAACGATGAAAGGACTTAACACTTCATTATTTCCTCCATTCTATTGTACGCAAAACTGAAAAATCAACACATTAGAAAAAATTCTCATCCTTAATTTAAAGGTTTTCTTTAGAGGAGATTAATATTCATCAAACTAGATAAAGATAACATTAAATACCTTGGGCCGTCCGATTGATTCGCGGTATTGTTTTTCTCTTTTAAAAAAATTATCTTTTTAATATGTTGATGTGTCAAACGACATCCTATTATTTTTAATAAAATATTTTTTTTTCAGCTTAAAAAAATCTTTTATTATTATATTATTACTTTGTATTATAAAAAGGGATTGGTTTAGTCCCTCAGCCCAACACATCAGTTGTTGAGTTAAAGTGAGGAAAATTTTTTTTGAAGTTCCTCCCCTCCTTTATCTAAAAATTGCAGTTAAGTTTCTTCACTTGTATTTTAGAAGTTTAATACTAATTATTTTGACATTTTATTTTTTTATATTACAATTTATTTTGTTTGTTATGGTTTAAAAAATAGTTAGATGTTCTTTCTTTAAAAAAAAGTTAGTTTTTAATAAAATAACAATAAAAAGTAAACTTTTACAATTATAATAAAATAATTAAGTTTTTTTGTTCTATGTTTGCAATTTCAAAAAAAAAAATGAAGAATCAATTTTTTTGCAACAATTTATTTCGAGGGTGTTATTTTATAAACAACAGTTGGTTATATTTTTAAAACTCGTCAAAAAATTGGAATGAGATTCGATAAGAATGTGTCCGTCAGTGATATGAAAGAGAAGGTCAATGAAAAAATTTCCCGGCGTTATGGAAGGAGGATGATGAAACTATATGACAAATTTCCAGCTTCGTCAAATCCTATCAAATTTACCAAGATAGAACTTCTAGACGATGAAGACGTCGAGACAATGGTCGCATTATATTGCCCTCCAGGGAGGTTGAACACTGAACCGGTTCAGTTATTTGCTGAGTTAGCAGATGCAGAGCCCGTTGAAAATGTAACTCAATTAAGTCAACAACATGGAGTTAAAGACTCGCGTACCGAGGTTCCCAGGTTGTCTGTGCACGGTTTTGACATCGATCTCAACGTTGGATGTTTAGGTTAGTACAATGGTGGATTGCAAATATATCTAGTCGTTATTGAAATTGATGCACTTGGTGAAGATGGATCCGATAATAATGATTGTTCTGATCACGAATATGAAGATTTTAGTGATCCCGATTTAGACGATGTCTCTGTGAAAAAATAAAATAAAATAAAAAATAAAGAACACACAGATTTTACGTGGAAACCCTTTCGGGAAAAAAACTACGGGCAAAGGAGAAGAAAATTCACTATGTCGAATTTGAATCAATTACAAGAGGAATAGACTATGTCTATTTATAGGCTTGTAAAGCCATATTCTAGTAAGACTGAAACATCTTATTCTAATCAATATCAAATAGATAGAATTTAATAAGGTTTAAAAAAACCTTATTCTAAAATAAAATAAAAGAAGTGTAATTCTATATAGATTCTTCTTTTATTTTATTTTACCACTGTATTTTATTTAAATAAGGATTCGGGTCACTTAATTCTAACAATCTCCACCTTGACACGAATTCTCAATGAACAAGTTCTTCATCGCAAACTCTCAACAAACAAGTTCTCCAACTCTTCCATAAAATCCCTTAAGGGTTTAACTTCAACAATGAACACCAACCAAGTTTAAACAATGCTCAAACTTGGTTATAGGAAGTGACTTAGTCATCACATCTGCAAGATTTTCATGAGTACTAATTTTTCTCACAACAATATCACCACGAGTAATAATATCACGAACAAAATGATACCAAACATCAATATGTTTGGTTCTCTCATGAAACATTTGATCTTTTGTAAGAAAGATGGCACTCTGACTATCACAAAATACTGTGCTGATTTAAAGGTCTTCATTGAGTTCACTAAAGAGTCCCTTCAATCAAATAGCTTCTTTACAAGCCTCAGTAATCGCCATGTACTCAGCTTCAGTGGTAGACAAAGCGACTGTAGTTTGCAAAGTGGCTTTCCAACTTATTGCACAACCTCCGATTGTAAAGACATAACCTGTGAGGGATCTTCTTCTATCAAGGTCTTTGAGAAAATCAGCATCAACATACCCAATAACTCCATCTTCAGTTCTTCCAAACTGGAAGCAAACATCAGTAGTACCTCGTAAGTATCTTAAAATCCACTGAACTGCTTTCCAGTGTTTTTTACTGGATTCGCCATATATATCCGCTAATCGCATCGATCGCATATGATAAATCTGGACGTAAACAAACCATAGCATACATGAGAGATCCCACTGCACTAGAGTATAGAACATGTGACATGTACTCAATCTCATCATCTGATTGTGGAGACAACGCCAATGAGAGTCTAAAATGGGCTGCTAAAGGGGTACTAACAGGCTTAGCACTCTGCATATTGCACCTGCAAGGAACTTTCTCAATGTACCCCTTCTGACTTATGTACAATTTACTTATTTTTCTATCTCTGAGAATCTCCATACCAAGTATCTTCTTTGTTGGTCCCAAATCTTTTATCTCAAATTCTTCACTTAGTTGGGCTTTGACATTTCTTATCTCTCATTTATCTTTTGCTGCTATCAACATGTTATCAACGTAAAGAAATAGATACACAAAAGAACCATTACTGTTTTTCTTAAAGTAAACACAACTATTAAAACTACTTTTTTTGAAATCATAAGAAGTCATAAAGGAATCAAACCTCTTGTACCACTGCCTTGGTGACTGTTTCAAACCTTAAAGGGACTTTTTCAGCAAGCAAACATAGTCCTCTTTTTCTGAGACTGTAAAACTCTATGGTTGTTGCATGTAAATATCCTCCTCAAGTTCTCTATACAAAAATACAGTTTTTACATCTAACTGCTCAAGCTCCAAATCATGCATGGCCACAATACCAAGCAAAGCTCGAATCGAACTATGCTTCACAACTGGGGAGAACACATCTATGAAGTCCACTCCTGGAACTTGACTGTAACTCTTTACAACAAGCCTTGCTTTATATCTGGGTTTTTCAACTCCTAGAGTCCCTTCTTTCTTTTTAAACAATCTTTTTACCTTTAGGAAGTTTCACAATATCCCATATTTTATTTTTGTAGAGTGATTCCATCTCCTCTTGCATAGCAAACATCCATTTTTCTGAGTCTTCATAGCTAATCACTTCAGAATAATTAGATGGCTCTTGATTCGCATTTATATCTTCAGCCACATTTAAAGCATAAGCAACTAGATCAGCCTCAGCATACTTCTTTGGAGGTTTAATTTCTCTTCTAGTTCTGTTTTCGGTGATAGAGTATTGCGGCGAAGAAACAACTCTATTCTCAATTTTTGTACTGGCTTAAAGAGTCGACTCTGTATTAATCTGATGCTCCACCTGCTTTTGATTTTCTTTATTGGAAGAGTCTTTAGGAGATAAGTTAGGTAGCATAGCAGTTTCATCAAAAACAACATTTTTGCTAATCACAACTTTTCCATTTTCAAGACACCATAACTTATACCGTTTTACACTAGCTTTATAACCAATAAAAACACATTTAATGGATCTCGGTTCCAATTTTCCATTATCAACATGAGCATACGCAGGACACCCAAAGATCTTTAAATCAGAATAATTAGCAAAATTACCAGACCATACCTCTTGTGGAGTATTTTTTTCACTGGCAATGGATGGAGATCGGTGATTAAAAAACATGCAGTAGAAGCTGCTTCTGCCCAAAACTACTTCGGTAAGTTGGCATTTGACAACATACATCGAACCTTCTCCATAATCGTTCTATTCATTCGTTCTACAATGCCGTCTTACTGTGGAGTATGACGAACTGTCAAGTGTCTCACTATCCCTTCTGACTTGCACAATCTATTAAACTCATCAGAACAGAACTCTAAGCCATTATTTGTGCAGAGGTATTTTATTTATTTTTCCATCTGTTTTTCAATCATAATTTTCCAAGACTTAAATGCAGAAAACACATCGCTTTTCTGCTTCAGGAAGAATGCCCAAACTTTTCTGGAAAAATCATCAACAAAGGTTAGTATATAATTAGCTCCACCTCTCGAAGGCACTCTGGATGGCCCCCACAGATCAGGATGAATATATTCCAATATTCCCTTCGTGTTATGGATTCCTCTGGTGAATTGAACTCTCTTTTGCTTCCCAAAAACACAGTGCTCAGAGAAATTTAATTTGCAAATTCCTTGCCCATCAAGAAGTCCTCTTTTGCTCAATTCTACCATGCCATTCTCACTCATATGCCCTAGGCGCATATGCCAAAGTTTAGTAATATCATCATCTGACAAGGAAGAGGAAGCGACAGCTGTATCACCAATAACAGTAGAACCTTACAAAACTTATAACTTGGCAGTCTTTCTTTGCCCTTTCATCACAACAAGAGAACCTTTGGAAATCTTTAAAACCCCACTTTCAGCTGTGTATCTGTACCCTTTTGAATTAAGAGTACTCAATGAAATTAAATTTCTCTTCAATTCTGGAACATGTCGCACGTCACTAAGTGTTCTGACAACTCTATCAAACATCTTAACTTTAATTGTTCCAACACCTGCGATTTTACACGAAGCATTATTTCCCATCAAAATAACACCTTCAGACACCGTTTCGTAAGTTGTAAACCAATCCCGACTGGGACTCATGTGGAAGGTACAGCCTGAATCAAGTATCCACTCTTCGCTTACTTTAGAATCATTGACAGAAGCGACTAGAAGTTTACCATCCCTGTAGTCTTCTACAACATCAGCTTCACCGAAATTTTCTAGCTGTTTTCTCTTTTGATTCGCAGTCTCTCTTTTAATCTTATTCTGTAGCTTATAGCACTCAGATTTAATGTGTCCTTTCTTCTTGTAGAAGTTACAAGTTTTACCTCTATTTGAAGACTTCGATCTACCCTTAGATTTACCGCGAGGATTCCGTTCCTGTGTCTTTCCACGATCATTATCAGCATTCCTATCTTGTCTCTCACGAGCAATGAGACTCTCTCCCTGAGAGTCGGGTTTAACCACAAGATGCTTCATCTTATCATACGAGGTCAAAGAATCATAAACCTCATCAACTGTGAGAGACTCGCGGCTATATAAAATCGTGTCTCTAAAGGTTAAATAAGACGGGGGCAATGAACAAAGTAAAATCAACCCTAGATCTTCCTTATCATACTGAACCTCTATGGCCTCCAAGTTTGAGAGAATTTTTTTAAACACTGTTAAGTGTTCGTGTATAGACGTACCTTCCTCCAAACGATGAGCATAAAGACGCTACTTCATATGCAACTTGCTTGTTAGAGTTTTCGACATACATATTTGTTCTAGCCTCTTCCATAATGCAGTGGCGGTCTTCTATTTCATCACATCCTGTAAAATTTCGTTGGAAAAATGCAGATGTAATTGTGTTAACGCCTTTCGATCCTTACGCTTCTTCTTTTCATCTGTTAATGTTAAAGATATCTTATCTATCCCTAGCAGGCATCCTCCAGATCCATCTGCGCAAGAACTGCTTGCATCTTAATCTGCCACAACGCAAATCTGGTGTTGCGATCCAATAGTAAAATTCCATACTCTAAAGACGTCATTACCGTGATCAAGATGAACAACTCGGAAGCTCTGATACCAATTTGTGAAAAAATAAAATAAAATAAAAAATAAAGAACACACAGATTTTACGTAGAAACCCTTTTGGAAAAAAAACCACGGGCAGGGGAGAAGAAAATTCACTATGTCAAATTCGAATCAATTACAAGATGAATAGACTATGTCTATTTATATGCTTGTAAAGCCATATTCTAGTAAGACTGAAACACCTTATTCTAATCAATATCAAATAAATAGAATTTAATAAGGTTTAAAAAACCTTATTCTAAAATAAAATAAAAAAGTGTAATTTTATATGGATTCTTCTTTTATTTTAATTTACCACTGTATTTTACTTAAATAAGGAATCGGGTCATTTAATTCTAACAGTCTCAAATGATATCGACGACGAAGGATCAAATGATAGAAATGATCACGCCTCTTTGGTCGAAAACCCAAGCTGTGGCATTGTCATACGCAATGATCCCAATGCCTATATGTCAATCGTTGATCCCGATACGACACATGCTTCTTAGTTCCTTGAGTACCTAGGCATCATACCTACTCACTTGATGTTAGAAGATCCTGAATTGGAATAGTTGTTCGCGGGTCAAAGATTCGCAAGCAAAGACAAGTGTGTCAATACCATCAAGCGCTATAGTTTGAAGGTGTCTACCTACTATAGGGTGGTTGACTCTAAACTGACGATCTATGTTGGTGAATGTTAGAAGTTGATAAAAGGGTGCAAGTGATTGGTATGAGCTGTATTTATTCAGAGGTCCCAACAATGAGAGATATGAAAATATGCTAGGCCTCATACATGCACTTCTGCTCATATGACATATGACCACAGCAAGCTTGATTCAAAAACCATCTACAACTGTATATTAGCAATGGTTAAAGACGACCTCACCATTGTTGTATCATTACTAATTACTGAAATGCAAGAACAGTTCCACTACTGAGTTTCATACTGAAAGGCATGGTTGGCTAAACAGATGGTCATGGATTAGTTGTACGAAAATTGGGATGCGTCATACAACAAACTCTAAGGGTGGATTGCCACAATGTGAGAGTACATTCCAACGACTGTTGTTGAGTTACAGACATTACCTTATCACGACCGGGGCAACCAACTACATCTAGAGAAAAGAACTTCTTACCGTATGTTTTGGACATTCAGTCCATGCATTCGGGTTTTTCTACATTATAAGCCACTTGTACAGGAAGATGAGACCTAACTGTATGGGAAATATACGCAGATCCTCCTCATTGCAGTTGCACAAGATGAGAATCGGAACATTCTACTAATACCCTTTTCCATTATTAAAAAAGAGAACTCGAAGTCATGAGAATTTTTCGTAGAGAACTTGCGGGGATATGTTGTCACTCAAGATAATGTTTGCATCATTTCTGATAGATCAAAGGGTCTAGTTACTGCAATTAGGAGTTCGGGTGTTCCGTGGAGATTTGTCTACTGCATCAGACACATTGCAATGAACTTCCACAAGGAATTCAAAAATACGGATTAGCGAAGACAAGTTGTGAAGATAGGTAATTATTTTTATAATTTTTTTCTATATGTTTAGAGTTTGCCAAATGACATGTAACATGTTGTAATGGTTCAGGGTATAAAGTAGAGCCACATCAGTTTAGACGGAGATAGGTCGAAGTTGATATGCATAGCCAAAGGAATATTACATTACAGGAGTGGTTTGGGAGTATGAAACCCTGCCAATGGGCTCAAAGTCTCGATAATAGTTTGAGATATGATCATATGACCACCAATCTGGCAAAGGTTGTTAACGCGGTATTGATGTGTACACAACATCTCACAATTGCATTTGTATTCTCAACTAATTTCTACTAGATGACCACATTGATGATGACAATGGGGTTCAGACAAGTAAATCAAATGAATGCAGGGTTCGTGCACATTGAAACAGTTAGGAAGGCAATGGCAGTCAACAATTGAAAAGAAAAGTCCATGAACGTTCAATAATATTCTCGACATTATAAAATGTTTCGGGTGATAGAGACCATGGGTTGTCGACCGGGTATCCTGCCTAGGTCATATGGAGTTGATCTCCTAAATAGGCGATACGACTATGGGAAATTCCAGACACTTCATTACCCGTGTGCGCACGTCGTTGCAGCATGCGTTGATGCCTCTATCAATGTCAAATAATATATCGATGAGGTATACACATTGGAACACATATTATGTATTTTGGGAAATGAGTTCCCAACAATGCGGGATGTGTCAATGTGGGAAGTTCCCCCGCCGACTTTCGAGTTGGTCCTAGACTGCAATCTCCGTAAAAAGCCTAGAGGTCGCTCACATGTCACTCGAATAAGAAATAACATGGACATAAGGGAAATGGTCGACACTAAACATTGTGGCATGTGCAGATTAGCAGGTCATAGTCAAAGCAAATGCTTGAACCGAAACTACCACCCGAGAGAGTCATCTTGGTCGAATAAAATGTAAATTATGTGTTGAATTTTTATTCTTGTATCAACTTCAATTATTTACATATATTTGCATTATGTATCTGTTTTTTTTATTGAATTTTCATTTTTGTATCAACTTCAATTATTTTCATGAACTTGTAAAACATTTCATGAACGTGAAGAACTTGATGTGTATATTTGTATGAACTTGTTTCAAACATTTTCATTAACATGAGACAAACTTTAGCTTGGAGTAAAATATGTCAAATTTTAAATAAACGGAACATTACAATAAACAAAATTATTTGAATTAAAACCATCAAAATCTATGGTTTGAGGGGTTGTCTGTGGGCTGTATCGCTGTGGTGGCCTTCTTTCACGTTACCAATACTCTTGACGATCAATGTCCATCTCACTCAAAATTACAATACTAACAAATAAAAAATATATAATTCTATTACAATTATCTAAACAAACACAATTCTAATTGTTTTTTCCAAAGTTAACATATTATTATAGAAAGAATTAAACTTATATCACAATTCTAAACTATTAATAATTATTATACTATTAGAAAAATTATATATATCTGTTTTTTTTTTATAGCACCTTAATATGTGGGGAGGGAAGGAAGTACCATTTAAGTGCTTGTAATATAAAAAATAAAAAATAAAGATACAAAATAATTAGTACTAACCTTTTAACACAAATATCATACTTTAATACTAAACATCTACTAATATAACTAATTATACTAAAAAAATTATAACATACTTTTGTTTTTATTTTCGAGGATAATAAGTAAGTACTAACTTTTTAACAAAATCACATTCTTTATTAAAATAACTAATTATACTAAAAAAAATACCTTAGCAACAGCTTCAAACTCTTTTTTTTTTCTTTTACCTTAGATGTGTGTGGGGGTTGGGAACCAAACTAACCCCTTTTATAATAATAAATATAATATTTATATTATATATTTTTTGAACTTAAAGTTGAAAAAAAAATCTGATGTAATAAATTTATTGGGTATTGGAACCCGAACTGTGACCGATGGATCACATCCGGTGGCAGGCCATCAGGCCGGTGCCCTCGAGCTTATGTGATCCATCTGTCAAAGTTCGGGTTCCAATACCCGATAAATTTTATTATATCAGTGTTTTTTTTCAGCTTAAAAAATATTTTATTAAAGATAATAGGGTGTCGCCTGACACATAGGCGGCACCAATAAAAAATATTTTTGTTCGTTTTATGCGTATACTGTTAAAAAAACTCGTATTTTAGGTTTTAAATATGGGTGCCACCGATTGGTCAGGTTGCACCCAAAAAAAATTAATTTTTTTAAAAGAGAAAAGCAGTGCTGCCAGTTGGTCAGGCGACACCAGTTATTTACTATTGTCTTTGCCTAGTTTCGTGAATGTTAATCCCCTTATCATATTCTAGTATTTATTTACTTATTTTATATTGTTGATGTAAAAAATCCAAAATTCAATACTCTTATATATTAAAATTAAATGTTTAATCACATTTCACTGCTATCAACGGTGAATACCTTACTCTCGACCAAAAATAAAATTTCAGTAAAAGATAAATTGTTTCAAATCAACTTACAAATTTTAGATTAAAAGTTTGAAGATGCTTAGCTTGAAAGACAGGACCGTTTAAAGGGTGCCCCTCCCCTCAAAATTTTGGAAAATTATGATTTCCTTTGTAAGTTTTTTTTAATTAGGATCCCAAAACTTAATCCAAAAATCTACCACTGCTTAGCTTTAAAGACCAGGCATCTACAAAATCAAATGGTGCAAAAAGTCTGGTAAAGAAGGGAGGGTAGCTTTTTCAAGAAAATAATTTCTCTTTAGTATATAGGTAATTATTTAGTACACATATGGTGAAAACTTTTAATCCCATCGGGATTGAAATTGTAACAGCCCAATTTCAGTGAAATCGGAACAGTAGTTTTAAGACCAAAAATTCGATCTAAAAATAAAGGTTGTAATGAACATGTTGACGATAAATGTCATGTTATACATATATATAAATGAAAGTCAAATTTTGAGGCCTTACAATTCTCCCATTTAAGAATTTTCGTCCTCGAAAATCTCACCAGTAAAGAAGTTTAGATTTTATATTTCTCATAAATTTCCTCCACCTTACATGCTAGAATTTCAACCAATCGCTCTCTGAAAGTCATGTCAAGCTGAATTCCAATACCTATCAGAGAAATAACATGTGAGGGATCTGATCGATACCGTCGAAACATATACACATAAATAACATGTATAACTTCTATCAAGCTCTGACAACAATACCAATCGATATGCAGCACTTCTGATTCTTTTCAATAATCTCATATGACCTGCTAAACCGGGGACTTAATTTGCCTTTATAACTAAAACTGGAGAACTTTTTCCATGACGAAATTTTCAAGAATATTTTGTCACTATCTCAGATCTGCATTTCTTTTTATCTAAGATCCTCACACGACCTCTGACAATAAGAGATTTTCTTAAAACTATCTCAGATCCCTGTCACTTTTTCTTCGTTCAACAGATCAGATCAACTTCATATATTCTTTTTCTTACTAATCTCAATCTAATACTATGGTTTTGCATTCATGCTCATAGAGAATCTCGTACGGTACCATCTTAATACTTGACTAAAAATTAGTATCGTACGCAAATTCAACTCACAGCAATCATTTCTTTTCCAATTGCCTTCAAATTTTTAGAATATAGTACCGAAACTTATCTTTAAGAATTCAAATTACAAATTCAAATTAACCATTCATCAGAAAATGACATAAAATACTAAAATATAACCACGTACCTAGAGTTTCTTGAAATTTGTTCCAGAATCAGAACGTGAACCGTAGATTTCAGTCAGAAATAATGGAAACTAGCATCTCATGAAATCTGACAATCTCAGGAACAAATAATTCAAACAATCTATCCAAAGAATAATCCATACGTACTGGAATAAAATGTGCAGACTTTGTCAACCGATCAACAATTACCCAAATGGCATATTTCTTCCTTGGAGATAGGGGTAACCCCAATACAAAGTCCATAGTAATTCTTTCCCATTTCCATTTCGGTATCGTAATCGGTTGTAATAGTCTAGAAGGCAATTGATGTTCAGCCTTAACTTGCTGACATATAAACATTTAGATACAAACTCAGAAATATCCCGTTTCATTCCTGGCCACTAATACATCTTTTTCATATCATTATACATCTTATTACTACTAGGATGAATAGACATGTTACCATTGTGAGCTTCATTCAAAATATTATGTACTAGTTCTGAAATACATATACTCTGTCTCTGAATAACAAACAACCATCAGTCCTATTTGAAATTCTGAGTCAAGAGTCGATTCACTTTGTATTCGTTTTGCTTGCAACTTACTTTCATTTTTCTGAGCTTCAGAGATTTGCTATAAAAATATTGGTCTAGCTTTTAACTCAACTATAATTGAACCATTATCAGATAATGACAATCGGGTATTTATTGCTCGTAAGGTATACAGGGATTTTCTGCTCAGAGCATCTGCCACTACATTAGCTTTTCCCGGATGATAGTCAATGATAAGATCATAATCTTTCAGTAATTCAAGCCATCTGCGCTGTCTCAAATTCCAATCTTTCTGTGACATCAAATATTTCAGACTTTTATGATCAGTGAATAAGTGACATTTTTCACCAAATAAGTAATGCCACCAGATTTTCAATGCGAACACAATGGCTGCCAAGTCAAGATCATGTGTCGAGTAGTTCTTTTCATGTGGCTTTAGCTGTCGTGAAGCATAGGCTACTACTTTACCTTCTTGCATCAAAACACAACCTAACCCACTTAATGACGCATCACTGTAAAATATAAATTCCTTACCCGATTCTGGCTGAACTAACACTAGAGCTTCTGTCAATAAAGCTTTTAATTTGTCAAAATTCTGCTAGCATTTATCAGATTGCTCAAACTTTACATCTTTCTATAGTAAACGTGTCATCGAAGAAGCTATCATTGAAAAACTTTTTACAAACCTCTGATAATAACCAGCTAGTCCTATAAAACTTCAGACTTTTGACACATTCTTCGGTGGCTTCCAATTAACAATGGCTAAAATTTTATTCGGGTCTACCCTGACACCTTCAGCAGATACTATATGCCCAAGAAAACTAACTTCTCATAGTCAAAATTCACATTTCCTAAATTTGGCTTACAATTGTTTCTCTCGCAAGGTTTGTAACACTATTCTCAAATGCTCCGCTTGTTTATTTTCATCTCGGGAGTAAACCAAAATATCATCTATAAATACCACCACAAACTTGTCCAAATACAGGCTGAAAATTCTGTTCATCAGATCCATAAACACTGTAAGTGCATTTGTCAAGCCGAATAGAATCACAAAAAACTCATAATGTCCATACCTGACTCTAAAAGTTGTCTTTAGCATATCTGAATCTTTTACCCGTAATTGATAGTAACCAGAACGAAGATCAATCTTTGAAAATACAGTAACATATTTTAACTGGTCAAACAGGTCATCAATACGAGACAATGATACTTGTTCTTTATTGTAACTTTGTTGAGCTGTCTATAATCAATGCACAGCCTCAACGATCCATCTTTCTTCTTTACAAATAGAACCGGCGCACCCCAATGTGAGAAACTAGGTCGAGCAAAACCTCTGTCAATCAACTCTTGCAACTGTACTTTCAGCTCTTTCAATTTAGTAGAAGTCATTCTGTAAGGTGCTATGGATATCGGTGTTATGCCCAGAACAAGATCTATAGAGAATTCTACTTCTCTATCTAGTGGTAAACCAGGTAATTCTTCCGGGAATGCATCAAAAAATTCACATACAACCGACATTGACTGAATCTTTAACTCGGATATTTTAGTATCCAGCACATATGCAAGGTAAGCATCATAACCCTTTCAGACGTATTTCTGTGCCGATATTGCTAAAATCACATTAGGTAATCCATCCAGTTTATCAGATTCAATATGAAGTAATTCACCACTCTCACATTTCAACACAATATATTTATGCTTATAATTCACCACTGGATCATATTGGGTCAATCAGTCCATTCCCAAAATCACATCAAATTCATCAAATGGCAATAACATCAAGTTAGCCAAAAAGCAATAACCTTTTACCATCAACGGACAGTCTTTACAAACTTTATACATCATAACACATTGGCCTAGGGGGTTTGAAACTTTAACCACAAATTCAGTGGATTCAACAGGTAAACTTTTAACAGTCACTAAATTCGTGCATATGTATGAATGTGTGGAACCAGGATAAATTAAAGTAGTAATATCAGTATCGAGTAGAGAAAATGTACCAATAATGACATCTAGTGCAGATGTATTTTCTCTAGCACGAATAGCATATGTTCTTGTAGGTGCTCGTGCCTCTAATCTAACTAATGTATCCCTGGTAGTGCCTCGACTACCATTAACATTTCCAGGATGACGAGGTGATCTGCCCCTCGAAATAGGATTACTAGGCTTTAGAGCTGGTTCTTGTAATAGCCCGAATTTTAGTGATGTCGAAAACTGCGGTTCGAGGCCACTAAATCCGAAAAATGAGCTCATAAATTTTATTCTTTAATATTTACGAGTTAAATGTGGTTTTTAAAAGATTTTTGAATTAGTAAATTTGTGTTTATAAAAATTTATTAGGTCAATTAATTGAGAAAAAGAGATATCGAGACCTCAATGTTATAAAATAAGCCATAAGTATTTTTATAAATATTTACTGAGTGTCAATATGGTAGTATTAAGGTTTCGTCAGAAAATTTTAACGTTTCGGTAGTCAATTAATTAAAAAGGACTAAATTAAAAAAGGTGCAAAACTTGCTAAAGTGATTAAATAGCCTAATAGTAAATAAAAGAGGAATAAAAGGGAAAATAGACCATCTTAAATGGCTGAGGCGGCATAATGTGAAAAAAATCAAAGATATTTATGTGATTAGGGACAAAATTGGAATTAAAATAAAGTTTATATGGCCAAATGTTATTTTAATAGTTTTTAGACATTTTCTTCATCAATTTTTTGTAAAAAATAGCCATTGAAGAGAGTTTGATCTGGTCTTTCATATTTTAGCTTCAAGTAAGTTCAATTCTTGCTTTTTCCTTGAAATTTTTATGTTTTTGGACTTTTACAATTAGGTCCAACTTGTTATTTCAGTAGTTTTTTATTTTTTTAGAAGTTTTGGAAGACACCATTGATAATTTCATATGATTTTAGTTATTTTATGATGAAATTGAGATGTTAATGGATATGTAAATGTATTTTATTAAAGAATTTTAAGTGAAATCATGATTTAGGGATTAAATTGTAAAGTTGTTGAATTCATGGAAAATTTTAAAATTTCATGGAATTCAAGGGCTACTATTGATATATATGAAAATATTTAGGCTTGGAACAAGGAATAAATTGCATGAATTTTATTTTCCGAGACTAGAGACGAAATCGTCATTTATTAAAAAGTTAATGGCGAAATGGTAATTTTCAAAGATGTAAATTGAATTGAAATAAACATGAATTGATGTTGGATTTATTAATATATATCCAGGAAGATCAAATTCGGAGTTAGAACGAGGAAAAGAGAAAAATATTAGTTTAGTAGATATTATGTACACGAACATTTGTCGAGGTAAGTTCGTGTAACTAAATTGAAAATATTTTATGCTTGAAATAAATGTTGTATGTGTGAATTTTATGAATGCCTTATGTATAAATTGATCACATGCCCGACTATACTTGATAAATGTTAAACCTCGTTTAAATGAAAAATGTTATAAATATATGTTTGAATTGAGTGTTGTGTATGTGATTGTATTATTGTCATGTGTATAAAAATAATTACATATTCGATGATGATTTATAAGTATTAACTTCTAATTAAATGAAAAATATATAAATATATACTTGAAATAGGTGTTTTGAATATTTAATAGATAAAAATATATAATCGTATGTTCGACGTGACTTAAGAAAAGGAATAAGTCCCGATTGAATGAAGGAAATTTCGATAGATTAGTGTAAAGGTGATTCTGCATGTGTTGCAGACAGGATTTAGCTCGGATGAGTAATCTTGATAAGTCTCTCGAGCATTATGAGATAAAGTTCTACGAATATAGTGATTGGTAGTAATTCCACATATGTTGTGGACTACCATAGCTCTGTGTGAGCATCGAGGTATAAGTGAGGTGGTTGGTAGTAATTCTGCATATGTTGTGGACTACCATAGCTCTGTGTGATCATCGAGGTATAAGCATAGTGATTAGTAGTAATTCCGCATATGTTGTGGACTACCGTAGCTTTGTGCGAGCATCGAAGTATATGATTTTCCCGAATGACTTGAAAATGTGGCTTGAGAGTTTTGTACACTTAAAATGTACTACATGAGAGTATCCATCGATATTTCTAGTAAATTCAATGGGCAAAATCTTGATATGAGAAAAATATGTACATGAAATGAATTAGTACGTGTACCTGCCTGAAAATACATGAATGATATATGGAAATATGAGATGATGATATACGAACATGGAAGTGGCTTGATCAATGTATTCATTCATGAGTATAGAATTGTAAGCCTCAAGCATATTAATCATATGATAAAGATATTTCATATAATTTAATGGCAAAGTTCCGACATGAAATAATCTGAATTCGAGGCAAATTATTATAAAAAATACTTGAATTACAGGGGTATGTCTTGAATATGTTATATGAACACATGATGTGAAAAGTATATGCATATTGAAATCTAATGAGTGATGTGCCCATATATGTTTCCCGATATATATATATATATATATATATATATATATATATATATATATATATATATTAATTATATGACTAACAAAGGTGGTGAGGATGTGTGATAGGGCTCGCGATCAAATTGACTGAATATGTTTTACATGTTTATTGTGAGTAATAATGAATGGTAAGTTAATTACCAAGTTATACGGACTTACTAAGCAAAATATGCTTACCCTATTTTATTTTCCTTTGCTCTATAGTTATTCAGAAGCTCGAGGGATTGGAAGCATTAGAGGAGATCACTCATACTATCCATCGGCCTATCTTAGTATGAGTGGTAAATCAATTACGGTTAAAATGGCATGTATAGGTTAATTAGCCAATTTTGATATATAACATGTTATGAATGTAACTAGCTATTGGTATAGCTTGTTATTGATATATTGAGACGTACATCTATATACAGTCTTAATACGTTAATGGTATGAGAGTGTAAATAGTAAATAGAAGTAAATACATGGATGAGTTGAATGATATAACTAAGTTGATAAATTATGCTTATCTATGAAATGGAGGAAATAAGTAAACTTGCATATATTTGAATATAGGTGAAGATATATCAAACATAAAACTTGATTAGGGCTTGGTTAAATGTCTTGAATTGGACATTAAATGTGTTTAAGTGTTGGTGTAGATGGAAGACTAAATGGGTGAGAAATAAGGCTTGAAAAATAGCCTTATTTTGTCTACATAGGTAGACACACAGGCGTGTGTCTTGACCGTGTGTGACACACGGCCTGACACACGGGCATGTGACTTGGCGGTGTAACCCCTGCACCTAAAATAAATTACAAGATAGAGAGTTACACGAGCTAGGGACACGAGTGTGTGCCCTACTCAAGTAACACACGGCCTAAGACACGGGCGTGTCATTCGGCCATGTGAGCCACACGGCCTGACCACATGGGCGTGTGTGCCCTGTACTTAAGAAAATTTTAAAATTTCAGGAAAAATTCTCAGAGTTTCCCCGTTTAGTCCCGATTCGTTTCTAATGCATGTTTTGGGCCTCGAGGGTTCATTCAAGGGACGTTACGATTATTCTCAGAAAATGAATAGTAAATGACTTGATTTTATCTGGAAATGTGTTGTAAACTTCGGTAATACTTTGTAACCCTGTTTCGGGGACGGTTACTGGTTAAGGGGTGTTACAGAAATCTTGTCACAGTTCTTATTTATTTATTTTAATTTTTTTGAATATAACTCAAGAACACATGTAAAATCTCAACTCTACTTGTAGAGTTTAAAATTTCTATCACTAATATATCAAATAATTACGATTTATGTATAACTAGTTCTTTTTTATGATTTAGTTAAAAAGTATTTCATTTTCGTGTTTAAATTTTAGTTTAAATTAAAATATTTTTACTAATTTAAATTTTAAAGGGTAAATTGCACTTGTAATCACCCAACTATTGATAAATTTTTTTTAGTTACTCAACTATGAAAAGTTACAAAATAATTACTAACATTTTCGATTTTATCTTCTTCTTTTTTTTATCACCCAACCGTTAAATTAGTAACAAAAAATGACTATGTTTTTTTTTAAATTGTATAATAACGAATTTAACCATCAATTTTACACATTATATTAATTTGATCCTGACTCTAAAAAATTAGTTCATTTGCGTCAATTTTATTCTGATTCTAAAATTCAAACAATACATAAATATTTTCCAAAGAATTAAAAACAATTATAAAATTTTGAAAACTCTAACATTCCTTTATCTTCGATCCAAAGTTTCTCTCTTCTCTCTTAACTTTCGCTTCTCTTCTATATTCCTCTGTTTTCATTTCCTTTCTATGTGTTCTCCTCTCAAACAACTTATAGTCATCACCATCGAGGCAATCCGTACACAAACCCTAGCCAATTGACGATGCCGCCACCTCTAGTTCTGTATAATGAGCATCAAAAGGCGGTTACGATACGGAATGAAGTTAATTTAAAGAAGGAAACTTTGAAATGGATACTCGATAAGAAGAATCTTGGGAAGTTTTTGGTTTCTTCCACTTTTAATCAAGAGAACTTTTTAGTTTTCATTTTCTTTTATTTTTGTTCTAAAAGCCACAACGTCATAGCTGGGATGGCTGAATTAAATCAACTTCGATTTATTTAAAATATAAATTCTGATTTTTTTTAGAATAATGAGCAAATGGGCATAATGTGTAATATTAAGGGATCAATTTGTAATTATATCAATTTTAAAAAAGGACACATCAGTTTCCCGTTATTAACTTAACAGTCCGGTGATAAAAAAAACAAAAAAAATAAAATTAATGTGTAACTTTTTATAGTTAAGTGACCAAGAAACAATTATCAATATTTAGATAACCATTAGTGTAGTTTACCCAATTTTGAAAAGTAAAAAAAGAAAAATCAGCTCACTATCCTCTTGACATGTGTATTACAATACTTAAATTTGAATCACTTAATAACACTCAAGATCACTAAACAATTAGTGAGTTTATGTTTTGGTCACTCAAACTTCAAAAAGTTACAAAAATGGTCATTGAACTATTCAAAAGTTTTTATTTAAGTCACTGGGCTTTTAAAATAACTGTTGTATGGCATTTTCTGTTTATACTACCTACGCCAATTGAAAGCTCTTATTTCTCTTCCCTTTTATAGTTCAAATTTTTTTTATGGAACAACTTTTTTACGCCAAGAATCTATAAACCAATATTTAAATAACTTTCTTCTCTGACGCTGACCATTAGATCAGCTTGGATCTAAGGTATGTTATTTTACTTATTGATAGGTATTGATTCACCGTACCAATTGCTGAATTGTTGCTTGAAGTTCATTGCCCAAACTTTTTTGAAAAAAAAAATTAACATCCCAGTGACTTAAATAAAAGCTTCCGAATAGTTCAGTGACTTAAAATGAAAACTTTCAAATAATTCAGTGACCATTTGTAACTTTTAAAGTTGAGTGACTAAAATGTAAATTTATTAATAGCTTAGTGACATTTGATGTAGTTTACCCGTTTGAGTTTTAACTCAAGTCTATATATTTTTTGGTACAATGGGAAGCAAAGAAACTATAATCTCAAGCAGCCTTTACCTCAAGCATTAGCTTGCAATAAGGGGAGTAAACTCGGTGGTGGCTCAGTCAAAACAATGGAATCGGCAGCAAGATCCTGTGCCAAAGAAGCTAGGTGATTAGCGCAGAAGTTACCCTCACGATGCCTTTGTCGAACAATAGTGACCCAAACTTCCTCAATGAGCTTCCAACAATCATGAAGAAGATAACAGAAGGGGTGAGTGTGCATGTATGGACGCTGAAGAAGCCGAACCACCAACAATGCATCCACTTCCACGATTATCTATCGAATATAGAGTCTTTTCGCCAAAAGGAAACCTTCGCGGACACCCCAAAACTCAATTTGCAAGTTATATATCCCAACTGAATTTTGAATATTTTTTAACTAAACTATATTAGTAACCATACATTTTATTGAAGTCATCTTATATTTTTTGGGGTTAATTTTATGTTCCTACGTAATATTCCGACTTTTAATTTCTAAATATTGCCTTGAATAAATAATTTTTTTTTGATAAAAAAACCCATAAAGTGAACTTCAATTAATAGAATCGTTTAAAATCAAGTCATGGATATCCGCAGGATAATCCACTACAATTATCGGCTAAAGCCTTTTTACAAATAAAATCCGCAATTCTATTACAACATCTCGTTGCCCAACTGACTTTAGCAACATTGAAACCCTTCAACAGCTTGCAGATCTCATTAATTTGGTGGCCCATCATCGTAATATCTTTGTCCCTTTTATTGATCTGGTTGACCATGCTGACATCGTCAGCCTCAAATAGCACATCACTGAAATTTCTATTAATAGCAAAGAGGATACTTTCCTTGAAAGCTTTAATTTCAGTCCATTCTGCTTGTGTATTAGTTTCAACAATGCCACTCCCTAAGACAAAGCCATCCGAATCCCTCGCGATCATCCCAAAACTCATCTTCTTCTCCGAGACGGCAGCGTCAAAGTTAATCTTCATCATGCCCCACGGGGTTTCTCCTATTTCTTCTCCATCGGGGTAACAGGCAACATGAGTTTATTAAGTAAATTATATACGGAAGTCATCGTTTAAAGTCCTTGCTCTCTCCCACACCACCCTGGCATCATCTTCTTTCCCTCTAAAAATATAATTGTTCCTATTATTCCAGCTATTCCACAATGTAGTGATGAAATCCGAAACCGCTTTGATATCCAACACCCTCATCGTCTCTTCGATCCAGTCGATGCACTGAGTAAAGTTACCTTCCAGCAGGCTGCTGTTGATGCCCCCCATCACAAGGATCTCGCGAGCTATGGTGCAATCTTTTAAGGCATGAAGTAATGTTTCCTCACCAGCACCACAACGGGGGCAGTCTGTTTTAAACTCCTTGCGAATAGCAGCGATTTTTTTATATGTAGGCAAGATATCGTGTCCAATTCTCCAGCAGAAAATACGTATCTTTGGGAGGGTTTGAAGCTTCCAAATATTTCTCCAAAAAAATCTGTGCGGGCCATAGCCAACCTTATTAAGAATTAGCCAGGAATTGGCAGATTTGGAAGTAAAGTAACCATGGGGTTGTGGAACCAGCCACGTCTGTCGTTTGGGGCATTATGAATAATGGGCAAATTTCATATCTGCTCCCCCATAAATCGCATGGACTCTCGCCTCGTTCCAGCCCGTACTATCTCTGTTCCATAAATCGCACACTCTACTTTCACTAATATTCGGTGCATTTGGATGAACCAACACCCCAGTCAGACCTTCAAAGCCCCAATTGTCGCGTCTAAAATCAACGCTTCTCCCATCACCCATAATCCACCCGAAGCCATTGTTTAAATGTCTCGCACCCGCGGAAATACTCATCCAAATATAAGACGATTTGCCGATGCGTTTGGTATGGAAAATATCACCATTGGGGAAGTATTTAGCCCTAAGCACCCTGTAGCATAGTGTATCCTTGCACGTGGTAAGCCTCCATTCTTGTCTCCCTAAAAGAGCAATGTTAAACAAATGGAGATCTCTAAAACCGAGGCCTCCCATACCCTTAGGGAAACAAACCCTATTCCACACGAGCATAGACCAACAACGATTTTTTTCATTTCCCCCTCACCACATACGGCTAATATTAGAATGAAGCTCCTCAATAACGCCTTTTGGGGCAAGAAAAACCGAGAAAGCATAGGTTGGGATGGACTGAAGGACGGACTTGATAAAGACTTCTTTACCTCCGTAAGACAGTAGTCTCTTCGACCAACTATTCATCCGACTCGAGATACGATTAGAGATGCTTTTGAACACGATTGACTTTTTCTTTGCCAACGATTAGAGGGAGACCAAGGAAGTTGTCAAGCTTATCCACCACCTTCATTTTTAGTAAACTACCAAAATAATGGCGCTGAGACACAGGGGTGTTCGGACTGAAATACACAATGGCCTTGTCGAGTTATGCTTTGACCCGAAATCTTTTCGAACTCCGTTAGGATCTTCATGAACTCATCAACTTCACTTTTCTTATTCCTAACAAAAAGAAGAGCGTTATCAGCAAAGAAAAGATGATTAATGCTCAGGCCATTCTGACTTGCCCGAAGACCTTTGATGGTATTAGCATTTTGAGCCTGAATAAGCATACGGGAAAGAACTTCCATGCATATAAAAAAAAAAAAAAAGTAAGGGGACAAGGGGTCTCCTCGGGACCCCTTTCCGGGATAATAATATCAGACAACATTAAATTACACTTAACTATATATCGAATAGAGCGCACACACCGCATAATTTTATCCACCCAACTCGAATTAAAACCAAGTTTTTTCACATAACAACGAAGCCTTTATTTGGATCGTATTTGAGCTCTGGAGATAGTGCATCAGTTCATGCGCAATTATAACGTGGATCATACATCCCGAGACAAACGGACTCTAATTCTGACTAATACAAGTAGGCAAAACGACTTTCAAACGGTTGGCCAAGACTTTGGAGTTAATTTTGTAAATAACCCTACAGAGGCTTATAGGCCGAAAATTAGTCATATCAATAGGTTGTTTTATTTTAGGAATTAAAACAAGCAGGGTTTCATTAACACAAGCAACATCTTTGTTGCCCTTGAGGACCTCGTGACAAAACTTTAAAATATCTTTTACAATTGTTGGCCAGTGTTCTTTGAAAAAACATCCTGAGAGACCGTCACATCCAGGAGCCTTGCGTGGGTCCATGTTTCTAAAGGCTGTGATGATTTCTTCATCCGTGAATTCCCTATCCAAATTAGCATTCATTTGGTCAGTAATGCATGAATGAATATAATGCAAGTCAAGTTCAATAAAAGGAACGGTAGTTGACTTAAAAAGCTCACTAAAATAGCTCCAGGCTAGTTACAACTTTCCTTTTTTTCCGTATGCCACGTCCCCCTTGAGTCTTTCAGCTTTTCAATTTGATTTTTCTTTTTTCTACCCGTGGCGCGTGCATGGAAATAGCGAGTGTTCCTGTCACCTTCCGCAAGCCACCTCATACGTGCCCTCTGAGTAGAGGTGTGCATGGGCCGGGCCGGGCCGGGCCCATAAAAATTTTCGCCCGTTTTCAAGGCCCGAGCCCGCCCGGCCCGAAATATGGGCCTAGAATTTTGTCCAAGCCCGGCCCGAGAAAAAATATAGGCCCGAGCCTGCCCTGCCATATTAAAATTTTTTTACTTTTTTTTATTAAATAAAAAAATTTAAAATATAATAAATCAAATGCATTTAAAACATAAAAAAAAATATTAAAAAAATGGGAGTAAAATAATTCTTAAAATAATATATAAATTAAAAATATAATAAAAATAATTATATTAAAATTAAAAAATTGAAATAAATTAGAACTAAATTATATTAATAACAAAAATTTTACAATATCAAAATAACATTAAAAAAACAATAAAAACCTAAAGTAAAAAAACTAAAGTTACTTAAAATTTAAAATAAAAATAATTTAATATTAAAATCGAATTGGTAGTAGTTCGCCCGCCAAAAATCTTGCCCGAGGCCCGCCCGTTTTCTAAATGGGCCTCTTTTTGCCCAAGCCCATTTTTTCGGGCCTATATTTTTACCCAAACCCTCCCATTTTTCAAGGGCCTTGGCAGGCAGCAAGGCCGCACCTGACCATGCACACCTCTACCTCTGAGCCCAATAGGAAATAATCTTATTCTAAAATATAGGGGTAATCTTAATTCAGCTCTAGGTAATGTAAGTAAGATTAAGAGAGAATCTTCAATTTTATGATATGATTTCCTTTTATATATATGTATGCATTTCCTTTCATTTTATGTTTTTTATAAATTAAGTAAATATATTATGTACAGATTTTAAATTATTTTTTGATAAATATTGAGGATGAGAGTAACATAATTTAAACTTATGTCAGAGGCAGGGGCGAAGCCAGGGGGCTGGCATGGGCCTCGGCCCTCCTTAAAATGTAAATTTACTCTTTTGGCCCTTAAAATTTTTTAAAAATTTTAAATTAGTAAAGGTAAAATTGTACTTTGGCCCCCCCTAAAATTATAAAAATTTGATTTAATCCTTTACAAATTATAAAGATGTAAAATATAAAAAATTAAAATTTTATCCGATCCCCCTAAAAATTTGTTCTGGCTTCGTCCCTGATCAGAGGGATGTCTGATAAGAGTTCTAACCATCATTACATACAACCAATACTATATTTTAAATTATTATAATATAATAATTTAACTTAATATATTAATAATTAAATGAAATTCACTTCAATAAATAAAATTATTGATTCAATGTAAATATCTTTTTATACAATATTGGTAGTAAAAGATAGGGTGATAAGGTTTGAATCTATGTGAAATAGATGTCTACTCAAGGCAATATATTGCCTAAATTTAAAGACTTTTTAATAAAAATATAATGATATGTAACAATAAAATAAAAGAAATTGAGGAAACAATAATACTATATTAAATATAATATTTAAATTTTTGAGAATATTAAGTTGTAGAGTCCAGTAAAAGACTTACTTACCAACAGGATGCGAGCGCGCCCAGCGAACCCCGTCAGTCAAGTCTCCTCAGTCGATCCTTGCATAGCTGGCAAGCTGATCCCAATTTGTTTCCAGCTCCACGAGCTCCGATCAGTTCAAATTCAGCTCATTTGAGCTCGAATCAGCTCAATACTTTAGTCTTTAATTATGCCTTGTTTAATTAAATGCATCTTTAGTTAATGTCATGCATTATTGATCTACATATTTTAATTATGACATGCATTATGTGTTCTGCATTTAATAAAGCCATGCATTATGTAACTCCCATGTTAGTTTAAGTCAGCTTCATTAAATTAAGTCTTGCATTAAGTAACTTATCTGTTCATTTAGTTTGCATTTTAAAACTATGCATTTAAGCATCTTAGTTTAATAAATGAGTTGCTGGACTTTTATTCAATTCATCTTAGTTTAATTAATAAGTATTTTTATTGAACTTTATTTAATAAGTGATGCTCTTAATTAATCTAGTTCCTAGGATTATTTATTGATGCATGAGTTAAAGTTCATTTAATGATGTTTCTCTTAATTAAACTAGTTGCCGGAATAAATGATGCATAAGTGTTAGTTCATTTATTTAAGTTAGTTGTTAATTTGTTTTAAGCTTAATAATTGAATAAATGTGTCAGTTACATGTGTTAATTGCAGGTGACTTTTTAGCTCACATCCATTACATTTAAAGGCTGTTATGCATTCAATAAGGTGACTTTTCAAGAGATTTCGGTTACAAAGCAAGAGGGCTGTTATAAAGAAGGTTTATACATCATTTAAAGGAGGTTTAATGAGCATTTTATCATCTAAATTAATTTTGGCAGCAACCTTTCCACTACCAGCCATTTTTGCCTTTTCAAAGGTTATTTCAAGCATTCAAACATCATTAAGAAGCTGATTAAGAATATGGTGTCCATTCAGCTGACCTAGGGCTAACTCAAGAGTCATTTTTCAAGCACTTAAAGTCATTCATTCAGCTGAATTAAAGTGAATTCAAGGATGGAGTTATTTGGCTCAAGAATGTGAAAAGACTTGAGTTAAATTTTAGCTTTTAATTGGCACATTAAGTTGAATGTTTGTGACCATTCAGCTAGCCTATTTTAGCACTATAAATATGTTAAATCAGCCTTTGTAAAGAGATCTTTTTGCTTAGTTTAAAACACTATTGAACTTATATGAAATTTGTGAGATTTCTTTCTTTCATATTTCGTTGAAGAACTCGTTGGCTTATCTAGGTCACTAGTGGCGTCAACCTACCTTCTTCTTTATCCTGAACTTATCACTATCAAATAGTGTGGCGTTCACCCTTATACTAAGGTTCCTACTTTGCTAAGTAGCGGGTCGAGGTTCTCCTATTCTCCATCTGACCACCTTGAAAACTTATAAGCATTTGGGTCAATATTTTCTAATATTGGTTCGTGTTTGTTTTTGAGATCATTTTCATTCCACTCCATTCCATCCTTTCGTTTTATTATAATCGAACCATTAATTCACTTCACATCTGTTATTTGTTATCCAATTACTATATTTTTTTCCATCTTTTATTATTTTTCTATAATCGAACCTACATAAATTTCATATTCATAAATCCATCTTTGAACCCTTTTTACATAGCTTCCGCCATTATTCACTTAAAACATCCTTTGAACAAACCGAACGATACTTCTTCGTAGACGATTGGGTAAACTCGCATACGACTCAACTCACCCCGAGGCGAATCGTATCATTTGGTATCAGAGCTATTAAAATGAGGAGTACCGACGTTGGAAGCATCACCTGAAGTTAGTTTGTAAGTAAAAAAAAATTCAAAAAAAAATTCAAAAAAAATTTAAAAAAAATTCAAAAAAAAAGTTTAAAAAAATAAAATTCGAAAAAAAATTGAAATTTAAAAAAAAAGTGTGTTAAATTTTATTCTCTTTGTATTGGTACTTTTCTTATCATCTCGATCAGGTACGTTCGTTTTCTACCATTCACCCTCTACCCCAACGCCACATTTTCAAACCATTTTCATCTTTCTTTCAGCCTACCCTGTCCCTCATCATTATTTCCCTTGTTTCCCAATTTGCAACCGACCCCTAAGCCTACGATAAGGCCTTGGTGAGTCAAAATATGAAATTACGAAAGAAAGTTTGAGAGGTAAAAGGCACGAGCGTGTGAGACTATTCGAGCAGAGGTAAAAGCCAATCGAGTGTAAACACGAGCGAGAGTGCAAACCATTAATTTTTCTTTCCGAGTGAAATTGTGAGGATTTTGTTGTGAGGAATTTAATTTTTGTTTTACCTAACAAATTTCTTTTCAGCAATCAAAGATGTCTAGTGAAGAATTTACTGAATCAGAGTTCTAATATTTGGTGCAAGAAATGCGAAGAATGGTGAATTCTAAATTTGACACATTACACGAGAGATTAGACCGTGTGAAGAAAAGAGACCAACGGGAACGAATGTCATCAAGTCAAAAAGCGGATTCAAGAACATCACGGAGATACACATCCAACGACTACTCGAGAATAAACTTGAGTCGAGATTCCTTTTCATCAAGGAATTCGAGACAAAGAGAAGTCAATTTTGATTTTGAATCCTCCCGAGAAGATGTGTGAGATGAAAGATACACCTCTTCAAGAACTTCAAAGAAAACATCCACGGATAGATCTTCACGAAGGATTGTTCGTGAACTATATGTAAATAATTTTCCTTCTTTTGAACAAAATAATTGTTTTCATGATTCTTTTGTATCTTCTTGTAAAAAGAAAACGAGAAAAGCAAAAGAAGAAAAAGAAAAAGAAATAAAAGAGAGGCAAGAGGCGAGTAAGAGAGAAAATAAGAGATTCTTGAAAGAATTCGAAAAAGTTATTGAAAAAGAGAATGAAAAAGAGTTTGAGAGAGAAAAAGAATTTGAACAAGAACAACGAGTGGAAAAAGAGATTGAGGAAAAAGAAACGAGAGATCTCAAGAAAAAAAAATCAAGTGAAAAAGAAAGTGAGCAAGCAAGGATTGTTTCCACTAACCCAACTGTTTGATCTTCTTGTGATGTAACTTTTCAGGTTCCTAAAGTCTTGTATGACCAATTCCAGCTTCACTACCTTCCAAATGAGAGATGTTTTCAGTTATTCGAGAAAGGTAAGTACGCAAATGATGACCACCCACTTGTGATTGAAGGTAAGAAAGGTAAGGATTCCATGTTTATCGAATCAAGGTCGTCCGATTTAAAAATTGCTCATAAAGATTTTGATGGGTTAATTTCTGACATGCCTCCATCATTTGATTTGATTAGTCCTTGTTCATCTCTTGATGACCCTGCTTTGAAAAGTGCCATGAAAAGCATTTCCTATGACATGTCTTATAATGGCAATTATGTTGATTCTTTTGGATTTGATCAGTTGATTTGCAAAAGGTTTCTGTATGAAACATTTCATCCGATTGGTTTTTATCTTCAAGATAATTCCTTAATTTTTTTTGCGAATTCTCCATGTCTTGATTTGCATTCTCGATTGAGATTCTTGAAGCATAAGTCTTTGTTTATTGGTCTGTCTGGTTATGCCAACTCTACGTTCCTGATTGATCGAGTAAGGTTTGAATCATGTGATGGACTTAGACATTTGAAAAGTTGTATGTTCACTACTACTTTGATTGCTCGAGTGGAATTTCTGTCATGTGGTGAGTTGATTATATTTTCTTCTAACTTGTTGCCTGTTGAAATTTATGATCAAGTACGTGTGTTCAAGCCTGGCATATGTTACGTAGATTTGTTTTATGGAACATTTAAGTATTTTGCATCTTTTGCATTCAACTTATGTTTGCTTGATGTTCAAACTTTTGTTAAGGAAATGAAATTCGATGATTTGGTTTCCAATTTTGATTTATTCTCTAATCATTTTGTTTGGCCACACATAAAGATTTTGTCTCATTTTGACAAGGTAAGGTCGACTTATGCTATGTTACTTGAATTAAATTCCAATTATGATTTATCTTTTCCATTTAAGCCCATTGTTTTTTTTAAATATTACCACCTCTCATTTTTGTGAATTTCACGCTTCGAGAAGCATGAGATGTCATGGTGCCTTATTGTTCATTCAAATTGATTGAAGTAAAAGGTTTGTTTTACATTACCTTTTTGAGGAGAGAAGATTTTGATTGAAAAAGGTAAAACTGTTTATGAGATTTCTTCTCCTAAAGGCTGTCAAGGTAAAGTCTCTGAAAATTTTCAAATACCTTTGCTTCATTCAAATGAAGATGAAAATTTTGTTGATGGGATGTTTGGAAATTATTTGAATCATGATGTGTTTGATTGTAGTTTTTGGCCTAATATTGATTCGTTTGTGTTGGATTGTGACAATGGACATAATGTTAACACAAATTATGATAATAAGCAAATGATTGAAAGATGTTGGCCATGGTACACTTTTTGTGTACAATCACATGAATTTGCTTTTTGAATAAATATATTGAAAAGTTTTGGATTTGGATTAACGTGTTTGATTCTTTACAAACGTTCATGACTAATTACCCTTTGATCCAACAAAGTTTACATGTTTGTAAAGATGGTCTAACGAAACTTTTTGATAAATTGAAGTATGTTTGTTTTGCCCAATTGAGATTTTTTTCATATAATCTTTGGACTGCATTCTCTTTGAGCTATTTGGAATTGAATAATTTGCATTTGTCATTATCAAAATTGATAAGTCATTTTGGCAAAATAAAATCAGTTTTTTACTTAGCATTTGGTTTATCTTTAGGTTTTTGTTGTCTTAACCCTCTATTACTTATCTATAATGGTAATGTGCTTTCTTGTTCATTGATAAACCATTTTGTGTTTGTGTGATATCTTCCATCCCGTTCGATCGAGGAAAGCCGAACGAGAGGAAATTTTTCCAATAGATGAACAGCCCAACTTGAGGACAAGTCGTCTAAAAGAGGGGGAATGATGCGAGCGCGCCCAAATAACCCTCATCATCAAGTCTCCTCATCGAGCCTTGCATAGTCGCAAGTCGATACCAATTCGTTTCGACTCCACGAGCTCGACCAGTTCAAATTCAGCTCATTTGAGGCGAATCACTCAATACTTTAGTCTTTAATTATGCCTTGTTTAATTAAATGCATTTTTAGTTAATGTCATGCATTATTGATCTACATATTTTAATTATGACATGCATTATGTGTTCTGCATTTAATAAAGCCATGCATTATGTAACTCCCATGTTAGTTTAAGTCAGCTTCATTAAATTAAGTCTTGCATTAAGTAACTTATTTGTTCATTTAGTTTGCATTTTAAAATTATGCATTTAAGCATCTTAGTTTAATAAATGAGTTGCTGGACTTTTATTCAACTCATCTTAGTTTAATTAATAAGTGTTTTTGTTGAACTTTATTTAATAAATGATGCTCTTAATTAATCTAGTTCCTAGGATTATTTATTGATGCATGAGTTAAAGTTCATTTAATAATGTTTCTCTTAATTAAACTAGTTGCCGGAATAAATGATGCATAAGTGTTAGTTCATTTATTTAAGTTAGTTGTTAATTTGTTTTAAGCTTAATAATTGAATAAATGTGTCAGTTACATGTGTTAATTGCGGTGACTTTTCAGCTCACATCCATTATATTTAAAGGTCATTATGCATTCAATAAGGTGACTTCTCAAGAGATTTGGTTACAAAGAAAGAGGCTGTTATAAAGAAGGTTTATACATCATTTAAAGGAGGTTTAAGGAGCATTTTATCATCCAAATTGATTTTGGCAAAGCAACCTTTCCACTACCAGCCGTTTTTGCCTTTTCAAAGGTTATTTCAAGCATTCAAACATCATTAAGAAGTCGATTGATTAAGAAGATGATGTCCATTCAAAGGTGACCTAGGGCTAACTCAAGAGTCATTTTTCAAGCACTTAAAGTCATTCATTCAAATTTGAATTAAAGTGAATTCAAGGATGGAGTTATTTGGCTCAAGAATGTGAAAAGACTTGAGTTAAATTTCAGCTTTTAATTGCACATTAAGTTGAATGTTTGTGACCATTCAGCTAGTCTATTTTAGCACTATAAATAGGTTAAATTAGCCTTTGTAAAGAGGTCTTTTTGCTTAGTTTAAAACACTATTGAACTTATATGAAATTTGTGAGATTTCTTTCTTTCATATTTCGTTGAAGAACTCGTTGGCTTATCTAGGTCACTAGTGGCGTTAACCTACCTTCTTCTTTATCTTGAACTTATCACTATCAAATAGTGTGGCGTTCACCCTTATACCAAGGTTCCTACTTTGCTAAGTAGCGGGTCGAGGTTCTCCTATTCTCCATCTGACCACCTTGAAAACTTATAAGCATCTGGGTCAATATTTTCTAATATTGGTTCGTATTTGTTTTTGAGATCATTTTCATTCCACTCCATTCCATCCTTTCGTTTCATCATAATCGAACCATTAATTCACTTCACATCTATTGTTTGTTATCCACTTACTATATTTATTTCCATCTTTTATTATTTTTCTATAATCGAACCTACATAAACTTCATATTCAGAAACCCATATTTGAACCCTTTTTACATAGCTTCCGCCATTATTCACTTAAAACATCCTTTGAACAAACCGAACGATACTTCTTCGTAGACGATTGGGCAAACTCGCATACTACTCGACTCACCCCGAGGCGAAATGTATCACAGCAATAAGTAATATTACATTCCTTAACAAAAATTTATGTGAACCAAACTCCCCTAACTTATTTACACATTTTATTTACAAGAGTTAAAAATATTATTTCTATTACAATAAAAATCCTTTCCTAAATGTAAATTAAATTAGCTTCATAATGTTTAACGTTTCTGCAAGCTAGTTTTTATTTTTTTCTTTATTAATGATTTTAAATTTAATATTACAAAAGTATATTTTATAATTCATTCATATACATAATATTATAATATAATATGTCTATTTTAAGGGAATTCAATTCAACTTCCATAATTTTCCCTCGCACCTATAGGGACAACTTAACAAAGAATTCACCCTTGAAGAATTCAAAGCTGCAGCATTTCAAATGCATCCATCAAAAGCCCCTAGCATTGATGGCAAATCAAGATTCTTCTATCAACATAATTGGGATATAGTCGGCCCTCTGACCACACAACTTTGTGTCAGGTTTCTTAATTTAGACGAATTTTTTTTTACGTTTATCTTGAAAGATACCCGCCAGCGTAAATTTGGTAATTTCTGACCTATTAATCCCTATATAGTGTGATTTATAAAATTTGCTAAAAAGTTCTTGTTAACCGCCTCAAGCTAATAATGGATGTTGTCATGTCACCATTCCAAAACACCTTCACTCATGGTCAGAACATTATGGATAACATATTACTGGGAAGTGAACTTCATACTATCTGATCCAAATGGTAGGAAAAAGACATTCTAGCAATGTTGAAACTTGACATGTGTAAAGCCTATGACGGCATAAACTGAGATTTTCTTATTGCTGTTTTGAGGAATATGGGTTTCAACAATCATTGGCATTAGTTAATATCCCGGTGCGTAAAAACCATGTCCTATCAAATTTTAATTAATGGTCATCCAACACCACCAATACAGCCACATCGAAGACTCCACCAAGGTGACCCATTTTCTCCCTACCTGTTTCGACTATGCCAAAACGTCCTCTCCTTGATGCTACTCCAAGATGAACAATCCTCACAAGTATCAAGGGTTTGCATCGGCAAACATTACATGCCTATTAATCATCTACTTTTTTCTAACAACTCTTATCTTTTCTTCAAAGCTACAATCCAATCAACACAAGCCTTAAAAGCTATTGTCAACACCTATTGCCACTTCTTAGGGCTTTCTATTAACTACAGTAAATCTGAAGTCTTATTCTGCAAAGCAAGGAAAGCTCAACACAAATAGTGGATTACAAGGATTTTGGGTGTATGATGTTCGAAAAATCCCGAAAAATATTTAGGATACACCATATGGGACACCTATATAACTGACGACTCTTTTTCCAATCAACGGTGGAAAAAGCCTAGAGTAAATTGGTAACATGGAAAGCTTGTCTTCTTTCTCAGACCGAAAAGTTAGTCCTCATTCAATCCACACTATTTGTAGCACCACTGTATATACTTTCCTGCACCAAAGCTCCCAAGAATATTACAGAGAAGCTTGACAAAATCGTTCACGGCTTTTGGTAGGTACAGGATGAAAACACTAAAAGAAAAGTACATTTATACAATAGGGATCATCTTTGCACATCAAAATCTCTTAGAGGTCTAGGAATTCAAAAGACGTAAATAATGAATGACGAACAAGTGTAGAAACTTAACGCAACCTCACTTAGTAGCAAAATCAATCCTATTAGCTAAATATTGTACTTCACAGGATTTCCTTTTAGTACAATCCCGACCCACTGACTCATGGACATGGTGAAGCATCTTTAAAGGACAAGATATATGCTTACAAGAACTTGACATTCAAATTTGGAATGGTAACAATGTGTCAATTGTGGGTAATGGTATGGCATTACACCAACAAACATTGCCTGAACATAATGAAATTGTGACATTAGGTCTCAATGATACAACTTATCAACATTGGGATCTAGACGTATGAGAGTTACTAGGACCTACATGGGAAAAAGAACTCAATTCCCAAGGCTTTGCAATCAATTATGGACAAGATAAATATGTTTTGGAAACATAACCATGACAGGGACTTTCTGGGCCTACAACCCAAGTGTAGGTTATATTCAAGTGATGAAATCTTGGGAGTTTGAGGTCGATTCAAAGGGAAGTTGATTATAGCTAGCAAGATTACAAGTATTATGCTAGAACAAAAATTTAATACTTAACTTTGGAATGAGTGTCGAAAATGAAAGTAGTAGCAATAAATACTAGAAATAAAAATAAAAGTCAACGTAACAAATTAACTAAAAATAATAAAAACAAATGCTTGGAAGAAAATATGTTGAAGTTAGAGGATCAACTTGGTGCCATATTAAGATATAAATTTTAGTACCCACTGTTATTATTCAATTAGAATCCACACAAAAACGGAGGTCCCAACCGGATAATCTAGCAATGTACGTCCAATAATTAAGCATATGGATCCATGAGTAAAGGTATGTCCATCAAAGGAGTGTCCAATATGGTTGTCCAATAAGATCATGAGTTTAGCAAATGAGTCTATAAACAAAGGATGGTTCAATATGACAGTTCAACCGTTTAAGTTCGGTCCAAAAATATAACATATGGTATTATAATCACTTGATAAATTCAAGACTTATAAAAAAAATTCAAATATTTATTATGCTAATTTTTTATATGTCTACAACAAATCAATGTTAATTTATCTAAGCATTCATTGTGCCATCTATCGTCTATAACAAATAAAAGATCTTACTTTACAAATATGATTTATTATAAGTGATTGGTAATTAATTTTAGCTCAAATGATGAGTATGGAATTTACCTTAATATTTTCCAAGAGTATCACCATTTCACATCAGTATTGAAAACTTAGAATAACATAACAAAACTAATCAACTCAAACTTATATAAAAAAAGACATAGTAGATATAAGAAACTTGATATTTTGCACGAATAAAGAAACAAGCAAAAACTTAACAAGGAAATGATCTTGATCCCCACTTCAAGATGCCTCCTATTCTAAAACCAAATGCTATTTATAGAGGTTTGTGAATAGGAAAATGACAATGTAAAAGACTTGCTAGTAATAAATTTCTAGGCCCACTTTTTTGTCATCTTTTGAGTCATTTTTCACATATTGATTGATGACTTCTTTTGTCCAAGTTAACGCTCCCAATGAGAAAAGTCTAAGAAATTTTATTGATGGTTTACATCTTGTACTTCATTGTATAAATTTCAACTCCAAACTCTAAGTATGTTAGGAGATATGATCCAAACACGAAACTGCATCAAAACTATCCATCAATGTGAAACTTGTAACTTTATCTTTACTTTTAGATTTCTTTCTAATACATTTTGTTATTGGTGTTCCAATATTTAAATAGATCTTCAAATTCCTTTTCCAACGATATAAAATACACCCAAATTGGAGTTTTAAAGCTCTACAAATGATCGAAACACTAAGAAGTGTTCTGACTAGAAGTTTTGAATGTGACCAAATTACAAATTTTGAATCTCTTAGCATTGGACTTTCACTCATCATCTTGGATGAACTTTAGGCTTAGTGCATTTAATCTCATGGTTCCATGTATTGATATTTTCTTCCCAAATATATTTTACCTACAAATTCCACATGGAATATTTTATTGAAACCAAATGCGTGAAAAACACTAAAAACACACAATATTTACAATACAAATATAAATAAGTCAAATCAACTAAAATGATTCTAAAATATATAAAAAAATACTCAAGAAACCAAGCAAATGTAAGTAAGGGATAGCCTAAAATAATCATATGAGGAGGACTCATCAAACCACACGGGGCAATTCTATAACGACTTAATTTTCAATGGTGTCAAAAAATACAGTTTCAAAACCCCATTTTCATAAATCGAGTCTGTAAATAAAAAATATGAATATTTACAGAGTTATTATGAGAATATAATAAAGATTGGATAAGTAATTTAGCCGAAAAGTATTTAATTAAAACTCAAAGACTAAATTGTAAAAGTCTAATCGCAAGAGAGTTTTAATTAAGACAATGTTTGGGTACCTAGATAACAATTATCCAAAGGACCAAAGTGGTTATTAAACCATTGTTCTTTTAATTTTAGTGGACAATAATAATGGTGACCGTTAAAATTAAGCTAATTAAGATTAAAGAATAAAAATAAATTTAATTAAGTTATAAACATGATTAATTGACAATTAACTTAATCATAATTATAAAAAATATATATTAAACTAAGTGGGAAAAGATGGGAAAATCATCATCTTCCTCGTTTCTTCTCTGTCTACCATTCTTAAAGAAAGGAAGAACGTAACATCCTAAAATATAGCTTAATGAGAATGTAAAAATATATTAAAAATAAGGAGTTCGTTAAATGGTTAGTTGTTAAATGTGTAAGCATGAAAGTTAGTTGGAGTTCCCAAGTTCTAATCTTTTTTCTTTGATTTTTAATGTTTTTTTTTTCCTTTCATCCATTGTTGTTGTCGCCTACACCTCCCCTTTTACCATCTTTTTCTTCTTCTTTTTGCATCAAGATTGTGCACTATATCCTTTAATCTATTGCTTCCATTTTTCCTCATCTAAATCAACACCAAATCTGAAATCTTGAACTCAAAGATTGATCTAAACATTACCAAGAAAGTGCCATTATCATTTCTCTCAATTAGCTTGGGTAAGACCTCTTCTTTCTTCAATTTTTTTATTAATCTTATCAATTAAAAACTTAAATTTCCATATTTGGAATTTGGGAGAATTTTGATGATTTTAAATATATATTTTAATTTTTTAAATGGGTCTTTAAATCGTATTTAAATCAGTCCCAAGTTGAAATCCCTTCTCTTGCAAATAATTTAATTTTTTGACAAAAACCCCCTGTTTTAATATGTGTGTTGTCCAAGCCTAGTAAACCTATGTATAAGTATTATTTTTTCACAAATAATCAGCCTTTAATCCTTCTCCTCATTTCCCTAGTAATTCCTCTCCTCCTCTCATTTTCTTTGATTTTAATGTTTTTTTCCTTTCCTCCATTGTTGTTGTCATCCACACCTCCCATTTTACCATCTCTTTCTTCTTCTTTTTGTATCAAGATTGTGCACCATCCCATTCAATCTATTGCTTCCATTTGTCCTCATCTAAATCAGCACCAAATCTGAAATCTTGAACTCCAAGTTTGATCCTAAACATTGCCAAGAAAGTGGCATTATCGTTTCTCTGAACTAGCTTTGGTAAGAGCTCTTCTTTCTTCAATTTTTTTTACTAATCTTTCCAATTAAAAACCTAAATTTCAAATTTTGGAATTTGGGAGAATTTTGATGATTTTAATCGTCTTTAAATCAGTCCCAAGTTCAAATTTCTTCTCTTGCCAATAATTTAATATTTTGACAAAAACCCCTTATTTTAATGTCTGTGTTGTCCAAGCCTAGAAAACCTAGGTATAAGTACTATTTTTTCATAAATAATCAGCCTTTAATTCTCCTCCTCATTGCTCTAGTAATTCCTCTCCTCCTCTCATTCTCTTTGATTTTAATTTTTTTTTCCTTTCCTCCATTGTTGTTATCGCCTACACCTCCTCTTTTACCATCTCTTTCTTCTTCTTTTTGTATCAAGATTGTGCACCATCTCCTTTAACCTATTGCTTCCATATATCCTCATCTAAATCAGCACCAAATCTAAAATCTTGAACATCAAGATCAATCTTGAACATTGCCAAGAAAGTGCCATAATCGTTTCTTTCAACTAGCTTGGGTAAGAGCTCTTCTTTCTTCAATTTTTTGATTAATCTTGCCAATTAAAAACCTAAATTTCCAGATTTGGAATTAGGGAGAATTTTGATGATTATAAATATATTTTTTCAGTTTTGTAATGGGTCTTTAAAGCGTATTTAAATCAATCCCAAGTTCAAATCCCTTCTCTTGCAAATAATTTATTTTTTTGACAAAAACCTCTTGTTTTAATTTGTGTGTCGTCCAAGCCTACTAAACCTAGGCATAAGTATTATTTTTTCACAAATAATCAGCCTTTAATCCTCCTCCTCATTTCCCAAGTCATTCCTCTACTTTTGTCATTCTCTTTGATTTTAATGTTTTTTTTTCTTTCCTCCATTGTTGTTGTCGCCTACACCTCCCCTCTTTTTTCTTCTTTTTGTATCAAGATTGTTCACCATCTCCTTTAATCTATTTCTTCCATTTATTCTCATCTAAATCAGCACCAAATCTAAAATATTAAACTCGAAGATCGATCCTGAACATTGCCAAGAAAGTGGCATTGTCGTTTCTCTCAACTAGCTTGGGTAAAAACTCTTCTTTCTTCAAATTTTTTATTAATCTTACCAATTAAAAACCTAAATTTCAAGATTTGGAATTTGGGAGAATTTTAATGATTTTAAATATATTTTTTCAAATTTTTAATGGGTCTTTAAATCGTATTTAAATTAGTCCCAAGTTCAAATCCCTTCTCCTGCAAACAATTTAGTTTTTTTGACAAAAACCCCTTGTTTTATTGTGTATCGTCCAAGCGTAGTAAACCTAGGCATAAGTATTATTTTCTCACAAATAATTAGCCTTTAATCCACCATCTCATTGCCCTACTCAGTCCTCTCCTCCTCTGTAATATCTCGAATTAGGGCCTAATCGGAATAGTGGTTTCGTGACCACAAATCTGAGATAGAAATAATTATTTTATAATTATTTTGAGGTTTATGATATGATTACATGATTGTGTGAAAATTTCGTGAAGAAATTCTATGCCTAAAGTGTTTAAATTGAAAGTAGGGACTAAATCGAATAAGTTGCAAAATTTGCATTTAGAAGTTTTTAGTATGAAATTGCATTGAAATATTAATTAGGAGGTCTTAAATAGTAATTTGACTAATTTAAGTTCATGGAAAAAATTAGGACATGGAAGGAATTTTTGGAAAGTTTAGTAGTAAGGGCATTTTGGTCATTTAGTTATTAAAATGAATTAAAAACAAAATTAAAAGCCAATTTTTGTCCATCTTCTTCATTAGGCCGAAATTTCAAGGGTTCTCCATAGCTAGGGTTTGTTTCAAGCTTCCAAGCTCCATAGTAAGTGATTCCAAGCCCCGTTTTTAATGTTCTTTACGTTTCTGAGATCCCGATAACTCGATTAAGCTTATGTTAGCAATAATTTAACCTAGGGTTTATATTTGGAAAAATACCCATAGGTGAAATTTGTGTATTTTGATGTTTTATGATAGAATATGAAGTTTTAAATTATGTTAGACAACTTGTACTACTCGATTTTAAGCAAAAAAACGAGTAAAAGGGCTTAATCGGTAAAAATACCTAATAGTCACAAGTACATGTTAGAGTGAGAATTTGATGTTGCCATAGAAGAGAAAAGTGATCAGCATGTTGTAAAACATAAGAATAAGGAATAAAGTTTAATCCCGAGCCTAGGGGCAAAAATGTAAATATGTAAAAGTTTAGGGGTAAAATTGTAATTTTTTCCAAAATTTGAGTTAAGGATTAATTTGATAATGTGAGTATTAAATAAGCTAAATGTGTTATTTTAGATCAAGAAAGACGTGGAATCGACCTCAATCGAGGAAAAGAAAAGATTGTGGACTAAATTGCAAAATCTTTGTATTTTGGTACCAAGGTAAGTTCATGTGTAAATAATATAGTATAATTGTTTTTTTAAAATTATTGATGTTAATTATATGATATGCTGATTTTTATCATGAAATATATGCTTTGTGGTTATTTTCGAATAAAATGCAAATTATTTGTATTATTTGTTAAATATAAAGTGTTAGCGAGTATTGGTTTCGGTATTTTACGGAAGATGGCAAGGATATGTGTTCGAGGAAAATCCCGTTTAAACCTTAGGAATAGATTAGGATACAAGTGACATGTCACTAGGATGGTTGAGCATCTCGAGCTCGTTGAGTTGAGTCCGAGTTCACTTATGGATGCGAATGTCCGAACTCGTTGAGTTGAGTCCGAGTTCGTGAGATGTAACTAGGCATCCGAGCTCGTTGATTTGAGTCCGAGTTCACTTATGGATGCGAACGCCCGAGCTCGTTGAGTTGAGTCTGAGTTCGCTTATGGGCGGGTTACATGATTGCTTGATTGCATATATGGCACTTATGTGCAAGTTATCCATGTATCCGAATTATATTCCGATGTGTTCAACGGGTAAAGTTATACTCAAATGGAGGAATATTCGAGATGTAAAGAGACGTATTGGTAAGTGATGTGAAATGGATATTTTGAACAGGTATGTATTTAACCCTCGGGTTGAGTATTGATACAATCACGATAAGGTAATAAGATGATGAAAAATGATTAGAAATGTGATATGTGTTTTAGTGATGCATGCTAATGTTGATTGGTATGACCGTTTGTTATGTTACTTATTATTTGCATATGAACTTACTAAGCATTTATGCTTACTCCTCCTTCTTACTCATTGTAGTTTTGGACAAGCCAGCTCGAGAGTCGGGATAGGTCGAGGCTCAATCACACTATCCGGAAGACTTTTGGTAAATGGCTTGTAAATTTAAGTATGGCATGTATAGCAATATACCTATTTTGTGTAAATGATCTTATGATATGGTGATGGAATGGTTGAGAAAATGTTTGATAATGATAAATTATGAAAATGGTTAGTTTAGATTATGTTTGATGTTAAGGAAAATTATTAAGATACTTAGTGCATAAGAACTCATAAAAGGGATGAAATTTGCCATAAACAGAGTACTGCAGCAACACTGACACGAGTTTGAAAATTTACTAAAAATCATAGAAATTGAATTTGGTGATGTAGTACATATAAAATTGAAGCTTATTATGTATAGTTTCACATGAAACAAATGAAACAGGCAAAGGAATTATATGTTAAAAGATATTTGAATTTGGTGAAACAGAGTCATAGCAGTTTCTAAATCCCCTATTCCAACTTTAGAAATTCACCATAAATTGTAAATATATAATTAGGTGGTGTATTTTATATAATCAGAATCCTTATTGAGTCTAGTTTTAGCAGAAATAAACCTCATAGTCATATGAATTTTGTACAGAGAGAAATGTGGTTCGTAGTAAACAGAGGTCAAACCAGTCAAGTCATGAAACAGGGGTAACTTTAACTAATAAACTGTACTAATTGGCTCAACCAAAAATTCTAGAAAAAAATTAGTAGATAGATATATGAGTCTAGATTCAAGTAAAATTTACGGATCTTGATTTCGAGTTTCGTAACTCGAGATATGATTTTTCTTGTGACTGTGACGCAAGTAGCTTAAAAGCTGTGAATGTAGAAACAAATAATCCAAAGTTCTAAAAATGTTAAATTAAGCTTAGTAACACCTCATACTCGACTCCGGCGATGGTCTCGGGCGTGGGGGCGTTACATTCTCTCATTCTCTTTGATTTTAATGATTTTTTCCTTTCCTCCATTGTTGTTGTCGCCGACACCTCCCATTTTACCATCTCTTTCTTCTTCTTTTTGTATCAAGATTGTGCACCATCCCTTTAATCTATTTCTTTCATTTGTCCTCATCTGAATCAGCACCAAATCTGAAATCTTGAACTCCAAGATCGACCTTGAACATTGCCAAGAAAGTGGCATTATCGTTTCTCTCAACTAGCTTGGGTAAGAGCTCTTCTTTCTTCATTTTTTATATTAATCTTGCCAATTAAAAACCTAAATTTCTAGATTTGGAATTTGGGAGAATTTTGATTATTTTAAATATATTTTCTCAGTTTTTTAATGGGTCTTTAAATCGTATTTAAATCATTCTCAAGTTTAGATCCCTTATCTTGCAAATAATTTAATTTTTTTTGTCAAAACCCACTTGTTTTAATGTGTGTGTCGTCCAACCTAGTAAACCTAGGTATAAGTATTATTTTTTCACAAATAATCAGCCTTTAATCCACCTCCTCATTCCTCTTGTAACAGCCCGGTTTAGATCCTAGTCGGAATAGTGGTTTCGAGATCAGAAATCCAAGTCAGAAAAATATTTTAATATTATTTTCCATGTTTACAGTATGTGGTTAAGCATGTGTGAAAGTTTCGTATGAAATTTTAATCATTTGTGTGCTTAATTTGATAAAATGACTAAATCACAGAAAATGCAAAAGTTGTATGTTACATGAATAAGTGCCGAATTGACATGGCTTATTAATTATGAGGTCTTTGTTGATATTAGACCGTTGAAATTATGAATGGACATATATGCCAAGGGTTAGTGGATTTTAAATATATATATAATAAGGTTAGTTTGGTAAATGATGAATTAATATTTATTAATTAAACGAAACATGATTTTTGCTTTATCTTTTTATCATTTTGCCAAAAATATAAGAATGAAATTGGGTTTATGTGCTTAGAAGCATTCGACACTCATATTGGTTAATTTAGATATGATTTTTGATTTGTTTTTGATGATTTTTATGTTTTTGTAATTGTTGCTTAGTGTTCTATTTAGCCCATGTCTTAATTTCTAAATTTGAAGTTGAATTTGAGTTATGCCATTGATGAAATTGTGAGTTTTGTGATGTTAGTTGATGGAAAATGAAAGATATGTGTTCGGTTAATATGTTTTGTATTGAGATTTTTGATGAATTTGATTATTATGGGCTAATTTGTGAAAATGAGAAATTTAGGGGCTAAAATGTGAAACAAATGAAATATGTGGGTTTAAATGAGCTAAGGGAAAATTCAGCTAAGCATGTGTATATAGAAATTTTATATATTTTGTGAACTTGTCAAAATGTGAAAATGTGAGGGCTAATCTGTAAAATGCCTTAAATATGTGTTTATGGATTGATTTAAATGAATGTGAGATTGAATAAGTCAAATTTGAAAGTGTTTAGATCAAGAACCAAAGAAAACAGAATTAGATTGGGGGAAAACGAAAGTAGTTGAATAGCTGTTCGTTTCCGTTCATTCTCGTACGAGGTAAGTCGATATACAAATAAATGTGTTAAATTGAATTATTATTATTTATATGATATTTGAATTTTGATGAATGGATATAAGAGCTGAATATGTGAAATCTGAGAAAGTTCTGATAATATGGAAAAGTTCAAAAAGCCCCGTACGAACCATAAAAATAGTTAGGATACATATGTCATGACATAGGATTCCGATATGAGATTTCATGTAAGACCATGTTTGGGACGTTGGCATCGATTTGAGATTTACGTGGAAGACCATGTCTGGGACATTGGCATCGTATATGATTTCATGTAAGACCCTATCTGGGACAGTGGCATCGATATTTGATTACATGTAAGACCACATCTGGGACGTTGGTATTGTATGAGCTTTTCGAGCTATCCAAGTATCCTTATTGATTTCCAAAGGTTCAACGGGCATTCCGAGAAATGAATAACTATGTGAATATATATCCGATTCAGGTACGTATGAAATGTTTAAGGAAATTGGCAACGAAAGGTGAGTATGAATATGATCTTTTGACATGTGAGCTATATGAAAACGTGATGTGTTTATAAGCAATTGTGTTTTACCATGATTCATATGTATGAATTGGTCTATAATTATTTATGTGATAAGTTTATTTGTATATGGCTTACTAAGCTTTGGAAAGCTTACTTTGTGTGTTTTTCAATTGTTTTATAGATTACCAAAGCTACTAGAAGCTCGGGGATCGTCAAGGATCATCATCACACTATTAAACTTTATTTTGGTACCGTTTGAAAATGTATATAGGAAAGTATGGCATGTATAGGCTAGGACTAATGTGGAATGTTTTTAGATGGGTATATCATGCCATGAGATATGGCTTGATTATGGTTAAACTTATGGTTTGATTTTGGTATATGATATGTGATGCAAAAATGGTTTTTTTAGGTAAGTTAGTTGTGTGGTTGAAATAGCATGATATGTGATTGAATTGGTATGCTTTGGCTGCCTATATATGAGTTGAAATGTTTTTATTTTGATGGCTAGGTGAACAAGAGATAAGGGTGGCAAATTGGCTTTTTTTAAATGGCCTATTTTTGTCTACACAGGCAGAGACACGGGCGTGTGTTTTAGCCGTGTGTGACACACGGTCATGTTGCACGATCGTGTGTCCCCTAGGGTAGTCTTACAATCTAAAGTCCGTCTCAAGCGCGGTCTAGACACACGGGCGTGTGGTCAGCCGTGTGACCCAAGTCAGTTTCGACCACAGCCAAGGCACACGGGCGTGTCTCCAGCCGTGTGGTATAAGTCAATATGTATGCCCTGTTTTCAGACTCTAAGACACGGGCGTGTCTGGTAACGGTGTAAGGCACACGGCCTATTCACACGAGCGTGTGGTACTTGAAATGTTAAAAATTTTCTAAGTATTCGAAATTTTTATAAGCTACCGAATTAGTCCCGAATGTATGATTAAAGCTTTGTATGCTTGTTTTTAAATGGTTTATGATAATGAATGCATAAATGTATGTGAATGATGTGTATTATCTGGTAATGCCTCTTAACCTATTCCGGCGTCGATTACGGGTTAGGGGTGTTACACCTCTCCTCCTCTCATTCTCTTTGATTTTAATGCTTTTTTCCTCTCCTCCATTGTTGTTGTCGCCCACAACTCCCATTTTACCACCTCTTTATTCTTCTTTTTGTATCAAGATTGTGCATCATCCCCTTTAATATATTGCTTCCATTTGTCCTCATCTAAATCAACACCAAATCTGAAATCTTGAACTCTAAGATTGATCCTAAACATTGCCAAGAAAGTGCCATTATCGTTTCTCGGAACTAGCTTGGGTAAGAGCTATTCTTTCTTCATTTTTTTTTATTAATCTTACCAATTAAAAACCTAAATTTTTAGATTTGGAATTTGGGAGAATTTTGATGATTTTAAATATATTTTTTCAGTTTTTTAATGGGTCTTTAAATCGTATTTAAATCAGTCCTGAGTTCAAATCCCTTCTCTTGCAAACAGTTTAATTTTTTGACAAAAGCCCATTGTTTTAATGCGTGTGTCATCCAAGCCTAGTAAACCTAGGTATAAGTGTTATTCTTTCACAAATGATCAGTATTTAATCCTCCTCCTCATTGCCCTACTCATTCCTCACCTCTCAATCTATTTGATTTTAATGTTTTTTTTTTCTTTTCCTCCCTTGTTGTTCTGGCCTACACCACCCCTTTTACCATCTTTTTCTTCTTCTTTTTGCAGCAAGATTGTGCACCATATCCTTTAATCTATTGTTTCCATTTATCCTCATCTAAATTAGCACCAAATCTGAAATCTTAAACTTAAAGATCGATCCTAAACATTGCCAAGAAAGTGCTATTATCGTTTCTCTCAACTAGCTTGGGTAAGAGCTCTTCTTTCTTCAATTTTTTGATTAATCTTGCCAATTAAAAACTTAAATTTCCAGATTTGGAATTTGGGAGAATTTGATGATTTTAAATATATTTTTTCAATTTTTAAATGGGTCTTTAAATCATATTTAAATCAGTCCTAAGTTGAAATCCCTTCTCTTGCAAATAATTTAATTTTTTGACAAAACCCCATTGTTATAAGGTGTGTGTCGTCCAAGCTTAGTAAATCTAGGTATAAGTATTATTTCTTCACAAATAATTAGCCTTTAATCCTCCTACTCATTTCCCTAGTCATTCCTCTCCTCCTCTCATTCTCTTTGATTTTAATATTTTTTTTCCTTGCCTCCATTGTTGTTGTCGCCTACACCTCCCATTTTACCATCTCTTTATTTTTCTTTTTGTATCTATATTGTACACCATCTCCTTTAATCTATTGCTTCCATTTATCTTCATTTAAATCAGCACCTAATCTGAAATCTTGCACTCCAAGATCGATCCTGAACATTGCCAAGAAAGTACCATTATCATTTCTCTCTACTAGCTTGGGTAAGAGCTCTTCTTTCTTCATTTTTTTATTAATCTTACCAATTAAAAACCTAAATTTCTATATTAGTAATTTGGGAGAATTTTGATGATTTTAAATATATTTTTTCATTTTTTAACGGGTCTTTAAATCGTATTTAAATTAGTCCCAAGTTCAAATCCCTTCTCTTGCAAATAATTTAATTTTTTGACAAATAATCAGCCTTTAATCCACCTCCTCATTGCCCTACTCATTCATCTCCTTCTCTCATTCTCTTTGATTTTAATGGTTTTTTCCTTTCCTCCATTGTTGTTGTCGCCTACACCTCCCATTTTACCATCTCTTTCTTCTTCTTTTTTGTATCAAGATTGTGCACCATCCCATTTAATCTATTGCTTCCATTTGTCCTCATTTAAATCAGCACCAAATCTGAAATCTTGAACTCCAAGATCAATCCTAAACATTGCCAAGAAAGTGGCATTATCATTTCTCTAAACTAGCTTTGGTAAGAGCTCTTCTTTCTTCAATTTTTTTTATTAATCTTGCCAATTAAAAACCTAAATTTCAAAATTTGGAATTTGATAGAATTTTGATGATTTTAAATATATTTTTTTAGTTTTTTAATGGGTCTTTAAATCGTATGTAAATCAGTCCCGAGTTCAAATCCCTTCTCTTGCAAACAGTTTAATTTTTTAACAAAACCCCCTTGTTTTAATGTGTGTGTCGTCCAAGCCTAGTAAACCTAGGTATAAATGTTATTTTTTCACAAATAATCAATCTTTAATCCTCCTCCTCATTGCCCTACTCAGTCTTCTCCTCCTCTCAATCTATTTGATTTTAATGTTTTTTTTTTCTTTTCCTCCATTTTTGTTCTGGCCTACACCATTCCTTTTACCATCTCTTTCTTCTTCTGTTTGTATCAATATTGTGCACCATCTCCTTTAATCTATTGCTTCCATTTATCCTCATCTAAATCAACACCAAATCTAAAATCTTGAACTCGAATATCGATCCTAAACATTCCCAAGAAAGTGGCATTATCTTTTCTCTCAACTAGCTTGAGTAAGAGCTCTTCTTTCTTCAATTTTTTTTTACTAATTTTGCCATTTAAAAACCTAAATTTCTAGATTTGGAATTTGAGGGAATTTTTATGATTTTAATGGGTCTTTAAATCATATTTAAATCAGTCCCAAGTTCAAATCCCTCCTCTTGCAAATAATTTAATTTTTTGAAAAAAACCCATTATTTTAATTTGTATGTCGTCCAAGCCTAGTAAACCTAGCTATAAGTATTAATTTTTCACAAATAATCAACCTTTAATCCTCTTTCTTATTGCCCTAGTCATTCCTCTCATCCTCCCATTCTCTTTTATTTTTAATTTTTTTTCCTTTCATCCATTGTTGTTGTCGTGTACACCTCCCCTGTTATCATCTTTTTCTTCTTCTTTTTGCATCAAGATTGTGCACCATATCCTTTATTCTATTGCTTCCATTTGTCCTCATCTAAATCAGCACCAAATCTGAAATCTTGAACTCAAAGATCGATCCTAAACATTGCTAAGAAAGTGCCATTATCGTTTCTCTCAACTAGCTTGGGTAAAAGCTCTTCTTTCTTCAATTTTTTGATTAATCTTGCCAATTAAAAACTTAAATTTCCAAATTTGGAATTTGGGAGAATTTTGATAATTTTAAATATGTTTTTTCAATTTTTTATATGGATCTTTAAATCGTATTTAAATCAGTCCCAAGTTCAAATCCTTTCTCTTGCAAGTTATTTAATTTTTTTGACAAAAACCCCTTTGTTTTAATCTGTATGTCATCCAAGCCTAGTAAACCTAGGTATAAGTATTCTTTTTTCACAAATAATTGCCCTAGTCATTCCTTTCCTCCTCTCATTCTCTTTGATTTTACTTCTTTTTCCTTTCCTCCATTGTTGTTGTCGCGTACACCTCCCCTTTTACCAACTTTTTCTTCTTCTTTTTGCATCAAGATTGTGCACCATATCCTTTATTCTATTGCTTCCATTTGTCCTCATCTAATTCAACACCAAATTTGAAATCTTGAATTCCAAGATCGATCCTGAACATTGTCAAGAAAGTGTCATTATTGTTTCTCTCAACTAGCTTTGGTAAAAGCTCTTCTTTCTTCAATTTTTTTACTAACTTGCCAATTAAAAACCTAAATTTCCAAATTTGGAAATTGGGAGAATTTTGATGATTTTAAATATATTTTTTCAGTTTTTTAATGGGTCTTTAAATCGTATTTAAATCAGTCCCAAGTTCAAATCCCTTCTATTGCAAACAGTTTAATTTTTTGACAAAAACCCCTTGTTTTAATGTGTGTGCCGTTCAAGCCTAGTAAATCTAGGTATAAGTATTATTTCTTTGCAAATAATCAGCATTTAGTCCTTCTCCTTATTGCCTAGTCATTCCTATCCTCCTCTCATTCTCTTTAATTTTAATGTTTTTTTCTTTTCCTCTAATGTTGTTGTCGCCTACACCTCCCATTTTACCATCTCTTTCTTCTTCCTTTTGTATCAAGATTGTGCACAATCTCCTTTAGTCGATTGTTCTATTTATCATCGTCTAAATCACCACCAAATTTGAAATCTTGAACACCAAGATCGATCCTGAACATTGCCAAGAAAGTGTCATTATCGTTTCTCTCAACTAGCTTAAGTAAAAGCTCTTTTTTCTTCAATTTTTTTTATTAATCTTGCCAGTTAAAAACCTAAATTTCCAGATTTGGAATTTGGGAGAATTTTGATGATATTAAATATATTTTTTCAGTTTTTTAATGGGTCTTTAAATCATATTTAAATCAGTCCCAAGTTCAAATCCCTTCTCTTGTAAATAATTTAATTTTTTGACAAAATCCCATTGTTTTAATGTGTGTGTCCTCCAACCCTAGTAAACCTAGGTATAAGTATTATTTTTTCACAAATAATCAGCCTTAATCCTCCTTCTGGTTTCCCTACTCATTCTTCTCCTCCTCTTATTCTATTTGATTTTAATGTTTTTTTCCTTTCCTCCATTGTTGTTGTCGCCTACACCTCCCATTTTACCATATCTTTCTTCTTTTTTTTGTATCAAGATTGTGCACCATCTCCTTTAATCTATTGCTTCCATTTATTCTCTTCTAAATCAGCACCAAATTTGAAGTCTTGAACTCCAAGATCGATCCTAAACATTGCCAAGAAAGTGTCATTATCGTTTCTTTCAACTAGCTTGGGTAAGAGCTCTTCATTCTTCAATTTTTTGATTAATCTTGCCAATTAAAATCCTAAATTTCTATGGTTGTAATTGTGGAGAATTTTGATGATTTTAAATATATTTTTTCTATTTTTTAATGGGTCTTTAAGTTGTATTTAAATTGGTCCCAATTTTGGCCACCATGAGTGGTGGTGCATGTGCCTATGGGCAAGAAGGGGGCTGTTTTGTTTCTTAAATCTTGCCCACTTATTTTCAGCCTTAAATTTTATTCTTAAACCTTCCTAATCAGCCTTGAATCACATATTTATTAGGGAAAAATGCTCTTGATCAATTGGTCATTCGAATCTCACAAATCGGGAAATGTAAGTGCGATTAAATGTAAACTAGTTTGTTATTTCGACATAGTTGTTGGGTTAAGGTTATGGATTATTAGATACTGATTTTCCAGTATATGATTGTGTTAGGTGCTGACCCAAACGCCCCAAATCAACTGTAAAGCCGAAAGACATTCGCGTATGCGATTCACATCAAAACAGTGTAAGAAATCTAACTAGTTTGGATTCATAAAATAGTAGTAATTTTGACGATTGGTTTGAACTCGTAAGTGGATGTTTAAGAGATGGTTAAGGGATGAATTGATGGAATTTATATTGACTTTTTTACTTAGGTTCATTTTAAGATTTATTAAGGAAAATTGGAAGACTCACTAGTATGTTGTGAAAAAGCGAAAGATAAAGTGTAGGTCCTAAACTCGTAAGCTTGTTTGAAATTGATAATTATCATGTTATGTTTGATGAATTAGCTTGCTGGTTGGATTGGCTTAATAGCCAAATAATTAGTTTTGTAAGTGGCCGAACTAGGTACGTTTCGAGCCCTAAAAGATTGATTTGTTAGCAAAGTTGCTTGTTTGATAGTGTGACTAGGTGATTGGGATTGTGATGCATGATTGTGTTATATGATATGAGATAGGTTGTTTGAATAGCATGATTTGCTGAAATATTGAGTTTATGCATGATATAATTGCATGAGATGTTTGTTATGATGTATATTGAAAAGGTTGCTATACTTGCACAATGAAATTCGTAAAGTATGTGAAGTTGAATGATATTGATAGACACCATCATAATGATAATTTGAAAGTTGGAACACTGCTTCCATTTACTGAAAGTATCTGATTATTGAGGACGTGTTAAACATATCAATTAAATGTGAAAAGTATTGAATTACGACTATGTATGAGTTTGCATGACATATTGCATATGCATTGGGATAGGATATTTTGTGGATGACGGAGGAGTTCTGTGGAGTACCGACGATATTTTAAGTCCACATTTATTCGTAGTCAGTGCACTGCATTTAGAATACCAAGGGGATTGACAATTATATCGCATTATTGTTATTCAGCAATTTACTGCATTATTGATTGTTGGTGGTTTTACCACATCGAGCTATGCTCGCATTCATTGGAGTTTGGCCGACAGGTTCTGGGAAACTCGTGGTGTGTAGCGAATGGTATGGGTAGGATCTCACATGTGCATTTTATCATGATCATGTTCACTAAAACTGCTATTGATGATGTTTGATTATGCTATTTTATTTCATGTGAAACTGCTTGAATGAATGCTAATTGCTTACTTGTTTAGACTCACACTGATCTTGTTAAGGTCACCCCATTATTTTAACTTTTCAGGTAATGAACGAACTTAGGATCAGAATTGGCATGTAGACGTACGATGGACTTCAGACTCAATTTCATCATATTACTTTATTTTAATTCAATTTTTAGTTTACTTTCTCATTATAATTATTCGTTTTGTGGACTATAAAATTATTGAAACTGTGGTTTGGGACTGTTTTGTTTTGGGGATTTTCATGCATCATGTTTTTCATTATTAGGATGGACTGACGGATTTATATACATTGAAATTGGACTATGCATGTTATTGGGCTAAGTTATTAATAATTTGGTTAGTAAATAGTAATTTTCTGTTGCGAAGAAGTTAATCAAATTGTTTTTCAAAGGCAATGTCGAGTACTGAGTTTTACAAAAACTACACCTAATTCACTCATTTGACCTAAACATGGTTGGGTTAATTAAATGAACGTTTTCCAAAATTTGCAATAGAAACCATAGTTTTATAAAAAAGAGAGTACTTGAAGGTTTTTAACTATCATTAGAGTAGGTTCGAAACTTAGGTGTCTAATGTGACTTTCACGATTCGGTCATAATGTCTAGGCCGAGTTTGGGAGGTTACAAAGAAACTTTCAAATTTATTAAACTTTCGGCCAACAATTCAAGTAAGTCCTTAAGCCATTTTTATTTTATTTTTATGGAAAGTGAATCATAAGAGCCTGATTTAGCTAGTCCATGTATTAATTTGTTCAATTGTTAAGTTTTTAGCAAGTTGCCATTGTGGAGAAATTGGTGAATTAGGCTTGAAATTGATATCTAATAAGCTTAGATCATGATAATGACTAAATTGTAAAGCTAATTAAGCTTTTTAGATAACTTTGTAATATTAGGGACTAAATTGACTAAATAAAAACCTATCATGAAATTATGTTATAGATAGGAAGTATAGGGTCCCCAATGAAAGAAAGTGAGATCAAATTTTGATCCGATGTTAGATATAAAAAAATATGCATATCCCGAGTATAAGGACTAAATTGAATAAAATAAAAAATATAAGTGACTATTATTTGAAGGTGAATTGGATGGAATCTGATATTGTTTTATTTATTGAATTATCAAACGTAGCTAACGACAATGTCGAGCCATCGTGAGAGAAAGACAAAGCGAGAGTCGTTGACGAGTGACAAGAGAATTTGATATGTACTTTTATGATTCGAGACCATTATATATATAGATTTACATGTTGATTGCATGAATAACTATCGAGGTAAGCTTATATTTTTGTATAAAATTATTTTTTTTGAATTATATTGAATGTTGAGAAAACTAGATTGAATTCAATTAGTATAAAAGAGTGTGTGATATAATTAATATGTGATATGTGATATGAATATAATATGAACTATGTTAGGTGAAATTGGACATATATGAATTGATGGTGAAATGAAATGGCACTATGATGTATGAATGGTTGATGCCCATGTAAACTTAGTAGAAAGTAGGATATAGTTGGCATGCCAATAAGGTCATATGCGCATTTCTGTATGGGCTTGTTAACAATGTAGAGATTATGATATGTCATTCGGGATCCAACATTGGTTGCAGATCATTGAGTATTTATTGTCTCTTCGGGGACTTTGGTGTGGTGGAGGGATGTATTTGCATATGTATATGCATTTATTGCTTACGCGCTTCGTATTCAGGGGCATTGGTGTGATATAGTTTATGCTCATATGAGCTATCTTGGTGTGGTGTAGTTCACTCGCGTGTCTGAGTATGCTTTTACTAAGATTGCATTGGGCGAAACGTTAAATTGAATTTTGAAATTAGATTATAAAATATGAATTTGATAATGAGATTTGGATTGAATGATGATATGCATTGATATTATAAGTTTACATATATGAAATGTGATTCACGATAAGTTGTGATAGATCATGTGAACCAGTTTATACGAGCCTGGGAGGTCGATTAGTAACAAAACAAATCAATGGATTTGATACGGAATGTGATGATATAAATTATGATGTGAGTTGAAACAGGAAAGAATTTGATGTGATAATAGAAAGTATGACATGAAATGTTTATATTGAATTGTTGATTGTAATATAGCATGATTTGGTATAAATGTAGAAGCTTAGTTAAATGAATTTGTGCATTATCTTGATAACTTGTTTTGAATGATACATGAATTGGTATATAAAATTTGTAGTCTCATAAATGATATATTGATGGAAATATTTGGCATAAATAAATTATGCATTGGTTGAAATTAGAACTTGAACTAATTGTGCTCATTGAGCTAATGCTATTGTTTCAATGACTTGAATCATGAAAGTACCACTAAGTTTTATCGCTCAAAGTATGGTTGTTATTTTTGTGCGTATGATTGTTATTAGTAGTCCTCGACTCAACAATATTTGATAGTCTCTTTTTGTTTTAATATTTGGCATGTGCCTAGGTTATAAGTCGGTTTTGTAAATATATTATCATGTTGATATTTAAGATAGTAATGGTTAAATTAACATGGCCAAATGGTATTGTATATGTTGTGATTTGAGATTGTTGAAGTTGAAACAAACTTGATTGCAAATTTGATATTAGGTTCGATATAATGAATTGGTACCAAATGGTTAAATGGTTAGAAATGTGAAAATGTCATAGGTATCAAAGTAGAAATGATGATTTAGGTAATTTATATGTGTATGTGACATTAAAGGCAAGAAATGAACATATGGAAATGGTATCTTTGTTGAAATGATTGAATTGAGGTATTGGTTTGTTTGTTTAGGTGTTACAAATGGATACCATTTGGATTTTCTGAAAATAGACAGTAACATCACGACGTCAGGCCCTTAACGTCGTGACAAGGTCAAGTCAGTGAGTTACGTTGCGACCTGGAATCGCCAAAATCACGTCAACCTGATAATTTGAAATTTTCACAGTTTGGTCCTTATTTGGTCTCGAGTTATTTAAAGAGCTTTCATAAGCTCATATACAACTCAGATATTAACATATATTATATTGCAACAATGTTTTCAACTAAATAATGTGTTAACTGTGAACTTGAATTAATTGATCATAATTGCTTTGATAATGAATATGGCATCCCATAACTTGGACCCGACAATTGGTCAAGTATGGGGTGTTACAAATTCTCTCTAAATAATGTGTTAATCTATTTTATATTTACTTAGGATAAGTGTTTGTGAACTTGAATTAATTGATCATAAAATTTTGTTGCTTTGATAATGAATATGGCATCCCATGACAAAGGTCAATTGCCTGAGTTAACTTGGACCGACGATAATTTTGAAAATTGGTCAAGCTTTCATAAAGCTCATATATGATATTAACATATATTATATTGCAACAATGTTTTCAACTAAATAATGTGTTGTTACAAATTCTCTGTTACAAATTCTCTGTTAGGAATGTATATCTTTTTCTAACCACTCAACACCCACAACAACTCCCTAACAATACCTACAATATCAATTGGAAAGCCCTTTGAAAGATACACCTCCCCCAAAAACTCTTGATATTTCTCTGGAAACTATGTTGTGATTTAATACCTTAGGGAAAACTACTTTACAATCGTCAGGTAGCTTCCAACTCATTTTGCCCTATATGCAACCAAGAGGATGAATCGATCGACCACCTTTTCCAAACATGTTCTTTCTCTAAAGCAGTTTGGTTCAGCTCTCAATGATCAATTCGATCCAACCTCGTTGGATACACAAATGTCAAGGCTTAGATCAAATAATGGATTCAAGAGTATCGTGCTCTAAATTCTTTTCAGAAATTGTTGTATAATGGATGGTTGACACTTATGTGGCAAATATGGAAACACATAAACCAAGTATGCTTCTCCCAACAAATACCTAATCCCATTATCGTTATCGAAGCACCTAGATATGCCAACACCAATACCATGTCCTCGACACCAAATCGAACAAACAAGTAATCGAATCACCCTATTATTACACAACACTATCACTTAAGGGCGAGCAAAATTCGATTTGACTCAAAAAAATAAAAAAAAAAGTTCAAAATTTGATTTATTCAAATCAAATTAATCGAATAAACTCAATTTTTTTTGAATTTTGAGTTCAAATCGAGTTGAATTTTCGAATTTGAATCAAAAAATTCGAATAAACCAAATATCAAACTCTTTTACTTCCCTTCCCCTCAAACCTCAAAAACTTTTTCCTTTTTATTTCCCCCAAAAGTTTTACTTCCCCTTAAAAATTTTAGTTCTTTCCGAACCCCCAAAACTTTTTTATTGTGTTTTTCATCCCAAATTTTTACTTTTCTCCCAAACCCTAAAAACTTTTTTTTTCAAATTTATTTCTACTATTTATATTATTGAATTAAATTTCACATTTTGTACTATTATATTATTTAATTATTTAATCATGCTGAACCTTTATCAATTTATGTTAAAATTGAATTATTGATGATGCCATAAAATATTTGTGTTAAAATTTTCTATTGGTATCAATTTCACATTTTATTTTTATAATAACTTTTATTTAAAAAATCATATATTTTACATTTAATATATTTTTTAAATTTCAAAATACATAATGACAAGAATCAATAGATAATTGAAGCAACTAAGCAAGTCAAGAAGTTAACTTGTATATAGAAGATTAATAAAAAATTATGAGGGGGTGAAGTTAATAACAAATTTAATTACTGTGGGCAAATTTAATCACGACGGGTGATAGTGGCTACAAAGACACAAAGTCATTTTTTTATTTAACTCGAACATTTATATTCGTTTCGATTCGAATTTCATCTCATTCGACTTGATTCGAGAAAATTTTAAATCGAGTTAGGATGATAAAATAAGATTCGTCATCTCGATTAACTCAAAAAAAAATTCATTCAATTCAATTCGATTGAACGTTCACCCCTACTATCACCTAAGCCTTGCACCACCCCAACCAGCTCACCATTCTCGAATATTCTCGCCTCCAATTTTAATAAAACGACAAAATACTTCAGAGCAGCAACGGCTATCACTAGATTTAGACCAACTCCACTTTCCATATCTATACGTTACACCGGTCACTCTACCCTCCATAGTAAACTCCTTTTCACCCGCTCTTTACTTCTAAAAGCCCACCACCTCCGGCTTTCATCATTCAGTTTACACTACCTTCAGAGGAAAACGGCTTTTCATCGAACAAGTTAGGGTGCACCAGAAGTTGCAGCCCACACGAAGCTATATTGTAACGCTACATGGACTTAACATACATATGGAGTTCTCCTGGCATGCCTTATATCGGAAATTCTACTCCATGACTCAAACTGCGACATGCACAGGACATTCCCGAGAATAGTTTCAAGGCATTAACTTGCTATTGTTACGCTTTTGCTATGTTACCAAATACATATATATATCTATGAAATCCTATTATAGGTATTAGATCAAATTAGTCTCTCTACAAGTTAAAATACTTGAAATAATAGAAGGGTTCTAAAATGGAAATAAATTTATAGAATTAACCAATGGAGCTGAAAACAAAATAAGAATAAAAATTAGTCCTGGAAATAGTGGCCAATGAAACAACAGGGAACGGCCAAGTTATGACCCTTTTCTAAAGCTATCCACTTCACCAGTCATTGTCTGAAACTCCGAACAGACATCTAAAAAAACATGTCGCGGCAAACCTCAATAATATCACACCAAACACGGTTTATCAAAATACACAATAGCATACCTCCCAGGCTGAAAATACAGGAAAAAAAAATTCAACAATGGTCTTAGTACTGCTAATGTACAAGAAATCTTTTACTCCACTCTAAATATTTATATATCTCAAATGATGTGGTGAAATTCAATGGGATAAAACTAGATATTAAGAACAACAATCAACGCACTTCTCAATCTGAAGGGTTGAATGCCGTGGTACTCCAGATAAGCCTTCACCTTTGCCATCTTCTCTCTGAAACAAACAACAAGGTTTTTAATCATAAGTTACTATGCTTTTACTTATCTCCTAAAAACCAGAATGTAAACATAAAGGCCCAATCCTTTCCAGTTCATCATCAATAATCCTATTGAGGCAGTATGTCATGATGGCATACGGTTAGAACCACAAGGATTTCTTGACTAGAAACAACTAAAGAACTTCACATGTTAAAAAGCTCAACAATGGATGACCATATAGTAGCGAGGCTAACAATTTAAGATGACATTATAATAATAAAGTTGAGAACATACCCTGAGTAGGATTGGTACCATTTCTTTTTGCACCCTGCTGGGCTTGAGATAAGGATCGATGGATTCTTGGAGAACCCTGCCTCCCATTTGCACCTGGTAAGGAATGTCTCTTCTTGATATAAATGTCTCTATCTTGCACATCTGGACTTGATCTTGGTGAGTTATTTGAATTAACCTTAGCTCTTGCAGCTTCTGTGGCTTGCATGAAACGGGGAAGAGGATTGCTACTGTTACTATCCCTTGGCTCCTCATCAATGTTCTCAGGTCTTGTTGAACTAAAAGAATTGCGTCTCTTCCCATTTTTCTGATCTTTGGGCAATTCTTCCATAGTACTTGCAGCTGGAGTTGATGGAGAACCCTTGGCTGCAGACAAGGACTTGCGTTTTTGACTGCTCTTGTCAGTTTTTTTCTTTTTAGCTTTCACTGATACCTCGCTAGAAGGTGTTCCTTGAGATTCTGGAACAGTCATATGGCTCCGGGGAGAGACTTCAGGGGATGACCTGTACGCTTGATTTTTCATAGGATCCTGTTCTCTCTGCAGATTAGATGCGCTTTTCAGCGGCTCCTGCTCTACTTGAGAGAAGTCTGCAACAATTAAATTTGCCAACCCCCCTTTAGAATCATCAAGTTTCTCAGGCTGATGGCCAACAGGTAGAGAAGAATCAGGCACTGGGATTGCGACTGAATCATTGTTTTTAACATCCAAGTCCTTTGTACTCTTAGAAGTACAGTTTTCTTGCTCAGAAACTTTGGTTGCATTTTCATAGTCTAAGGTTCCAGCTTCTGATCTATCAGGTGAATCAAGAGTGGAAGTAATAGAAAGCTCAGTTCCACATTCGGAGCCACCATGTTGAACCCTCCAATTGTTGAGGACTGGATTTTCTGAGATGCTTGGCTCCTTTGACCTGCTTATCATATCTGCCCCAGAAAGCACAGTGTCCAAGTTTGATTCAACTCTAACATCTTGGTAGGATGAATCAATTGATCTACTTGAATTGGCTGTTGAACTCAACTCCTCAAATTTGGTTTGTGCAGCAATAAATGCAGGATTACTCGTCCTTTTTGAACCAAATACAAATTTTTTTGCCTCTGTTTCCAGATGTTCAGAAGCAAATCTTTCCATAGAATGTTTGGGTTGTTCACTCCCAGTTTCAGGCTTGTTAGAAAGACAATGGACCTCTATTTGAGAATGTGCACTGATTTGCATTGTTTGACCTTGTGAGTTCATCTCGGGAGAGGCCTCTTTCAGATCAGATTTAATTGCACGGTCAATTTGAGGTTGTTCAGAATCATCTTTTACTGACGAGGAAGATGGCTGGCATGCCTCAAACTTAAAGTTGGCTGCATCATAGGTGATCAGATTATCTTCACTCTCTGATGAAACCATTGTCTCCCTTACATGAGGCTTTGGTTCATTTGACGCAGAAATATTTTCAGATGGAACTGCAGGAGTACGTGGAGAGTCACAATCTTCAGTGTTCTTTTGTTCTGGTTGTTCAATAGGTAACTCTGCTTTTGATGCCTTTTCAGATGATGACACTGACATCCACCTCTCCAGCCAGCTCCAAGCAGAATTCGGTTTAGATAAATCACACTTGAAGTGGATAGTTTTGGTCTTGGGAGTCGAATCCATCAGCTGCAATCAAAGCAAATTTTCAGTAAGGACGGGTAGACATAATTTGAGAGACAGCTGCCAGCAAATAGTAAAAAACAAGTAGCTAAAGAATGTTTATTTAATATACCTGACGAGCAAACCTATTACTAAGCAGCTTCTCCATGGAATTGTAAGTCAAGTTCTTTTTTGTTCCTGAGTTTCCCTGCTTCAGAAAATAAAAGAAAGAATAATGGGTAAAACTATCAAAGATTAGTAACTATTGGAAGTGTCATGTATCAGCACAAGAACTTTCCATCTAGACCACCATAATCCCGCTAATCATAAGGACTGTATGATGTTCTTTGATGTATTTTCTATGTAATTCATTGCATCTTGTTTTATATAAAAAGAAATTACTTAAATAAACAACATGAGAAGTAGGACCATTAGTCCATAATTCCTGAATTTCTTGCAAAGCTAATCAAAAAGTAAACAAATCCTATGTGATACTTGCATATATCTCTCAAACAGCAACTGAATAGTAAGGTCATTCAAATTACGGGTGTAACTCACTCTGCAGCCCTTGTTTAAAATTAGATTTGTGCCAAGTGGACTGAAGCGAATATTTTTAACAGGTCTTTAAGGATCACTTTGAACTTTCATGCTCGTAAAAATAGAACATGCTCATAGAATGCCTCTTAGTTATGAAAGGCCATCCAGGCAGCACTACCCTACACACTTTAGTTGAACTAGAAATAAGCTGTCTAAAGGAATCATGCCTAAATCCTAATTACACCAAGGCACAGGACTTAAGTCAATAAAAAAAATATAGCTATAGATTCAAACACAAGGTAAATTGTAATAATAAAGTTTTCTTTAAACAGGAAGCTAGCATGTCACCCATCAATAATGAACCAGAACATACAAGGAAAACAGTCTTGTGACTCCTAATTATTGATTTGAGCTGAACGAATTACCAATCTTTGATTGACTTCTTGGTGCTTGCCATCCAGCTTTTCCACATAAGATCCTTCTTGAGATTGGCGAGCACGAACAAGAAGTTGCATTTTGACAATGGCTTGAACACAACGTAAGGTCCCCACAGCATGCCTTCGGACCAAGTGCCCACGCACAGCAGCCTGCAACTTTACTAAATTCTTAAGCTTTCCTAGCTCTTTCTGTGCCTGCGAATGAATGAATAAGAAAAAATGTAAGACATATTACCAATTCAAAAGTTTTAGACTCACACTGACAAAGAAATTATACCAAAAACCCTCTGATTGCAGTCTGGATGATTACAACAACAGATTCATCTAGGCTGAAATCATCTTCAGCCTCATTTGTAGTGGCAGTAATAGGTTCAGGCACTTTCGATTCCTCTGGCTCTGGGGTTAACTGAGATTTTTCTTCAGTGCATTTTATCGGTGCCAGCAACTGAGATTTTTCTTCAGCAAGTTCTATAGGCGTCAGCGAGTGAGATTTTTCTTCTGTGTACTCTTTTAGTGCCACCAACTGGGATTGTTCTTCAATGTACTCTTTTGGTGTCATCAGCTGAGGTTTCTCTTCAGTGTACTGAACAGTGGAGGTTTTCTCAGAAGCAACCAAGACATCTTGCTGTTGAAACTCAAAACCAACAGAGTCTTGACCTTCCTTAAGTCCTGTAGTGGTAGTTACTTGTATCACAGAGTTGCTAAGCACTCGATGCCGTTCAGATCTCTTCCGAAAATTCCATCCCTTTTTGTCACTTGATCTCTTATTCTGGAATGAAATTTAAACGGCCTAATTCAGTTCAAAGGGAGACCAAGAAAAGAAAGAGGGAGAACAAAAAAGAACAATTGCTCTGTTTTAAATGAATTCAGGTGCTCTTAGCTCTGAAGTCCAACTCTGCCCGATCTTACTGCTTGTTTGATTGAACTTAAACGAATTAAAATGCCCTTAACTCTAAATTCTTGCTAGAATCTATAGCTTTGCCATTGAGATCTAACGATGGCTATCAACAATGGAGTCCCAACAAGTACATATCAGTACTATTGAACTGTCGTCTATCTAAGAGACAAAAGATGGACCACTGCATATACTTAAAAATATGAAGAAAAAAAAAAGGATTAACCTCACAGTTCCTCTTTAAAACACATTTTAAGACTTCAGAAATTTAAACTTGTCAGTCATTTCCAGTCACCAATGGCATCAGTAGCACTTAAACTAATCAGATGAAGAACAAAGTAAATAAATCTCATATCATAGCACATTTAAAAAGATGAAACCAAACCAGTTAAAAGAAGATAAATTTTAAAAACCTTTGAGAGATTCGAAACTTGATACCGAGAAAATTATTTGCATTTAAAAAATTATGGAAAATAATCAGAGTTAAAAAAGGCAGCTTAGACATTACTGATAAAAAATGCTAAGGCAGGAATTCTCAGATCTTAAAATTCTGGTGTAAGGCAAGTTTTCAAACTCCCATTCCTCGACCAAATCCAAAAATTAAACTAAAAGGTGAAATGCAATTCGAAACAGCACATGAAATACTAATTCAACGCAAAGTAACAAAAAAAGGGGGGGGGGAATGCAGCCGTAATTTACCTCAGGGACATCAATGGCGTCATCTTTTTCAGCGGAATCGCTGCCGCAAGTGATGAGTTTGAAACAGGAAGTGGATTTTCCCATTTTTTTTTTAAAAAAAATTCAATTGACTTTCCCTTTTCTTTCTTCTTCTATCCTTCACTCTCTTAAGTCTTTTTAACTCCAGCGAGTGTGTGAGGGACACGACAGTCTAATATTTTGGTCTGTGGATTGGGTATTGGAAATTGCAGCAAAGGTTAAAAAACGGAAAACACGGACCTCAAACACAGTCCTTAAAATCTATTTACTTTTTATGTTGGAATCCGCCACTTATCATGATTCTGTTACTGTTCCTGTTTCGTTCGTTTGAGAGAAGCGAATAAGAAGAAAGCTGTCAGAACTCCACACTTTTCTTTTCCTCTCTATTAAAAAATAAATGAAAATAATTAATTTTTTTTTTCATATTTACATGATTAATAACACAAATTTATCAAATTCTAATTATAAAATAATCATTTATAAGGGAAAATCCTAAAGGAGATGTCTGAACTCTGAAGATATCATGATTTGCTTTGTAGAAAAGTGTAATTGAATTCACCCATACATACACATACATGCATACTAAAACAAGTCTGAGATTATGGGGAAAGATCCAATAACAGCAATGTGCAGATATACTATTGTGGAGCCATGATCGTACATCAAATAAGTTGTTGCCTCATAATCATGACAAATACCTCCAATAATAGCCACCCCATCTTTCTATAATTTATTAAAAATCTTAAAATTCAATCTTTTTAATTAAATAATTGATATTTTTTAAAATTCCAAAAAAAAACCTTTTTTTAGGTTTTAATTTTCTTTTATATCTTTTTAATAATTTTATGTTATGAAATAAATAATAAAGAGAATAAAGAAAAAAAAATAGAAGAGTAAAAGGGAACAAATTTTTATTGATTAATAAGGATAATTGCGGGTAAATTTTAAGAAAATGCCGTTTTTAAAAAATAATTAGGGTTTTAGGCCACTTTTTCCAATATTTAAGGAAATAACCCAAATTTGGGAATAGAAATAGAAAACGATTCTCGCAGAAGCGTTTTCTCGAAATGTTAAGTGCGTGAAAACACCTCAGGATGCGCTTTCAGGCTGCTTGCTACCACTTCAACATAAAACACTTCCTGCAAGACTGTTTTCTGTTTCTAAAAAATTGTTATTTTTTTGTGTTGGAAATTCGAGGAGAAAGATTTATTTGTTTTTATGTTTGAGGTAGATATTGTGATAGTTTTAAGGTATGTTTAAGTTCATGGTAATGTGATGGCACTCGGAGACCCACATATTTCATCTGTCATGTGGGGATGGAACCATCATCGTAAAAGCCCATTGGACTGCAACTCAAGCTCCTAGTTCACAGTGGTTATGCGGTCAAAGGTTGAAGTATAACTCGAGAGCCCAGTTGGCAGTGGTTATGTGGTCACGGTTTCAAGTTTCATGATACCGGAAGAGAATGCTTTATAAACATCATGCATAAGTTTGAAACCATAATCATAGGGAAAAACAAATGGGATTTCTAGTATAATCAACTTATACTTTTTCTCCATCCTCACCAAAGGTAGTATCATTAACTTCATTGTCCGAAACATGTGATGGAGTTGGGGGCAAGAAGACATTCAAGAGGGAAGTGGCTATGACGGTGGAGAAAAAGTTGAAACTCGAGTCAAGGAGGTAACAATTGTAGTTATTAATGAGCTCTTTAATCACAGCAATGGCTGGCACTCTGAGTTGTGTTTCAACTTTTCTTTACCGTAACAATCACTTCTTTACTAAAAGTCCTTTTGCTCCCAACTTTGTCACAAGTTATGGATAATGAGGTTAAGGAACTACTTTTGCTGGAGATAGAGAAAAAGAATAAGTTTATTAAATCGAAAAACCCATTAGTTTTCCTTATGACTATGGTCTCAAACTTATGTATAGGGTTTATAAACATCCTCTTCCAGTGGTATGAAACTTGTGCGGTGGGTTCACAACATTTTTACAAAGCTCCTATCATGAAATGCCAGAATCATCAATGGAAAGGCATTCATCGATTTCAATCCTCGATTTCAACTTTGGCGTACAGCCCGTCCAATAGTTGGGTTTCATTGGTAACCCAAACTTTAACACCTTGGCACAATATTCTGTGAGGGTTTTTAATCTCAACTTTTGAACATTGATGTTCTATGCTGGAAACACTTATACGATTATGCCATCAAGTTACACAAGTGGGGAATCCGTAAGTGATATTGGTTTTAACGTAGGGTTTACAAGAACGGATAATGTACTCCCTACTACCTACACCGACGAAGGGACATCCAACCCTAGATGTGTAGCTGGGGTTGATAATGAACAAGGAACTGAGAATGAAGAAGGATCTGAAACCAGTAATGATCTGATCCTAGAGGCAATGCCAAATGGCTCAAAAATTACATTATTTTTTGAACTATACCCAGTTCTTTCTGAACCAGAAGAGTGGTTACGACAATGATGGTCCGGACAATATTGGAGGAACCTATACGAATTTCACGCCATATGTAACCGTTTAACACCCTAAATTTGGAGGGTCTAAAGTTTTGGCATATAACAGTAAAATAGTCTATTTGGCATAGTGTTATCGACCCCAAATGATTAGGTGTATACGTGTAGGCATATAGTAACTGCCATATGAGTTAGTAAAAAATTAATTTTTTGACATTTTACTATATTAAGGAGAATTTCGTGTTAAGAGATAAAGGGTAAGTATGGAATGAGTATTCGCCAAAAGTATAGTATGCTTGGTTTGAATAGGATATTGTGCTAGTTAGACTTCAAGTAATATGGTTAGAAATCAACTATATAGCTTAGATTAATGAATATGATGAAGGGTACTTATTTATATTTCTTTCGAAAACTGTAGGCCATTAAGAAGGTAAGTTCTGAAATGTATGGTACTTGTTAAATTCCACTAAGTAAGTTGAGTTATGTTTATATGTGGGAGATGAGTTCTGAAAGGGTTCTTCTTTCTTCTTCCTCTTTTTCTTCCTTAAGTGGTATTTACTGATACATTTCTTAAGTCTGAATGTAACTTACATCGATGATCTAAAAGTTATGGTTCTATTATGATCAGTGGTTGTTTCACATCAAGGTAAGTATTTCAACTCTACATGCTAAGTTTTGAATGAATAAATCTGTATGTGGTAATTGAGCAATAAGTTGTAAGTATAAGGTTTCTACATGAGATTGTTAGCAATTTATATTATAAGTAATTTGCATGTACAAGAGTAGTAATAGTGGAATTATGTTTCCAAGTAGTGCTTATTGCTGGTTCGAGATGGATATCTAAATCTGGAGTTTTGAATTATAGTAAGTAAGAATCAAGTGAGTCTCTACTCTAACTCTTACATGTGAATAGTTCAAGTAAGTAATCTAAATAATGATGAATTTTGAGTAATTAGTGGACGAGTAAAACATAAGAAAGATATTACATGTGCAAAGATAATATGTACAAAGTATTGCAGGAATAAGAAGTTGAATGATGAGTATACAGGTAAAGTCCAATATAGAAAGGTCTGAATCAATCAGGTGAGTTTCTACTCCGACCCTTGCATGTATACTGTTCATACTGAAGTATATCTATATAAAAGTGATCAAACTGGAAACTGGAAATCATGGATAGTATAGTATGAATATGATACTTATAAGACTATAGGAATAAAATTATGTTTAGATTAAGATAATAGTTATTCTGCTTGAAAATAAGTTTTATTGGATATATGAAGAGTGATATGAAATGTTGGGTCTGGAATGTGTATGTGTTTGTAGAGTTGGTAAAGTGAGTCGAGTCACCGTGGTAGTAACTAAGGAAGTCCATTGGGACAGTAAACTCGAACTCTGATATGAAATTTTGGAGGAAAAAGTCCATGTCCATGGCACACTTTAGAAAAGAAATGTTGAACGAATTTTATCTAATGGGGTTCTCTGAGTGTCCTAAGACGATGATGGGAAAACCTCACTTGATGTGAATTTAGGCAAATCCATATCGCAAGCACGAGAGTCTTGAGGTGCCTAGGTAGCATCTTGTTAGCCTTTGTGGCATACTCTGAAAGGAATACCTTTGTGGCGTATCCTGAATGGATTACTTTTGTGGCGTGTTCTATATAAGACTTTATGGCATATTCAGTATGGCTCTCTACTGTGCTTAGTTAAATCAATGTGTTATAAGTTATCAGTCAATCATATGTTAAACATTGTACAAGGTTAAGATATAAATGAACTTTAATGGACTGAAGACATGCTAGTTTGAAATGGTATAATTTTGTAAGGATGTTTTGAACAAAAGTGTGAATTTGATGGTCCAAAGAAGGTTTCTGTCAATTGTGTAGGTGTTTGTCTATGAATTGTGATTGTGTACATTAATTATGGGTTAAATATATGTATGAAATGATATTCTTGTTGCATTGGTCTTCAAAAGATAATTTGCATAGACTTATGAATAATAAGAGAGAAGAAAATCTATGAAGGATTAAAGTCATCAACTGAATACAGAAATGGGTACAGATCAAGGCTTGGTAGTTAGCGTGTTTACGGAAAGGAAAGATTGAATTTAGGGAAAGTATTCATCAAAAGCAAATCCATGTGACTAAGACAAAGAAGATCGCTATAATGAACTATCATATACTTTATCTAAGTATCAGCTAAGGTAAATAGTGTTCTCTCACTAAGTTCTTATGAACTTATTTGTAATATATGCTTTGTTTCAAGTTTGAGTATTATAAGGCATATCGGGTTATTATGTATACAGTGCTGTGTTAGTGGCGTATAGTATTTTGTGTTATTGTGCTGAGTTGTCTTTAAAAGTTTGTTTCTTAGGTTATTTTTGTAAGGTAAGGGATTGTATAGAAAAGCTTTGTAATAAATTATTTCAAGTACTACCATTTATCTGTCTTATTATTTATGTTTGTGAATGATTGTGAAATAAAGCTATTAGACATCCACATAATAATAAAATATTTATAACACTCCTCATTGGATGTCTATTGGTAGATAACGTGCCTCCTTAAAATCTTATTAAGATAGAAACTCTATGGGGAAAAAAGTGAAGGAAAAAGAGTACACTTATCTGTAATACACATAACATGCTACCTCATTAAAAGCCTTACCATGAAAACCCAATGGGATAAAACATTGGTTAAGAAAAAAAAAGTATAACGCATATTTACTCTCCCTTATGACTACATCACATGATATCTCATATTTTATGTATTTCATCTTGAATGCTAGCTTTTCAAATGATCACGTGAACATATTTGCTAAGCATTTATATCACCATTCTTTTAAAAGTCATGAGTGAGGAAAAATTTTGAGGAAATATATTTTGATCTCTTTAAGAATTTCAATAATAATCATAACAAATATATCACATATGTTCAAATAATCTTCCTTCAACTACTATTTACTGAGTCAAATCACATATGTTAAAATAATTTCAATTCATATAAATGTTTACGCAAACATATTAAACAAATTTATGGAAATTTCTATATGCTGTTATCATTTTAAATCATTCAAGGATTTTAATATAAACTTCCACTATATAGTGATTCATATAAAAGGTTGTAACAACAACCATCAGACGCATGTCAAATCTTCTATGAACTGCAGACTAATAAAATATCTAAAGGCTATTGCATCCACCACAAAATAATATTATATATTTCATAATCAATAACAGGACTTAGAGAAAAAAATCATTTTTTCTTGTTTTGTTTTCACAAAACTATGCATTCGTACCTCACTGGCTTTATACCTTTAGATGTTTGGATTACTAGTTCAAAAACTTTATAAATTTAATTGTACTTTAATTGCATCTTTCCATTTTGATTAATTTATTTCATATCTATATTTCTTGACAAATTTATGGCTTTTTTTTTTCAAAAATAACCCGAAAAATTATTATTTATGAAAATGACCCAGTTTCAAAATGTATAACACAAAATACTTGAAACGAACAGTGTCAGGCGGTGCTGGCACCCTGATGGTTGACACCAAAGTCCATCATCATGTAATCATTACTTTGTGATTGAGTTGGGATAAAAAAATTAATTTGTTGGTGTCGGCACTGCCATGACCGGCACTCGTATGTATTTTTTCAAGTACTTTTTAAGAAAATACAAGTATTTCCCAGCTCAAAAAAATATTTTTTAAATAATTGCCAGTGTGTAGGTGGTCGACATCGAAAAAAATCAAAAAATTTTTTGTCATTATTTTTTGTTGCCAACGCTCACGTTATCAGCACTAATTCATATTTTAAAAAAAGTTTGTCTTCTTCCCAATTCTTTTCATTTTCTCAAGTGTCTTGGGCTTTTTTTAAAAATGGTATTGGGTTTTTTTTTTAAAATGGTCACTGGTTCCGGCAACCAGAGCACGCCAATTTTTTTTTTCAAAAATCACATTGGTGCTGCCAACATGAACCTCGACACCAAAAAACACTGAAATTTTTTTCAGTGTCGGCCACCTACACGTCGGCACTTATTAAAAAATATTTTTTTGAATTGGGAAATACTCATATTTTTTAAAAGTACTCAAAAAAATAAATATGGGTGTCGGCCATGACAGTGCCAGCACAAAAAAATAATTTTTTTATCCCCGACTCAATTACAAAGTAATAATTACACGATGATAGACTTTGGTGCCAACCATCGGGGTGCCAACACCGCCCGTCACGGTTCATTTTAGGTCATTTTCGTTATACATTTTGAAACAAGGTTATTTTTGTAAATAATAAAGTTTTTTGGGTCATTTTTAAAAAAAAAAGCTCAAATTTATTCAAGATCCTCATTTTCTTTCATTATTTTAAGAATACCATTGCATACAAAACTGTTGTCGACAACTTTTATTTATTTCAGGGATTCATATTTTATCGTATTAACATAACTGATTTTCATTATTTCCATCTTCAATTTCAGATACTTGAATCTCTTTTGGAGATTTAATAATTAGTTATATCTTAGGTCTCTTTAGGAGCACCACCTCCACTATATGACCATTTAGATTTATTCTTTTCTTTTATAAGAAATTTCATCTTTCGAACCAGTCGAACTATCATGCTTTAGGCATGCATTACCTTCAATTAATCTAACAAGTTGTCCTACTAAGACTTCAATTAAAAAAAAAAACATTAGTTGATATATAACACTTGGTTCATCAAGTTAGTAAATGCGTCTGGTAGTTAAGTAGTAATAAAGTGAATTATCTTCTTGAACTTCTGGTTCAAATTACTTTCTATACTTCTATGAGGATTTAGATAATGATAATTCATTCCAAGTAATTTATTTTATCTAACATTTATCATTTTTCTCACCCCAATGTTGAGAAATTTGTCAAATCAAAGTTGTAATCACCAAATCATGTTATAATTGAATCTTCAATTTATTCAACACATTTAATAATACAAGGATATTTATAACTAATATACATTTCTAACATTCTTTGAATACCCATTTTTCTGTATTGCGGTGGAGTAACTTGAACATACATTGCACATTTAAAGATTTTAAAATGGGTTGTATTTGGCTCATGACCAAAAGTCAATTATAATGCAGAGTATTTATCATAACTTATTGGCATGATGCGTATAAGTACCAGAAAATATTATATCCTTATACATATATACAAAAGTTTTGTTCTCAAAGATACAGTTTAGGTACTGACTGGAGGTATTGAATCGTTAATTGTACTAAACCATTTTATACACATAAACACCAGGCTTTGCAATATTTACTCGCACCGACAATCTAACATACAATGACCATTGAAAGCCAGAGAAATAAACTCACCAACATTAGCAAAAATTGTCTCGATTGCATAATTTGAAAGTTTTATTCTTAAACAAATCATTAAACAATTAATCTCGCAAATGAAAAGTTGTGAATTGATAGCTCAAATGTGATTATCTTGTAGATACATCTACAAAAAATATATCAAAATATCCACCTGCTGGATACATAAACTTATATTTCTTTTAGAAATGTAAGAGGTTCAATCTCAACTTTTGCTAGTGAGGTTTAATGAATTTTCTTTGAGAACAAACAACATTTGAAAAATGAAGATCTTCTAAGTTCTTTAATAAATTTTCATGTAAATTCTCATTTTGTTGCATCATTATTGATCAGGATGGTCTAACCGATCATGTCAACTTAATCAATACATTTGGACTAGTAAACATCAAGTCTAATATCTCATGTGATTCAACAATACAATCGTAAACTTTTGATTTATCATTGTATGTGATTTAACCATATTAATATATGCATGGTACAAACTAGAGGCAAAGACAGTAATTTTCCAATACAATAAAATTAAAGACGAAACTATATGCATTTGTTGTATATAAATTTTATCAATTTACAAAACGCACACAAACAAATATTTTCTTTGCATAGGTATATGTGCAAAATTAAGCAAAGTTGAAGCATAAGATGAAACTATTAATTTAAATTTCAATATCAATCTTATTATCCATCTCCACAATTAATTATTTTCTACTTTTGGTGGTGAGAAGAATTATTATGACCACCTATTTTTATTATTACTATTGTAGAGCAACTTACCATGTCCACGCCTAAGGTTACGTATTTCAAATTTATCAGTTCAAGGAATATAACAGATCTAGTAGGATAGGCTTCATAATTTTCATTAATAACGTGTTATTTTATTTAAACACAAGTAAACATTTAGAATATATGTTAAAAAGAATAATTTAAATCCACAGTTTTAAGAAAAATGATAAATTAAAAGAGTTTTTATTTGTTTAGTTGATCTGTTATTGGTACAAATAGGAGAAAATAATAATCCCTAAAATTAATATGTATGGTAGAATATTTAGTATGATGAGTCTTTCTAATCCGTTGACTTCTCTTTTGTCTTGGGACGCCAGGTGGATTGGGATGAGCACATGAACCATACTCTCCCGATCTGGCTGGGGCTGGCCGCACCTGATCCAGGCATATGCCATGTTTGGCTGCTGCAAGTGGGATGTCATTACAACCAACATTGACATGTATCTGTCTAAAGTGGGATCCCACCAAAATTATAATTAATGATCTTTATAGTTAGTTAAGCACTTAATCAACTCTTGTTAATTAGTCTAATCATTCATCACTTTTTATGCTTTATTTTCATCACCTACATCTTAATTATATCATCATTTTAAATTTATTTATTTATCATTCAAACTTCATAAAACTATTTCCTTGTTTTTTATAAATATTATCTCACTATTGACATTGTCGAAACCTCTTTAAAAATGGAGAGGGTATTTTGAAAACGGGAGTCGCCATCAACCTTTTAAAGTATGATTGGATCACTTTATAAAATATTTTGGTCTACGAAATTACGAGAAAACAGGTTCGGGAGTCAGTTACGCACGAGAAAGGATTAGCACCCTCGTAACGCCCAAAATTGGTACTAAATTGAATATTTTCATCTTAATGTCAAAAGCTTGAAAAAATTTTAGCAATAAGATCTCTTTTAAAACCATAATAATTTGAGTTGAAAGTCAAAATTCTTTCGTTCCAAAAGAATGCAAACATCACACCCAGCGTGATTGAACACGATATTCATAAACTTTCGTAACAAAAAAATCTCGTGATTTGTAAAATATATTAAAATGATACTTTAGATATTTAGACAAATGGGAAATCGCAACTCAACATGTTAGGGTACTATTTCTCGAATTCTTAAATACAAAAGACATTGCCTTGTTTTTTAAAATTCCTTTTGATTAAATGAAATAAGAAAACGATGATGCATTTAACCTATTACAAAAGATCAACGTTGGATTAATTAAGCTACCTATTTTAACATTTCATACAAATATAATGTTGAAAATGGTAAAGATGACATAAATCACACAATATACTTTAGCATTTCATACATATATAATCACAAATAACATGAATATATACATTATCATTTCGTACAAAAGTGCCAAGCAGCAAGAATAATGAATATTAAACATATAATAATACTTCATGCGAATATATTTTTAAGATAATAACATAAAATGATCAATTTGCACACGAATACATAACAATAAATAAATAACATTATAAATAACAAATAATTTAAAAGATGAAATTAGCGTGTTAAGACAATATCTAATAAAAAACAGAATGAAAACAAAAATTTTAATCAATATAGGTAAATAAAAAAAAAAATCATTTAATATAGTAGCTTGATATATATATAAAAAAGGGATGTTAAATTAGAACAAAATTTTGTGGTAAATTTTAAATATAGACATTAAATATATATAATAACAATATATGTATTAGTTTATAATAATTTACAAATTTAATTTTTATATACTAATAAATAATAAATAACATATATAATAAAAGGGAGATAATATAGGGAATAATATATAATAATATATGATATGTAATATATAAATAAAATATAATGAAATATAAATAATATGATAAATATTATAAGGATAAAATATATATGTACTATTATTTAATGAATTTTTTTAAAAAAATTAAAATTTTACATAATTAATGAATAATAAAATAATATATAATTTATAAATAAAAATAAAAATGCAAGGAATAATATATAGTAAAATATAATGTATAATAAAATTTATAAATAAAATGTATAATAATAAAAATAATATAATGTATAATATATAAAAAAATATATATACTATTTTATATAACTAATATTTATAAAAATAAATAATATATAAGGTATTTAACAAATAAATTATGCAAAAATATTTAAAAGGTTAAAATTAAATAAAACTAAAGTTCTAGGGCTAATTTTAAAATAACAACAAAAAATTAGGCCTAATTGGAATGCATTGAAAACTACAAGGGACTCATTGGGCAATTTGCCCTAATCCCAAAACGACATCGTTCTTCAGAATGGCCGTTAGGATTAAATTGAAACAATTATAAAAGATTAGGGCCAAACTAAAATAAAAATAAAATGAAATTACAAAGATTAAAAATGCGAAAGGACCCATTGGGCAATTAGCCCATTTTCCAAAAACACGCGGATCCTCCCATGGTCACGGGTCAACACGCGGATCCTCAACATTAATACGACGTCGTTTTGAAGCTTATTGTTTTAAGCAAAACAGCACCATTTTGTTAGGGCTATATAAGCCAAATTTCAGTTTTGAAATCATTTTAAAATCTGATTTAAAAAAAAAAAAACAAAGAAAACCATCTGAAGGAGGGCTGAGGGAGGGTTCCCGGAGTTCTCTTGAACCTCTGGCCAGAGGTTTGCACGCGCCCACGCGCCACCGTCAACAATAGCTATGTACTATGTATTTGGAAGAAGTCGAAAGCTTCCTGTTTCACCGCAAATCTAAACGGTATGTCCCTTTGTTCTATTTTTGTGCTTTTAATATGTATTTAGACAGAAGAAGAAATATAGTAATCATCTATGTATTCTCCGGTCGACTGTTGATTTCTTTTAGTGTAAAACACGTTCTGTTTTTATTGAATCTCCATGAAAAAAAACCGTCCTTACAGATTAAAAAAGAAAGGCTTTTATAGCCCTTTGTAAATCATTACATTTTGGAAAAGAAATCTTTGATTTCTTTCCATAATTTGCTCCTATTTTCTGCTGTCGTTCTTTCCATTTTGCAGATACCAGCGAGAATATCACGGCGGTGATTGCACTATCGCTGATTCATGTACTGATTGCGGCGTGGTACAAGGTTGGAGTCACGTCGTCGATGGAGGATGATGAAAAGTCACTGGAACGGCGCCTAAACGAAAAGTCTTGACTTTTGGTGTTCCTGCGGTGCCTAGAGTTTCAGAAACCCTAGGCCTTTCCATGTTCTGTTAACAATTTGGGCTATTTGGGCCCTATATGTTTTGGGTTAAGGGTGTATTGGGTTAATAGATTTTGGGCCAAGGGTTTAGGCTAATCGGGCCTTGGGTGTAAATGAACTGTTTAAAGGGCCTTATTTAATGGACTGCTTTTTGTTTTAGTTTCGGCAAACTTTGTTTATTTATTTTAGGGGCCCGGGCAGAAATGGGCTACTACAGCTGCCCCTCTTTGCTCATTGTCGTGTAACGATAATAGAGCAAAGACTATAAAAGGACCCATTTTGCCTGGTCTTGCCTAGTCTTGAGATCTTTTCTTCAAATGGTCTTCAACCTATCTGTAACTTCAGAGGTATTGGACCATAAATATGATAGCTTCAATTTGCTTCACTCGTAACTTCAGGAAGACAATATCTGCTATCTTCAACCTGCTCCCTGCAACCTCAGGGACGCCATGTTGATATCTTTGATCTGCTCTCTGACAATATAGAGACGCCAAATCTGCTATCTTCGATCTGCTCTCTGACAATACAAAGACGCCAAATCTGCTGACTTCAATCTACTCTCTGACAATACAGAGATGCCAAATCTGCTAACTTCGATCTGCTCTCTGACAATACAAAGACGCCAAATCTACTATCTTCGATCTGCTCTCTGACAATACAGAGATGCCAAATCTGCTATTTTTGATCTGTTCCCTGACAATACAGAGATGTCAAATCATCTTAGATTCGCTTCAGCGTAAACACGTGGAAGCCAAATCTGCTATGTCTTTGATCTGCTCCTTGTAAACACAAGGATGCCAAATCATCTTGGATCTGCTTCGATGCAAAAACATCCGAAGGTTAGATCTGCTATGTCTTCGATCTGCTCTCCATCGAATATGGAGATGCCAAATCTATTTCTTCGATTTGTTCTCTGACAATACAGAGATGCCAAATCATCTTAAATCTGTTTCAGCGTAAACACGTGAAAACCAAATCTACTATGTCTTCGATCTACTCCTTGTAAACGCAAGGATGCCAAATCATCTTGGATCTGCTTCGATGTAAAAACATCCGAAGGTTAGATCTGCTATGTCTTCGATCTGCGCTCCATTGAATATGGAGATGCCAAATCTGTTTCTTCGATTTGTTCTCTAACAATACAGAGATGTCAAATCATCTTAGATCTGCTTCAGCGTAAACACGTGAAAGCCAAATCTACTATGTCTTCGATTTGCTCCTTGTAAACGCAAGGATGCCAAATCATCTTGGATCTACTTCGATGTGAAAACATCCAGAGGCTAGATCTGCTATGCTTTAGCCTGTTACCCTACTACTTAGGGGGTTAAGGTGCATCAATCTTCATTGTCCCTTGAAGGACATAACCTGTATAATGTGTATGAGTTCATGCCTAATGATTAGAATGCTATGATCGAAGTGAGTCAAATGCTCCTAATTAAACCTGTTATAATGCAAGATGTTTATAAATATGACCCCTATTCCAGACGTCACCACTCATTCCTTCGTCGAAGTTTATCTCGAAGTATCATTCCTACTCAGCCTGTGGGTTTGTACCATTCTTCAAAGGCTATGACCTACCGAAAATGTCTGTAAGATGATCCTTTCCTAGGATCGAATCGTTTGATTTGTCCAATCATCATTTGGACTAAAGAAAGAATTTCTTCGAAACCTCACGTGAATTCTTCGAACAATTGCTCTGTTTTAGTTTCTTGTATTATCTAGAAATTTCCAGAGTAATGAGCAAAACTTCATTTGTGAAAATTATTTAGTTCATCTATCATTATTTTAATGCAACATACTTTAAGAATAATGGAAGATGAATTTTATCTTGAGAATAATTAGATTTGAATGAACTTGTCAAAAATACAAAGGAAATTAATCTGATAGCCTATCTTTGAGAAGAAAGAGAATCTAAATATAGCAAACAAGACAAAAGTTACATGCCCTAGATATCGCCGCTTGAGCGTCTATACACCAACTCCATGAAGACTTTCTTGAGTTCAACATGTGTTTAAAAGATCCAAAGTACTTTGTTGATGAACCGATATGCAACGCGCTTCGCTCTTTGTTGAATCTGATATAGTAAGATTACTGTGTACTCTTCAAAATTTAAGCTGCCCTTTCGGGTTTTCAACTCAAAACCCCTTTGGTCACAAGGCGCCCTTTGCTGGTTTTCACCTTGGCCTTTCCATTTTTTTTTTGGAAAACTCAAGGTGCCCTTTACGGGTTTTCACCCTGGATTCTCCTCTCCTTTAGACAAAGTACTTTTTGACTGAGTCTGAATTTATTGGATTGGGTAAACTCTTCCCATCCATTTCCATTAAGATCAATGCATCCCTAGAGAAAGCCTTCTTTACGACATACGGCCCTTCCCAATTTGGCATCCATTTTCCTCTAAAGTCCTTCTGAATGGGAAGGATCTTTTTCAGCACAAGAACCCCTCGTGGAATTCTCTTGGTCGTACTTTCTTGTCATAAGCTCGCATCATTCGCTTCTGATACATCTGACCATGACGAATAGCCCTTAACCTCTTTTCCTCAATCAAGTTCAACTGATCATATCGTGATTGTATCCATTTAGCTTCATCCAACTTTATTTCTGACAAGACTCAAAGAGACGGTATTTCCACTTCAATGGGTAACACTGCTTCCATCCCATAAACCAACGAAAAAGGAGTTGCCCTAGTAGAAGTTCTAATAGATATTCGATAGGAAAAGAGTGCAAACGGTAGTTTCTCATGCCAATCTCTATAAGTCTCAGTCATCTTCCCCACTATCCTTTTGATGTTCTTGTTGGCTGCTTCTACTGCCCCATTCATTTTTGGGCGATACGGAGAAGAGTTATGATGCTTAATCTTGAACTGACTGCAAACTTCTGCTATTGTTTGTTGTTCAAGTTTAATGCATTGTCTGATATGATCCTTTTAGGCATCCCATACCGACAAATAATCTCTTTCTTCAAGAATTGACTTACAGTCGACTTAGTAACATTTGCATAAGAAGCAGCCTCTACCCACTTCATGAAGTAATTAATGACCACAAAAATAAAGCGATGCCCGTTTGAAGCTTTTGGTGATATTAGCCCAATGACATCCATGCCCCACATGGAAAAAGGCCATGGAGAAGTCATAACATGTAGAGGTGAAGGTGGTTCATGAATCTTGTCTCCATAAATCTGACATTTATGGCATTTCTTGGCGTAGTTGATACGATCCCCTTCCATAGTAGACTAATAATATCCAAACCTCATGATTTTTCTAGCCATCGTGAAACCATTAGCGTGTGTCCCACAAACACCCTCGTGAACTTCTTCCAAGATTAACTTAGCTTCCACGGCGTCAACACATCTCAACAATACTTGGTCCTTTCTTCTTTTGTACAAGATGTCCCCATCCAAAACATAATCGCAGGCTAATCTCCTTAAAGTTCGCTTATCATTTTTGGATTGTTCTGCTCGGGTATTTACGATCTCTCACATATCGCAATATATCCTGATACCAAGGGTTATCATCCTTTTCTTCTTCCTCAATGTTACAACAGCGAGCTGGAGCCTCAAAGATACTCATCTGAATGGGTCTCATCTCCTCCTTTTTATTCGCTTTAATCATTGAAGCCAAGGTTGCTAGAGCATCTGCCATCTGGTTTTCGTCTCGTGGGATATAATTGAAAGTGATGTCATCGAACTCCTCAAGTAACCCCAAAACTACCTTTCGATAATTGATCAATTTAGGATCCCTTGTCTCTCATTCACCTTTAAGCTGGTAAATTACCAACGCAGAGTCTCAATATACTTCCAAGGTTCTTATTCCTCGCTCTATAGCCACTCGGAGTCCCATGATGCACGCTTCATACTCGGCCATATTATTTGTGCAATCAAAATCCAACTTGCATGTGAATGGATAATAATCGCCATTTGGGGACACCAGGACTGCCCCAATTCCATTTCCCACCGCATTGGATGCCCCATCAAAGCTCAACTTCCAAGGATAATCCTCTGTAGTTGCTACGCACATCAACTCCTCATTTGGGAAATCAAAATTCAACGGCTCATAGTCCTCTAGAGCTCTGCCAGAAATTCCGCTATCGCGCTTCATTTTATAGCCTTCTGGCTCACATAGATTATGTCAAACTCTGAAAGCAAAATTTGCCACCTCGCCATTCTTCCATTCAAAGCTGTTGACTCCATCATATACTTCAAAGGATTAAGTTTTGAAATAAGCCAAGTAGTATGATATAGCATGTACTGTCTTAACCTTCGAGTCGTCCAGATTAAAGCACAACACAATTTCTCAATTGGCGAATATCTCATCTCACACTCTGTGAATTTCTTACTGAGGTAGTATATCACCTTTTTCTTTCTTCCCGACTCGTCATGTTGGCCAAGCACACATCCCATAGAATTACTAAACACTGATAAGTATAGAATTAATGGTTTATCTGGACTAGGCAAAGATAACACTGGAGCATTTAACAAGTATTGCTTAACCTTATCAAAAGCATTCTGGCATTCCTCATCCCAAGTACCTTGGTTGTGTTTTCTAAGGAGGTGAAATATAGGGTCACATTTCTTGGTTAATTGTGAAATAAACCAAGTAATATAATTTAATCTTCCAAGAAAACCCCAAACTTCCTTCTGAGTATGTGGTGGAGGCAATTCTCGTATGGCTCTAACTTTGTCTGAGTCAACTTCTATTCCCTTTTCGCTGACCACAAAGCCTAATAACTTCCCCGACCTAGCTCCGAAGATGCACTTTGCTAGATTAAGCTTCAACTGAAATTTCCTTAATCTCAGGAACAACTTTCTCAAAACTTCAATATGTTCCTTCTCTGTTCGAGATTTAGCAATCATGTCATCAACATACACCTCAATTTCTTTGTGCATCATATCGTGGAATAAAGTCACCATAGCCCTTTGGTATGTTGCCCCTGCATTCTTTAGCCCGAAGGGCATTACCTTGTAACAAAAGGTGCCCACAATATTATAAAGGTGGTTTTATCCATGTCCTCAGGATGCATCTTTATCTGATTATACCCTGAGAAACCATCTATGAAGGAGAATAATGAATATCCCACTGTGTTGTCTACCAAAGTGTCTATGTGTGGTAGAGGGAAATTATCTTTTGGGCTAGCTTTGTTCAGATCTCTGTAATCAACGCACATTCATACCTTCCCATCCTTCTTAGGGACTGGTACAATGTTAGCTACCCATTCAGAGTACTTCACCTCTTGTAAGAATCCTGCATCGAACTGCTTCTTGACTTCATCCTTTATTTTCAATACGATATCTGGCCTCATTCTTCGCAACTTCTGTTGGACTGGCTTACAATCTTATCTTATTGGAAGATGATGCACCACAATATCGGTATTTAACCCTTGCATATCTTGATAGAACCATGCGAAGATATCCTTGAACTCACGTAGCAACTCAATCAGTCCTTGCCTTGTATTCTCGGCAATATGCGTGCCAATTTTTACCTCTTTCCCTTCCTCTAGGGCTACATTCTCTATTGCCTCTTTCTCATGGGGCATGATTTGTTTCTCCTCCTGTTTTACCATCCTCAACAAATCCAGAGACACATCACAATCCTGGACATCTCCAAAATCCTGAGATTCCTCTAAACACATGTCTTGCCCGTGAGAAAAATCAGGATTTGTAATATCAGTGCTCATGTCATTGGTATCTAGGGACCTGTGAAGTATAAAGAATATACAAAGAATGAATGAATTTAAGAATGATTATTTATGTGCTATGAATGAAAGAATAAGAATTGCAAAAGTATAACGGAATATTGGTTGATAAAAATGAAACAATACTCGTTCAAATTGATAAAAGTTATGTTTTATTAAAAAATAATAGATGATCGTAAGCCCATTTCACAAATGTAATCCTATTACTCCTAGGCTCTAGAGTAACAAAAACGTTTTGAGAATTACTCTAAAAAATTTCTAAAGGCTACAGGAAGTTCTTCCAAAGTCCAATTGTTCAGAGAGCTTCCCGGTTCGTAAGGGCGAATGCCCTCAAGGTTTCCTTGCTTCGATCCTTCGTCGTGTATAGCATTAATCTAATGACTTTCTTCCATAAGTAACCCTCCCGATATGAAGGTTTGGGATATTGGAGGGAATGTCATCGGCTCCCACTCCACTTCTCTTCCATTAAGGCGCGCCCTTCTTCCCTCTTGACGCTTCCTAACTTCCTTCCTCCTTTACTTATAGTCTGGCTTGAAGCCCAGACCAAAGCGATCTCTCTTCTCTTTCAATTCTGGGATTTGAGTCCCTCATTGTAGGTATTTTCCTAACCTTTTTCCTGGTAAGACTCCCTTTCTCACTATCATTTGTAGAGCCATCCTCGTAGCTCTTGCTATCTTTGGCACCGGTAGCTCACTCCCTTCTAAAATGAAGGTTGCATTCACAAATTCTAAAGAGCGAAAGAAACATTCAATAGACTCTTCATTCGTCTCGACATAAGGGGCTTTGCTAGTGACTGCGGCTATAATGTCCTCCTCTGCATTGATGGTTACTAACCGTCCATCCGTCACTAACTTTAATTTTTGGTGCAACGATGAGGGCACCGCTCCCGCTGATTGTATCCATGGCCTCCCTAATAAGCAATTGTAGGAGGGCTTGATATCCATCACCAAGAAGTCTATTTCGTATATACTCGGCCCAATTTCCAAGGGGATGTCAATCCTTCCCATCACCTTCCTTCTGCATGGCGAAGGCTCTTACCACATTTTGACATGTCTTAATGTGAGAATCGTCAATGGGTAATCTGTTCAATGTAAACAATGGTAGAACATTCAAGGCCGATCCATTATTGACGAGCAAGCTTGAAAGTGTGTACCTCTTGCATCGAGTGGTGATGTGCAAGGCCTTAGTTGACCCCTCGCCCCCGGTAAGATTTCATCATCATTAAAGTAAATGAAATTATCTGCACTTATGTTATTCACCAACCGGTCCAGCTTGTTAACGGATATGTCATGAGTGACATATGTTTCGTTGAGCACCTTTATCAATGCATCCCGATGCACCTCAGAACTCAAAAGTAGAGCTAATACTGATATGCGAGCATTGCCACGCGAATCGCTTCGGCCACGCTATACTCGCTATGCTTAAGGAACTTTAGAAATTCCTTAGCCTCCTCCTCCTTTACTGGCTCCTTGACAGGCACTTCAGCCTCTTTCTCCTTCTCCGCACTAACATTCTTTGCTTTTGTGGGCTCTTATTTGACGCCCACCGTATCATACCGCTGCCCACTCTGTGTATGGGAACCCTCAACTTGTACATCCTTAGACGTATTGGCTATACTCTCCTCCTCCGGCATTGTCATACTACAGTCATAACACCATGGTACCCTCTTGCTATCCTTATAAGGGAAAAGGGTAGGCTTATGGATAATGACCTTAGGCACTGTTTGTGCCCCCACTTCATTATTCCCCAGTAGGGAAATAATAATCCTTGGCTGGCTAGTTCCTTTCTGTTCATCCTCCAGCATACATACTTGTTTTTCACAAGAGCTACCTTCAAAAATTTGTAGCTCTTTGTTGTCTATAAAGCCTTGCACCAAGGCCTTGAATTCTTCACAATCTTAACTTTATGTCCTTCTTTCTCATAGAACTCACCATAGTTCCTTGTTTCTCTTCTCTCGTTTTTAGAGGTTAACATACCTCTCTTCATCATCTCCTCCCAAATCACCTTCATAGGCATCCTCACCTTAGCAACATCTTCCTTCATTCTCCTTTCACTGGCTTCGCTAATGGCATTCACTCCTTGACCGCTATGATTTGGCAATGGGTTTTCAGTATTAGGGGTATTGTCGAACTTCACTACCCCCATCTTAATAAACTTCTCTACGGCCTTCTTAAAACCGATACAATTTTCGATCGAATGCCCCGATATTCCAGCATGGTATTTGCATCTGGCGTTTGCGTCATACCATTTGGGATTTGGGGGCTGCAGTGGTTTCAAGTGAAAAGGAGAAATAGCATGTGCATCGTATAAGCTTTAATAAAGCTCACGATACGTTACGGGGATGTGAATTGCATCCTTTCAGAATTCTGCCTTGTACCCGACTCCTGCCTTTGAGAACTCTGTTGCTCAACCGCAGTTATTTTAGGTTGACCAACTGTGATTGCGCTCGTGTTGAAGGTGCTTGTGTTATTCACTTCACTATCCTTTCTCTTTGGGGCCAATCTTTTAGTCTCTTCCCCCTCGATTTTGCCACCCCTTATGGCATTCTCGATCATCTCTCCCGCCATGACTATATCCGTAAAACTTTTAGTGGTGCTCCCAATCATGTGAGTGATGAATGGAGCCTTTAGAGTGTTGATGAACAACATGGTTGTCTCCTTCTCCAACAACAGTGGTTGAACTTGCATTGCCAACTCTCTCTATCTCTGTGCATATTGCCTAAAATTTTCATTAGGCTTTTTCTCCATGTTTTGCAGCGTGATCCTATCCGGAGTCATGTCAGTCACATGATTGTACTGCTGCATGAAGGCTTGTGCAAGATCCCTCCATGAACTTATTTTGGCCTGGCTCAGTTGATTATACCACTTGGCCGCTGCCCCAACCAAACTATCTTGAAAACAATGGATCAATAATTGATCATTGTTTACATAACCAGTCATCCGTCTGCAGAACATGGTAATATGGGCTTCCGGGCAAGTAGTCCCATTGTACTTCTTGAATTCCGACATTTTGAACTTATGGGGAAGCATCAAATTTGGGACTAAACTTAAGTCATTAGCATCCATTCCCTGACGATTATCAGTGTTTTCTAGTGCCCTAAATTTCTCCTCTAACCATCTGCAACGTTCCTCTAATTGCCTTGATGATTCGAGTCTCATTTCTTCCCTCTCAGCTACATCTAGATCGGGGACAATCGGGTTGGCAGAATTGTCTCCAGGATTGAATCCCGAACCAGTTTGAAAGTTCATGGGTATTCCAGTATCGACTTGACCCTGTTGAGGCCTTATTGTGACAGACGACCCTCGGAGATATGCCTCAGGTTGGGTCTGCACATGAGGCGGGGTAAAACCCGGAGGATGATCCTTATTATCTCCTTCAGTAATGGTCATAGGGGCCTTTCCTTTATCCGTTGCCCCCTTCAGCAACTGAGCCATCTCAGCCATCATATTCCTCTGAGCCTCCAACATTTGATCCTTCATCTCTTGTTGGATTTTTGCCAGTTGCTCCTGCAACTGCTCTTGCATTTCTTTCTGAATCTGCTCAAGTTTTTGATCCATATTCTTTGACTTAGAGCGTGTACCGTAAGGATGTGTTGCTTCCAGGTTTTCTTTCTTTTACTCTCTTTTTCTCCCTAATAATTTTAACTAATTAGGGTCTTTCTATAAATTTGAATGCATATGATGCAATAAGATGTAAATGTATGAATGCAAAAGATATCGATTCTGATTCAATTTCTTTTAGAAAATGTTATTTAAGAAATAAAAATCTTTATACAAAACGGATTACAAATACGCCTTTGCCCTCAGGCCTAAAGTTTTAACCCTTTCTAATAACAAAGCTAACTCTTGACCTTTATCTGACACTGACTCATACTTTGTGCTTAATACATTGGCATGCATTGCCATATCTTGTAGATGGTCAGCAACCTCTCTAATCTGGACTATGGCTTCTCCTATGAGATAATCTCTATCTCCCAATTGATCCCGAATATGGTGAAGTTCTCCCTTCCACTGTTCTTCTTTTGCCTTGAGCTGCTCAATCCGTAGCTCACAGTCCTGTAGTGCTGTTTCCAACCCTCTAATATTGTGCTTCATTTCCTCGATCTTATCCAAGCTTGCCTTTAACTCGATCGCAGAGTTACGACTTCGATAATGATGAAGAGATCGTCCAAGCTCAACCACCTTAGTTTTTAATCCTTGATTTTCCTTTTCTAGGGCCTGATTACGCGACTGCATCTCTTGGAACTTTTTCTCCCAATACTCAATTTTGATCATTTCCTCTTGGATCTCTTACTGCCACTGCTCTGAAGATCTCCCTAATCCAACCCTTTTTAATGTTACCTGGGCCTTCTTATAATGCGTCTTTAAATCATCTCGATCTTCTTCGATCTTTCTCTTTTCCTTTTTTACCTTCTCGACTTTCATCTTTTGAACATCGACGTCAAGACTCAAGTACATTTTTTCCTCTTCAAGCTTCTCAATCCTCTTTTCAAGCTCCGAATTCTTTTTCTCGAACTCTTGCTTCATAACCTCCAACTCTGATGGAATCACTCGTAAGCTCTCCTCTAATGATCGAGCCATCCCCAAAATTGGCCTAGGGACATTATCGTTGACTCTCCTACTAAACCACCTTTTATACTCAAGGGTTGACATCGAGCCTTCGGTCAAGATCTTCATACAGAAAGGTTTCTTCTAAGCCTCAGAAATCTCTCGCATCCTCTTCTTATAGTGATCTCCCCTATAAGAGAAATCACTCTGAGCTAAACCCTGTGTAGCCGGTATGAACTGCCTCGCTCGATATTGCCTTAAAACAAACAATGGTGCATATCCAACAACTCCCCAAATTTCTGGTAGAGGGACCTAATCAAAACTGCCACAGCGGTAAAGGACTTCACTAGGAACCAACCAAGGAGCCTTCCACATAACATCTTCGTCTCAAGATTCTCAAGAATGTCTATCCACCTCTCCTCCGAAATGTCATCTCTCCTAGGCATGTCATCGCGCCTCCTTTAGAGAGTAGTCTTTGAAGAACACTCGGTAAGGAACCTTATCAACCTTCCAAAAATGACTGTGAAACTAAACCGACAGTAATTGTGCACATCCAATGAACCTTCCTTCACCATCTCTTCGACATGCGCTTAAGGATCGAAACGTCTCAGCTAGGATTGCCGGTACATGTGTGTTCTGTTTACCAAGTCGATCGAATAAATCCGCAACTGCCTCATCTATGTGTCCCAAAGCCTTTGGGAATATCACTAAACCATAAATACTTAAAGCCAGGACATCAACCCTTTTCTTTACGTCTGGATATGTCGATATCAAATCCCTCAAAACAGCCCATGGAACGTACTTACTATCACCCTTTTGCTGCACACGAGCTACAGCCCACTGCTATCTCATCCCAGTAATCATTACCAACTTCTTCGTAAAAGTTAGAAGGCTAGCAGGCCTAACATAAGCCTTGTTACCTTGAATCTTGGGACAACGAAGCAAAGATGTATACTCCTCCAAAGTAGGCACTAAGTCTACCTCTCCAAATGTAAAACAACTATAAGCAGGGTTCCAAAACTGTACCATAGCTCGAAACAGATGCTTATCCACCTTGATGCCTAGCAAATAGGGCAGATCTCCATAATTCTGATAGAAAAGCTACTTAGCCTCATCATCCCATTGGGCCCAAATGTCTCTCAACTCTTGAAACTCATTCTGCATCAAATTAATACGGGTGAAGTCCCATAACTCTGATGTATGCCCCTCAGTGACACTATCTCCTTTCTCTAACTAGGTTTTCTCTGACCAGGTACAGGCAGAGGCATTGTCCTTTACTTTATCAATATATTCGTTCCCCATTACAAAACTTTCTAACCCAGAAATCGAACCGTGAATCGATACCTTTGAATGTTGAATGTCATGCAATGATAGCAAAACAAAATAAATTAGTATCGTATAAAAGTATAACAAACACTTATAAGGGTAGTTTACTAAGAGTTATCACTATAATCCCTAGGGTAAGCGCATAAAGTTCACTATATGAGTTTCATTCTAAAAGCGAGGTACTGAACCAAACAGATTCCTCGGTCCTCACCCATTATAGGCTCATATAGACCAAGTTGATTGGGGACACATTTCCTATGACCATAGGGAGATGAAAATCTCACGAAGACATAGGTACAGTATCCCGGAAGCAATCCACTAGCTCATACGAAGGTGAAAACCTCACGAAAGCGTAGCTTCTCACCCACTTAAGGGTGCGACCACAACGGTCATGCAAATGCAATGTACGGCAATAGGATAACAAACATATGCATCAAACACATGTAAAAAGGATCAAATTTTAAATTTTCCAAACTTCCGACATTAAGACAGAAAATAATCAATTTCTTGGCTCGACTCTCTTAATTCCCCAGTGGAGTCGCCAAGCTGTCGAAACCTCTTTAAAAATGGAGAGGGTATTTTGAAAACGGGAGTCGCCACCAACCTTTTAAAGTGTGATTGGATCACTTTATAAAATATTTTGGTCTACGAAATTACGAGAAAACAGGTTCGGGAGTCAGTTATGCACGAGGAAGGATTAGCACCCTCGTAACGCCCAAAATTGGTACCAAATTGAATATTTTCATCTTAATGTCAAAAGCTTGAAAATTTTTTAGCAATAAGATCTCTTTTAAAACCATAATAATTTGAGTTGAAAGGCAAAATTCTTTCGTTCCAAAAGAATGCGAACATCACATCCAGCGTGATTGGACACGATATTCATAAACTTTCGTAACAAAAAAAGCTCGTGATTTGTAAAATCTATTAAAAGGATACTTTAGATATTTAGACAAACGGGAAATCGCAACCCAGCATGTTAGGGTACTATTTCTCGAATTCCTAAATACAAAAGACATTGCCTTGTTTTTTAAAATTCCTTTTGATTAAATGAAATAAGAAAACGATGATGCATTTAACCTATTACAAAAGATCAACGTTGGATTAATTAAGCTACCTATTTTAACATTTCATACAAATATAATGTTGAAAATAGTAAATATGACATAAATCACACAATATACTTTAGCATTTCATACATACATAATCACAAATAACATGAATATACACATTATCATTTCGTACAAAAGTGCCAAGCAGCAAGAATAATGAATATTAAACATATAATAATACTTCATGCGAATATATTTTTAAGATAATAACATAAAATGATCAATTTGCACACTAATACATAACAATAAATAAATAACATGATAAATAACAAATAATTTAAAAGATAAAATTAGCGTGTTAAGACAATATCTAATAAAAAACAGAATGAAAACAAAAATTTTAATCAATATAAGTAAATAAAAAAATATCATTTAATATAGTAGCTTGATATATATATAAAAAGGGATGTTAAATTAGAACAAAATTTTGTAGTGAATTTTAAATATAGACATTAAATATATATAATAACAATATATGTATTAGTTTATAATAATTTACAAATTTAATTTTTATATACTAACAAATAATAAATAACATATATAATAAAAAGAGAGATAATATAGGGAATAATATATAATGATATATGATATGTAATATATAAATAAAATATAATGAAATATAAATAATATGATAAATATTATAAGGATAAAATATATATGTACTATTATTTAATGAATTTTTTTAAAAAAATTAAAATTTTACATAATTAATGAATAATAAAATAATATATAATTTATAAAAAATAAAAATGCAAGGAATAATATATAGTAAAATATAATGTATAATAAAATTTATAAATGAAATGTATAATAATAAAAATAATATAATGGATAATATATAAAAAATATATATATATATACTATTTTATATAACTAATATTTATAAAAATAAATAATATATAAGGTATTTAACAAATAAATTTTGCAAAAATATTTAAAAGGTTAAAATTAAATAAAACTAAAGTTCTAGGGCTAATTTTAAAATAACAACAAAAAATTAGGCCTAATTGGAATGCATTGAAAACTACAAGGGACTCATTGGGCAATTTACCCTAATCCCAAAACGACATCGTTCTTCAGAATGAATTTTAATGGCCGTTAGGATTAAATTGAAACAACTATAAAAGATTAGGGCCAAATTAAAATAAAAATAAAATGAAATTACAAAGATTAAAAATGCGAAAGGACCCATTGGGCAATTAGCCCATTTTCCAAAAACACACGGATCCTCCCCGAGTCACGGGTCAACACGTGGATCCTCATCATTAATACGACGTCGTTTTGAAGCTTATTGTTTAAAGCAAAACGGCACCGTTTTGTTAGGGCTATATAAGCCAAATTTCAGTTTTGAAATCATTTAAAATCTCGATTTAAAAAAAAAACCCTCTCGAAGGAGGGTGAGGAGGGTTTCTGAGTTCTCTTGAACCTTTGGCAAGAGGTTTGCACGCGCCCACGCTCCACCGTCAACGGCGCTATGTACGGCGGCCAGAAGCTGGAAAGCTTCCTGTTTCACCGCAAATCGAAACGGTACGTCCCTTTGTTCTATTTTTGTGCTTTTAATATGTATTTAGAGAGAAGAAGAAATATAGTAATCACCTATGTATTCTCCGGTCGACTTTTGATTTCTTTTAGTGTAAAACACATTCTATTTTTATTGAATCTCCGTGAAAAAAACCGTCCTTACAGATTAAAAAAGAAAGGCTTTTATAGCCCTTTGTAAATCATTACATTTTGGGGAAGAAATCTTTGATTTCTTTCCATATTTTGCTCCTATTTTCTGCTGTCATTCTTTCCATTTTGCAGATACTAGCGAGAATATCACGGCGGTGATTGCACTATCGCTGATTCATGTACTGATTGCAGCCTGGTACAAGGCTGGGGTCACGTCGTCGATGGAGGATGATGAAAAGTCACTGGAACGGCGCCTAAACGAAAGGTCGTGACTTTTGGTGTTCCTACGGCGCCTAGGGTTTCAGAAACCCTAGGCCTTTCCGTGTTCTGTTAACAATTTGGGCTATTTGGGCCCTGTATGTTTTGGGTTAAGGGTGTATTGGGTTAATAGATTTTGGGCCAAGGGTTTAGGCTAATTGGGTCTTGGGTGTAAATGGACTGTTTAAAGGGCCTTATTTAATTGATTGTTTTTTATTATAGTTTCGACAAACTTTGTTTATTTATTTTGCGGGCCCGGGCAGAAATGGGCTACTACAAACATTTCACTTTATTTATTTTTATAAAAAATAATATTTTATCTTTTTTTTAATATAGTACATATCTACATGACTTTCAATTTTCTTTATATCAATACTTAGTCACACTTATTATAAATTATATTTAATAAAAATAAAAAGGTAAAAAAATATCTCCGGTTCCTCTTAATTTTGAAATTGAGTAAATTAGTCATTCTCAAAAAAATTGGAGGAATTAAGGAAAATTAATCATGACACTAATGCCTTTTGTCAATTGTACATTTTTTTTACTATAATAATAAATTTAGCCCTCAATGTTTACATATTTTGTTAATTTGATCTTGATTCTAAAAAATTCAACAAATTTAACCTCAAAATTTACACATTTACAAAAGTATTGCGAGCTAAATTTGTTAAATCATGAAGAAATTGATAGAATATGTAAATTATGAGACCTACATTTTTTATTATACCAGTCAAACTTATGTAAAAATAATATAAATGTTAACGTTAAGATTAATTGTCCTTAATTGTTCAGTTTTTGAAATTAATAATGATTAAATTTCTCTAAATTTTTTGAGAAAGACCTATTTACTTAAAATCAAAATTGAGACACTAGAGAAATTCTTTTACCAAAAGGAGAATCATTATTTTTATTTTAATAAATAAACAATTTTTAATTGAGAATTAAATATTTCTGAAATTACATCTGTTAACCCATTATAAAATTTGTCGACCAATCCATAATCTCTGGTAAGTTATCCCTTTTCTTATCCAGCTCTAAAAGTGCATATTCTTATACATATATATATATATATATTTGATTTTCCCATTTTAGAATTTATCCTTTCTTTTTTCCCTTTGTTTTCTTATGGAATGTTTCTTTACATCTTATCATTTTTTTATACCAACAAAATCAAATCATAAATCATTGGTTTCAGACCCCAACCATACCCCTAATTCCGAAAATTATCTTAACTTTGTTTTTATATCACAACTCTTAATTTCATTCAAGCATTTAGAGAGCACTGATATTTAGTTATTATATCATTTTAGTCTATACCAAGAATTTAGAGATATTTGCTTAAAACATTGAAAACTTTTTTATTTTAAGATGTGATTGAATGAATAAAAAAATAGAAGTACGAAAAGAGGGAGTAAAAAAGTGAAAATAAAATAAATTTTAAGTGTGCTTGGTAAAAATAAAAGTGAGAGGGGACGAAATAAAATAGATAACCATTTTTTATTCTAATACATAAAAAAACAATCCTCCCAAATTGGAATGATGTCATGAGAGAAAATGAGATAGGTGAATGTTAGTTCAAAATTATGTATTTTTTAAAAGTTCATTTTCTTTTCTCTTATTTTTCAACTCTATCAAGTAATGGATGGAAATGAAATTTCTTTTTCTTTTAATTTTTTCATCTTCCTACCAAATACACCTATGGAAAGGAAACAAATTTATTCTATTTTTTTATTTTTCTATTCTTTCGAGTTTCCATCTTTCTAATTTTCTTTCTACTCAACCAAGTAAAGCCTTAAAGAGTTAATACGTGATTTAACCCTTTTAGTATATTCATCTTATGATATTATGTTTAAAGAAAAAAAAATTCAACTTGATACTTAATAGTTCGAAACAGTGCAACATGTCGGTGATTCATGAAGTTAATAATAAATTTATGAAAAATTAAGTAAAGTTTTGAAGAATGTAACCATACAATTTTTTTTAGGCCTGATTCATCCCACCTATACTTTGCTGTACAACACCCTTTACTTGGTCTATTGACCAATAGGGATAAGGGATGGCACATTGACACTTTTTTGCTTACAAAAATTTCTTTGTAGCAAAAATCCAATTTCACAACTCAATAAAATTTTTTGAAATGATTTTTAATATTTAGAAAGCTTTGGGTACAATTTTAAAATCATTTTGAATAATTTCCAAGGTCTTTGGACATGTCGGAAATATAAAACAGGGTCTTAGGACTTAAAAAATCAAGAATACAACTTGTGCATGTACAGTGGAGCAAGTCTCGACACTTGGCCTGTAAGCCTCGATACTTAGGCTATAAGTTTCAAGACTTGACCTATTTATTGTAGTTTTTTAGCTACTGATTTGCAATGTACCGACACTTGAAGGTTAGGTATTGATACCTGGGTGCAGAAGACTTAAAAATTAGTTTAAAAACATCCCAAATCTCCCAAACATCATGTAACACCCCTTACTCGTATTTGACGCTGGAATAGGGTACGAGGCATTACCAGACTCACATAACCAACAATCGTACAATTCCAACCCATAAATTTGCGTCCAAATTAAAACCATTTGTAATAAACCATAAAGTCCCTAATACGAGCCTACGAGGCCCAAAACATGCTTTGGAAGTGGTTCGGGACTAAACCGGGAACTTAGAAAATTTTCCACTATACAGGGGTCACATGCCCGTGTGAATATGGGACACGCCCGTGTAGGCAGGCCGTGTGGTCACACACGTCCATGTCCTGACCCCGTGTAACTCTCTGACTTGTAACTCATGAACAATTTGAGATCACACGGCCAAGTCACACGCCCGTGTGCTAGGCTATGTGGTCAATTAATTTAATTCGAATTAGGTGCAGGTTTCACATGGCCAAGACACACGTTTATGTTCTAGACCGTGTAGCACACACGGTTGAGATACACGCTCGTGTTCTAGGCCGTGTGGCACACACGGCTGAGACACATGCCCGTATCTCTGCCTGTGTGCCCAATTCTGAGCATTCTGTTTCTCAAAATTAAGGTGCAAGGGACACACGTCCTAATCACATGCCCGTGTTACCAGGCCGTGTGTCACACATGGTCTAGACACATGCCCGTTTGTCTGCCCATGTGGACAAAATAAAGCCATTTCCTAGCTTCATTTCTCACCCAAAATCATCCAAAAACCTGCACATAAAACACTCAACCAATTCCAACCATTTCAAGCATTCAAATTTGGCAGTTCCATCATTCATCAAGGCATACCATTTCATGCATACATGGTTACAAACTCACCTTAGCTTAACTTAGGCATTAACAACATTTGATCACATGAACTTAGCATAACACATGTGTGTATATATATCACAATAACTTACTAAATCATACCCAAAATAAACCATCACTAGCCATTCCAATGGCTAGGTTACAAAATAACATTTCATGCCACCATTGGCTAAGTTGTCCTATACATGCCATTATACAAAAATGATTCTACTATATATACCCAAGATAGCTAGCTGATAGTGTGACAATGCTCCAATGATCTCATAACCTTTACGAGTTTTCGAGCACTATAAGACATGGGAAAAATAAAAGGAGTAAGCATTACATGCTTAGTAAGTTCGTATAACAGAAATTAAACTTACCAATCTTAATTATTAAATCTAAATATACAATATCATGTTTCCATCCATTTGGCTAAATTTGCCTAAGCACATACATTCAATCAAACATGTTAGTAACCAAAATCTTCATATAAATCAAGTAACATAGATGAGCGCATCAAGCAATATTTTATCTAGTCATTACTATTTCATCTCAATATTTTCATGCCAAGTTAAGAGTTATATGTCCTTTGAATCATTGAATTCCAATGAATGCTCAAGTAGTACATTCGAAGTGTACGATTCAACAATTCGTCAATTTCTTATTCAAGGGTACCTATTAGGGCACTTAAATAAGAAACACTCTCTCGAGCCACATATCATTTAACGGGATTACCAGTCCAGGCTAAATCCTTTATATAACATATACTCAGGAGAGCTCAATTAGGATTACCAGTCCAGGCTAAACCCTAATCATAACGTATGCTCGAGAGGTATTACATCAGGATTACTCGTCTGGGCTAAATCTTTTTTATAACAAAGTCAATGGGATTACTCGTCTGAGCTAAATCCCATTCGCAACAAATGTAGGACCTTATCTATTTTGGGAAAGCGCATGTATTCATCGGAATTTAACATTCAATCGAGACCAACCCCTTTATCATCATTTCACGCACATATAAATTTATCATCATAACATACATATAAGGCACATTATATAAATCACATTACATACAATGTAACATTCAATTAACATAGTTGTATACCTGATTAAGTTACCCAACTTACCTCGACACTTGTTTGCGTAAAAGTCTACTAATCCGAAATCTTTTCTTTTTCTCGATCTAGCCTCAAGTTTGTGTTTTCTAGATCTATATAAATGAATTTAATCATCAATTTCATACATTTCATACTTAAATGGACTCAATTTACATCTTAGGAAAAATTACCATTTTGCCCCTAACTTTTCAAAAAATTCCATTTTCATCCCTAGGCTCGAAAAATGAAACTTGTGCAAATTAATCCTTATTCCAAGCCTAACCAAAGCCCCATTACAAATTTTCCAGCACATGTTTACATAAAATTTCAAAATTTTTCCTTCAAATTCACAAGTTTACATTTTAGTCCCTAAATCAAGTTTTCATCAAAAATCACTTTGTAAAAGTTGTTTATCTATCAATAATCTTTCATTTTCTACCATAAATTTCTAATTTCCAGCATAATACATTCATGAACCATTTTCATACCTTGATAATTTTTCAAATTAATCCCTCAAATAGAGAGATTAAGCTATCTCGGTTTCAAAAAAACCAAAATTACTAAAAATGGGACAAGAGAACTTACCCAATTAGGCCTTGAAAGCTTCTTTTCTCTCTCCTAGGGTTTTCATGTATTTTTAAGGTTGAAGATGGCAAAATAAGATGATATTTATTTTTTTATCATCTTTTAATTTAATTAATTATTTCAAATTCCAATTTAATCCTTGACCTCTTTCTATATTTCCATGGATGAGTCATCATGAAAAATCTACATACTTTTCTTACTGGTCTAATTACTATATACGGACCTTAAGTTTTGAATTCCATAGCTATTTGATCCTTATAGCTACTAGAATTCAACTTTTGCATTTTATACGATTTAGTCCTTCTCGTAATTAAACACTTAATCGATAAAATTTTCATATCAAAATTTTCACACGTCATTTCTAACATATTACGGGCCATATGATAAAATAAAAAATAAAATATATTTTGGGTCGGATTTGTGATCCCGAAACCACTGTTCTAATTTCACTGAAAAATGGGCTGTTACACATCATCATATGATACTAATAAGTCACAAAACCATTTCAAAGCTCATTCAAGAACAAAATCAAGTTAAACTCGTATTGAAATCAATTTAAGCATGAAATCTCAATTTAAAAGTATCAATACAATTTCAATAAACACATACAACCCAAGCAAATGTAGTTTCAAACTCATATACTAGCATAAGCCTTTATGTGCATGCCAAAACACTAAAAAGCCAATACAAACCTCTACTTTAAAGCCTTCACCTATTTAATGATGCAATCCTCCCAAGTTACGACTTCACACCACTTGGAAAAGCCTTTGACCTATACATTTAAAATAACTAACACGTTAAGCTCGAAGATCTTAGTAAGTATACTTAAATTTCATATCTTACATGAATTTTTATAAATGTGGAGTCATTTATAGACATTTAGTCTCACATTAATTAGTCCACTCACTTATTATGTAACGCCCCAAACCCGATCCTTAAGGAGGACCTAGGATTGATGCCTCACTGCCTTAAATCTTTTCCTTTAAACTTTTACAGGCGTGGTCTTCATAAAAATACAGTTCAAATAAATATAAGTTGTAAATAATTTGCAAAATTAAAGATAAATAAGGTTATACATTTCTAAGGAAAATGAAAAACATAGAAGCTCTATTGAAAGCTCTTAAAACCATATTTGGTGTAAACCTATATTTAACTACAATGTTGTATACATATACATATACATATAATTAGACAAACATTAATCATTCGAGGTAAATAATTCGATACTTTGCAAAAACATAATCACTTCACTGAGGTTTGATTGAATTAATGGTTTCAAAAGAATAACTTTAAAATAAAAAATTCATTCTTCGAAATGAAACCATCTTGACACCACCCCCATGCCCTGTATAATACAAAATACTTAGAAATCTCATGGAACAGATGTCCTTTAGTGTAGTTTTTGAAAAGTCCTTTACTTCATCAACAATCTTGAGAATGAAAGGTAACTAAATAAGTTCAAAGAACTTAGTGAGTTCTAGAGAAAACATCTCAATAACTATATATAATACCAATAAACCTTTCCAATTCAAGAAGTCATATAGTTCGCCTGTTGGTAAATATCAAACACAAACTGACTTTACTACAGACACTATTCCTTTGGCGCATAAACTACTCCTATACAATCATGCAGACAACCTTTTTCATACTAGCCACACCAAGTCCATGATCAAGCTTTAACATTCATTTCATTCGTTTTATCATGATTTGCCAATCTGGTTTGTAATAACTTTTGCCTTTCCAGAGGCTATATGATCCCTTTTCATGTATCGTGATCTGCCAATTCAATGCTCATTTCATTGAAGGCATCACCATGATTTCATTTTCATAGCTCAGTTCATATTGTTCTGTAACAGCCCGTTTTCAGTGAAATCAGAATAGTGACTTCGGGACCACAAATATGACATCAAAATTTATAGTTTATTATTATTTTAATGTATACAACATGTTAGTAATATAGTATAAAAATTCCATTAAGAAATTTTACCATTTACATGCTTAATTCGATAAAAAAGACTAAATTGTAAAAGGTGCAAAACTGGAGTTCTATAAGCTAAAGGGATTCAAAAGCTATGAAATTAAATGGTTAGAGGGTTTATGTTGTAATTAAACCATTGAAATGTTGAGTGGACAAATATAGACATTTATTAGGTGATTTTAAAGGTTATATATCAAGGTTAATTAAGTAAATTAGTAATTAAGTAATTAAAAATAAGCTAAAGAAAAGAAAGATATCATCTTTCTTCCATTTTTCCACTGAAAATCAAAAAAGAAAAACACCATAGAAGCATGTTAGGTTCAGCCATGGCACTCTAGCTTGCATGTAAGTTATTTTTGTCCCGTTTTTAATGATTTCTTTATTTTTGGAGTCGTTGTAGCTTAATCTAGCTAGTCCAGGGACTAATTTGCAAAACTGTTGAATGTCTAGGGTTTTACCATGAATGCATTTTAGTTGTTTATGATGTTTAATGGAAGAAATGAATCCTTGTTGTTAGATAAATAACTTTTGTTATGTGATTTTTGATAAATTTGTCATTTAGGGGTTAAATTGAAAAATGAGAAATATTCATGGTGTAATTTGTGAATTAATAAAATGTGTGGGCTGCTATAAGCTTGTATGATATTTGGATAGGCTTGGGTAGGGATGAAATTGCATGAATTTCATTTTACTAGCCTAAGGACTAATTTGTAAAGAAATTAAAAGTATAAGGGTAAAATTGTAGTTTTTCTAAAATTTGAATTTGAGTTAAATTGCATAGAATGATTATTGAATTGAGCTGAATTTATTCATTTAGATCAAGATAAACCACGCACGGCTTTAGATCGAGGCAAAGAAAAAGCTTCCGATTAGTCGACTTCATTTTTCTACGTTTATCATCGAGTTAAGTTCGTGCGCTTATGTTTCGCTTTTATTTTATGAATTGAATGTTATTATTGTATAACATTAAATTAAGTGTTGACGGAAAAATCCAATGGCGTAACATTGATCATCGACAAATGAAAAGGGATAGCTTTGACTATCGAATACGAAAGAGGATAGCTTCGGCTATCGATTATGAAAAGGGATGGTTATGACTATCAATAATGAAAAGGGATGGTGATGACCATTGAACTATGAAAAGGGATGGCTTTGGCTATCGAACTATTAAAAGGGATGGTGATGACTATCAAATTATAAAAAGGGATAGCTTCGACTTTCGAACTATGACAATAGATAAATTCGGTTATCAAATTACGAAAAAGGATGGGTCAACCATCGTATTATTACCTCATGTGAACTTCGGTAAGAGCTTTCAATGTAAATTACATTAGTTTGATGGTACTTTATGAAAGTTAAGAGTATGAATGTACATATATAAGTTTTTGAATTAGTTATTCTCATGTTGGATTGGGTTTACATGCTTTGTGGTTGTATATTGTAATGGCAAGGTTAGACTGTATGTGTTACAAACTTACTAAGCATGGCATGCTTACTTTGTGTGTTTTGTAATTTTTGGAAGCTCATTTAGGTTGGAAAGTTGTCAGAGATCTATCACATTATCTATCGACTCTTTTTGGTACTTACAGATGTTTAATTTTGGTTATAATGGCATGTATAGGTATTTTGGCTAATGTTGGCCATGTGTTTTGGTTATTGGAATAGCCATTTGGTTTGTCTTGTGACTTAGCATTTTAATGTTGATATGAGCTTAGTTTATGGCATGTAAATATTAACTTTATTAGGGTTGATGTTTGGCTTAATATGTTTGAATTGTGATAGATAAATTATGCATATTGTATAAGCCTTATAACTTGTTGTGGTTTGGTATCTTGTTATGAAAGGTATATAAATTTCTATTGATGTTAGTGAATGAATGGCATAGTTTGTACCATTTGATAGGCTTTGGTAAGTTAATCAAATGGTTTGTATTGATGCAAGTTTAGTTGAAAGTTAGTTAGTCATTTTGGCTAATTTGAGTACATGGTTAAACATGTTTATATATTGTCATTTGAGGTGCCTAAGGGCATATTGGTTGTATGATGTTATACCATATGTATATGACTTATTTATGCTTGATTTTGGTGCTTATTAAGGCATGTGCTATGTGCATTTTGCTTATAGGTACATGCTAGTTTGGGTGAGAAAAATGGCTTGTAAAATGGCCTATTTTCATCCACATAGGAAGAGACATGGGCGTGTGTCTTAGCCGTGTGTGACACACAACTGTGTGTCCCTTTTAGCTTTTGAAGGGTTGCAAGTCAGGCTGTTACACAGCCTAGCAGATGGCCTGTCTCACGGGTGTGTGGGGTTATTTCGAAGGGTACACTGTCTAGCACACGGGCGTGTGACTTAGCTATGTGACCCAACACGGACACGGGCTGGAACACGGCCGTGTGTCCCTACTTCGGATGCCTACACGGCTTGATACATGGGCGTGTCTCTTGGCCTTGTGAGTCACATGGCCTGGCCACACAGCCGTGTGACCCCTGTAGTGTTGAAAATTTTCATGATTGTTTGAAAAATTCTTTGAGTTTCCGATTTGGTCTCAACTTGTTTCTAACGTGTAATTAGAGCCTCAAGGCCTCGTTTAAAGGACAATATTTATGTTTTGAATTGGTTTTAATGTGTTTATTTATATGATTTGGAAAGTTTGAAATTATGTCTGTTTGGTTTGAAAACTCTGATAATGCTTCGTAACCCTGTTTCGGTGACGGATATGGGTTAGGGGTGTTACATGTTCACTCCAAAAAATTAGGTGGTGGCTTAAACACGAAGAAAGTTCCTTACTCGATTTACATAGACAACTAACTCAGACTTATAACCACGAACCTTTATTTCCTATACACAAGCATATCATCTTATATGATAAGAGTGCTTACCTCAATCAAACATAAATTAAAACATTATACACACATATGGAAGCAAGAAGAAACTCACTAGAAAATGCAGGAATGTTCAAACAACAGGACCTCAGCCCTTTTCACGAGAGTGCTAAGGAGTATATTGAGCTATAGTATAAATAGTTAAACTTGTCAGTTCATTGCACCTGCAAACTAAACAAGTTTACAAGAGCATGAATAAGAAAACCCAAAATCTGAAGGTTTCCTCCCTTACCCTTTAAACTGACCCTTAAGTATGAAACCCTAAGGTCCTATAAATAACTATGAAAATAACCTGAGTTTCATCGATATTTACCAGGTACTAAGTGACGATGGAGTTGGCTAAGTATAGTGAACCCAAAATCTTCAAGCAAGTATTAGGCCTAGGATTTTTTGAAAGAAAATTTCAGAGAAAGCTTGGGAAGAAAATATGGTTGCCAAAGAAAGAATAAAACTTGCTCAGAAGCCAAAGCTTGTTTTATACAAATATACATGAAAAGAAAAACTTAGTGGATAAAAACTTCTCTCTTTTCATAAATACGAGTCTGATAGGTTACAGAAACTTAGTCCTATACTAACCAAATTCTCGATCGTCTAACCAGATTGTTCAACCAGGATAATAAAATAATAATAAAACATATGGTTCTTTTCAAGTTAAGGTCTTAACATTAAGGGCTTAACGTTTTGTCTAACAATTAGGGTGTCGTATACTCTTCAGAAGAGTCTACCAAACCACCAAGCTTGCCTAATGCAGACTTCGCGCGAAGGTGCAACCATCGACTCATATACTTAGTCAAATTTGATACTTGCTTGCTCAAAACTTACTCTATATGCCTTACTTCTATAAACAGTATTCGAACATTAGGGCTTCGTCGGGTGGGATGTTACATATTAATTCTTAGACAAGACTTAATCACTCGAGTATAAGTTATTACACTTATCCATTTCACCTATTAGGGTGATTACCAATTGCCATACTTATTAACTTATCTAATAAGCATTCACTTATATCATTCAACTCTTAATTTCCATTTTTGGTTTTTATACATTTTTTCACCCGCGCTTACACAATTACTTCTCCCTTCACATAACTTATCAAATCAATATCAAATTCCCTTTTCTTATTTTGCCAATGGCAACTTAATATCACTTCTTAATTCATTCACTTATTATTACCATATTGTTACACATATGCCCACTTATGTCAACTACTATAACATTTACCAACTTTGTCACATTCCCTAATTCTTCATTTCATGTTTTTAAATTGAATAGTTCACAATTCCACTTATTTATAAGCTTGCAAGTTAACTCTTTTATGAACTAATCTCATTACTTATTTCATACATGTTTAACAAGTTTATTATCACATTAAATTTCGTAGCCCTTTTGTAGATTAAGTAAGGCATGACCCAAATCCTCAAGATTTTAACTAATCAAACCACATATATTAAACTAATTATACATTCCACCTTACACACCACAAATGGGGCCTAAGTTGCACCAAAATGTTATATCGTAAGGTAACATATCTCCGTTCAAAACACATGCACACTAATCCATATGACATGACATATGTATCCTATCTACTCTACTAAGCTTACTAGGGCAATTTACTTATTTAATTGTTTTAAGAATTTAAAACATAATTATCATTTTTAAAATTTATATGCATATCATGCTTCATGATACACAACACATATCAAAATCACATAATCAATTCTCTTTGAGCAACCATTCAATATCTCATTTTCATTTCACTTATGGTTATTTCATATATATACACATATGCATACTCGATCTCATATATAGTTCATGTTTTTGGTGCTCGAAGGCATCCAATATCACTTATTTTCATTTACCCATTAGGTGACTATGCCACTGTACCACATATTTTAATAGACCATTTATTCACATAATTTCAATCTTTTTTTATAGTACTTGGAGCCAAATAAAATCATGCTTTAATATGGAACATTAGTTCATTTCAATCAAAATTTATGTCAGGACACACAAGTTTCATTTTTATAAAGTCTAAGTCTAGAATTCTTAGTATCATCAGTTTCTTTCCAAGTTTCGCAACACACTAATACATGCCTAATCATATTCCAACACACATATCTACTAGAATCATATAATCACATTATCAAATAAATTTAGCAAATCCAAGGGTAGGATGTACCAAAAATTAAACCAAGACTCCTATATGCTATCACATACTTGGATTCACTTAGCATATAGTCCAAGTCCTCTCTTTCACCCATTCCTCGTTTTCTCAACACAAATATGTAAACAAAATATCAATTTATTCATCTAAGTAACTTTCATACACTAAATATCTTAAATAATTAAGGTGGAGATGAAGAAACACCATTTCTTACCTTGATTAAAGCTTTCTCTCTTTAGCTTCAACATTTTCTTTCAGAACCTATGAAACCCTAGGTTGAAAGAGAGGAATTTCATAGAGGATTTAAGCTTGGAAAAAAGTTTTCTTATTGCTTTAACAAAAGATCCAAGTTTAGGGTTGAGATTTCAGGTTAGATTAAAGAGAAAGGAAAGGAAATGTAGAGAAAACTTATTCTCTCTTTCTTAGGGAGGTGGACGACTTGGAGAGGGAGAGGAACAACAAAAATTCTCTCTTTTTCCCATTTGAAAAAGGTTGTCAAAAAGTCAAAGTTCATTAAATTTAAATGTGTGTTCCATATTTAATCTCTTTCCATGAATCACATCCAATGGCTCACCTTCATTCCAAACAAATAATATCTCATCAAAATAATAATTTCATTATAAATTTATGTGAAACGGTCAAAATATACTTTTTTTTTTGGAAAATTACATTATAGCCTATTTTTACCAATTATTACACTTTCTTCACAAAAAAATAGGTTTTGATAAAAATCAAACTTCATAAATCACATTTAACCTCTAATATAAATCCATTGGTGGAGAAAATTACACCTATACCCTTTTCACGATGAATAAGAAAATTGCAATTTAGTCATTATAATCTCAAATATTTCCAATTTAGTTCAAAAATGATTTCAATCATAACAATATTGTAACATCCCAAAAATTGAGTTAGAAGAAATTGGGTTTTGAAACTAAGAGTGGTCATCCCTTGATTTTGAGTTTAGATTCTGGAAATTTTGACAAGTGATTTGAGCTGGTTGTAACACCCCAAACCCGGCTTAGATGTTATGGCTGAATTCGAAGACGTCACCAAGAATGGGTTTTGAGAATTAAGTTGTTTCGATAAACCATTCAACTTTTATAACTCACATTCATTCATAATAACTACTGAAAATGTCATTTAATTAGTTCATTTTCCAAAACACAATTTATAGCGGAAGTTTAATAGAACCGATTCGTTTTGGAAATCTCGTTTGTATTTTAGAAAAACTTTATTTGCGTAAAACTGTCGTTTTCATAAAACGTTTTGTCGAAGCATGCAAATTATCAAACAAACAAAACCAAAATCAACGGTTAAAAACCATACAATCCCGAGAGTCCCAAAAATTACAAACTATTAATTAAGTCTGAAATTTAAATAAAAACCATAATTACTAAGTATGATTAGTTCTCGGACGAGTGGTCACAGCTGAGTCTCCGTTACACTGATCTGCCTAAGTCTATGGATCACTTGAACAGAATAGACAAACAGATGTTAGTTTACGTAAGCTCAATGTGTAACCCAACAGAAATAGACATGCTATGCATACAGAAATCATATACACAGTCAGATTTAGGTTCAGATCCGGACTTAGGTCCTTTATTGATTCAGATAACAGAAACAGATATGTAGATATACAAAACAGTTACAGTGAGTCCTACCTTCATCCTCTACACACCATCTCCGTCCATCCCATCACACCATGTGGGGTTAAAAACACCCACCCATCCCTGCACACCATATAGTGTCGATGCGACACATATCAAATAATGTGCAGCCAAGTTGCCAGATTATATGTGATGATCGCCGTACAGAACACTTCCTTCTCATATGCAAATCACACCCCAAAAACAGATACAAAAATAGCAGATTTGACATGCTCAACATGCTTATATACAGATAACAAGCATACATTTAGTATCCTACTCAGATCAGTCTATCAGAATATCATAACATATGAAATAGGGTTTGGTTAGCCCTTATCGACCCTACAGTAGGCCCACAGTCGATTGGAATGACCCGTGCGATCCTAGGGAAAAATTCCAAAATATGGGCCTACATGCCTGTGTGGGCCCATACGCCCAGATTTACCTTGCCCGTGTGGCCCACTTGACCTGGCCCAAAACCCACACGTATGTGGCCCACACGCCCAGCTTGGCCTAGCTCGTGTGGCCCACACAGCCACACTCACTCCACCACACGGTTGTGTCATGCGCACGGCCATGCCCTCGTCAAACACACAGCCGCGTCTCGTACATAGCCAACCACATGGCCAGGGACATGCCCATGTGGCGTAGACAGTAAGGTATTTCGGCTTTTGCCAAAACATGTTTTTCTACGTTTTAGGTACACACTTGGTACGATTTTGATGCTAAAACAACCTCGAGCCTTTCGAAACTTAAAATAGAGTACCCAACATCGAAATTAGCAATCAAATCATGAATTCGTCAAAACTAAATCGAGTAAAACCGTACTCACTTACTGCCAACACACCTATTCACTCACACAAATTAGACCGTTGGAGTGGAACTACTGCTTCACCGTCATCTCCTACGTAACAAATTCACAAAATTTCAACCTTCAGAAAACAAAAGCTAAACGAATAAACCAACCCCACTTACCGGTTTCACGAAAACTAAAGATTCGAAATGCCCAAGAGCAAGGTTTAATGACAAAATCAGAAAGCAGAGAAATGAAAGTTTACTATTATTTTGTCAGAGAGCATAAGAAGAGAAAGAGAAGATTATTAAAAAGGGATTTATATTTGGGGAAAAAATGTCAGAAACAATGGATATGGGAAAAGAATAAAAATAAAAATAAAATAATTTTAATTTAATTTGAAACCTCAAATCCTACTAAATCTCAGCCACTAACCACATCCAACTACCTTAGAATTCTGGCTCTACCGAAACTCTTTCAAACAACCGAGCAAAAATTAACACCTTTGCTAACGCAGGGATTCGAACACAGGACCTCCAACACACCAACTCCCTTACCACTCAAACTAGTAGGCTCATTCTGATATGATTTAATAGAAAATTTTATTTAAGCCCACTCAACAAGGGTAAAGCTTAGACCAAAAAGAACAAAATTATCAAAAGTGGGACTTGAACCCAAGACCTCACACACACACCCAAAACACTTAACCACTGAAGCAGATATTTACAGAAATAAAAATAAATTATTTAGGGCGTTACAACTCTACCCCTTAAAAGAAATTTCGACCTCAAATTTACTTGATCAGAATAAATGAGGATACTGCTGACGCATCGAGTCCTCAGGTTCCCACGTGGCTTCCCCAGTGCCGTGGTTCCGCCATAGAACCTTTACTAACGAAATAAAATTTCTCCTCAAAACCTTAATATCACGATCCATAATCTGAACTAGCTCCTTCTCAAAAGTCAAATCTAGTCTAATCTCAATCTCCTCAATAGAAAAACCGTGAGATAGATCAGACCAATATCACCTCAAGATTGAGACGTGAAACATATCGTGGATACGATCTAACTCCAGAGGTAAGCGCAACTGATAAACGAATGGTCCCACACACTTTAGAATCCAAAATAGCCCAATAAACCTAGAGTTCAACTTGCCCTTACGACCAAATCTGAAAACTTTCTTCCACAGAGAAAGCTTAAGAAAAGTGAAGTCACACACAGAGTACTCAATATCTCTTCTCTTCAGATCTGCATAAGACTTTTGTCTATCAGAAGCTACCTTCAGACGATCCCGAGTCAGTCTAACCTTATCTTCAGTCTTAGAAACCAACTCAGGACCCAGAACCCGATGTTCACCCAACTCAGTCTAACATAATAGAGTACGACACTTACGACCATACAAAGCCTCGTAAGGTACCATCTGGATGCTAGACTGGAAATTGTTATTGTAGGCAAACTCAGTTAGTGATAGATAATCCTCCCAACTACCTCAGAAATCAATTTCACAACTCCGAAGCATATCCTCCAATATCTGAACCACCCTCTCAGATTGACCATTGGTCTAAGGATGGAACGCAGTACTGAAGTCCAATCTCGAACCCAGAGCCTCGTGCAATTTCTTCTAGAACCAAGAAGTGAAGCGAGGATATCTATCAGAAAATATCAAAACAGGAACCCCATGCAGTCTTCTAATCTTAGAGATATAGAGCTTCACTAACTTTTACAGAGAATAATCCGTCCGAACCAGAATAAAATGAGTGGACTTGGTCAATCGATCCACGATAAAGGTAACCCACTAACAAAGTCCATCGTCACTCGCTCCCATTTCCATAAAATAATCTTAACCGGTTAGAGCAAACCCGAAGGCAACTGATGCTCGACCTTAACCTGTTGACACGTCAGACAACGGGTAACAAATTCTGTAACCTCAAGTTTCAAACTCAGCCACCAATACAGTTCACAAAGATCCCGATACATCTTATTACCACTGGGATGCATAGCATAAGGGCTACTATGCGCCTCCCTTAGAATCGACTGCCTCATATCAGAATCATGCGATACACAAATCTGACCTCAAAAACACAGAACAACATCTTTATTCAGCCATAATTTAGAAGTACTACCACTCTCAATCTGACGAAACCATAAACTTAGAGACTCATCCCCTAACTTTGTATCCCGAATCTGGTCAATCCAAGTCGGCTTAACTTGCAACGTGGCTAACATACTCCCATTATCAAACAGACTAAGGCGAGCGACCATAATTTTCAAATCAGTTATCACTCTACGAATGAGAGCATCGGCCACCACATTGGCCTTACTAGGATGATACTTGATCGTGCAGTCATAATATTTGAGTAGCTCAATCCATCGCCTCTGTCTAAGATTCAACTCCTTCTGAGTAAGGAGGTACTTGAGGCTCTTGTGATCAGTGTAGATAATACACCTCTCAGCATACAAATAGTGCCTCCAAATTTTTAATGCAAAAACCATAACAGCAAGCTCGAGATCACGCGTCGGATAATTCCCTTCATGTGCCTTAAGCTGACGGGATGCATAAGCCATAACTTTTTCATCTTGCATCAATACACATCCCAAACCAATGTACGATGGATTACTGTAGACTACAAATTCTTTACTAGATTCAGCCTGTATTAGAATAAGGGCTTGAGTCAGAACAGATTTGAGCTTCTCAAAGCTCAATTATTACGCATCAGTCTAGAAAAAAGAAACACCCTTACGTAAAACCTTAGTAAAGAAGCTGCAATCAGAGAGAACCCTCGACAAATCACCGATAGTAACCCGCAAGACCTAAAAAACTGTGGATCTCAGATATGTTATTAGGTTGTTTCCAATAAAGCATTGCCTTGATCTTTCTAGGAACAACTCGGATCCCCCCAGTAGAAACTACGTGCCTCAGAAAAGTTACCTCACGCAACCAGAACTCACACTTGCTCAACTTAGCTTAGAGTTATTTCTCTCGGAGTATTTGAAACACCACTTTACGATGTTTATCATGCTCATCCTCAGTCTTAGAGTAAACCATAATATTATCGATGAAGACCACGACGAATTGATCTAGATATGGCTGAAAAATTCAGTTCATTAGATCCATGTATGCAGCTAAAGCATTCGTTAGACCAAAGGGCATAACCAAGAACTCGTAATGCACATAACGAGTCCTAAATGCAGTCTTATGAACATCAGCTTCCTTAACTCTTAAATGATGATGCCTAGAATGAATATCTATCTTCGTAAACACTGAAGTCCCTCAGAACTGATCAAACAAATCATCGATCCTCAGAAGTGGATACTTATTCTTCACCTTCAGTTTATTCAACTGTCGGTAGTCAATGCACATCCTCATGGTACCATCCTTTTTCTTTACAAACAGAACCGATGCCCCCCACGGAGAGACACTAGGATAGATGAAACGATGATCGAAAAGCTCTTGAAGTTGAGCCTTAAACTCTTTCGGTGCCATACTGTATGGAGCGATAGACACTGGAGCTTTACTCGGTAGAAGCTCATTGCCCAACTCAACTTCCCGATTCGTAGGTAAATCCAGTAACTCCTCAAGAAAGACATCTAGAAAATCCCTCACTATTCTAATATCCCCGATAAAAGAGTCCCCAGAAATAGAAACACTAACGTAAGCCAAATACGCGTCACACCCTTCCTAAACCAGTTTCTTAGCCACACGATCGGAGATCATATTAGACAAATAATCTTGGCGCTCGTCGATCACAAATAATCTTGGCGCTCGCCGATCACAACCACCTCTTTATCATCCTCAGTCCTCAGAACGACCTTCTTAGTTATGCAATCCAAACTAAGTCGGTGCTTAACCAACCAATCCATACCCAGAATCAAGTTGAACTCTCCAAATGGTAACTCCATCAGATTTGCCAGAAATACGGCTCCTTGCACCTCTAACGGAACATTTCTATAAAGTCTACTAACCCGAATAGACTGCCCCAACGAACTTAGTACAGTAATTTCACTAGAAGTGATCTTAATAGAATTCCCCAGGTTTTTAGAAATAGAACTAACTACATGAGAGTGTGTAGAACCTATATCTATCAGATCAGTATAAGGTACATAAAAAATAAGGAATGTACCGGTAATAACATCAGGAGCGTCTCTATCCTTTCAGCATCGAGCAGCATAAACCAACGCAGGCTGCTTTGTCTCAGTCTGACTAGCACCTCTGCCCGGTGGTCTCTGTCCACGGCCCATACCATTACCACCCCTAGCCAGTCCACGACCTCTAGGTGGCTGCTGAACTACCCTCTGAGGCTGTACTAAATCGGGTCCTGAAGCTTGCATTTGATCTGCCATCTTCGGACACTCTCTAATACGGTGCTCTAAAGATCCACACCTCAAACAAGCCCTTAACCTCCTCCAAAACTCGCCTGAATGGTGCCTACCACAATCTACAGACGGCTGAATCCCAGTAGGGGCAACAAGAACCCCCACTCTAACCGGTCCATCTGGTCTGGCCCCTTTTTAGACCTCTGAGCAGAACTAGAAGGCTCCGAATCCCTTTTATTCTTTCCTCTTTCTCGATCCCGATTCTGGTGCTATACGTGTTTAACTGCCTCGACGATCTTTGCCTTATCCACAAGAACAGAAAACTCACGCTCTCTCTACGGAGCAATCAATACCCTTAGATTATCTCTCAAATCGTCCTTAAAACGGATACATTTATCATATTCGGACGCCACTATGCCTTAAGTGTAGCAGTTCAACCTCAGAAACTCGGCCTCATACTTGGCCACTGATCTATCCCCTTTGCTTGAGATTCATGAACTCATGCCTACGAGCATCCACATAACTCGCACCCACATACTTTTCCTGGAAAGCAGTCTTAAAGAAATCCCAGTTCAGACGATCCGGCTGAGTACCCTGTTCAACCAATAACCACTAGTAATATGCCTCAACGCGAAGGAAAGAGACTGCACCTTTAAGTTTCTGCTCAAGAGTACAGTCTATATCATTCATGATCCTCTCGGTGGCTCCAACCAATACTCGGCCACAGTAGGGGCACTCCAGTGACACCCGTAAACAACTCTGCACCATTAGACCGGAGTCATTCAGTTATCGACCCACGGCCTCCAAATCTAGAATGGGGTCCAACGACCCTCTCTAATATCTTCAACATGGCTTAGGACAGTGCGTCGTCCCGAGCTGAATGGCTTTGAGACCCAATCTTAGTACCAGGCGAAACTAGTGTCTCACTCGTATCTAAATTTGGCATACTACCCAGAGAGGAAGACTCAGCTCTAGCCCTCCTATGGCCTCTACCACGGCCACAAATACCATGATCACGAATTCTACAAGTGCTCATTGTAAATTTTAAATTTTATCTACATTATAAAATTTTATGCATCAGTTCTAGTATTTATTAGCAGATATTTTATGCAGAAGTTCATAAATGTTTTCAGAGGTTTCAGTCCCTAACTATTTTAGTACTGTTTTAGAAAGTACTATCTACTGTGTTTTCAGAATATACTATCTAAGTTTTAGAAATACTTACAAGATCGGCACCGGAGACTCGGTGCACCACATACTTTCTCAACAATATTCAAATTATTTGAAAATCAGTTCTTTCTAAAACATAATTTTGGAACCAAAAATTCACAGCCTGAGTTTTGCAACCTGGCTCTAATACCACTAAATGTAATACCTCAAACTTGGCATAGACGTTATGACTGAATTCGAAGATGTCAAAAGAATGGGTTTTGAAAACTGAGTTGTTTCGATAAACCATTCAACTTTTATAACTTGTATTCATTCATAATTACTACTGAAAATGTCATTTAATTAGTTCATTTTCCACTGCACAATTTACAGCGGAAGTTTAATAGAACCGATACATTTTGGAAATCTTGTTTGTATTTTAGAAAACTTTTATTTGCGTAAGACAGTTGTTTTCATAAAACATTTTGTCGAAGCATGCAAATTATCAAACAAACAAAACCAAAATCAATAGTTAAAAAACATATAGTCCCGAGAATCCCAAAAATTACTACCCGAGAATCCCAGAAATTACAAACTCTCAGTTAAGTCTGAAATTTAAATAAAAACCATAATTACTAAGTATGATCAGTTTTCAGACGAGTGGTCACCGCTGAGTCTTTGCTGCACCGATCTGCCTAAGTCTATGGATTACTTGAATAGAACAAACAAACAGATATGAATTTAAGTAAAATCAATGTGTAACCCAACATAAATAGACATGCTACACATACAGAAATCATATACACAGTCAGACTCAGATTCAGATCCAGACTTATGTCCTTTCAGATTTAGATAACAGAAACAGATAAGTAGATATATAGAACAGTTATAGTGAGTCCTACCCCCATCCTTTACACACTATCTCTGTCCATCCATCACACCATGTGGGGTTAAAAACACTCACCCATCCCTACACACCATATAGTGTCGTCGACACATATTAGATAATGTGCAACCAAGCTGCCAGATTATAGGAAATGATCGCCATACAAAACACTTCCTTCTTATATGCAAATCCCACCCCAAAAATAGATACAGAAATAAAAGATTTGACATGCTCAATATGCTTATATACAAATAACAGGTATACATTTAGCATCTTACTCTGATCAGTTTATCAGAATATCATAACATATGAAATAGGGTTTGGATAGCCATTACCGACCCTATAGTAGGCCCACAGTCAATCGGAATGACCCGTGTGACCCTAGGGAAAAATTTAGAAATATGGACCCACATACCCGTGTGGGCTCGCACACCCGTGTGGCCCACACGTCCAGATTTACCTTGCCCGTGTCATCCACACAACCTGGCCCAAAACCTACACGATTGTGTGGCATGCCCGTGTAGGCCCACACGCCCTGCTTAGCCTAGCCCGTGTGGTCCACACAGCCGCACTCACACCACCAGATGACTGTGTCATACGCACGGCCATGTCCTCATCAAACACATTGCCATGTTTTACACACGGCCAACCACATGGCTAGGCATACGCCCGTGTGGCGTCGACAGTAAGGTTTTTTGACTTTTGCCAAAATTTATTTTTCTGCGATTTAAGTACACACCTGGTGCGGTTTTGATGCTAAAACAACCCCGAGCCTTTCGAAACCTAAAAACGAGTACTTAACATTGAAATTAGCAATCAAATCACGAATTTTTCAAAAATAAATCGAGTAAAAATGCACTCACTTACTACCAACACACCTGTTCACTAGCACAAATTAGACCGTTGGAGTGGAAATGCTGCTTCATCGTCGTCTCCTACGTAACAGCTTCACAAATTTCAACCTTCAGGAAACAAAAGCTAAACAAATACAACCAACCCTAGTTATCGGTTTAACGAAAACCAAAGATTCGAAACGCCCAAGAGTAAGGTTGAATGGCAGAATAAGAAAGCGGAGAAAGGGGAGTTTGCCTAGGCCGTGTGTGGTTATGTGTTATGTAGGGTTCACACGGGCCAATGACACGGGCGTGTGTCCAAGCCGTGTAACTTATTGATTGCGAAATAGGACCACATGGGTAGGTGACACGGGCGTATGCTAGATCGTGTGAAGGCACACGGGCCAGCTATCCAGGCTATGTGAAACCACACAGGCGTGTGGACTGATATTTGAAATTTTTCCCTCGGGCCAAAAGTGTCGTTCTAAACGAACGCAGGCCTACTGTAGGGTCTATATGATTTGAATTAGGCTATGTAACTTGATATCTGATGATCTGATGATGAACAACTTGTGATTTGTACGTAGTTCTGCTATGTTTGAACCTAAGTAAGTAGGATCTGTTAGAACGTAATGTGCTATTGCCTAAAGTGTGCGAATTATCCAGGTACGATCTGTATTTTTTTAAGTTTGTTGGTATGCCTTTACATGGCTTTGTTACTTAAGAACATGTGATATCCGAATATGTTGAATTGATTGGTACTGATTCTGATTTATAACCATGTATGTGACTTCATGGAAAATCTGATATTATTATCGTTAAGTTTTAATAAATCTGCATTATAAAACATGGACTCTCATGTCTACTGTCGAAACCATTTTTTTATTTTGAAAACAATGGGGATCGACTTTTGAAAACAAAAATGTGGAGTCGCCACCAACCTTTTGTTTAGGTGTGATTGGATCACCTAATAAAACATTTTAAAACAATTCTGGCCCACAAAAATTTAAAAATGGGTTCGAGAGCCGGTTACGTATGAGGAAGGATCGACTTTTGAAAACAAAAATGTGGAGTCGCCACCAACCTTTTGTTTAGGTGTGATTGGATCACCTAATAAAACATTTTAAAACAATTTTGGCCCACAAAAATTTAAAAATAGGTTCGGGAGCCGGTTACGTATGAGGAAGGGTGAGCACCCTCATTACGCCAAAAAATTGGTACCAAATTGATTCGATGCTATCCTTATATCAAAGATTTTAAAAAAAGATCTTTCAAGGCATGATTCTTTAAAATGTGTGAATAGTTCAAGTTAACTGTCAAAATTCTCTCGTTTCAAAGATATGCAGCATCATACCCAGCACGATTGGATACGATCCTTTATACCTTCAAGAATACGATCGATTTTTGACTTTCAAGAAACTCGTACACTAACATTATAAAAGGTTATCCAAATATTTAGTTCACCGAAAAAATCATACCCAGCACGATTGAGCACGATTTCTCGAATTCCCAAATATTGGATATTGCCTTATTTCAAAATTTTTGAATACTAAGGAAAATTGAGAATTTGCTCAAAATGCTTTTATTTTTCTTGAAATAACAACGAAACAACTAATATCAACCAAAATATTGAAATTTGAATCACGATGCAACAATATAGAAAAAAAAAAATCAAAGTTACAAACATGGATTACTATACGAAATATTATACAAGTAAATAAAAGAACAAATTAACATAATTTAAATAATAGTGCAAAAGGCTAATAATCAATATAAAACAATAATACATGAAATAACATGAAAACTAAAGCGACACATAGTATACAAAACAATTTGGAAATAATTTGAAAATTATTAAATATATGAAAACTTACAAAATGAATCAACACATGATCGGATTTGAAAGGATGCACATATATAAAACAAAACTAAGAATATGTGAATGAATATGAAAATAAATATTGTGAAAGAAGTAATTTGGAGCTAATAACATGCAAGGATATTTTAAAAACAAAACCTATATACTTAAAGGTGTTAATATTCATACAATAATAAAAATCAATAAAACAATATATAATGAAGATATAATACCATAACAAAGGATAAACAATATACATGAAAGATGAACGAACCAATATACAATAAAACTATATATACATGAAAGAATATTAACTAACAAAGAAATAATAATATATGTTTTTTTAAAGAATAAATTATGTACATAATAAATTTGAAAGGAAATACAAGTAGAAATTATATAAAATATCATGGAATTAAAATATAAATTATAAGATTAAATTTACTTTATCATAAGTTATATACGTAATATATTTTAACAACATAATTATATAGACAAATAGATTTCTTTTTTTTTTTTAAAAAAATTTATATATTTAAAATAACATGATCAAATATATGCCCCAAGTATGTGAATAATAATTGTTTAAATGATACATAAAATATGTGGATTTTCCTTCAAATAATAAAAAATATATATATAACAAAATATAGGAATAGATTTAAAAGAAATCACATGTATAAAATAATATAAAATTAATACTATACATGGCACTCTATCATGAATCATATATATATAATAATATACAAAAAACATTAAGAAAAATATTATACAAAATGTTAAAGTGATATGATATAAAAAAACTTTATAATAATGATTTTAAAAAACAAAATAAAATTATCAAAGTAGCTAAAAAAAAAAATAAATAAGAATTAAAAATGAATGCTAAGTGGATTTTTAAAAATAATTATGAATTATACAAAAATAAAAAAACTCAATTAAAATAGAGTTAAAAAGAAAGGTATAATTAATAAATTAAGCCATTCGAATCGTAAAAGACTAAAGCGCGATGCGCTTGAATGTGCAGGGATCAGAACCGAAAATATTCCAGATCTTACAGCACAGCGTTTAGGTGCGGCCAAATTGAAGTGTCACGCAAACTTTAGGACAAATTTAAAAAAAATAAGATGCAAATAAGGATTAATTAAAAAGAATGCGCAAACGAGGAGGACTATACGCGCAAATCTCCCATTTGATGCACAAAAACGCGGATCCGGGTTGGGGAGCGGGTTGACGCGTGGATCTACCCCCCATACATGACACCGTCTTTGTTAATTCCTAACTAAAAGAAATTAAATGGCAATATGCCAATTCCCTCAAACAACCGCAGCAAATCCCTAGCTCTTCCCCCTTTCTAACTATCGGTTCATCTCTGCATACTGGTGCTCTCAATCTTGGAGGAACCTTTCAGCCTTGGAGTCCCTTTTGATTCGATTTCAACGAAACAAAGAGAAGAAATCCATGGCATATTCACACGGTAAGGTTTTTTCTTTCTTTTGTTTCTTTTTTCTGTTTTAAATGCTAAAAAACTAAAATACCAAAAGAATAAATCGAAAAGAAAATCAAAAGCCTCAAGAACTTTGGATTAGAAAATCTTTGTAAAATTCTCTCGCGATCACTTCGGTGATCAATGTAGCCTCCGAGATTCGATCTAGACTTCTAGGCCAGGTTCAGGGCGTTACATTTCAAGCTAGATATATTTCCTTAGGCACAGTACTCACCAACCATATCCACCTTCCATTTTTAACCATTTTTTCTCCCATTTTGGAACTAGTCGATTCCATCCTAATCAAACCAGAATTGGGATTAAACTAATCAAAATCTTACCACTTAAATTTCTATATTGCCCTATGGGGATCCTAGAGTTTGCTATTCCTTTCAATTTAGTCCTGGCTTCTTAAATTTTGGGTTAATAATAATGATATTTGGGTGTTACTTGGTGTTTTGCCAG